>OX453089.1:8789423-10026923 GCA_949708635.1 Hirtodrosophila cameraria | reverse complement strand
TGAACACTGTACGCGTCAACTAAAAAGTTTGTATGTTGTAAAAACTATATTGAGATTGTGCGAAAATCTAATGTGATTCATGTATATTAAATGTAAGATGGCGAGGACTATATCCATGATTGGATAACAATGCCGCTAGCTATAATTGATGATGCTAACCTTTGCCTCATACTGATCGGTGTTCATTTCGGCAATTAA
This sequence comes from Hirtodrosophila cameraria, assembly GCA_949708635.1. Classification (NCBI taxonomy): domain Eukaryota; kingdom Metazoa; phylum Arthropoda; class Insecta; order Diptera; family Drosophilidae; genus Hirtodrosophila; species Hirtodrosophila cameraria. Next base: position 10,026,725 of record OX453089.1, on the reverse strand, counting down.
CTTTGCCATCTCTCGTTCCGTGTCCTCAAGTTTCTTGCGTAACTTTTCAATTTCCATCAATTGCTCCGTTTCCTTGTTGAAAAGCGTTTTCTCCACCTCGGCCAGCGTCTTGGGTGCCTGAGCCTGAGCTTGAGCCTGAGCTTGACGCTGCTGCTGTTGCACCTTCAGCGAGCTGGATAGATTTGTGGCCAATGCCGTGGCTGACAATGTGGCATTGTAGAGCTCCTTGTCGTTGCGTCTGCCATTTGTTGTGCTCGTCGCACATCCTAAAATGTTTGCGTAGGATTTTGCTTTAACTAACAATTAGGTTGAGGCAAAGACAACAAAATATGTACTTATAAAAAAAAAACAAAACAAAAAGCAAATAATAAACGTTCTTATCAAGTGTGTGATTGTGTTGAAATGCATTTAAAATACACGCACTACTCAAAATATGTGAATAATACCGAAAGCATCCTTTGATTTTTGGCCAATGGTTTTGGTTTGGTTTTGGTTTTGGTTATGGTTTTTTTGTTTGTTTTGTGAATTAGTAGACACTTATATACATACATAACATACATACAAGTACAACATTTAAGGATATATGTAAGTATTAAATCAATAATAAATATCAAATGTTATCCGAGTACTGTTCGCATTTGGGTTAGCTGCTACACCAAATGAGGAGGACATATTTTAAAAAAAAACTCACTATGCTCTCGTACTTATATTTGATATGTACGTATATCCATACAAAATTGTTCATTCATACCATATGAAGACACAAACTTAACACTTGAAGAAAATATAATAATTATATGTATATCAATTATTTGTCTGGCTTACTTGTCTGATGTTCGCGCCAACCTTTTCACAAAATTGCAACGCAGAAAGGTACAAAAACAAATGAACGATTTGGTTAGATTTGATTATGAGTTAAGTACTTGTGTTTGTTTGTGTGTGTTTGTGTATGTATGTGTGTATGTAAGGGTGCACATTGTGTAACTATAAGATACAGATATAGAACTTGGAATTTCTATCAAAAATCAACTATGAGCTAAGCTCCAAACTGTGCGCTTTACTTACCCAATTTCGTATCATTCAAATCCTCCACCTGACTGTGATTCTGCTGTCCAAAGACCTCTTGGCGAAAGTTCGGATCCGTTGGAGCAGCTCCATAAGGAGCATTTGGTACTTGCTTCTTAAACACAATCTAAAACATATTTACTTTATTATTATATACAACATTTAAATAACAAAACAGGCAGACCTTCATTATCGTATAGCCGAAAAACACAACAATGCCTATGGTATAAAGCGGCATTAGAAAGCCCATGCTACTTCCACCTCGTTGCTGAGGTTGATGTAATGCACCTGCTCCCATTGGAGGACGCATGCCAGGTATGGGTCCAGGCTAGTCAAATTACATAAAAATAAAGAAGTTAGGAATATACTTTAAAGTCATATCTTAAAATTATTAGGCTCTATAAAAGTAAAACATTGTTATCTTGCTTGATTTTTGGATTTGGATTTGGATTTAAAATATTTTCCTAATTTAGGATTGTTTTCTTTTTAATGAATAAAAAGTACTTGGAAATTGCTAACTAAATTTACATTTTACTCTCTTTTTGATAACTTATAAGATAGCCAGATTAATCTTATAAAGAAACTACAAAGTTTTTTAAACAATATTCTGCAACATTTCTGCTTTGCTATAGAATTCACCCAACCCAAAGTATTGATATATAATTAGGATTATTTATTTGCTTATTAAACGCATTAGGATATCTAGAATCTATAGAATAAATTTGACCATATGTACGCGTATGCAAGAGCTCGGACACACGTACTTTCCATCTATACTATATTGTTTATAGTTGTCGACTATAACAAATGGAAGCGCGGGCAGGTGGCGTATTAGATTTGGCACAAGTTCAATATGAACAATATTTCTTTTTTGCTCTTATTCCACTCTTCCTTTACAGTTTCTTCTGTATATTTTCATTCGGTTGTCTTTTCATTTGCTTATTTGCCTTCAATTTGCGTGCAGTGTCATAAAAACAAAAACCCAAATCCAAATAAAATAAACGTATCTATTTATAACATTTGGCCAATGTCTCATCCCCAGCGTCCCCAAAGCCCCATACAAATGGGCAGCCTAAATGCTTGACGACGCGTCATCTCTTCGTTAATGGAAAATGAGCTGCAAATCGAAGTCATAACTCACCCGTCCGTCAATAATACGTGGCGCTGGATTGCTTGCCGATATTTTGCGCTCCACAATGGGCACGGTAGGCGTGGCAGGTATTGCCCGACCACGCTCACGCATTGCCTGATATATGGACTCCGGATGTAGGTGGGCTGGTCGTTCCTGACGTAAACCTGTGCGAAATCAATTACAAATAATTAAGTTTGTGTAGGAGTTTGAGTTTTATCAAAATTCTTAGTATGTTAGCATAGTCAACAGGTGTTTACGATACGATCTTCAAATCCAGGATTGTTAAAGTGAAAGCAGTATTTATGAAATTGAGAATTTTCAAATTTCTCTATCTATTACAAAGCAAACATCAACAGCTCTTTTGCGTACTTAGTTAAGTTGACTGCGCTTCAGTATTTCATGAAATTAATTTATAGTCAACTTTAGTGAAAATTATGAAATGGTTGGGTTAAACTTTTTTACTTTTTATATACTTTTAAGCTATAAAAAGTAAAAAAGTTGCGTGTAAGTATTTAAACCAACAACATGCAGTATTTGAGAACTATTTTTAAATTTAATTTTACATTTTTAAGGGTTAATCGAGCCTAAATCAAACTTCATAAAACGATTTTGAAAATTTAGCATATCAGCTGCATAGTAACAGACATAGTTAGTTTGGCGTTTTAGAAAGCCATTAGTTAGATTTTCAATCGAGCTTATTGTTAGAAAGAAAAGCTTGGTTTGCACAATTGCAGCACATACTTATTTCGCCTGTATACAAATTGATTTGCTTGCGATACAAATGAGGACCAAACGGCTCTTGGTTCGGCTTTGAGGCATTCATAAACTGCTCCCTGTCAAGCACGACATCACAACAACCTGACCATGGCACGACAACACCAACATACATACGAGTACAATATTCAATATGAATAGATAAATAAATAGATCAATTAAATATAGTAAGAGAAAGGGCCCAGTCAGACCAAAATATCTTATCTGAATGGACCTTAAAAAACTTCAGCCAACACATACCTCCCGGTCCGCCATGCTGCTGTTGATCCTTAAGGATTGCCTTGGGTGGCGCTCCTCCAAACATCATGGGATGGAAGACCTTTGGCCACAATATAGCAATGCAGCCCACAACAGTTACAATGGCAATAATGCCCATTTTCTTAGGTGACATGCTCTCCACCGATGCCGGGCGATTTTTCAGCTTTGTGCCAGCTTTTTGCTGTGCTGATTTTGTGGACATTTTGGTGGTCGAATTTGCAGGCGTTCCTTTTAAAGCTGAATTAGTTAAGGCAACTCTCAATGTTTTATTGTCCTCCTGTTGAGAGTTCTTTGGTGGTTTTTCCTGATGCTGCTTTTTGTATTAGTTGCTCGAATATTTGAGGTTAACTTTGGCATTGGCTCATTTTTGTGACGTTTATTTTTATTGTGTTTGCCTTGTTATTAATGCATTATCTGAAAAAATTAACACATAAGCATACGTGTGTGAAATATATGTACATAGTATATAATATATATAAAACACTACATTTTAAAGCTATCCAGTTAAACATCACTGCACATGATCACATTCACTGTACATGAATTTTTATGTTTTCTTACAACAACAAAAATTGTATTACATAAATAGCAGTCCCGATTATTTTATTTATAGCGCCTCACATTTTTCAGCCTTTTTGGCTGTATATTAATTCTATTTGCCGTGAACGACAATTAATGCATTCAAAATTTTTAGCGCAGTTATTTTTTCACAAATGACGAACGCACAAATCAACATAAGTACCTACTTTATTTATATACTAATAAAAAATAAGTAAAATTATAAAAGCAAAATATAAAAATAATAAATTGAAAATATGACTAGCTTGGATATCTTTTAGATCTCAAAGCACCGGACACGGCGACTGCTTACGCAAAGCTCCAATGTTGTTTCCGAACTGGCCAAGCAAATTTTTGAAACTATTAGCGAATTTTCAAAAACAGCATCACGACGACAACTCGCTGCTCGTCGCTCGCCTTGCTGGCCCCAGTCGGCGGTCATAATTTAAGCATTTGTCTGTTATTTGTGCCGCATTTGCCGCGAGTTGGCTGAAACTAAAATACTATATAATGAATACGACAAAATATGTAATTTGCAACAAGCCCTGCAACTCGCCGCGCAACTTGACAGACACGGAAAAGCGCACGCGCTGCTCTGTGTCAGGTGTGGCGAGGGGGGTGTGTGGGTCGCAAATTTTCCTACAATCACAAGTATGTATAGTTGTTATTGTTTGTTTTCATATTTACCAACATTTTCATGGTATGCTCTCTCGACTGTGAACATGCTTACATACATACACTGACCGAAAAAAATACAGAAACATTTAAGATTTTCTTTTCAAACCAAATCGGAAGGTGTGAACGGTGTATGAATCTAGGGTTCGAGTGCTTATTTTTAATTAATAAGAATAAAAATTATAATATTGTAGCAAGCTCGCTTCACCCTCGAACGTATCACAGTTTCATTTATAATCTTAAATTTTTAGTTTATTGGCTTATTAACATATTCATATTACATTTTACGCCCCTAACTTGATATATTCAACAATATTTGTAGGTCTATTCAACTTAATTTTGAATATTTTCAACTAATGAGCTCAAATCCAGTTTCACAAAATGCATTGAAAATATTAAATCCGAAAATGTTAATTTTCAATTTCACCATTTCTTTTCTCTCAGTGTACATATGTATGTACCTACATTTTAATGTTTTTTTTTGTCGGTACCAGACGTCAGCATCTCTCAAACAATTTTCATTTCGCTTTCGAGCTCATTGACTAGCGAAAGTGTTGACTGTGCAATATACATACAAACATAAGTATTTATTTGCTTTGCAATTTGTTTTATCGTTCGCCAAATCGTCAGTAAGTCGCACGGCATCAGCTATCTTTAAACTGTCAGTGTCTTTTTTTTATTTTATTGGTGTGGTCAAAAAATGGCACTTGGCATGTTTGTCCAGCGCCCACAATATTAGAACTTGCTCGCTATATTTATTTTTAGAGGCACTGGCATTGTAACAAGTCAATGTCGCACAATACACAAATGTTTTCATAACTTATTTATAAATATATCATTTGTAACGCCCGAGTAGCTACGTTTTTTTGTTGCCATATTATATGCAATTATATTTTGTATCATTTGAGTTGTTCACTGGCTTAATTAGCTTATTTTTAACAATATTTACCTTAAATATAAATAAGTATTCGTAACTCTTAATTGCTAAATTCAAACTAATAGTTTGTCGTTATGAAGTTTGGTCGAAAAATCAATAGACGACCAACAAAACTTATCGGTCTACCACCACAATTTATCGATAGAAGAACCGAATAGCCAGTGCTATAAAGCTACAAATCAAAGGAATTGTCAGCACTGAATTTTGGCGCGTCAATCGGTTATCCATATTTATTTGTTATTTTGTTTTGTATATATTTATTTTAAATGTATTTACTTAATTGACAACCTACAAACTGTAATTAAATTGTTTTTAAGCTATTAAAACAAAGTTGGGCCAAATAATAATGAAAATTAAATTTATATATGAAAATCTTTTTTGCAAAGATTTTCGCATCTTCGAATAACTTTTAAGATAAATTTTCTTTCTATTATCGATATAGCTATCTAATCATTAACGAGTTTTGTCAAAATGGAGAAAACGGTTGTAAAAGCAATGGAATCAAAATCGCCAAAAGGTAAATTAAAAAATTTTAATATTATTATTAAAAGTAAGTACTGTGCGCAAGCGAACAAAGTTGTAGTTTGTTTAGGAACAAACAGACACACTTCACCTTTCAAAATAAAGATTGTCGATTGTATAAATTTGTATAAAATTGATAAATGTGAACTTGATAAGTAAACCAAAGATTACACAAATGAAAAAACACAAAAAACTGATATGGCAGCTACTGTGTCAACAAGACAGGCTGTGGAATGCACTCTTTCATGCACTGAGTTTTGGCTGGGTGTTTGTGAATTTGTGCAGCCCTGACTTTTGCAATCACCCGGCTTAAATGTCGACGCGTGCTCATACGAGCTATGCCAAGAAATTGTGTTCAAATTTAATGTTTATAAGAGAATTTAAATATACAAATCATATATCATAAAAACAGCATTAGCGGTAAGTTTCATATGTGTTTTTCATAAAATCTAATACGTGCAAAACAATGTAAACAGCTGCTTGTATGCCAGGGCTGTCGCACAGCCATTCAAAGAATTTAGTGCTTATTTTATCCAAGCAGCAGGGCAACTCTGGCAGTGATGGTGCTCTTCTTTGTGTTATTATTGTAGACAAAGTCAAAATAAAATTGAAATTTGCAAAAAATAAACAGAGTTAATAGTTTATTGAGCGTGCAGTGAATATTGGCAGCTGTATCTAAAACAGAAGCATATAGAAAGCGTGCGAATTATATTTGGCTAAAAACCTAATGCGCGCGGTGGACTGGCGTCGCTCCAATCATCTAAAATTTAATAGTGCTCAGAGGCAGGCGCAGAGAATGGACAACGAGGCATGTGCATCTGTTGAAAAGGAACTGGATCGCGTCGTGACCAAACTGGAGCAGCTGCATGAGAATGCCTCGGCCGAAATCAGCGAAATAGCATCGCTAATGTCCGAACTGGTCAATGTATTGGGCAGTGCGGAGCAAATGGTGGTCACTACGCTCAATATTGGCACCCAAATGGATTCGCCACCAGATGATCCCATGGGCGATGTGAACGCTGTGAATATGCAAGCGGAAACGGAACCAACAGCTCCGCAGCAACAGCGTCTCACCGAGCGTCAAATGGAAATTATTCGCGAAAAGATATCCAAGTGCAATGAGCGCGTGCAAAAGCTATCAACGGAGCATCGCGATTTGCATGGCTCCGTTTCAAAGATTGGCAAGGCCATCGATCGCAACTATAGCTCTGACTTTAGTTCGACAATGCGCGTGGATGCGCTGCAGGATGAGGATAACTTAATGCTGCTAAACAAGGCCATTGCCAAACATTACTGCCGCCAGGGCATGGACGAAGTAGCCCGCACGCTAATTAAGGAATGCAAAATGAGCGAGGATCATGCCCAGGATGTCTTCGACTCGGAGCGTGAGTTTGCCGAAATCTACAGCATCTGGATACAGATACAGAAGCGCGAGCTAACCGATGCCCTCAAATGGGCCATACGACATTCGAGCCAGTTGTTGGAACGACATTCTCTCATCGAGTTTCGACTGCATCGCATGCGCTTTATGCAACTGGTCTCCTATGGCTTGGAGTCGCAGCACGAAGCCATCTACTACGCGAGGACACATTTTCAAAAGTTTGCCGTACGCTATGAGCACGAGATTGCCAATTTGATGGCCAGTTTTATCTATTTGCCCGGTGGTCTGGAGAATACGCCCTATCGCATCTTCCTAGCCCAGGAAATGTGGACCGAGCTATCGTTCACATTTCTTAAGGACGCCTGCCAGCTGTTGGGCATTAGCAAGAACTCGGCACTCTCCGTGGTCGTCAATGCCGGCTGCACTGCTCTGCCCGCTTTGCTAAACATCAAGCAGGTGATGCAGTCCCGCCAAGTGCTGGGCATGTGGAATGGCTGCGATGAGCTGCCCATTGAGATTGATTTGCAGCCAGAGTTTCGATTCCATTCGATCTTTGCATGCCCCATTTTGCGTCAACAAACCACTGAGGACAATCCACCCAAGAAACTGACCTGTGGTCATGTCATTTCAAACGACGCCTTGCACAAGTTGAGCAATGGTCACATACTCAAGTGTCCCTACTGCCCCGTCGAACAAAATGCCGAGGAGGCCGTTCGTATTTACTTTTAAATATAAATATTAGCCCTGATAATAACAATTAATCATAATACATACATTTTAATGCAATATATGGAAGCAGTTCAACCGATTACAAGATCGTGGATAAGGATGAGGATGGCTGACCGTTTTGGGCTGATTACTTAATGTTGAATTGCGGCAGCTTTTTCCTTCAATAAAAAAATATTAACAATTTGACAGCTCATTTAGATTGTTGTTTAGATAAATTATTGGCAAGGCGGAATTAAACTACTTGAGCCGTAAACTTGTTCGATGCAAAATCCTTATAATCCCATATAAACCGATTAGTTTTTAAATACATACATAAATAAAAGAAAAATATTCAGTTCTTATGTGTTTTATTTATCTTATAAATCTTTTTAGCATAGTTTTGAACTCGATTTGTAGCGAGCTTGGTTGCAATCTCTGCATAAAAAAAGATTTTACCACAAACATTTTTATTTTTTGACAGATTATTCCTATGGCAACTATAAGATATAGTCGACTGATTTTGATGAAATTTTGTAAACATGCTGAGATAAGCTAAAACTCAGGGTTGGTAAATTTGCTCAAATTCTCTAGAAAAACAAAATTTTTGACTGATCGTCAGCTAAATCATATGTTATAGTGTCACCGATTATTCCGATCCTTGCAGCAAAATGGAATCATCTGTGCCAAGTTTCATGAAAATAGCTTTTAAACTAAGAGATAGTTTCTGATTCGGTATAGGTTGGACGGAATTGAGTGTCCCTTTCCGTTCCCATCTCTATTAGTTACTTTCGAGCTTTTTACAGGATATCTTTTCGATCACTTTTGATCAGAGCATTCTTACATATCTACTAGATTGCACTGAATCTAGAATATTTATAATCTGTCATTAAATGGCGTTCTAAAAGAAAGCTAAACATTATTTTCGAATTAATAATGCTTCTATGCATAATTTTGTCTATCTACTCGTATTTCAATACCACTGTGCAGGCAGACAATACATAAATACGACCCACTGTCTGTTCGTCACCTACCGTTGAACCGGTTTCGGGTTTTATCGAGCCGCAAACTCGAATTTTCGTCGCAATTGTTTGCTTGTAATTTTTCATTTGCCTGCAGTGCATTTTGAAGTACGCTATCGTCTGGACAGCTGATCTGATCTGAAACAAACATAGTTTGGCACTAATTTTTTTTTGTTGGTTTGTCTACATTTCTTTACCAATTTAGTGGCAACGAGCTTGGAAGTGTGTTCCGCAACGCAATTACAACATTTGAATCAAAACAATCAAGCGATAAGTGAAACATTGCCAGTTAAGAAAATGAAAAACGTATTGGATGTCATGTCGTTGCAGCAGCACGTGGAAACTAGCAAGGCACAAAATATGAAACCCATAGACTATCGGTGAGTTAGTCTTGCAACTGTAGTTTCAATTACAATAATAATATACAAATTTGTATGCTGCAGCAAGTCCAATAAACCTGGTCTTGTGCCACTCTACATATTTGAGTGTGCCACTAAGCTAAAGATGAAGCCTCTGACAGCCGCATGTGCTGCCATTGTTTATCATCGTTTCTTTAAGGAGGTCAAGCCCAGCGATTACGACGAGTTTGTGAGTATTGATTGATCTACAACTAACTCTAATATTTGTTTAATGATATTGAATTGGTAACTCAGCTAATTGCCGCCTCTTCGCTTTACTTGGCTGGCAAGATCAAAGATGACGACACAGTTAAAATACGCGATGTCATCAACGTGGCATACAGCACATTGAATCGCGGCAGTGCTCCTTTGGATCTGAATGATGAGTACTGGGCCATGCGTGATGCTATTGTTCAGGCCGAGCTGCTGATAACGCGTACACTCAGCTTTGATCTAAACATTGAGCTGGCGCACAAGGTTAGTCGTAGTTGTTGAAGTTATCTTAACCTACTCACTTTCTCTTTTTATCTTCTTCAGTATCTGCTTTACTACATGAAGACACTGCAGGATTGGGTGGGCGCGGATGTGTGGAACTCGGTGCCAATTGCCAAAACGGCCGCTTCTTACTTACAGGACTTTCACCACAGTCCCAACATTTTGAAGTACAAGCCCACGCATGTGGCTATTGGTTGTCTATCTTTGGCTTTGCAGACATATGGCGTTCAGGTGCCGCTAACGGATGAATCCGATGAGGCTTCCATGTGGTATAAGCCATTGGTTAAGGACTTTACCCGGGAACATCAATGGGAGATTATAGAGGATGTCATTGAAGTCTACAAACACGAGGCCTCGCTCAAGGCAACTTAATCTTTTCAAAGACATTCAAAACACACTTCATTGTCATCAAACGATTTTATTTATTTTCAGTCACAAATCATAAGCCAAAACTTTTGGCTGAATTACTGAATATATAAACTTAATTACAAATAAATAGAAAACATCTCAATGTCGATGCTTGTGTTTGTGCTTTTCCACGCGGTGCCGAACTGGCGAGACGCTGCCACGTCGACTCGAACGTGAGCTGTAGGGCGATGGCGTCGGTGGAGGAGATGGGGATCTGCGTGTGGTAGTGGTGCTGGTGCGAGCACTACGCTCCGAGTAGCGCTTGGGCGAGTCCGATTGACTACGGGAACGATTGCGCTTGACAGATCTAGCACTGCGGCTGCTTTCGCCGCCGCTGAAGGGTGAGTGGGAACGCTTACGAGTGGAGCGTACGCTGGGGCTGGAGCGAGAGCTGCTGCTAAAGTGTATGCCCGCTGCATGCCTGCTGTCAGGACTCTCGCTGCGCTGTGAGCTTTTGGATTTGGCGTGCATGTAAATCAGTGGCGAGTCAACAGAACTTGTTGGCGAAGACTATGGATAGATAGATATGTAAAGATTAGATAAGCAAGTGGATCAGATGTATTGTTAGTTGACGCACCCGCTTGAGCAAACGTTTGCGTTGATATTCAACTTGGTCGGACAGTGTCCAGCCCGGTTCCAGGCGGCGTTTGCCCGACTCCAGCTCATCTTGATACTGTATGACTTTCAGCTCGATTTCGCGCAGTCTTTGGCGCTTCTCATCGTCGTATTTTTGTGAACTATCATCATCATCATCGCTGTCATCACCCGAACTGAAGAACTTTGGCGGATCTGGAGGCTCCAAGGTGTCCCATTTGCTTGTGGTTATAGCTTGAGCCTCAACTTGTTGCGGATCAACCGTTTCCCATTTGGATGGTATAAAGCCAGGCATTTTGGCCTGCGACTTGCTGTCTCCAGATCTGTGCATTTGCTCTAGCGGCACGCCATCAAGATCGTCATCCACTAAATAATTAACAGATAGGAATATCAACAATTACATAAGCTTTAAGACATAAGCTTACGTGGCACGCCATCAATTTCGTCAATGTATTGATCTCGCTTCGGAGTATCGCGCTTTTGAACAGCAGACGTGGACTCGGGCAGAACTAACTTGAGTGCGCTCTTCAACAGTGCAGCACCGTCAAGTGGCACACCGTCCAAGTCCTCATCGTCTTTATCGTCACCCGATAGCGGTGCACCATCTATGTCTTCATCCAAAGCCTCCTCCGAGCGCGACTCATCTGCTGGGGCAGGTGAGGCGGGCTGCAATGCAAACTGAGACAACGGTGTGAAAGGTCACATCTTGTGAAGATTTATATTTGTAGCACATACCTGACGACCTAAGAAGACGCAACGCAGCTGGGATAGAAATTCCTTTGGATAAATTGTCCATTCTTCCCAAGTGCGTATTACGTTGCAAACCCTTGTCTTAAAACCCTCTGCCTTCAAGCGGCTCTCAATGCCCAAATAGTAAGTATGAAGGCTCTCAAATATGTCCAGCAATTGCTTTTCCACGCTGTTAACAAGTAAATCAGTTAAAGCAGTCAAAGTTGACGTTCCAAAACTTTTACTTACGATTTACGAAAGAAGGAGGCATTCGAAACCTTCACCGTGCAGTTGTGCAAGATATCGGAAACAAGATAAAGACGCGCGATCTTCTTGGAAGCCACAGTTTTCGAACTTGCCAACGATTCGGCAATGCATTCGCAAATCTCATCAGCGGCATCGGCATGCTCAATGCAAAAGATCATCGCATCACCAATCCGGGCGCGTTCTGGTGTTAGTTGCCGTATTAGATCTTCGAGCCGATCACGTTGCCTGTCAGAAAAGAATAACATAGTTAACTTAGCACAAGTCGAACTCTAAAAGAAATAAAAATAGTTATTTACGCATTAGACAAGGCGCCCTTATGCACAACGGGTGCATCGGGATCAACGACCAGCTCATCTGGCATGCCTTGGGTATAGAAATTAGCGATTGGAGGACGCCAGACAGGACCGTCCTTGAACATGCGGAACTGTTGCTCTCGCCACTCACTGGGCGTGTCACCCTGCAATAGTGAGTAGAGCTTCCAGCGGTAATAGATGTGGGCCGGGCTCTCATTGTCAAAGAGAAATGAGAAAAGTGGATTCTCAATTTCACGGCTCATGATTAATGCCTCAAACATGGGACCCTCGCGTATAACAAACTCGATCATGCGATGTATAATATTCAACACGGATCTAGAATAAAGACATTAACTTTGCATTAACTATATTCATTATATTTAAATTAAAAAAACATACTTTTCCGTTGGTACAAAGACTTTTACTATGGACTTGGCCAGAATCTAAGAATGAAGTCATTAAAATTGTATTGAAAATGCTTTTGGGCAGTTGTTATAATTTACCCTCTCCATGTTCTCCTTGTCGTCAATGGAATCGTAATCCTTGTAGTTCTTCTTGGGCAGCGTATTGACCTCGCTGGGCGGTGGCTGAGCGTTAAAAGGCAAACCCGACGGAGGCGGTGGCAGTGTCAGTTCTAAAAGTGCTTGCGGTGCAAAGATGGGCGTGTTCATAATCGGAACCGTCTTGCCCCAACCCAGACGCATCTCGTAGCCCATGATATAGCGTCCATTAAGCGTGCGCAGTGCACGCTCAGCATCCTTCCGACTCATGTATGCCACAAAACCACAGTTGCGACCCCTTTGCTTTTCCTCCTCGGAACGTGGCCACATGATCTTAATGCTGGCCAGTGGACCATAGCGACCAAACACTTCCATTAACTGCTGCTCGGAAATCTTTGGATTCAAATTGCCCAAATACAGATTGGTTGTATTCGGATCGCCTGTGTCAAAGGAGCCGCCTGCATCCCGAGCGCTGCTCGATTGTTGTGAGCTGCTCGAGGCTTGTTGCTGCTGTTGTTGCGGCTGCTGCTGCTGCTGTGGAGGCTGCTGTTGCAGTTGTTGCTGCTGCTGCGAGGAAGCTGGTGCACTTGATACTGCCATGTGCTTGTACTTGTGCCGCTCTTCACGTTCTTCCTGTATTCTAAGAGCGGTATATAAAGAGTAGTATATAAAGGGTTTATAGTTTCAGTTACTTACTGTCTTAGTTCCTCCTTGAACAGCTCCAAATTACTCTTTTTCTTCTCCTGATTCTTCTTTTTCAATGGCTCCTTTTTAAGATCGGAGGCCAACAGCTTGGCATATTCCTCTGCCTTATCTGTGACGCTTTTATCGACCAGCTTGGAGCCCGGCTTATACAGCTTGCCCTTTTCAGTTTTATCCTCGCGTCTGGAGCCCGCATCATACGTACCGGCCTTTACCCACACTTTGGAAGACGCCGTTGGCGCTTCTTGAAATGTTTCCACAAACTCTTTAAACGCCTGCACATAATAATACTTTGAGTTAATTGCAATCCTTGAGCGTATTTTGACTTACATGTGCCGCAGCTGCCTCATCTTCCTTCTTCTTTTGCTCCTCGAGCTCTTTTTTAGACTGAAATAATGGTTAAATATACTATGGGCAACACATGAAATTCTACCAAGTAGAACTTACCAATTGCCACTTGGAAAATGTGCCGACCGTAAAGGCTTCCAACTTTTTATCACTTATGCGCTAAATACAGAAGTATGTTATAAACAAATGTTGAACATTTGGAATTGGATTGTTTGCCAGTTGTTTACCTTCATTATCCAAAGCTTTTTGTTTCTTTTTTGTAGCTAGATTATTGCTGTAAACCTCTGTTCTTTTTCATTTGTTCTCTATTCATTTTCTCTTCCAGCAGTCTTATCGATTCCCGCATTTGCCGATAGCTCTCTAAAACTATCGATATGTAGACATTAACCCACTGAGGTAATCAACAAATTTAACAAGGTTTGGCAACATATAAACATATACTAAAGGTTAAACATATACCAAAGTGTTAAAGAGATATTGTGTGCAAGAATACGATCTGATTTGTCTATCGTTCCAAAGTTATCATATTTGCTATAGTTATGCATACAAAACATAACTTTTATATATCTACATATTTTAAATTAACAGATGCACATGATATATCAACTTAAATGTTATAATACTATATATTAAACGCCTGGATTAATACTCTTTTTAATTCAGGAATCTTAAAACACACTTTCAACTTCGTGAATTTAGCCGTGAAGAAGAAAAATGGGTTAAAAATTAAAGAAGAATTTTAAAATGAGAAGAGAAGTTTTGGAAACTTCACACCCAATCTAAACGATTCTGTAAAATTCTGCATACCAATTTAATTTTTAGTATTTTAACACCAAAAAAGAAACAATTGACAGCTGCCATTAAAAAAAAGGTGGATCTTTTATACAATTTACTGAATTTAATCACAATTTATACTCAAACAAACGCTGTAACTACAAAGAAGGGTATACAAATGTTACTAACAAATAAACCAAAAATAATTTCAAGGAATGTCGATAGCGCTTATCGTTTGGCAAAAATCGCAGATACAGAGTATCGATATATCGATGTGCTATATGCAACCCTAAATCATTCAATGCAATTAAAGTTAACAAATAAATGTATTTTACCAAATAAAAAGTAGACTGTGTTTCGTGGCTTTTAGATTTATTTGGTTGGCTGATTTATGCAGTTTTCTGCCTTTAAAATAAGTTCTGAAAATGGAACCACAAATTTGTCGACTGTGCTTGCGTGGTTGCGGCTCCCAGATGTGTCTCCAAATCTTTGGTGGTTCAGCATCAACAGCAGGTGCAGGTGAAGTTGATGCAGCAGGTAACGTGCCAAATGTTTCTGAGGTGCTGCGACAGCACTTTTGGTTTGAGGTAAGCCAAGTCGATTATAGTTATATATATTAACACCTGATATACATATGTTATGTCTGTATATTTCTGAGGTATCACCGACTGACGGCATATCGAAAGTTGTTTGCAATGTGTGCTGGACGCAGGTTTCGGAGTTTCATCAGTTCTATGTGTCCATTCAAGAAGCTCAGGTTATTTACGCTAATGCGCCGAAATTCAAGCAGGATCCGGATCCAGATACAATGAGCACCTCCTGGCCAGAGGAGGTCATGTTGCCGGCAACGGAGCTGCCCGTCAGCGTGGACATCAATTGTGGCAGCACGCAGATTACAGTGAATCCATTGGATGAATTTGATCTGCAAATGTCAGCGTATGCCGACGCAGATGCAAATGATGAGACAATGGATACGAAAAGCAAAGTGGATATTAAACTAGAAAGACTAACGCCTGATGAGTTTGTCTGCGAACTGGATGATGTTGATATTAGTGTTACACGAAGTGGCCGCAAACGAAAGCGTGAAACTGAAAAGGAAACACATGAAAAATTCAAGCAAGCCAAAGCAAAAAAGTCCAAGGGGCATGAGAAACGCCGGCCCGTCGCAAAAAGGACGTTTAAGAAACAGCATTGGCCACCATTCTGCAAAGAGGACGAGGACTTGATAAAACGCTATGTTGTTATGGGCTGTGAGCTGTGTATTTTTCTGGCCGATGATTTTGACGGCATACGAGATCATTTTAAGGAAAAGCATCCCAATGAGCGGCCGTTTATCAAATGTTGTGGTCGAAAGTTGAATAAACGTTGCTTAATAGTTGAGCATGCCAGGCGGCATGAAAATCCCGAATATATAAAGTATTTAGCTATATTGTTTAATCTGTAGATTTTGTATTAATATATTTGCTTTTTAGATGTGACGACTGCGGCAAAGTGTTTGCCAATTCGAGCGTCTTACGCGCCCATTGGCTGGTGCATCATGTGCCGGACGAGGAATGTGACTTTCAGTGCGATGAGTGTGGCAAACGATTCTCGCGACGCAATCTCCTAGAGCTGCACAAGGGCTCCCATGTCCCCGCCAGCGAGCGCAAGTACATTTGTCAAGAGTGCCCCAAGCATAATGCGTGCGTATTTAATTACATCAAATTAGCTTTAAGCGTACATTACTAAATCAACAGTATCTGAACAGCTTTGCCACCGAATACCACATGCAGGTGCATATTAGCATGCAGCACCGCAAGGCAGCCAATGTGTGCCATGTTTGTGGCAAAGAAATCAAGGATAAAGCTGTCTTTGAAAAACACGTTAGACTGCACTTTGAAGATAGCGGGCCGCGCATTAAATGCCCACGCCCTGATTGCGAGAGCTGGCTCAAGGACGAGGACAATTTGAAGCAGCATTTAAGGCGCCACAACGATGAGGGTAAATCGTTCATTTGCTCCGAGTGTGGCAAAAGTTGCAAGAACTCGCGTGCGCTCATTGGCCACAAGCGGTATTCACACTCGAATACAATTTATACCTGCGAACAGTGTGGCAAAACATTCAAGAAAGATATTAGCCTCAAGGTTTGTCATTCGATACTGTACTTTACTTATATTTTTATACTTATATTCTAAAATGTATATTCCAGGAACATATGGCTCAGCACACTGGGGAACCATTATATAAATGCCCCTTCTGTACGCGCACATTTAACTCAAATGCCAATATGCATTCCCATAAAAAGCGCATGCATCCAAATGAATGGGATCATTGGCGTAAAACGAAAACAGGTAGCTCACAGAAGGTGCTTCCTAGTGCACAGGTGTCGCAAATGTTCAGAGATAACTCTGAATCGTCCGTCATTCCAAATATTTCAAACCTATTTTAAAATAGACTTAGCTAGCTTTCACTAATCAATTGTTTACAAATATATAATAATATAATAAATGTACATAAATAAACTAAACTAATGTATGTGTAAAGTTTAATGTTTAATGATAAAAATCATAGTGAGATTATGCATGTCGAGGGATTTAAATTTTTGATTCTATCAGGAACAGTAGTTTTCGGAGTGCCATTGCAGAAAAGTGTCAAATTTCGACAAACCGGTTTCCTTGACAGGTATTTTGATATACCGATTTTGATAAAATTTTACAAAACCAATGTATATTTATTTGAAAACAAATAAGTACTTCATGCAACAATTAATTTTCAACAGATTCCCATGGCAGCTATATTTTTGCAATTTCTACACATTTTGAGACCAAAACCAGATGTTTTTATCTCGTATTTCTTTTTATTATGTTCTCAATACTGACTGTTTGTTATTTTTTATTTTATTTATTATTTTCTATTTTTTTTTTTTAAGCCGCTTGCCGCGCCGCCAAGAAACAGCTGTTTGTATTTTGGCAATTTTCGTAGCTAGTTCTGGCTATTTAAAAAAAAGCCAGATCTGAAAATTTAACAGAAATTTTTTTATTTTTCAAAAATTGCAGGCTTTTAATAGAGAAATGTTAAACCTCTGTTAGAAAAATGTTAAAAACAACAACAAAATCGCGGCAGAAAATTCCAGGAAAAAATGCCGTTGTTCGTTTTCATTTTGCAATTTTTTCGAACATTTGTTTTTTTGATGCAGTTCGATTCGAAATAGCATAAAATGGCATATGAGTAAAAAAAAGTTGTTCTAGAGGGCCGCTAATTTAGTGGCAAATAATCAAAAACCGAAGCTACCGAAGGACATGCGTTCACAAACATCAAAATTAAAGCGTAAAAGAGTGCGATTTTAAGTCTTTGGACAAAAATCAAAATTAGATAATGAAATTTCCTATTGTAAGCGCTCCTCCATAGGCGCTTATACATAAGCCTCGTGTAAGCGCTCGACTAGCGATATTGCGTAAGCGCTTACTATTTATTTCCTTGGCTTGTTTTGAATTTGTGACGTACCTGCGATTTTTGTCTATCGAGACAAAGTGGTTATCGAATTATCGGTGACAATATTGTAGTTTTTGGTTTTGGTTTGGACACAAAAACAGCAACGTCAACAAACAACATCAAAATGAATGTAAGTTTTAATTAAAGTTAAAAATACTGAAATTATGAGAATTAAGGAATTGTTTTGTTTGCTTCTGTTTAAATGTTTTTGTGGACTAATCTATTTAAACCCAAATGGCAGGAGTCGGAGATACCAATAGACATACACACGCTCAAGCTGCAGGATTGGCTGATAAGCAGACGTATTGTGCCAAAGAATATACAGGCACCGATCAAGGACATACATTCAAAGATCAGCAATGCGCTGCAGGATATGCCAGCCAATGATCAACTGATTAAGCTTTTGTCTGGATCGAGTAGGTTTTCCATTTGATTAAAAGATTTCAGTTTGCCAACTTATGCGTAATTATTGCAGATATAAACTATTTGCATGTCAAGGAAATAATTGAAATACTCAAACAGACGGAAAAGGACACGAAGAGCGTTTTTGGCACCTACGGCAGCCAGCGCATGAAGGACTGGCAGGAAATCAGTCGTCTGTACGAGAAGAACGCAACTTATCTGGCTGAAACTGCGCAAATATTTGTGCGTAATATAAATTATGAAATACCTGGAGTGCGTAAACAAATGCTTAAGCTGGAGCAGCAAACGGATGAGTCCTTAAAGCGAGCCCATGACATGCACAAGCCAGAGGCGCAGCTGCTCTCGGAGCATGCCGCATTGTTGGAGCAGCTGGGTGTTCGTGGAGACAATCTGCATGCCGAGTTTATCGAAGTGTTGGCTGTTCTGCCGGAACTCTACGCCAAATCCTTGCAGAACATTGGCAGAGTGCAGGCTGGTATTGATCTGTATGCAGAGGTCAGCGGACAGCAGCAATGCTTGCCCATATTACGTCATTTGGTGGAGCATGGAAATACTACTGTCTATCAGTACATACACAAGGAGGCGCCACTTGCTACTGAGGAGCCAGAGCTGCGACTGAACTTGAGCGGTTCCAATACGACTAAGGACAACGAGGCCAATGAAATCGACTTTGGCACGGATGATAATGGCGGCACATCGTCAACCGTTTCCGCGGAAATCATTGACTACGGTGACTTTCAGGAATCCGATGGTGGTAATATAGATTGGGGCATTGAAAGTGCACCTACGGCTGCTGTGGAGATTAACTTTGATATACCCGTTGAGGAGTACGGCATTGTTGTTGAGGGCACTGGCATGGATGGTGGCACTGCCAAAGGTTTGTTTAATGCTTCTCTTATTTTATTCTTATTTAATTTTCTTAATTTTTTGTTTGGCAGGTGATCAGGCGTATACGCTGCTGGACTCGCCCAACTATCGTGACCGCTTTCTGGATGAAATCCACGAGCTGGAGGCATTCCTGCGCATGCGTCTCTATGAGCTTAATCATTTGGAGTCATCCAGCAATATTATGTTCTCACTGATGGACAACATTGGCATGCAGGACAGCGAGAGCATTGGCAAAATATTGACTGATGTTGAGAAGATCATTCAACAGAGCTCAGATGAGCAAACGCGTCATCTTTTCCAACTGAAACATTCACCAAAATATGCCGATCTGCTGGCCAGCAAACTCCAGCAGATGACAAAGGCTGTGGAGAAGCTGCGCACAACTCGAGAAGTGCTTAAAACACGTGCTGTAGATCTACGTGAGCAGCGCCAGCAATTGAATCCTGTTTTAGATGAGCTAATTGCACAGACTCGCACCCTTCAATCATATATTGAAAAGGACATTTCCAAACGCTATAAGAACCGTGTTGTGAATCTTATAGGCGGCGTTAACTAGGCATTTATGTGATTTGAATAACTCTTTAAGCTAACGCAATTTGTTACAATTTAAATATTAATGAAATGCTTTTTTATATTTGTGTTAGGAATCTGCAAAGTGCAAATAAAATTGTTGAAAACATACAACTTTTAGTTTTTTTTTAAATTCTTTTCTGACTTAAATTGAAATTGTGATATTCTCCGACCATTTAAAGTATATATATATTCTTGAACAGCGTCGGCAGCCGAGTTGATTTGGTCAAGTTTACTTCACGCTGATCAAGTTTATTTAAAATTTCGGATACTAATCAAACTTTTGAAATAAGATATTCAGGTATGCTTGTTCGTTTTCAGCTTTACCAGTCTTGGTTTTTGAACTTTCCCGTAGAAGCCCAGAAAGTTCAGATTCCTTATCACACACTGAGTTGAACTAAATGCCAACAATATTTTTATATTTTTTTTTAAAAGAATTTTATTTATTTTTATTTTGCTATTTTTATTAAATATACAAATTTTATTTATATTTTTGTGTGTTTTAATTGTTTTTGTTTTGTTGTTGCTGCTTACTTTTGTATCCAGAATACAAATCTAATTTAATGTAGTTGTTGGTTGCTTTTTTTGTTCATAAAAGGTAGCCTTAAATTTGTATTGTTTTAAACTTTCACTTATGCAATGTTACTTAGCTGAATTGAATACACAATTTGTAAAAAACAAGAACAACGCTATATATTTATATGTATATGATTAACTTAAGTGGTCTGAAAAGATTAAGGAAATACATACATACCAATAAAAGAAAAATTAAAACAGAATTAGAAGAACATGTTTAATTGCGTTTGGAAGCGAAGGAAGTAAGGAGATTTTGTATGTGTGCTTAAAGTTTATACATAAACGTATATAGGTATATAGATATATGTATATGCATATGTATGTGGCCATCTAATGCCCAAAAGGGAAAACAAATACAATCTTGAGAGGTATATTCAACTGAATAATTCATACAAGATATGTTTGGGTGTAAAAAGCCACAAAATTGGGTATACGTTATATATGGTATATCAACTAGACTTAGGCACTAATCTAACAAAGAAAGTATTGTGGCGCTACAAATGAAGGGCTGCTCCAACGGCATTATTTGGGGTCATGTACTCGTTAAACAAAATATGTTTTCGCATTTTTATTATATGTATGTATGTATAATCAATGTTTGTTCAACTAAATAGAAAATAACAAGCACTATCAAAAAGTAAAATATATATTTATAAATGTATGTATAATTATTTTTGTTTTTCTTTTCTTTTTTTATCGCCAAAGGGCCGCATGATATGGTTTAAACAACTAACGTGTTGTCTGATTGTGGGTCTGGGTCTGTGTCTCCGATCTTGGTTTCGTTGCAGGCCCCAAGCACTAACTAACGTTTTGTCAAATAAATCTACAATCTTTAAAAGGGACTTATATGTTTAGATCGTATGCGTATATAAATATATATAATGTTGTTGCATTGATTATATATCAACGTACGTATTTTGTATTCTCAATTACTCATTCATTATTAAATTAAATAAGCATAAATTATGTTGCAAAAATTTGTTCGAAAATTTGATTGATTTTTGTTGTTGTTGCTGTTGTGGTCTGCTGTTATTGTTAGTACATGCTTACAAGCTACATATTACATAATGTACGTAAATATTTATAGTTTTTTTTTTTTTGTTTTTGTTTGTTTGATTTGTTTTTGCTTACATGCTACTATTTATATATGAATATGTCTGTAGTCATGTTATTGTTATTCCTTTCTTTGTGTTTTTGATTTTTCATTCTTATTATTATTATAATTAATATATTTCAATTTATTGTATGTATATAGACGTGTATCATAGCGTCGGGTCGGATTAGAAAAAACTGAGCATTGTAGCTCCAATCTTTAGATTATTGCTCCAAAATTTCATAACATTGTCCAGTGTTGTTTTTGTTTAACTTTATAAAACTTAGCTTAACTAATTAGAATGCCCATTTTTATTATAATTATAATTATTATTTTTGTATTTTGTTTTGTTATTTTTTTTTTTTGTTTTTTGTTATCTACACAAGCAGTACGCATAAAAGTGCTTCTAAAATGGACTCTTGGATTTTGGATTTTCATACAAACTAAACAAATGTTAATTGTTAATGCTTTTCAATGAAAAACATCGCCTCTCTTGGCGCCTAAAGTTGCTGCTGGTGCTGGCCACCAGCGCGTATGATTATGATTATGATTATGCGCATAGTGGTGGTGCGAATGGTGATGATGGTGATAACCTTGTACACCACCCAGCGTCGGCTACTTTGGTTGTCAATCGTTCTTCACTGGATAATAGATTAGATCGGGCTGCTGCTGTTGCATATGATGCATATAATCGTTGATCGGCGGCAGCACAGACTTTGTATCATCGCCCAGCATGGGATAGCCTACGCCAACACCTCCCACGCCAACTGGTGGTGCTGTGCGCTCATAGACGCTGCCATGCGGCGGCGGTGGCGGCAACAAATGTGCGGCGCCTGCCAATGGATGCAACGGCTGCTGCAAGCCATGCGCATGCGCATGTGCATGAGCGTGGTATGGCTGAAAGCTATTATGCTTTTGCTGCTCGCTGACCAGCTGCTCGCTCAATGCGCTGTGGTTGTGATTGTGATGTTGCTCGTAGGAAATGCCGCCACCGTAAACGTTGCTGGCGTTTGTGTGTCGCATTAAACCGCTGGCATATGCAGCGCTGGCATTGTGATGTTGCTGTGCTGCCTGTTGTTGCTGCTGCTGAGGCGGTTGCTGCTGCTGTTGCTGTTGTTGTTGCTGCTGTGGCGGCTGCTGTTGCATTAGGTCAAAATTGTACTCCAACGGCGTGGGATTTGTGTCAATGAGATTCGTGAGTATACTTCCAATGTTGTTGTAGCCATGCGCATCTCCTGGTCCTACTTGGTTTGCCTGTGGCTGTGGCGTCGGCGGTTGTTGCTGTTGCTGCTGCTGCTGTTGTTGTTGTGCCTGCTGCTGCTGTTGTTGTTGTGGCCACATGTGTTGGAAGCTCAATAAATCGCTAGCCAGCGTTGGATCTTGTGACTGCTGCTGCTGCTGTTGTTGTTGTTGTTGTGGTTGTTGCTGCTGTGGCTTGTTCACAACAACCGATGATTGCTGCTGTGCAGGCGGCGCAGCAGCACCACCAACATTCATTGGGAGCCCAAGAAACTCGGTCGAATCAACAATGTAAAACTTGTTGTCCTTCAGCTCGACGGGCTGGCTGCTGGGCGCACCACCAAAGCCCATGTTGCCCCAGGAATCCGTTGCCTGTTGCTGCTGCATGAATTGCTGTTGCTGTTGTGTTGCTGACGCAGCTGCAGATGGCGACGGTTGTGGCTGTGGTGACTGCAAACGCGAATGCTGATGCTGCGGCGAGTGACTGTGACGATGCTGTTGCAACAAGAGCTGATGCTGGTGATGCATTGGTGGCATGTGATGAGGCGAGCTAAAATGTTGCTGTTGCATCTGTTGCGCCTGGTGCGGATGCGGATGTGGATGCGAATGCGGACTCTGGGGCGTGTGACTGCGCATATGTTGCTGCTGCTGCGCCGGAGGCGGCTGTTGCGGCGGTTGCTGCTGCTGCTGTTGTTGCTGCTGCTGCTGCTGGTGCTGTTGTTGATACTGATTTATCATCTGATGTTGCTGATAGCTGCCAGCTGCATTGCCACTGGACTCAAAATGAAACTGGCTCTCCGGCCCGCCAAAACTGTTCATACGTTGCAAATGCAACTCTGGCGTGGTGTTGTTCGGCGTATGCGTATGGCGATGATGCGGCTGTTGTTGCTGCTGCTGTTGCTGCTGTTGTTGTTGCTGCTGCTGAGACGGTGGCGGTGGTGGCGCCGGTTGTTGCTGCGTTGGCGGCGGCGTAGCTGCAGCATGATGCTGTTGCTGATGCAGCACATTCTGCTGCTGCTGCTGCTGTGCCGGCGGCGGCTGTTGTTGCTGCTGCTGCTGTTGTTGCAACTTTTCCGCATTAAAGCTCTGATTGTACATGGAATTCTGCTGAGATTCGCTCGTCGAGACCGAATGCTGCGACGTTGACGCCGTTGATGACTGTGAGCTGTTGCTACTAACCATGGCGGCATTAAATTGCTCCTGCTGTGAACACCCTGGCGTTGTCGACAATGGTGGCGGCGGTGTGGGCGTGGCACCCACGCCTGCTACCTTCCCGGCGCCCTGCTGCTGCTGTGATGCTGCTGCCTGTGACTTTGCCTTGCTGGCAGCTGACTTCTTGGTTGCTTTTACCGGTGGCGGACCTGGCATATCAGGCAATGGCACCAAATCTGAGAAAGAGTTTGTCATTAGCATCATGAGTGTAACAAAAATGTTAAGCACTCACCCTCATCGTTTGCCTTGGGAAAGCGCTGCTTACCCTTTTTAGGAGGAGGCGGCTGATTTCCATGCATTGTCTGTTTGTGGCGCACCAAATGCGTCTTCCACTTGAAGGTCTGCAGTAAAGAAATAATGCGTTTAGTCTACATATATTACGATTTCATGTGATTAACTAATTTACCTGATCGCAATGATTGCAGCAATGCGGCCGCTCCTCGGTATGCGATGGTAAATGACGCTGCAGTGACTTGGCCGAGCCAAAACGTTTGCCACAAAGGGCGCATTTGCACTCGGAGACATCGACGTGTGCATTGCTGTAGTGCTCCTTGAGTGCAGGATATGTAAAGTAGGAGGAGCCGCACATATCGCAGACATAAGTGCGTTTGACCTCCGTGTGCAGCTGTACATGCCGCTCCAGGTTGGCCTTGAGTGTGAATCGGTTATGGCAAATGTGGCACTCAAAGAAATTGTCCCGCTTGTGCACGCGTATAATGTGCTGATAGAGGGCATTCTTTGAGGGAAACTCGGCGCCGCATACCTCACAGATGGCGCCGTCGGCCTTGTGGCCCGTCTCTTCAAAGTGCTGCTGCAGCTTCTTTTGCGACAGTTTCAAGCCGCACTCACCGCAAGGAAAGACTACAAATAAAAAAATATTATGTATTAATAAAGAACGTTCAATTCAGCTGCAAAATATGTACAATAAGCGCCTTTTTTTTTGCTAGACGCCTGCCTGTGGCATGTGGCATTGGTGAAAGTTACATTCACGTCGACTCACTTTTGAATTCTTTCTTATGCGACTCCACGTGCGCGTGGAACTGTTGACGACGTGAGTAGGATTCGCCGCAGGTTTCACATACAAACGGAAACTCCTTTACATGCATCGTGCGATTGTGCTGAATGATTTCCTGTAAGAAAAAGAAAACACATTTGATAAGTGCCAAATAGATGTATAAATATTATCGACATATCTATACTTTATCAATATATCTTTCTATCAATTCATTTCTCAATTTACCTATTAGCATATTCACATTCTATTAAACTATTTATAAATATTTATTTTGTTTTGTATTTGTTGTCTATATCCATATATCTATTCTATTTTATATTTATAGTTTTATTCGAATCATTAATAAGATTTTGCGGATTGATTTTAATTTCAATTGATCAAAGATTGAAATAACTTGCTATTTAAATGAATTTCAACTCACTAGATATGTAGTAAGGAAATTTTGAGCCTTTAATGAAATTTCAGTTCCGCAAAATGTTGCCGAAAGTGAAATTCGGAACAGGACTATATATATTTATAATTATCTGCATCTACATGCGTCTATTTACAATTGCTTTCTGCTTTCAAACTATGTTTTATTCAACCAATCTATATTGTCTATGACATTTATCTCTACTCAATTTTCTACCATTTATCTCACTTATGTCTAGACTCGGAAAACCAGTCGATAGTTTGATAATAATATAATCTTCAAAATTCCTGAACAAATGCATATGAAATTGAGAAGTTATATTAAGTTATTTATACAAATTGGAACTTGTTTACTTTTATAAATAAAACATGATACTCATTTTATAGAATTGCCATTAAGACACGTAAATTTCTTGACTATGTCGTTTCGATAGTATCGATACCAAAAAGGTCAATAGTAGATAGTGTTATCGATTGTTTTTGAGCTCTCTGCTTGATTTAGTATTTCTGCCTTATGGTGATAATATATAAATTTCCTAACAAGCAAGAAAATCAATTGCTTTTCTAGATTTAGTACCTCCAGCGTGTTGCCGTTGGGCTGTCCACAGTCGTGACAGTAGCCAGGATGCATTTTGTAGTGATCCAGCAAGGACTTGCGCTTTCGATAGGACTTGGGGCAGAGCAGGCAATTGTAGCTGGGCTTGTCCTTTTTGCTGCCGGGCGTATGGCTGCCACCGAGTTGGGAAGGCGTGGCCTGCAACGAGGTGCTGCTGCTGCTGCCACCATCAATGAGCTGCTGCTTGGCAGCGTCCAGTTCGTCCAGCTCATTGTCCAGGTCATCATCATCCTCATCGCCGGATAGCTCATTATCATCCAGCTCCAGCGAAGAGTTGAGTTGAGCACAGACATTCGATCCAACAACAGACGCAGCCAAATGAGGCGATTGTGACTGCACATGTGGATGTGGATGCGGATGCAAATGCGGTTGACGATTGTTTAGCACTTGAGCATGTTGATGTGGCGGAAACTGACTGTGCTGCTGCGGCTGATGTTGTTGTTGTTGCTGCATCTGCATCATGCCACCCATCATTGACAGCGGATTATTGCTTGAGTTATAATGATTCTGATTATCATTTTGCAGCTGAATCTCAGTGCCAGACATTAGCTGCGTTGTTGCCGACATGGCAACCGCTTCATGTCCATACCCCGCTCGCAGGGGCATTGATAAATGATGCGACTGCGACTGCAGCTGCGCCTCTGCCTGCCTCACAGGCTGCTTGGCGGCAAGCTCAGGCGCCAGCTGCTGGGCAAGCGTATTATTGCTCTTGTTGCTGTTACTGTTATTGTTGTTATTGTTGATATTGCTTGACGTAAGGCCGTTGATCACAAGATTTCCACCGCTACTGGTGCTGCTGCTGCTGTGGAAATGAAATTAGTTAGTTAAACAGATCTAATGTCTTTGATCTTTTTGACTTACAGATGGTGAGAGTGAGTATGAAGCGGCGTCCCATGGCTGCTGTCCAGGAGCAGCGATGCGATACCATTGTCATGGACAACACTGCTGTTACTGTTGCTGTTGCCGCTACCGGTGCCAGTTACGCTGCCCAAGCCACTTCCAGCACCAGCCAGCATTTCATCTATTTCCGGCTCCATTTCGAGCCCATCAATGAGACGACCAGCGCCTACACCCTCGTCAATGAACTCCTCAAACTTCATAATCTCCTGTGCCGCCGATGATAGCTGCGATTCCGTTTCCGACTCGAGCTCCGAGTCGCCAAACGAGATGGATCTGAGCTGACGTTGCTCTTGGTTCTCCTGCAGCTGCAGCGGCACTTCTAGCTGTTGGTCCTGTTTCAACTTTAGCTTTAGCTGCAGCTGCTGCTGTTGCGACTGCAACTGCAACTGCTGCGACTTTTGCTGCTGCTGCTCCAGCAGCGTTGCAGCTGCAGCGGCGGCGGCGGCATCTCTCGCCAATTGTCGTCGCTCACGCTGCCTTCGCCACTCGTCCAGCCGTTGCTCGCGCAGCTCTTTCAGCACACGTGCAGAGGGCGTTGTGCCCAGCAGCCGGCCGGTGACCACAAAGTTCTCATAGAACTGCTTGAGGAAGGGTTTATGATGTTGGCTCAGCGCCAAACGCAATAGCACCCGAAACTGCGCCTTAAACGCACGCTCACTAAACTCTCCGCTGCTGTGATGATACCGCAACGTGTACTGGCTGTCCTCGTGGAACACATAGCCCTCGCCCAGCCGGCAGCGCTGCACTGGCAGCCCTGCGTCCATGTTGACCATGTTGTGATTGTTGTTAATACGCTTACGCTTGACCAGCGCCGTCGAGCCATGGATGAGCTTGCGTTGCTGTTGTTGTTGCCGGCGCATTAAAAGCTGCTCGCAGCTGTTGCTGTCATCCTCAGCGCCAACATCGTAGTCATCGTCATCCAACTCGTCCTCCTCCTCTGCTTCAAAGGTCTCCGCATATTTGCGCTTGACCAAGCCGCTAGCTGCAGCTGCTGCCCCCGTGTGTATTAGATCGAGGGGATCACTGTTGTGGCGTGGAGCAGCAGCATGCACCACATTGTTGCTGGACTTGGCATGAACGCTGGCATTGTTGCGACGAAAGTGCAAGCGCCTGGTTATGGAAGACGTGTTCACAGCATTATCATCATCATCATCATCGTCATCATCATCACCATCATCGTCGAGGAAACCATCCTCCTCATCGAGGCACATAAACTCCTCTTTACAGAGAATTTTCTCAAAGTTTTGATTTAAATCAATTGCGGATGCTTCATTCTCGCTCTCCCGTTTGATTTTCTTCGGCACCAATCCAATCGCTATTCCAATTCCATCGATTGTGCCCGGTTCCGTTTTCTCCCTTTTGGTGGCAAGCAGCAGCTGCAACTGTTTGCTCTTCGCTAGCTCCTCCTTCGTTGCATCCGTGCTTTCTCCATTATCATTGAGTTTGTGACTATACAGAGTCCTGACGACTCGGTCGCAGGTCTCTGGATATTTGCACTTAAGCGTTTCAAGCAGAAATTGGATTGCATCGCACCGCGACGCCGCATTCAGGCTGTCCAGTAGATTTACTGACTGATCCACCTGAAAACAATTAGAATAAAGATAATTGAGTTAGTCCTTTTTTTGAATTTAGCTTAATTAAATTCCTCAAAGTCTTTACTAAACCGAAAAGGGGAACATACCGGAATATCATCATCTCAAAGCAGTTTTTTTTCTTAACTATGTATCTAAAAGAATTAATTTAAAGTCTTTAAATATACATCACAACAAATTATCAAAACTTAATATCGTATAGCTACAAAACCAGCGTTATAAAAGTTTTGACTGTTTTCTAATATCTTTTGCGGATCTAAACTTTTCTTTAGTTCCTTTACGTATAGAAGAACTAACCGTTACTTAAGTTATTTTACGGATAATAGAACTAATAGCCATATTTGAAGATATTAAATATTTTGACAATTTTCATGTATAATTAAATGTTTTACAAAAATATTAAAGAAAGGAATAAGTGCATATCGAAATCTAAGGAGTTAAGAGTGTTGAAGTAAAAGAAGTAAAAGAACTACATATCGTCGAAGATATAATTCAATAGTTCCATTCAAAGAACCAGTCATTTGAAGTGGTTCAACTGGTCAACTTCCGTTAGATGACCCCTTTCAAGCAAGGCTCACACGACCATAACGTATGAGAGAACAAAGGAGAGAAGGCCCAGATTTGCCACGTGCTGCAGAAGGCTCCACTAAAAACCAAAATTGATGAAGATATATGTATATATGAACGCACATATATACCATACATACATACATACACAATTACATAAAGTACTTCAATTAAATTGTATAAAGCCAACTCTCCCTCACACGTGCACTCGAAAAAACTGTCATCAAATGCAATTACTGATTATGATTTTCCAAACAATTTAATGCAATTAGAGCGCCAAGAGAGCGCGAACAACAGCTCAGCCAGCTGCAGCTGTAGCGTCGACGTCGGCATCGGCATCAACGTCAATGTAATTGTAAGCAGACAGCGCGGCGACAGCGACAGCGGCTGCGCTGCTGACGCAAACGATTAGCGCACAACACTGCGAAGATGGCAAACGCGAAAAGTGTATAAAAAAAATAACAGGAAAAATAAAAACAAGCTATAATACATACACATATACATATACATACAAAACAATAATAATAAAAAAAAGAGCTCGCTGCCAGCGACGACGTTGACGTCGACGTCGCGTCGGCGGGGGGCAAAGAAATTAAAACAGCGCACAATTTGTGCTACTTTTTCCCCATTCCACATTATTGCCATCTATGTTTGTATATAGTGTATATATGTATGTATGTATATACATGTGTGTGTGTGTGTGTGTGTGTGTGCGTGCGAGTCAACACTTTATGTAGTTGTAGTTGTAACAACAACATGGCGCTCTTTAAATTGCGCTCCCGCAACCCACCCACTGGCTGACATTTGTTTTGAGAGAAACACAGACACCGAGAGAGAGAGAGAAAGAGAGCGCCAAAGAGAATAAATAATAGGCAAATGAGCAGGACGGGTAAGGGGCAATGACACTGAACAACACAGTTTTTGGCCCCGCTGGCAAATTTTAAATATGTTTTATATTTTTTTTTTTAAATAAAAACGATGTTTATCAAAATTAGATTTGGAATTTGATATGAAATACAATTTTAAATACACGTTTAACATTATAGTATAACATTTTAGCTTATGCTAAACTGCCTTCAAGTCTTAAATTGAGTAATTTTATTTTAAAGAGACTATTATCATGATTTAAAAATATGTATATGCAGCGTTGTTTTTAATTCCACTTTCTGTTCGAGATTCGATTAAGTTCCGGAAAATCTCATTTTGGTTAAACGTGGAAATCTTGCGATGTGTCAATCTCAGTTAACACAACGATAACATCGAAAACTTTATCCACTTGTCATATAGGCAAACATTTGAAGTCTGTTCAATTTTATTGTTTCTCAGCACAGTTAATAATTCCACTTTCTAGCATATTTTGTGAAAGTGAAATTGAGAACTGGGCTGGTAGTTTTCCATTTGCATATTAATTTGCAGAAAAATAGTCGCATTAACTTTATCAAATATTACCAAAACTGTATTCAAGATAAGCGGGTCAATGTACGGTAAAAATTGTTACTTTGTTGTAAAATTCGCTTATTTTAGGGATTATATTAAATTCAAATTGTCATTTAGGTACATTTGCAACTTGCAATGGCATAAAATATGTAAACATGTAAATTGGCAGTTTGTTCGTTTTTGAAACTAATTTAAATGCAACAAGCCTAAATGGGATATCTCGTTGTTTTTTTGTTTTGTTTGTTGTTGTTTGCATTAAACTGTATGCTGCGATAAGCCCGGGTTAACACAACACATGCACATAGAAACAGCTGTTAAAAAGCAGAAAAAACAACAACAAAAATACAAACATAAGCATGTATGTGTGCGTGTGTGTGTGAGCTGGCAATAAGCATAGACATCAATGAAATATTTGTTGTTGATTTCGGATTGAGTGGCAACTCTCTTCTCTACTCCACTAAACTCCTCTCTTCACTTCTCTTCGCTTCTTACTCCTTCTACTTGTATTTGTAATTGACAGTAAACGTTGCTATTGTTATTGTTAGTCTAGATTGCAGATAACAGTTAATATCCACGTGCGTTTGTGTGCGTGTATGCGTGTTACAATATTTATGTGCGTGGCTATTTAAAAGAGAGAGCGCGCTAATAAATAAACATGTATGTATGTATGCACAAGCATGTATGTACATATTTATGACTGTTGCGAAGCTGAGCAAACGTAAAATACGATATTAATTACAAAAGGTACATATTTATGTACGTATATATATAGAGTTGTTAAGTTTTGTTCCGAATAAGTTCAATTGAGCTGTTCATCAAAATAAACGAGTAAACTTACTCAGTTGTTCATGAACAATAGCTGACGTTTTATTCTAATTGGTCATCGGTACAAAGTTCACAAATTCCGTTTTTTTACTCCCTGTTCCCATTAAAAATGGGAAAAAGGGAGTTATAAAGTATTGCAAATGTGTGTAACAGGCAGAAGGAAGCATTTCCGACTATATAAACTATATATATTCTTGATCAGCATCAACAGCCGTGACGATCTAGCCATGTCCGTCTGTCTGTCTGTATGAACACACAGATCTCGGAGACTACAAAAGCTAGAGACACCAAACTTGGCATGTAGGTTCCTGTATACCATACGCAGATCAAGTTTATTTCAAATTTCGGATGCACCCCCCCCCCCTCCCCCCGCACCCACGCAAATCGCAAAAGACTCCCACAGCCACAATTTTAAAGATAGAGCTTTAATTTTTGGTACACATGTACGTTTAATCAATGTCTTTCGGATGTGTAAATTTCAACACGATCGGATAAATAGCATCAAAGTTATGGAAAAACTTATTTCCCCTGTCTCAGCAGGCAGAAACAACAGTTTGACATGCACTGTGCAAGTTGAGTACTCTGCTTGCTTGTGTTGCCGCTGAACTGCTTGAAATGCAAGTTGGGAGCAGGGAGTCCCGTAGTCGGGCACACTCGACTAGAGTATTCTTACTTGTTTTTATCTAATTCAAGAATTGCATTGAAATTACTTTTTTACGAATTAGGTAGTTCGGGAATCATTCTTTTGCCCGAAATACTTAATTCTCAAAGAATAGATTCTATTTCAATTCATTGAATTGAACTAGAAATCGCAACTCTCTCAACTAGAGATGGGAACGGGAAGAAAACTTGGATGCAGTCTCGAATCAAAAATTTGTTACAAATATATGGGCTTAAAATAAATGGATATTTCTTTTCCATTATAATAGTTTTCTGGAATTGTGTGAAGTTGTTTCCATTAACACTTTTTTTGGAGTATTTCTAAGTTCAAAATCTTTAATATTCAAATTATTTATAAAACTATCCTAACTGATTTTTAGCTGATAACAGCAATAAATACTTTTAACAATAGATGATAGATAACTAACTTGTTGTAGCTATCCAAAAATGTTCTTGGCAACCTGTACATAAAAAAACAAACAAACAAATACGCGTGTAAGAATGCTTAAAATAACTCGAAAGACAAATTGAGCGCAGCAACTACATAAGTAAGGTACATATGTATATATATATATATATGTAAGTATATGTATATTATGTATAAATACACATACATGTACATACACACAAAGGTTTAAAGTTTTTATATAAAGTTTCCATGTCATAAAACAAAAGGAACATTTACGAGTTGTTCTTCTTTTGTTTTAGTCGAAAAGTATATGGGATTTATTTTGTTTGTTTCATTTTATTGTAGAAGCGCAACATCACTAGCTTGTCTTAATGTACATTGTAAGAAAGTATATGGGCATTTCCGGAAAAGATCCACCAGCGCCGAAAATTTCAAAGTCTTTATTAGTACCTATTACTTCTAAATTATATGCTTTTATTGATGTAAATTGTTAGAAATTGATGAAATCCAACAATTTACAATCCAGTTTAATAACTATCATGAGCATTACTTTTTGCCCTTATTTTGATCATTTTTAGACGATGATCAAATGAGATGATGCTTGATGAAAGCTATTTCATAAACATTCAATAACAATAACTTACTAATAAATATGATAAGCGATCAATTTAACCAAGCTTAACTGTTAATATTCAAGTGCAAAGTCAATGGAAATCTTGTAACGTTCGCGATAGTTATCCGATTTTATCCGAATTATTTCAAAATAATAAATAAATATTGAAAACTACATTATTTCTTTATAGCTTAAAATTATTTTCTATTTAATATTTCATTCATATTCGCAGACTATTTCACTTTTCCAGATACTGTCAAACGAGACTTCTATATTTTGTAACGTTCGCGATCGCTGGTTTT
The DNA here is from genome assembly GCA_949708635.1 of Hirtodrosophila cameraria. NCBI lineage: Eukaryota > Metazoa > Arthropoda > Insecta > Diptera > Drosophilidae > Hirtodrosophila > Hirtodrosophila cameraria. Next base: position 9,993,369 of record OX453089.1, on the reverse strand, counting down.
TTCTTAAATATTCTGAAAACTTTAAAGCTTTGGAAATTGACTTTTGCATTAAAAAATAGAACATCTAAAAACCAACTTAACCGCAAAACAACATTTAAAAAAATATGTTTTTGTTATTTTATTTTCAATGTAAATGCGTACGAATGTAACGTTTGCGAACCTGAAAATGCCCATATCCTATATATTCTTGATCGAAACATAAAGTTTGATAATGTTTGTTTACAAACTTTAATTCTAATTTCTGGAACATTCAAATTTCAGAGAATTTTAATTCGGGAGTTTCTTCTTACTTTGATAAAGTTAATTTTGTGAACTTTTCTCTAAAGTTGCATACATATTTACAAAATGAATGGAATCTGTTTTGCAGGGTATTCAATAAACGATTATCTATGTAAGCATATACACATGTATATTCAATACTTATGCAGTTTGTCTTGATTTATTGGACTTAGTTGCTTCTTTTATTTTCAGCTAGTTCGTTTTAATATTGTTATGTACCTGTTTAACACACACAAGCGCACAAATACAAATACAGCGATAGAGCAACAGGGAAAGAGAGACAAGAGAATGAGAGCGCTATCTACACACACACATACATACACACTTGCAAACAGACATGTTTAGAGGTATTTGTTTACATAGATAGTAAACACATACGTACACACACACACACACACACACACACACACACACACACACACATACATGTAGTACATATTTAGGTTGCCAAACTGTAAACTTTGCAGCTGTGGCAAGTGGGGCAAGAATTGGCGCTGCATTTTTAGCAAATTTATGTTTTACATTTTGCGCTCATGCAACGTGTACCAAACACACATTAATACATACATACATACTTATGTATGTATGCATATTTAACTGTATTTGTAGCTTTACTAATCAAATAAAAATAGCATTTACGTTGTCCTCTTTTATTAATGAAATTGGCACAAGCGAAACAAAACTTGCTATACAACATCATATACAAACATACACACATTCATGCATACATACATATGTATATATACATTTACTTACATAGTGGCTCAAAATTTAAATAATTTAAAGCATTTCTTAAGCTGCAAATGATAGATTATAGAAACATTTAAATGCTCACATGGTGTATATATAAAGTTTTGATAAAAAGTATTAGAAATCTTAACATTTTTTTCCTATTTCCGATTCTGATAAAAACATTCGGAAACGCAATTATTAACTGTTTTGCATTCCGAATTTGGATACTTATTTGGATTACAAAATTTTTGTTTCAGTTGAATGAGAAGTTTTGCAACTTATCTTTAAAATAATACTAATATTTACATTTTACTTGAATACAGGAGCACAAAATACAAATTGTATCGAAAAAAAAGTTTTTTGGCACAGGTCTGATTAGTTCTTAATTAATTGGAACGTTATTAAAAAAGGAAGAAGAAAAAATAACCCTCGCAACCACATTTTTGATTAAACACAAATTTTTATTTAAATTAAGAACAACATGTGCTCATTCATTTTTAGGGACAAATTGAAATGCCAATAACACAAAATATGTGCTTTCCATTAATAAATATTGATTTGCTTAAAGTTTAGTTGCTCATAAGTGTTCAAATAAATATATGAAGCGAACTTTTCTAATAAACAATACAGTGAAAAGTCTAACGATGTGTCTTATGGGCTCAACTTTTAGCAAAGACTTTTAATTTCCAATCTGTTTAGTCTTTTCAGCCAAAGTGTTTCTGAAAATTTTCTTTTTACTCCCTGTTCCCATTAAAAATGGGAAAAAGGGAGTTATAAAGTACTGCAAATGTGTGTAACAGACAGAAGGAGGCATTTCCGACTATATAAACTATATATATTCTTGATCAGGATCAACAGCCGAGACGAACTAGCCATGTCCGTCTGTCTGTCTGTCTGTCCGTCTGTATGAACGCGTCGATCTCAGAGACTATAAGAGCTAGAGACACCAAACTTGGCATGTAGGTTCCTGTATACCATACGCAGATCAAGTTTATTTCAAATTTCGGATGCACCCCCCCGCACCCCCGCAAATCGCAAAAGACTCCTACAGCCACAATTTTAAAGATAAAGCTTTAATTTTCGGATGTGTAAATTTCAACACGATCGGATAAATAGCACCAAAGTTATGGAAGAATCTATTACGCCCGTCTCAGCTAGCAGCAACAAAAGTTTGACAAGCAGTTTACGAGTTAAGTGCACTGCTTGCTTGTGTTACGCCCGTATCAGCTGGCAGCAACAACAGTTTGACAAGCAGTTTACGAGTTAAGTGCACTGCTTGCCTGTGTTGCCGCTGAACTGCTTGAAATGCAAGTTGGGAGCAGGTAGTCTCGTAGTCGGGCACACTCGACTAGAGTATTCTTACTTGTTTTTTATGACGTTTTTCAAATAATTGTTAATGAAATTATTTAGAAATTCTCAAGTAATATTGTTATTAAACAATATTCAGAATACGAAATTAATAACAACCATGCTGAAAGCGTATAACCAAGTATGTAGAAGTATGCGAAGAAATGTAAAATTCCAAAGAAAGTAACCATTGCAAACTTACAATTTTATTTTAATTATCAAATGTGATTGAGCAAATTCCTGCTTTATGAAAAGCAAGATGAACAACCATTTGAAATTAGTAACCTAGTTTGAAAGTTATTGGAAAACCCCAATTGGTAACAGCATCGCTTTAATGTTCCAATTCAAGAATGAGTTTCTTTGAAATTGCATTCCAACCAGAATTCTATACACATATTATACCACTGTGCACGCTGTTTACAATTCTTCACTTGTGCTTTGCTCGTCCATTCGCTCTCCCCCTCACATAAACACAACACACACAAATACAAACACAAACAAATTTATGCGCTCTCAGTTTAGTTTACTGTTGTTGTTGCTGTTGTTCTTTTTTATTGTAGTTGTAGTCAGAGTGGCGCGCACAAGTTGGATTTCGTAGTATTCGTAGTATTTATGTACATACATACATATTTTAGTATGTAAATGTAAATGTGCTCATATTATGCAAAGGTGTGTGTATGCACATACATGTGTTTTGTGTGTGTGTGTGTGTGCATTCAAGTAATGTAATGTTGTTATAAACTAATAAAAATAAATATTTTCTCAAAATAACGAGGAAAACAAAACAAAAGTGAATAATAGCCAGCCCCGCAACTAATGCAGCAATAACAACAACAACAGCAATGACAAAATGGGTCGAAAGTGGGAGAAGCAAAACTGACTGGCTTCATAGGGTGGGGGGAAGGCGTAAGTTAAGAGGGGCGGTTGGTGGGTGGGTAGGGGCAGAAAACTACAATTCATTTTAGAAAAAAAAAGAAGAAAAATAAAAGAGAAGAATGCCATTATGTGGCACAGTGGCATGGGGTATGGGAAGGAAATGAGGAAAGGGAGTGCTATGGGTTGGTTAGGTGGGTGGAGGGCATACCAAGTGAGGGGTATGGAGGGGGGGGTTGGGTTGGAGCAAGGGCACACACAACTACAGTGCGGAAGTTCACACACACAGATACAATACACACAAGATTGCTGTTGTATGTGTGTGTAGTTGTGCGCCCGGGTATTGTGCAAGAACCGATTGTGGATCGAAACGGGAACGGGAAGGTTAAACGAAGAAAGCTTTTAAATATATGTAATATGTAATAAAAACAAATAGCTGTCCCAACCCAACATCCCAAAAACAACAAGAATGTGATGCGACCGAAATGATTTTCGTTTTCATTTAACAATTGTACAGTAATTATTATTAATATCAACATAATTAAGAATTTGTTGTTGTTGCTGTGTCCACGAAATGTGCCAATGTTGCTGTTGTTGTTGATATCTAAACAAGCCGGCTTCAAATTGGAAAATGTTTTTCGAGTTTTTGTACCAATTGAAAAAAAAATGTTTCAAAATGAGTTTAAAAAAAAAACAACAACATGACATTGCAACAAAAACAACTGCTGAAATTAAACTGCCAGTGCACACTGTACTTCACTTCATTTGTTATCTCTTCTCCTTCTCTATCTCTGCCGCTCTGCCTCTGGCGCTGCCGCTCTCTTCTTTGCCTACGCATTACACGTTGTTTTGCCACTCTCATTTGATAGTCGCACGGAATGTAGACTTACATACATATACACACACACATACACACACGCACATTCATGTTTGAACGTATGTTTGTATGTATGTATGTGCATGCATGTGTGTAGTTTATGTAGCTGAATGTAAACGGGGGTCTTGCAAGGGGGTACTTGGGGCAGGGCATTTTATAGGAAACATTATTTAATTACCAGTAATTTAAAATCCAACTGTGTAGTTTTGTTATCCATTTTGTAGTTGGCTTCTGCATTTGGCTGAATTTTATTTATACGTTTTACTCACATACATAGACACACACACACATTCACACCACACACACACTTGCACTGTGCATACAAGCACAATTTAATGATACACACATGCATACATACACTACGTACGTATGTATTTTATTATTTCGATTTTTCTTTCGCTTGTGCTTCGCGTTTCTTCTACTTGCTCGCTACAGCGCAGCTCTTTTTTTTTTGTGTGTTATTTCATTTTCCTCATTTTCTTTTGCTTTTTTATACGTTAACGTTGACGGCTACTGCGGATGTCGCTGTTGCGGCTGATTCTACACAACTTTTCTCTCTCTCTCTTTTTGTATTATTGACAACATTGAGATATTGCCGTTCATTTTACATACACATTCACATTCGATTACATGCATGTGTGCACATTTTATAATTGTATAAATTAACAATATGAAATAATTTATTAATTTTAGTACACTTAACTATTGGTGTGCTGCCTGATTGCCACTTTCTGTGGCACACGCACGCACACACACACGCACTCACACACACACACACTCACTCATACGACACACAGACGCGCGCTCAATGATGATCTGCTGCGTAGGAAAAATTTTTAGCGTTTGCTTTTATTCATTTTATTACAACCACGATGCGCGCTTTTCATTCGAGTAATTTTCCATCAAGGGAAACCGATTATTAACTATTTTTTACAAGTATAATTAGATTTTTTAAGAGCGAAAACTGCAAAAAGCGACGGAATTTCCCACAAAATGTTTTGTATGGTATTTATTTTAGTGCATACGAAAAATGGCCATTTTTAGCCAATTTTATGACACTAGAGCTGCCAACCTGCTTCAATGCACAGCGTTGCCACACCGTACATATATCGTTAATGCGCTTTAAATTTAATTTCTACATGCATAATTTTGAAATTTTATTTCATATACAAAATTAGGTTCAGTTTGCCATTAAAATTACAAATTATGTATGTACCATTTTATCCAAATAAAACATAAACCAGTTGCTTAAGATTTCGACTGCTGGGCCTGTTTCTCCTTCTTGGCGGCTTCTGCTTCAGCTTCCAACTTATTGTACTTCTCAATTAGCTTCTCCACATCCGGTTTCTCCAGCACACTGTAAACGGTTGCGTTATTCACGCGCTGCAAGGTGGCCATTTCCACCTTCTCCGGAGTCAGCTTAGTGGTATCCAAAGTCTTGCTTAGCACCTTCACGGCCAAATCCTTTGCCTCATCCAACTTAATGCTATCCTTATCTGCCAGCTCCTGCTTCAACATAGAAATAGCAGCACCAAAGTTGTTGCCAATACAGGTGGCCTTCCAGCCACCATAGTTGCCACTGGGATCCGACTGATACAGCTGATAGCCATACTTGCTGTCCCAGCCCATGTACAGCAACGAAACGCCAAAGGGACGCTTGCCACCATACTGCGTGTAGGCCTGCTTAATGTCGCACAAGTGGGAGACGAGCTGTTCACAGGGAATTACCTCGCCATAGCTGAACTGGTAGCGCTGGGCGATTAAACGCAGCTCAGAGGTTAACACATTTGCATCGGACGTAATGCCCGCCACTGAACAAACCATGTTTCTGTAAATTCAATTCATTATTTGATCTTTTTTCTACACATATTTAATAACAATTTACTCACTCATTCAGCCGGTATATCTTTTCTGATGGTATGGCATTGTCCAGCAGCTTGTTTGTGCTGCGGCATTCAGCGGCAAGCACAATGCCATCTTCGGCCAAAATGCCGAGGCATGTGCCGGCATGCGATATGGCCTCCATGGCGTACTCCACCTGGTAGAGACGACCCTCAGGCGAAAAGATCGTGGTGCGAGAATCATAGCGACGCGCCTGCAGAAAAAATAACCAACATTTTTGTGATAATGGTGATGCGGCAAATAACGCTTAGCAGCGTAAGCGAGTAAAGTTTGCATTTGTTTCAATAAAACACATGCAACATACACTTTTAATTTGTTGTTAAACATTTACTTACCATTTTATATGGATATTAAAGTTTTACAAAGTATTTGGAAATTTAGCAATACACGGCGTCGAGTGTTGCTCTCTGCAATTTATACTTGTCATTGCCGCATAGAGTTGTCACCCTATTTGTTTTTAATTTTATTTCTTCAGCGCAACTCATACCGATAGCCATCGATAGTTTTGCAGCCTCTAGCCATGCAATATGCGAGCAGGTTTGAATTTAAATTTGCGTTTTATTATTTTATAAAGAAAAGTTAAAAAGAAAACAGTTACGGTAAAAAATAATTACACAACTTTCAGTGTTATATTCCGCCTGCCCATGCCACTGCCTATCATATTTTGATTCGATGCGTTGTATGCGAAATATCGATATCATTGCAATATATCGCTTTATGGAAATATCAATCGCTTTCCACTGCTGTATTTAACCAAAATTACAAACAGGAACAACATTTTTCCAGCATTGAAGCAATTTAAATAATAAAATATAAATTATAATTAAATTTATATATTTTTTGCTGTAAGCGCTTAAGCAGCGTAAGCGCTTATTTAGTGATTTTGTAGTATGCTGTTCAGCGCTTGCGGGCAATGTCAGGACAATGTTAAAAATAACATAAAATTCACGCTGCACACTTTTTAACAGAGCTTTAACAGTTTGGTATATTTTTAAAGATTTTTTAAAATATAAAAAAAAAAAATGAAATATATATTACATAATTAAAAAAAAAAACTATATCATGTAGCTGCTATAAAAACTATCTGAAAAAAATGAGTTGCTGCGTGTTTTGAACCAGCCCAATTTTTTTGTTTAATAGCTTTTTTATTTTAACAGTATATGAAAATATATACAATATATAGTTTTATTTGATTTTGAACTTTGCAACATTTCTATAAAGTTGATTTTTGTTTATTTTTTGTGTTCATAGGTAATACTGGATGCGCTTTCCCCAGGGAAGATTAGTAAACTGGAGAGCGAAAAAATCCTACCGAAGTTTGTCGAATAGACTACATCCAGAAGAGACACCTGGACCGAACAGCACCTGATCATCATAGGACATTATAAGGAAACTAGAAGCCAGGAAACTCCCATAAAAAACTAAAACTACATATTTTCTATAATACATATGGTTGTTTAGAGACCCAAGTTCAAAGTTAAATTTAATTTTTTTTGTTTTATTAACAAAAAAATAAGTATAATTATATTTAATTGCACAAATAAACAAGTATAAGTGTATTTCTACAACGTGCTCATATCTTAAAAATGAATAAAATTTAAAATACTCATCTTAAAAGGATGAATAATTAGTTATGAAGCATGGAAGGAAAGTTGTCTAGGAAAATTTAAAGTGCTTTGCAGAAGAGCTGGGGAAATCAAATGGCGCTCGGCCATAAACTCAGCTCAAGCAAACACTGTTATTGTTTGCTGGCAACAGGACTAAGACAAATCCTGCCCACACCCCAAGTCGGACACCGAGACGCATTAATTATTGGCGGCACGCGACACGTTTTCAGCTGGCAAAAAACAGTTTAAATTCAAATGGAGCAAGTGCAAGTATCAAAATGACAATAATAACAAGCAGCAAAGAGGAGTGAGGCAAGCAACAAGTGAAAGCAGTCAGAAGGACTGTAAGGAAAACGATTATATCCTGCCCCAGAGTCTGTGGCGATGACATTGCTCGCCTAACCTAGACATTCGCATTTGAATTAACGATGCCGGCTTTAAATTCGGCTTCACGAGGCGCCATTTCACCCATAGACGATTTAGCCAAGTGAATGCCTGCCATTGGCTAAAAGTGTTCGTATTGATGCTTATTTCTTCGCGTATCCTGCAGCCGAGCAGCTTTCGCCATATATAAAAGGTCCTGGTTCCGTGCTTTTGGCTCATTCGATAAACGCGACTTTCAAAGTTAGGCCATTGCTTTGTTCGGGTTAAGCATTATCCTTGGATTTAATGCAGCTCCTGGTTTTTATAGAGTTTTCAATTTTTTTGTGTGCTTTGTAAACTGAAGCTGTAGACTTTAAATTTTATTTAAAGTTTAAAGTGCACTGAGCATAATTCAGTTACTAAAAGTGATTTTTTTTTAAAGTGAAATCTGTGAACTTTTAACAGTTTTTTGTGGAATTGAAAAGCAGCAATTGATAAATTATACGCAACTCATTATTTTTTTCTTAACGAAATTTGAATTAATTTCTCATTTCTATGCTGCTTCCAAAAGTGAATATTTACTTCAGTGTTCTGTTTTAAATTTAGAAATCTTTTGATTTTGATTTATACCGCTCAATTTCCAATGCTTTAATTTTTTGTGTTTATGCTTCAAAATTAGTTATTATATTTATCTAAGAAAAGTCATAAATGGAAAATATTTTCACTGTGCTTTTCTGATTGTGATTCCATAAAATTTAGTAAAATATCTCCGAAAAATTCTGAATGTATATCATTTAAACTAAAGTTAATACAGAGATTTACAGAGCATACTAATGTAGTTACGATTGTTAATCAATCAATTCTTTTATCTACAACTTAACAAGGAAATAATTAAAAATTCATAATTTATTGCTCTAAGCTTTTAGCAAAAACTCAAGAATTGTGAATATATTTACAAAATGCTACCGATCAATATCAGCATAGTTTTGAGTTTGCTGATGACTGCCTGTGGCTATAGTTTTCATCAGGGTGGCAAACGCAGCGATATTGACTCCTGGGAAAGCAAGGAGCTCAGTGCGGAAAGTATTTCGCATCAAGCTAGGTCCAGTAATGGTAATTCCAATGGCCATCTTAATGACAGCATCGATATTGAGGTGTTTGAACGCATTAGGGAGTCCAAAAATCAGACAGGCGCTTTCAATGAAAGTGACATCAGTAAGATGCGTGTTTACAATGTTGGTGTTCTGATGGCATCTCATTTGGGTAAGCTAATTGGTGGTTGGGGGCAGGCACTTTGACTAGCACTCATATATACAACATGGCTTAGATTCACCTTTTGACTTGGAACGCTGCGGACCGGCGGTGGACTTGGCCTTGGATCAGATTAACAAGCGTTTTCTCAGCCCGCACAACATCAGGCTAGTGAAAAAGAAGGCCAGGTAAGGCGCCCCAAATACGAGTTAATGTTATCATTAAGCGTTAGTATCTATGGCTTTGTTTTAAATCATTTTGCGTTACTAAATCATTTTAAGACAAAAATAGAATATTGAATATTGAACAATATTTAGATAACTATTCAACATTTTACAGATTGTCCTCTTTCAGGATTCCTTTGCGGCTATTCGATGACTTGTCAAATCAGCTCAAAAAACTAATATAGTTAAAATATCGATCTCTGCTTAATAAGCAACATTTTTCATTCAATAAATATCCAGGCCTGTTCTCATTTCCAATATCTTTTAATTTCGAATCCTTTTCTATATTGTGTTCCTGTTTCCAAATGTAATCGAAATCGTAATTCCTTTTTAAATATTAGTACGAACCGTTCTATCTCAACACTTTTTAATCAGAATTTCCTTCGATTTCTTCAATCAAAACAGATAAATATTTAGATTTCTAAAATTCTGATTGGAAATAGGCCTGAACGTCTACTTTATAATAAAATAACTTAAGCCCATTTCTCTTGAACTTTTTGAATAGTATGAACAATTTCAACTATCACCATTGAAACTAACGGTCGTTTTTCAGCTACAACTTTCACCTGTTGCCCCCATGGCGAGGTGCTTTAAGTCATGCCACCTCAAAGACAGTCGCAACTTGTTGCGTGCTGCACGAGTTAGTTAATTACTCGAATTTCATGGCCGCACTCTTGAGCTCTCTGAGCCTAATCCCCCCTGTTTACCCCCACCATGCTGAGTGTAATGCATTTAAAGCATGTTTTATACAAATTGTCTTTGCCTTTCTTATGTTCTACGCTAACCAGTCTTAAACGATTAAATTTTAACCCCGCACGCTATAGCTACCCCTCGTGCTCGGGAGCCAAGGCGCCAGGACTGGCAGCGGACATGCATTTCAAGGACGATGTCATCGCATTTATTGGACCCGCGTGCGCGTTTGCTTTGGAGCCGGTTGCCCGATTGGCCGCTTACTGGAATACACCCATTATAACGGGCATGGGTGATCAGGTAAGCAGGATATGCGCTGCAGCGCAAAGATATACAATCCTGCTTGCGGCTCAACACGTATACGCCGTGTTGTTCACAGCGACCATCAACTTGAAGCACGCAGCACGCAGCACACAGCACGTGGTTTTCAATAATGTGCTCTGCTTGATGCATAATGGGGCACTAATCCCTCGCTCCACAGCTCCAGGCAATCACATTTACTACATTCAATTTGCTTTCGACTCTTGCTTAACAATAACAATTAAACATGTCTTTGAGCAGCTTTAGATTAGATTGCCAAAGCAATTCAACAAGTGTTCATTAAAATCAAGGCTGCAAAATTAAATTAAATGATTGACAGCCATTTGGTTTATGGTTCAAATCACAGTCTGACTTCTGGGTTCCGTTCGTGGAACAGTTTTTGAGGTCCATGACAGCAGCTTTTAGCTAGGACTTTGGTTAATAGCAATTTTTTTTCCAAAAGTTGAAAAAAAAAAATATTTTGTGTTTGTAAAATGTCCCTTCTATCTGTCCGTCCTTCCGTCCGTTTATCTTACAGTGTGAACATAGTTTTCCAAAGAAAAAAATTGTTTATAAATCTGTTCTTTAAATGAAACCTAGATTCAACATCATATCATGCCATTGAGATCTTGGAAAGAAATAGTTCGGTTCATGCTCAGATTGGGGTGTATTTTGGTTAACTGGATCGGCTCAAGGTTCGGTTCAGAGCATAAAAAAAGACGGTATTCCTGGTTCGAATCGATTCGGTTCAAAACTGATTTGCAGCCTAGATTAAAATTGAGCAAGTATTCATGATTTTTTCGATTTTCAGTGACTTAATACTTTCATTTCTATCCCTTCCTTAAAGCCACCTTCATCGGAGGGAGAATTAACTGTCACCTCTGGCATACTGGGCAGAATACACAAGTGGAAAAACGAGAGTACGGTAAGTCTTTTTAAAAACTAAAGAGATGTCATCTACTTTGAATCAAGATTTATGATTGTATTCAAAATACAAGCCAGGCCTTTAACTCAAAAACCCTCTTGAATTGCAGGGCATGTTTAAAGACAAATCCAAGTACCCAACATTGACGCGAATGTCCTATTGCCAGTGTCGTCTTAAGTTGGTCTTTGCAAGCGTTTTCCGTCAGTTCAACTGGAAGCATGTGGCGTTGCTGGTGGATCGCTCGGAGCTATTCTCACTGACAGTTGGTAAGAATCTGGAATACGGATTGCGGCAAGAAGGACTTCTGAGCTTTGTGCGAGAGCTGAATGGCAATGAGGAGGAGATGTATGAGAACTATCTCCGAGATGCGAGCATGTATGCACGTGGTAAGAAGCAAACAGCTATACGTGTATATAATATCTGGTTACATATATTTGAATCCTGTACAGTGGTCATATTGTCCGTTAGAGGTGTTTTGGTGCGCAAGTTTATGCTGGCTGCGCACAGTCTTGGCATGACAAATGGCGAGTGGGTCTTTCTGGATGTGGAGATCTTTCAGAGCGCCTACTGGGGCGACAAGGATTGGGAGTTGGGCGATGAGAATGATATGCGTGCACGCAAGGCTTACGAGGCGCTGCTACGCGTCTCCCTGCTTCAACCGACTAGCCCCACTTTCCAGGACTTTGCTGATAATGTGCGGGAGAATGCCATGTCTGAGTATAACTATACGTTTGGCGAGGGTGAGGAGGTTAACTTTTTTATAGGCGCCTTCTACGACGGTGTCTATCTACTTGGCATGGCTCTAAATGAGACTCTGACCGAGGGTGGCGACATTCGGGATGGTGTTAACATTACACGCCGCATGTGGAATCGCACATTTCATGGCATTACGGGCCATGTTCGCATAGATGACAATGGTGATCGTGATGCTGATTACTCCATACTCGATCTGGATCCCATCAATGGCAAATTTTCAGTGGTAGCACATTACTATGGACTGCACAGGTGTGGTTTTTTTTTGATTATTTTTTCCTGGCAGCATCCTTAAATCATTGTTTGATTGCAGAAAATATGCAGCTGCACATGGCAAGAAGATACACTGGCCCGGTGGACGGGAGGAGCCACCACCAGATATTCCACCCTGCGGCTTTCTGGGTAACTCACCCGATTGCCATGGAAATGGTAAGTTATAAAACATTTTTTGGATTTTCAATTTACTTGAAATTGTTCTTTTCAGAGACAACAATTATGTATTCAATCTTTGGGCTAGCAATATTTGTGGGACTTGTGCTTTTGGTCATCTGTCTGCTGCAAAAGTAAGTAGGAATTCCAATCCCTTTTACCCATTTTGAATGGGTACAGGGAGCAAGGACTTTCCCGATCTCAATTTGCACTATTTGCTCAACTTTTCTTAAGCCAAGAAAGTTATTTGAATTTCACAAATTTTTATTTGGCACATCCTTTTAGGCAAATGAAGCTTGGCAAGGAGCTGCACAATATGTCCTGGCGTGTGCGACCCGACGATGTTTTGATTGAAATGGGTGGCATGTTTGGCTCCAAGGGTGGCCTACAGCGTCTGGACGTTGAGAACATTTCGCTGCAACAATTTGGCATACATTCAGGACGAGCATCCATTGCCAGCTTTGCGTCTCTACCGCCGCAGGTGTACACCACAATTGGTCAGTTCAAAGGTGAACGTGTGGCCATTAAAAAAGTCAACGTTAAGAAGGTGGAGGTAACATCCACATTGCTCTGGGAGATCAAGCAGGCGCGTGATGTGAGCCATGAGAACACAGTGCGTTTTGTGGGTGCCTGCATTGATTTGCCCAGACCCACAGTGCTCATACTCACTGAGTATTGCTCACGTGGCAGCTTAAAGGATGTGCTGGAGAACGAAGCCATAGAGCTGGACTGGAACTTTCGTATGTCCCTAATACACGACATTGTCAAGGGTATGAGCTATCTGCACAACAGCGATGTTGTTGCCCATGGTAAGTTGCGCTCCTGCAATTGCCTCATCGATGGACGTTTTGTTCTGAAGATCTCCGACTTTGGACTCAATACGCTTACCACACCCTCAGACTTTGTACGAGATCAGAATTACTATACTAGTAAGTTAAAGTTAAAGCACTTATTTTTTACAGTGTATTGTTGCTAATAAGCTAGAACTCTTAGAATTGCTGTGGATAGCGCCGGAGCTATTACCCATGACATCGATACCAGGCTGCCCGGCGACTCAGCACGGTGACGTATACTCCTTTGGCATAATACTGGAGGAAATTGTTAACCGTGGAGGACCGTATCAGGAAGCACGCCAGCAGAGCATGGATGTGCACACGATATTGCATAAGGTGCGCCAGTGCGAATATCCACCTTTTCGTCCGCTCATACGGGAGCGAGAGTGTCCACCAGATCTGTTGGTCCTAATGGAAAAATGCTGGGCCGACAATCAGGATGAGCGTCCAGCATTCTCAACAATAAGGGGCAACATACGCACCATTATGAAGTGAGTTAGACGACATAAGCTTAAACTTTTAATTGACGTAAATCTTTGCAGAGGATTTTGCGAGAATCTAATGGACGATTTGTTAAATCGCATGGAGCATTATGCCAACAACTTGGAAACTCTGGTGGAGGAGAAAACCAGGCAGCTGAGCTTGGAGAAGCAACGCACCGAGGAGCTGCTTTATCAAATACTGCCTCGTCCTGTCGCCCAGCAGCTAATGGCTGGCGATCTGGTAGAACCGGAAGAGTTTAGCAGCGTGACTATATATTTCAGCGATATTGTGGGTTTCACCGAGCTCTGTGCTCGCAGCACCCCAATGGAAGTGGTCAATTTTCTCAATGATCTTTATAGCACATTTGATCGCATTATTGGATTCTATGATGTGTATAAAGTGAGTCTGAGATTTGAATTGATAATATAATAATAATAAGAGTAGGTATATCTGTACTTAAGCTACTTTTCCGAAAATCGTACCAAAAACAGATTTCTTAATGATGCTTTCTTTTATCAGGTGGAAACTATTGGTGATGCCTATCTCGTGGTCTCTGGTTTACCGGAACCCAATGGCGATAAACATGCTCGTGAAATAGCCCTAATGGCCTTGGACATACTTCAGGCTGTTTGCTCGTTCAATCTGAGACACAAGCCCGATTATAAAATACAGATTCGCATTGGCATGCACTCCGGCTCAGTCTGTGCCGGCGTTGTGGGCAAGAAGATGCCGCATTACTGTCTCTTTGGAGATACCGTAAATACCGCCTCCCGATTGGAGACCACGGGCATGCGTATGTCTTGATATCTAAAATGCTCGCAAATGTTTTAATATTTATTTTTTTAGCTGGAAAAATACACGTTTCATCGGCCACAAAAGCTATACTGGACAAGTTTGGCACATTTCAATTGGAGCATCGTGGCGATGTGGAACTTAAAGGCAAAGGCACCGTTACCACCTATTGGCTAAATAGCACCACCGAGGCGGAGGCACGTGCTCCAACTCCTCCGCTATTGAATACCGATGAGGTGCCCTTTCCACTGCTATTCGCCGGCATGGGAAAGTAAAATGCAAGCCACCAAAGTATCCAAAAGTTGCTCAAAAATTAAAAATAATTTCGTTTCGTTGCGTTTTTTGATGGAATTATTTTAGTTTTTAACTAACTACATAAATAGGAACAGATATTTTATTCCAAAATTAAAATACAATAAATATTTGCAACTGTATCCGATTATTGTTTAATAAACTTAAAAAAATCCTGTACTTTCTGTTAACAAATTGTGTATTTACTGAAAGCTTTTTGAAGAAATACATTTCAAGAAAGTTCCCTCCGAAGTTGAACCCAAACATATTTACAAAATATTCGTAGTTATTCCAATTCTTGTAGGTATTTACTATAGGCAAACAAAGTGTCAAGATCTGTAAATTTCAATACGATCGGATAACAAACACAAAAGTTATGGAAGAATCTATTACCCACGTCTCAGCATGCAGAAGCAACAGTTTTACAAGCATTGGACAAGTTAAGTGCGCTGCTTGCTTGTGTTGCCGCTGAACTGCTTGAAATGCAATTTGGGAGCAAGTCTCAATCGACTAGAGCATTTTTACATGATTTTTATTTTTCAAATCGAAAAAATAAAAATCAACCTGGGGATTTTAACGGTATTAAAGCGTACGAAAAAGGCCCAACAGCGATAACAAAATCAAATAACTTTTTTAAAGTATAAAAATTAGATATTTCAAACAAGACATACGAAATAAGATAATGATTTAAAACGTGTTTTAATCGGCCTCAAGATCCAATTTTTGCTTAAACTGTTTGAGGATTATAAGTGACAATCTTAGAAAACTATTGCTCTATGTGATTTCTATTATGTTAGATTGGCTCTGATGTTAGCATTTCTTTTGTGCATTTTCTTTTCTTTTGTCAGATAGTTGAATTCGAAATAAAGAAAATTTGAAGGGAAGCAATTAATTGTATAACATTTATTTCTATAAAACAAGTGTGGCATAGTTCGAAATATGCTGCAAACTATTTTTAAAAATATCAATAACATCTATTAAATTGAATATTTTCATATATATAATACTTCGTCACAAAATGTTATAAGGTATTGAAGTATACTACATTTTTAACACGTGGGCTGTTTCTTTAACTTAATTAGGAAACTTGCATATAAAACAAAAAAGTGTCCGGACTTTTAAAAAAATATATTTGTTAAATATAACAAAACTATTATATATATTTTTAAGCGACTTAAATCAAACAATATTAACAAATTATTATCGTTAACGATATAGTCTTTTTGATTCAGTCCCAAAATTCCAAATTGATTTTGGTCCTTTAATCTAAAGAGCAAAGATAGAACTAACGTAAATCTATTCAGAACTAAAATAGTATTGTTCTCTTAATTGCAAACCTTATTTTTTTATTTTTTTTTTTGTGACAATTTATACATTTTGCTAAAAAAAAATTCTTTTTAAATTAGACTAGTTTTCTTATTTTTTTTTTCAAATATTTCAATCATTCTATTTTGGCGACGTACTGCGTTTTGGCGTTGATGGCGGCAAATCCATTGTTTTGCATACCCACTCAGAGATGTCGACAACCTGCTCCTCTGCCTTGCTTATCCAAGGATGTTTCAGCAGCGTTTTGAGATCGGCACGCTCTTCTGGCTGCTTTTTGAGACATATTTCAACAAATTGCTTAAACTCATTTGAGAATGTCTTATGCTCCAGCTTCGGTGGCGGCTCATTAACAATATAATCGAGTAGCTCAAAGATTGCCATCACTTTGGGCTCCAGTGTCGCTAGTGTACCATCCTCATTTGCATTCTCCGCAAATACGCCCTCCAGCGCAAGAGCATCCGGTGGTGGTATCGGATACATGCCAATTGCCATCTCCACCAGAGATAGTCCTAGGGACCAAATGTCCGACTGCACCGAATAATGTGTGCCCTGCAATCGTTCTGGCGACATGTAGCTGCGCGTGCCGACAAATGAATTGGCCATGGAGTCAATCAGTTGTCCCGAAACACCAAAATCACATATCTTGATCTCACCACGACTGTTAACCAATATATTGCTTGGCTTAACATCCCGATGTATAATCGCATGCTTATCCCGCAGATAGCTCAGCCCCTTCAGCACCGCCAGCGTGATCCGTCCAAGTATGGGCTCTGGTATGCGACCGGCACGCTTTAGTATGAGATCTAGGGAGCCACCATCCATATATTCCATGCAAATACTTATCTCGCCATCGCTGTAGAAGGCGCCATAGAAGCCAACAATGTGGGCAAAGGTGCATTCGTGAAGGACTTTTAGTTCACGCAATATTTGTTTCTTAATTGCCGGCTTCACCTCCAAATGGATTAACTTCCTAGCCATTATTAGATGTGTGCGTGTGTGGCGTACTTTCATCACGACACCGCCATTGCCAGAGCCTAGTTCACCCAATTTCTCTAGATCTTCCTCAGACAACTCGCCAATCTTCTCCTTTTGGCTGAGAAAAACACTGATTCGTTTGCGTTCCGTATCATCCATATCAAGGTCTTCCAATGTCTCCGTTAAAGCATCGATGCTTTGTGGCTTTCCCAGCAAACTATGTGTGTCACTTCCTGACGGCGTTTTAAACGGTGGCGTTGGTGCCACCTGAGTGGCAGCATCCACAACCGTTGCATCCACACTCACCGGTGGCAGCACTAGATTCAGTTTATTCTTTGACATTGTTAATTGTTGATGATTTAAGCGAAAGATGTGTTTTCATTTCAGTTTTCGAAGGGTTGCTTGAATGTCATCCCTGCGCAAGTCCTTGCGTTTGTGTATGTAAACTTTATGGGTATCTATCATTACGTTCAATGCCCACTAAAAGCTCCATCGAAAGCTTTCTAAGGATGTGTTTAACGGCATTTTAGCTTATTGTCAAACCGGCTACACTTTGCTCACAGAATCAGCTGTTTGAGCTACATAAAAGCTTTTGCTATGAAAAATATACACGCAAAAAGCTAATGGAAAAAACAAATCAGAACAAAAACATAAGTGTAACAAAATTAAGTCAAATGTGTTTGCACGGCAAAATGTATGTTAAAGTGAATTTAAAGCGGTTCACGGACCAACGATAGATTAAATGGAGCATCAAATTAGCATCGTAGAGCTCATAAGTGCATACATACACACCTACGAGTACAACCTGTGGTTCAGCACATCCATTAGACAGATACATACGTGGTAGTTCCCGGCCGACAACTCTTTAGCACAATGAAGGTCTTCCGATTGCGCCTGGTCAAGTTATTGTTGTTTGGCTTTATTGTGGCCAATCTGATACTGTTCTATTTTACATGGAATACGCTATTCTGGCGACGCGTTAGCAGAGCGCTTTCAGGTGCGGAGAGCGAGACAAGGACACAAAGTGATGCCACGCATGGAACAAAGCTATCGCCCAAGGATAAGGTGCGCAGTGCCAACAAGCACATACGCAAGTCCATAACTATTGTGTTCTATGGACACTACAATTTTGAACAGGATCTGCGGCCAAGCATTGAAAGGTATTTACTGAACATGAATCTATCGATTGTGATAGTTCGAATAATCGATAATATCGAAATAAATTGAGAAAGAACTTTGATTTCTTGTATATTTGTATGATAAATACACCGCTGATCTGTATTGCACTTTCGAATACATTCTACATAAATATTTAAAGCATACTTTTAGAAGCGCATACAAACTAAACGAGCGTAGCAAAAAGCTAAGTTTCTTCATTTTATCGCGCTCCAAAAAGTATGCTACATACATTGATAAGAAAGTGAAAAGGATAATGCTAAAATTGAAGGTAAATTAAATTTGTGTGTAATTGAGAAAATGAAAATCACGAACACATGAACACGAATTGTGTAACTACTATTATTATATACTATTATATAAAGTACATTAGAAATTTCACAGAATCAAAGCAAGAAATTCGTTTTGATAGTATTGATAAAATATCAACCTTGATTAAAAGAACAATCAATAGGTATACAGAATCTAATGCATACATATATATCAAAATATACTTTACGAACTCTTTTGCCTCTATAGCATACTGAACACAATTCCCAACATGCCCATACTTGTGCTACAGGAGGGTGCCGCCGAGTACGCCTATCCGCCGGTCAGCTTTGAGCGTAACCTGACCAGCGGCGAGGAGCAGACGGTACACTTTATGAGTTTGGCCTTTGATGTGCGCAGGACGCATGAGCAACTGAATCCTTTGGCCGCCATACGCACAAAGTATGCATTGATAATGCCGGATAGTGTACGTTTGAGCAGCAAGAATTTGCTGCAGAAAATACTGCGTGAAATCAATACAAAATCTCGAGCACGTGAAACTGACAAAATGCAGAAACCGGGACAGCAGCAGCAGCAGCAGCAACGTGTGACCGTTGCGCCGGATGAGACAGTGCGTCATATGATACTTGTACCTTTTGCTGGCAACTTGAAATCCTTTAGCAGCTGTGCGAAACTCAACTTGGATTTGCCAAACTGGACAATGGAATTGGATGCTCGCAATGACAGTACGCATTGCGACTTGGTAAGTGAATGGATTAAGGGTTATGTGTTGAGGGTAAAGGGTTAAATCAGCAGAATATTTGAATCCTTGTAATTATTTTCTTTTTCTTTTCTGCCAGTTCCTGCAAAAGCATGCGATCTTAATTGATGTCTCAGTACTCGGCTCTATGCCAGAACCATTTGCTTTGCCCTTTCCGGAGATGCTCTACGTGCAGGCCAAGATAGCGAACTTATCGGTAGGTTTTTAAAATGGGCATCTGTTTATTTATGTTTTCACATCTTCTGTATCCATTTTTGTAGACCAGCGTTTTTCCGCAAACCTTCATGGAAGGACGTAGGCTGTTTGCTTCCTTCCACACCAAACAGCGGCGCATGGAGCTGCGTCGTCGCCAGTTTCGTGAGATGTACAAGAAGCTGCAGATCAAGCGTTTAGTCAGACGGACACACAAAACGGGAGGAAAGTCTTCGGCAAGGGAGGGAAGCTGGCAACCACACAGTCCTGTTTTGGATGCACAGTTCTCTGCATCAAATTTCTCCCTGCCGCTTGTAACGGACATCGATCTGTTTGGTTGCGAACGAACCACCAAGTCCTGTATTGGCACGGTGTATAACAATCGTCCTTTTTACTATTACCTGGGCAAGCATACGCCACCGTGCTGTCTGGACAAGCTAAAGACGACCTTTAACCATGTGCTCGATGAGTTTGAGAACGTAGGCATACGGTATTGGCTGGACAACTATGCACTCAAAAGCGCCATCGAAACCAATCAACTTTCTCCAGATGCATATGACATTGACATTAGTTTCAACGTGCAGGACTTGGAGAGATCTAATGCCATGAAGAAATCACAAAGTAAACCCCATGTGGACAATGAGGGCTTCTACTGGATAAAGGCCACCGATGGCCACTACTTTCGGGTACAGTTCTCCAAGGTCAACCAAGTTGGCGTTAATCTTCTACCCTACGAGATCAATGGAAATGAAGTTCGAGCCAGCGGCTTTTTTGGTTGGAAAGCGGGCACATTTTCATCCGACTATTTGCATCCCATGTCGACGGTACAGTTTCTGGGCAAGAGCATCATGTGTCCCAACAATGTGCTGGAGTATCTCGAGGCCAAACACATAAAAGTCAAATCAGATGATATAGTCATAGAAGAAGAGTAGTTAAAACTTAGTTTAGTATGAATTGTGTTGAGCTCTTAGCATTAGTAAAAATAATAAGAACTTTAAGATTTTTATTTTATACATTTTCTGTGTGTAAATGATTTTGAAATTGTGTTGAGGTTATGAGTTCCTTTTTTCTTGTTTCGAAAATTTATGTTGTTAGCTCTATAACTATAAATAAGTAATTAGCATATACATTTTAAAACTTGTGTTCTCGGAACTACAAATCTACTTACATATGTATACACATGTGTTAAATTCAGTTGTACAATAAAGACTTCTGATACTTATTTCGGATGTGAACTTATCTAAATATAATACATTTGAATACGTAGAGTTGAGTTTCTAAGTGCGTACAGTGGTAGCTGCATCCGGAACTACTTTTCCCTCTGGTAATTCACGAACCAATGACAATAGCTTTTCCAGTTTAGCGTTCTGCAAAGTCAGTTGGTCCAGATAAAGCTGCTTCTTTGGCGGCTTGACCATGACGCGCAGGTTGGGCGATAGCTTGAGTGAGGTGGTTACGCCCCTGGAAAATATAAGAGTAGTTACTATATGAAATATAAATAGTTATAGTAGAGTTGGGTTTAGGACGCAAATCACGGGTATAAAGGAAAATTCTTTTCGGACAGAAATGATTGGATTCGAGTTTTCTATCCCAATTCATTAGGAATTGTCGGGATAGTTACAAAACAAAACTACTGAGAGAGCGGTTTGGGAAAGTTACAAATGTTTCGGGTAAGGTATCATCTTTAATCTCTACTTACTTCTCATCCCCCACAACAATGAAGGGCAGCTTTTCATTGAACGCCAGTCGTGTCAGTTTATTCTTGCGTTTGGGGACCACAGCCTGAACGCATATAGCCTTGTATTTATTCACATTTAGATCGAAAACATGCACCTTGCCTTCTGTGGTAACTGCAGCAAACACAGTGCTAGAGTAGGGTGCCCACTTGATGTCGCCGACAGCGGAGCCAAGATCGAAGATGAAAAGCGGATCGGGTCGCATATCCTCCCAGACTTTGACGCGCCAGTCACCGCTACAGGATACAAATATATTCGAGTCGAAGCGATTGAAGTCAATGCGATAGACGGACATATTATGTGCATAGTAGGTCATCAGATACTTGGAGCTAAACGCCGTGCTGCATTTGTAAATGAAGCCACATTCAGTGCCAACCAAAAACACGGTATTATCAGTGGGATGGAATTGCATGCAGGAGCCACCGCTTTTGAGCGTTACTTTGGTGCCATCAGGTCCATCTGCTATGCCGTTCTCCAAATATAGCGTTATAATCGTGGTTACCCAAAGCTTGTTTTGCATCAGTATCCAACTCATGACGCAACCATCGGATGATACAGAAAAGAAATTGATCTCGCCATCTACCATATCCGGTCCCCATCTGATTTGCCAAACACATTCGCCATGCTTGCACTTGACTCCTCTGGATACATACATGGGAGTCTTGCAGCCATCACGTAGATCATAAACGGCAACATTACCGTCGTAGAGCCCTATAACCACAAGGAATGGGTAGTGTGGATGTATATCGCAGCACATGACTCCGCAATCTGTTTGAACTGTTAGCAGAAAGTACAAAAAATTGTTTTTAAATAAAACAAGGAACAAGATATCGAAAATATATAGACTTGCAGATCGATCGAACCTATGACAGCTATATACTTACTTATATAATCTGGAAACGATGGGTTTTTAACCGTAAACAGGCAGAGATAACCCTCATTGGGTTGTTTTAGAAAATCATCTATAAGAAACGATCATAAATAGTTAGGATGAGTTGAAAAGTGATTGAGAGGCTTTTACTCACGTGAACCAAAGCAGACGGCAAACAGATCATAGTAGCTCGGATTGAAAGTAATGTCAGTCACATTCATTTTCTTAGTCTTCTCGTACTGGAACTTCCAAAGTGGCAGCAGATTGCCCTCACCTTCACGAAACTCATCTGCCGGATCCTCCCAGTAGCGATAGTCGTTGCCAATATCATCGTAGATATTCTGATTTATCATACGCTCAAGTATTTGCCAAGATCTTAGATACTTTTTATTCAACAACTCCGCTAAAGCAGTTTTCTTTTTGAAGGCCTTTTTGCTGGAACGACGTTTACCATCATGCGTCTTGCCCGCCTTTTGCAGCTCTGCATAATCCTCCTGGTAGGTGTCATAGATGACCCACTGCAGCACGTTGCCGCCAAATTGTGATCTGGGTGGCGGAATGGTTTGGGTATCCACACTCTAAGACATATAGATTGTTTTAGTTATTGATTGAGTTGTTTATCAAATTGTAACTTACACGCTTGGGATTGACATAGGTCAGCGTAGCCCGTTCACAATAGTTGAACTGATTGATCAGTTTGCGCTTTCCCATTTTGGCTGGCTGTGCTGCGGCTGGCTGTGCTGCTTGCTCTTCGTCATCTGCGCCAGCTTCTGTTTCGGTGGCAGCCTCTGTGGCCTTACCCTCCTCATCCTCTTCTTCCTCGGCTTCCTCCTCCTCAACAGTGCCTGGCGGCTTTTCACCAGCTTCGCTTTTCTCGTCCTCCTCGCCCTCGCCCTCACCTTCGCCCTCTTCGCCACATACAGTTTCGCGTTGTTCCACCACCGAATAGTTCGGCATGGGCAGTGGATAAGCAATTTCATCCGATTCCTCAATTTGATATCGCGCCTCATCGGAGTCAACATGCAACGAATTGCCGCGAAAACTGATCAAGGTGACCGTATTGCCCGGCAGTGGTGCTGGCACAAATTCACCCTCCTTGAAGCTATATACCACCAAATTACGTAGCACATTTGTGTTAGTGGGTGTGAGCACTTTGGATACCTCCTCGCCCAGCTCAGCCTCTGTCAGATCCAATTGATCATCCGGTTTGACCAGTTGACGCGATTTCATCCAAGCATCAAAGTCATCAGCATCACCTCCTCCGCCGCCACCATCCTTTGTCTTGGATGTTCTAATCTGTTATTTTGCATATTAAAGAATAGTTTTTAAATATGTGAATCAAACAGTTTTAAGTGTGGCAAAGAGGCCAGTGTGCAATGTGTATGCAACATTATTGAGAGTGCAGCGAATGTTTACGTAACTGGGAGCAGGATATATGGCAAAGTGTTTAAAAACTTACCTTCGAGGACATAACATTGCAGTGCTAGGGCTAGGATACGTTATAGGAATCATATGGCAATTGTTTGAAAAAGAGGTGCACAGATTTTGAAGTATGTGATTCGTAGCTTCAATTTATCAATAACAAAATCAGATTCCTGCAGCATGCTAAACCTCTTTCAAATTCAAGTTGGATGTAAACCTAACCTGCTCTTTCCAAAAATATATATCAAATTTTTTGGTTACATTCACCAGCTTGACCTAAAAAAAACTACATAAGAGTACTTCATTTTGAAGAGTTAAAAAATATAAATTTGATCGAATATGAGAAACAGATTCTGTAGATACATGTTTTTGAGTACATATTCCTACTTTCTTCTCTGTGTAAAACAGTTATCGGAGGACATCCTTAGTGCCGTGTATATATAAGTTAAGAAAAGTTAGTTTCTCTTTGATTATTTTATTGGCATGGATAAAAAATTGGAAAATATAATCAATAATTATGTTTAACAACTAGTATTATCCGCCGTTTCCCGGATCAGTTAATTCTACCCAGTATTTTCCACTTTATTTTGTCAAAGCTGTTTTTAATATAATTTGAAAATGAGTTTCTTTTTTAAATAACATTTTGCAAATTTAAGCTCGACTCCCACTTCAAGGCATTGGCTGCTTGACTATCAACAATTTTTGGAAAGAACATCAGTGTTCGGCGAGCCGAAACCAGGGCACTTCTTTTTCAAATCTTTTTGGCGTGACATTTTCAGTTACCTCCTCAAGTTGCTGTTGCTCCATCACAGCTAGTTCATCAGTACTACCAGGACAAGGACAAGCCTCGTCATCCAGTAATCCCCCAAGTGCAGCCTCTGACATTTTACGTATAACTAAACTGTACTGTGTACATTAAACGATCGTGTGCGGAGCAGACAACTTAGAGCTCAAACTGGAAGTGATGTGGTGAGCTATTTACATATATGTTATATACAGTATGCAGTTGTCGATCGATAACTTACTGACTTACTGATAGATAAATCTACATACAATTTGTATTGGCGAAAACAAAATAGATTGAAAATAAGAAAGAACTATTGTCTTCGGGTTGCCGAAGTTGAAATACCTTTGCAAATGTATTGTTTAAATTTAAATATATACAAAATCTAAACTGATCTAATGTATTGTCAAACACTAGCAGAGCCTGTTAAAAGTAAAGTAATTTAATTAATTGATTGCTTCTTCGGAATAAGACCAAAACATAAAACATATAACAACTAATGATTGGTTCGATATCCGAACCGATCAGTTCCAACACAATCTGTTCCGACATTGTATACGGCAGCATATCTCCACAGTTACTATTCTTCCCAGGTATTCAGTTGGAATAACTTTCTGAAATCTGAAATTTCTCAAATATCTAGTTTCTTCTTTTTATTTATTTGCCATATAAATGTGATTTATTTCTTTAAAAATCTGGTATCTGGCTTGTTTTGGTTTTAGTTTAGATAAATCTCAAATTTGTGGAACCAAACACAAAAATAAGTTTGACTTTCTTAAATGAATAACCAACTTAGATGGAAAACCAAGCCTCAAAACAGTTCTAAATCAATAGGAGAAATATATGTCTAGTAAAACCAAAAAATGAACCACCTTTAAAAAGTTTGGTTGTAGAAAATGTATATGCAACTTAAGTACCTTATATGATCGGAAATGGCTACTTTAATGAGTAATACTTTAATAATAATAATATATAAAATAATTTGCAATGGTATAATCAGTTTAGCTTGTATTTACAGTTAATTAAGAGCAATGATTCAGAACCATTTGCATACGCATCGACTAAGATTGTATTTACATATTGTTTGGATTGTTGCTTTTATGTCTGTACAACTATAATATACATATCCACACAGATACACATACACACACACATACAATTTGTATGCTTAATTTGCACTACTTGCGGTAAAAGCAACTTGCGTTAAGTCTAGTACTAGTACTGCTCAGATACAGATTGGTACGATTCAATACTCATATACCGCCATAGCCTTATTAGCAAGCTTCCACATCTTGGCAATCTGTACAGCAGTCTCACAAATAAACGTATTGTACTATATAGTTATAGATATATACTTATATATGTATATAATTGCATATATATATTAAAGAAGTGCGCCGCCTGAACCTTTTGAAATGCGCAACACAACTGAGACCTGGTCTAGAACAAACTCAAGGGAATACTGCCAACGATTGAGGTCCTTTTGACAGAAAACGAACCTGATGACGCGCCAAGCGAAACTTTCGACTCGCAACTAAAACTTTCGTCGCTGACGTCTGCAACACGTCACAGGTGAGGATGCAATGGGAACTGGAGGGTGTTGACATTTCCGGTTGAGGAGTTGGAGTTGGGCGCGTAAATAAACAAATTGCACACAAACTCGATTAAAGTGTGTTGATGTGGAGTAGGCAGAGCTGGTTCTTCATAACATATTAAAAGTAACGAGATTTTATGAAGATAGTTAACCTAAATTGTAAAGTATCGATACTATCGACACTATATAGAGTTTAAATAAACATTTTCTAAAACTTTTTTTTTGAAAATAAAGTATTTTACCTTGTTACAGCTTAGATATACTTTTTTGAATAGTATTTTATTTATTTTATTTTATTTTTATCAATTCGAATAGTATAAAACATAAATTTTCAAAATTTTTTTATACCCAAAACTGTTTTTTTTTAACTTTCAATACATTAAAGATGCTTTACAGCTATAAATGAAATATTAACTTATTTTCCTGTATCTCTTTTGAAAACAAATTATTAAAACCTGCTTATGGTTTCAATTACTATACAAAGTTGATCGTTTGACGATTGAAAATTATCAACAGCTGTTTCAATTACTTTTGATTTCAAAAGCTAGAATTACTTCAAAATTTCCAACTGAAAAATTTCGCAACTTTTAAGAAACATAAAATCTTGATAATAAAGATAGTTCTATCAATATTTGTTCAGCTCTAACTTGAAGTAGCTGATTGACTTGTGACAATACCAGGCCCATAAAATATATTTAAATAATATACTCGTACACACAAGCGATCCCTGCAAGCGTCAGTTACAGTTATAGAAATACCCATTTATTTTTATAGCCAACAAATAAGGTGAGCACAGAGCCATATCCATGACTGATTTATTGACTCTTTTATTGCGTTGAAGCAGACGGGCAACTTAGGCGACATTGATTGCTATCGACACTCAATTGTCGAATCGCTCTGGAAAACGGTATTCTTAGATAAAGTTGCATTTGGTTGCTGATCTACCGTGCTTATAAGCTTGGCAGTGCCAACTGTTTTAGCAGCACGCACATGCCAACAAGCTAGTTGCCACATGCCACGTGCCACTTGCCACCCTCCGCCTTGACCTGACCTGACCTGCCATCCTGTTGCGAAGCCAACTGCCTTGAGCAAAAATTGCAAATTATGTTTCGTGACAAAGTTCCATCAAATCGCGAATAACTTTTGCTACGCTACGCTTTCAGCGAACTTATTAAAAAGTAATCGCAAATTTTTAAATACAAAAATAGAATCCTGTAACGAAGGCTGCATGACAAGCATTTTTACCAAACACAATGTTTCCAGCTCTCAAAGTGTACGGACGTGTAAAGCATTGGATTTTGGTAACAAATGAAATATTGCAGTGTCTTGTGTCTGTTTAATATTGCATAATTTTGGTTAAGAGGATTACCTTCTTGGCTTTTCCCTCGCCTTTGGTCTTAGCTGGCTGCATATTGCTGCTGTTTCCTTACTGGTTTCTCGAAGTTGGTTAGTAATTATCGTGGCTTTTAAAACGTTGTTTTGTTACACTTTGCAGTACTTTTTTAAATTATTGTGTGTTTCCTGACATTAACTGAGCTAATTTTTTGTATTTCTCAATCTAAACTTTACGTAATTGTGAAAGAGAACAAAGCAAATCGTCGCTTGCTTTTCGTTAGAGTTCGCTGTGTCTTTTGTTTATTTGAGTTACTATAGAAATTTGCTAATGCTTTGAGCTACTCACGCACTAACCGTCATTTGCATATCGATTGGGCCACGTTAAAAGACAGCAGTGCCAATGAACTGGTACCGCCTAAAGCTCTTCTAACTCAGCTTTCAAAACTAACCTTTTGTTCAAATTGAGTTGTAGCTCGCGAAGGATGTTCCATTCAAGTTCTTTTGGGTTTGATTTTTATTCAGGAATCATATTTGCAAAGTTTCGAATAACAGACAAGTCTAATTGGATCCACGATTCAGCTGATAAGTCTAAATAAAGACAGACAGTTATACAGACAATCATACATGGCTTGTTCGAGAATATATACACATGATTTATGAGATGCCTCGTTTTTTGCGTTATAAAAATACGTCTAATCCAGAAAACGAGCTTATAATTAACATTCCGCTGAGGGATTTCCCCTAAAATTTTATGCGATGCAAACAATAACAAATTTTACAATATTAGTCTGGTTGCTATTTTAAATATCAAATGTTAATGTATCATGTTTTTATTTAAACATGTTTATGTGCCTTGATCAGCTTACAATTTTTTTGTTGCGCCAGCTAGGAATGTGTAATTTATAAAGATTTATACGCAGTTTGCTGTGTCTGCAGAGTTCAATGTTCGCCCTCAAGTGTAGCGGCAACGATTATAAACAATTAAGCGAATACTCGAAAGGAAACGTAGACTGAGGTCAATCAAATGTCGTAGTTGTACGTTATATCGTACTTATAGAAGCCAGTTTTTGAAAAAATCGTAGATCAGCGTTTGCCTAAACCTTGAAAGCAAAAACAACAACAACAAAAACATGACTTTTGAATATTCGACATCAACGCTTTT
Organism: Hirtodrosophila cameraria; assembly: GCA_949708635.1. Classification (NCBI taxonomy): domain Eukaryota; kingdom Metazoa; phylum Arthropoda; class Insecta; order Diptera; family Drosophilidae; genus Hirtodrosophila; species Hirtodrosophila cameraria. Next base: position 9,964,815 of record OX453089.1, on the reverse strand, counting down.
ATTGTAAAAAGTTCGATGCTATGTCGATTATATGAGTACATCAGTAACATTATTTTAAGTATAAATTGTGCGTAGTATACAATGCATACAGCAATATGTATATTCTATGTACTTATAAACTATACAATTAAGTAGGGTGTAAAAGACCTATGTTTGCTGTCTCAAGCTCTTCACATATCTCACCGGCACTTCGGGTAAATAAACGCAGACAAAGAACATTAAGGGTCCAAATAAAACCATACAGATCAGCCAGTATATCAAGCCAAAAACTGTAATCGCGTCCATATATGAGCTTGTTGGAATAATGCCAGTTTCGATCAGACAAAATGTAGTTACAATTCAATGTGTATAATTACAAATAAATAACTAATATCACTAAACACCGGGCTTATGGAGATTGTGCAACCAGCCAAAACACGACTGTTGCAGCACCGATGTCTCTAATAAGTTGTTTACATAAACCACTGCAGGTCACTTTAGAATATATCTTAACGCTAGTTGGCTTCGATTTCAGTAGGTATATAGTCCTGCCAGCTGTTGAGGATATGTTCAAGCCCGCCACCTGTGAGAAAAAACAGAGAAAACATTAGTTTTGTAATTTGAAACTGTTTAGAAAACGTTTTTAATTCAAGTTCAAAAGTATTTACTCATCCCAAATTAAACATAAAATTGAACTTGAATTTTTGATCACTTAAAAAATAGCACAATCTCAAATCGATTCTTAAGATTCAAGGAATAATTTATTTAAAAAAAATTCCCTATGTTTTCTGATCTCTCCGTATTACTTACAGCGCTGCAAGTAATCCTTTTCGATTGCCAATTGTGACTGTTGCAGCTGCAATACTGAATCACGCACTTTATATACAGCTACCGCCCTGTTAAGTTTATTTTTGGGTATTACCCGTCCCGCATATTCTATATATGGGGATTTAGCACAACACCTGGTGCTCTTGGCAGCTAATATGTAACTGAAGTAAAAAACGACTACGTCAAAGAGCAAAGAGCACAGATCCCTCTCTCTCTCTCTCTCAGTCTCTGTTGACTTACGATCATTAAACGAATATTTAGATACTCAGCACTAGAGCTGCGTTAAAAGCTTTGCTTTTGATTTGAAATTGTTCGAGCCGAAAGTTGGTTTTATGTATAATACTGGTATTTTTCAAGGCAATGGCAACGCCAACGCCAACGACCAGATCAAAAAAACTGGTTTACAAAAGTACTAGAGAACGTTTGAGTGCTTGGTTTTGTTACCTTTTCCTATTGAATTGTCAATTAAAGCACACTTTTAATTAAAACTTTTAAAAAGTTGAGCTTGTGTCTATTTAATTTGGCCAACAAAAGTTGATAACAAAATGCAATGAAATTTTGATATTAATTATCGCTGATTAGCAAAGTCAAAATATTTACCTACTTATTATCGGACCTTTATGGAACACTTAAACAGAAATATCTTAGAATATCTGGAAAGTAAGGAACCACACTATCGATCGTATAGATTTTTTTTAAATCCCTAACGGCGTCATCTATGAAGTTTACCTTTACAAAGTTTTTCGATCATTTTAACTAACAGTATCGAAACTTTCGAGTTCAGATACTATCTTCTTCTAGTCTTCTTGAGATCCAAATTTATAACAATCTGATGCTCATTTCATACCTTTCCAAAGAACCAAATATAATACTATCTATAGTACTCTTGATATCCAAATACATAACAATCTCCTGCTCATTTCATCAATTGCCCAAGAATCAAATATGATACTATTTATAGTCTTCTTGAGATCCAAATTTATAACAATCTCCTGCTTATTTCATCCCTTATCCAAGAAACAAATATGATGCTATCTATAGTCTTCTTGAGATCCAAATTTATAACAATCTCCTGTTCATTCCACCCCTTACACAAGAATAAAATATATACTTACATGATGTAGAAATAGTTATCACTATCCTTGCGTTTAGCATCCGAACGATTAGTGTCCCTTATGGATGCATTCACTGAACCCGGATCCGAATGCCCCTGCATATTTCGGTTCCAGGTGGTCCAACGTCCCGAAACGCCATTTTGCTGATTGGCGAGATTGCTTTCTTTGTTTGGGTTGGCAAAAAACGACTTTACGCTATCCATAGCTGTTGTCTTGTCGAGTGTACAATGAAGAGAGAGCAGTAAAATGTCGAGCCTCCGAAGAATAACAAATTGATAAAGCTAAAAATATATCAGAATTGATTTGTTTTGTTTAAATACAAGTTTTTTAGTGGACGCGTTTGGGTCGTCAAGTCATAAGTACACATATATACCTATATACCTATATATAAATAAACGTATGTTCATTTGAGTTTATATACTTAAATATATATGTACATTTGGTATTCTTGGCTTGTTTCTAAGTGTGTTTCTTTAGTGATAATGCTGCGGCATGATTGCTTTCCTTTAGTTGCTGTTATGAAGAGATTTTGGGATACGGGCGTGAACTTATTTTTTTGTTTTGTACAACAATCAAATGCCATAAAAGTTTGTTGGTGGCTTGTTTCTTATCTGTATACTGTAAATATCAAGAACATATACATATATATCATCGAAGCGATAAAAATGGTATGCAATCTTCACATACTATATGTTTCTTGTTGTGTGCAAGAGAGGTGTATATAAAAACCTTCTATTAGAATGACAATAAAATAAATGATCAAAACAATATTTCCCAACCAAGAAAAATGCGTCTTAGTTTCGGAATATTATTTATCAAGATTAGCGTCTTATACATAGACGATTCGTACATAAGAACATATTATCAATTAGCACTCAGGCACTTGTTAAGTTCAAAAAAGTTCACTTCGCCCCGCTGATAACAAATTGACTACAAGAATCAGCATTGAACACACGCCGCATTTAACAACAATATAATTTGTCATCCATTTACAACTCGGTTTTATTTTACACATTTTGCAGGCGAGGTACAAACGACAAGAGAGGTTAATGCAGCCTTGGACTCCCGGGGTCTACAATGGTTGTCCGCATTTAGACAATTTGATTACATTATCTTTTTTTTAGAGAGAAAACGTTGAGCAGCTGCTTGGCCCGTTTTTTCCAGACACTTCTGTAACACATTGATAAAAAGGTTTTAAGAACGCAGCCAACTTAACAAGGTATATTTTTCATATGTGTCAACTCTAGGCAGTTTCAATTTGTGCGTTTATTTATAATTTTTAATAAGCAGTGTCACTTTTGAATTTACAAAAGAGAGAAAACAAGAATTTCATATCATATGTATGTATGTATGTACATTTTTTATGCCATACGCGACCTACCTCAAGGTTTTTATAAGTATTTTTATTCTATTGTTGTAGTTTGCTCAATTGATTGTGTTTCTTTTGTGTTTGCTTCAGGTAACGCCCTTTTGAATGCTTGAAAATTGGCTTGACACAGTTAATACATCAGATATTTTCAGCACTTTCAATTCCAATTTCAAATTCCAGCAAACCAAACCGGAGCCTATGCGAACCGTTTTGCACAATGTCTGCGATCGCACTGAACGCAGCAGCGACAACGAGGCTCGACCCCCGACGCCTCTGTAGTTTTAATCAATTGCGAAGGCGTCACAAACACAACATATATATAAAAATAAATATATATATATTGTATATATGTGTATATATTATATACATAGTATCTGTGTGTATTACCTATACATGGTTGTAGATACCGCTCACAGATACATTATGTTTTAAATGCACATGGGGTTTGTTTCTTCGACGCTCTGTCGACATCTGGCGCTGCTTTTGTTGTTGTCTTTCGTTTATCTCTGCCCCGGTCGAGGCAGTTTTTCTTGTTTGTTTTGATCGTTGTTTCTCAGTTATACACAATTGTATATACTCTATTGACACTTACACTTGTATAAGGTCTGTTTCCAACTTGGAAGTTTCAAGTAATAAATGAAATACTTTTAGTAGTTATACATTTTAAAAATTTCTATTTTTCGTACAACTTTTAGTTTTATCAAACTAAAATAGAAGTTATTGTGGATTTTTACTAATAACTTATCTAACTTACTTCTTATAATCCGTGATTTCAATCCGAAAATTGTGTTAAAAACTAACATTTTTAAAATTGAAATTATCAGTACATCCAAAATTTTCATGTGACCGTTTTTCATATTTGCAAAACTTCTGCATATGAAAATGATATTTTTTTGAAAAACATTTAAACTTAACCGTATCTTAGTCTGATTAACAAATTTTAACGATATTGTTTTTTAATAGCGCTTAAATAATCGAATATATATTACATAATTAGGTACACTTTTTCATGCAACAAAATTATGTTATCATCTTGATGATCTTTACAATCAGTTTTTTGAAAGCTTAGGAAATTTATAAAACAACACAGAAAATAAACTTTTGGACTGCGTTTTTTTGGATTTTGATTAATTTTTGAATACAAAAGAAAATATTAGAAATTTAAAAAAACAAATACAATTATTTTTACTTTGGAACTCACCCAATATTGTCTAGTATACTTACTTATATACAAGATATTTATGCACATGTGTTTGACTACAATTTACATAAATAAAATACTTAAGGTATGTACATATTTTTACTATGTACAAACATACATACATCTATGTATATAAAAGACGAATATGTGTATTTTATAGATACGTAGGTATGTACATATGTAAATGTACATACATATATGTAAATACCCGTCCCACTGCCAACGTTGTATTTTGCCCTCACTTCCGGATAGCGAGTATCTTTGTTTTGCTCTTTGTTGTGCTCTGGCGCTCCGTTTATATCTATTGATAAGGTGAATGCATTTTACAACGACAGCTTGTTCGTTCGCTGAGTGTATTATGGACTTTGTACTTTACAGTTTTAATTCATGCAAACAAACTATTAATCAAATGTTTGTAAGTAATAATGTGAACTCACATTAATAGTTTTTATATATTTTGTGTGTATATACACACAGTGTATGTACCTATTTGTATATTACTTAGGTAAATATTAAATAAGCTGTATTTTGTATGTAAAGTAAAATCCACAACACCGCAACTTTTATAGTATACTAAGTTGACAAGTAAAAATGCTCTAGTTGAAAGTGTTCGACATCGAGAGACCCTGTCTCTAGGTCTAAAGTCCGTCAGTTCATCTGAAAGTGCACGTTTCAGTTTCGTAAACTACATATGTATATATGTATTTATGTAAATATATGGTACACACATACAAACATATATTCTAGAAACACCCAATGCGGTGGGTACTCGGATTAAGTTCATTCAAAATATTGGATTCACACACCGAAAAGTTTTTAAAATCACCAAACTTTAAAAAGTTTTTGCTAAGCAACCGATTGGCATCTATAAACCAGCCTTTAACTAAACTGGCTCAAACCAGGAACTCCAATTTTATTTCACTCTAAACAAGCTTTGAATCGAATCAGCTGTCTAAACAATGCCTGAATGAAACCGTTTTTATGAATAAGCGGTACAGTTGAAACAAAAACGATAGGCATTAAATTTTCTTTTGTTTATATTTGGAGTTTAAAAACAAAAGAAACAAAACTTACGTAAAGTAGGGATCTCAAAAACAAAGTTTTCAAACTGAAAAAGTACAGTATGATAGAATCGTGGCGCAAAAAAACCGTGAGCCGAACAGAGAAACTCTCTGTTTTATCAAACAAAAATCTTTATTGTTTTTAAATTAATTTAATTTATTCTATTAAACGTTGCCCATTTCATAAGACTTATTAAATAAATTGTAAACTATTCATACATTTTATTAATTACAATGTTCTCATTTCTTTTTTACAAATACTGCAGACGATTTTACAAGATGCAGGTCCAACTGTGCCGACTCTATGATAAACTTTAGCTGCTTCCTCAGCCAGCATCTTGTTCCTGCCTAGACCTCTGTTATGGCTCTGATTACTTTGCGTCTCCTTCGACACGCAGCAGCAGAGCAGAAAGCTAAGCGGCACCGCCTCGCCTTCCTCCAAAGTCTGTGGCAGATTCTTGCCACGCGTTTCGGGCAGAAAGAGGCTGGCAAAGCCGCCAACGATAAGCAAAGCGCCCATAACAATCAAGGGTAACACCAGCATCTGCTGACCCTGGAAATGGAATCAATTCGATTAAGTGTGAACTAATTTTGAATAAGTGAACTAGCCAACACTATTGTAAACATTTGCGCAACTATACTCACCATGTGGTTAATTATCGGTATGATGATAGGCCCAATCATAGCCACCACGGAGCTGAAGCTCATGCCGAGCCCGCGTACGACAGTCGGGTACAGCTCGGAGGCAAGCAGCGGTAATACGACAAATGCCGACGATATGCCCATCTTTCCAATGCAGTATAGAAGCAGCATTATATCTGCCTGCTGTTGATACAGCACAGTGGCCATACAGGCCACGCCGCCGACTAGCATGGAAATGAAAAGAATCCAGCGGCGTCCAAAGTAGCTAAGGCCGGGCCACAGCAGCAAGTAGGTGGGCAGCTCCACGGCGCCGGCCAGAAAAAAGTTCCAGATCTCGTCACCACCAAGTGCCGGCGCATAGTAACTGAGACCCACGTAGACGCTGGTGTTGGCAAACCAGATCAATGTCACAATGAGCGTCTTGCGCCGCATATTTGTGCCCCGAAAGAGATCCAGTATGCCATAATGCGTGGTTGCCGCCGGCTGCGTGGTATGTAGACGCTGGTGCAGACGCTCCATGAAATCCCGATTGACATGCACGCCGTTGACACGTGCCATGACCTTGAGGATCCTTGCAGCACGCTTGGGCTGTCCCACAGCAATCAGCCAGCGTGGCGACTCGGGCAGCACAAAAAAGCAGGAGAAGAGCATCAGCAGCGGCAGGGAAACGGCCAGGGTTAGATAACGCCAGTCTCGCACCAAATAGACCACGCCCTTTAAAATGTGAACAAATATTATTGAAAATGCTTTTAAACGTTTCTAAAGATCACACTTGCCGAAAGTAGCACCAGGCCCAGAGAGTAGGCAATATTGGATACAATGGTGCAGAAAACGCGCCGCTCGGGACCCACAAGCTCAATTGCCAAAACGTAGGGACTGGCCAATATAGCGGGTATTGTCAGACCCACTACAAATCGAAGTCCTAGCCAGGAGTAGTAGTTCCAGGCAAAGGCGCTGGCAGCACAGGCGACTATTTCAAGCAGCAGGTAGGCGTAGAATGAAGGACGCCGACCCCACAGATCAACCAGATAGCCAAACACATAGTTGCCGATTAGACCGCCCAGGCCGAAAATGACTAGTGCCAGGGTGACATAAAAGCTCCTGTCGCAGACCAGGTTCCACTAAAATCAGTAGAAATCAAATTAAATCAAAACGAGCTAATTTTATTAAGCTTTACAAACCTCCTGAACTACAGTGCTGGGATACATAGATCTGTCATAATGCCAGCCATGCTGACAGGGCACAATTGCATCCTGTTCTAATTTCCACAGCCTTGATGCCTGCTCCCTCTGCAGTTCATAGGGCGTGCGATACTCCAGATAACGCACCTTTTGAATAATTTAATTATAAATACTTTGTTGACATGCGAAATGAAATTATTAAAAAAAATATAACTACATTTAAACCCGTATTTTTTCAGAAGTTCTGTCTCATAGCTTTCTTTATATAATAAAGTTTATAATCTGACTATCTGAACAATTATTAAATTGATCTATAGCACTAACTTAAATATTTTTTTAGACTTGATATTTATAGCAGTAAAAAGTAACAAATATCAAGTTTATAATTTAAAAAAACGTTAAGTTAGTTAAGTGGTTAACTGAGTGGTTAACTGCTTGCGCACTGCTTGATTTAACCACTGTAAACTGCTCGATTTTCAAATAGCAACCGCCATTTACAATGCAAGTATGACAGCAATGACAAATATAATTTTGTAAAGTAAGCGTTTTTGAATTGTGAAACGTGAATGGTGAAATATTTGTTAAACAAAAACTCATGTCTTTTATTATAACAACTACGTAAAGAGCAAAGATGTTACATCAATAAGCTTTCACTCATAAATGTTAGTCATTGAGTGTTACACATTTCATTGCAAAAATATATAATCAGCTGCAATAATATATGCAACAATCAGCGAGATGAAATAATAAAAGTCTCTCAGTATTCAAAATTCAAAGAACTGATTGTTTTATTCTATCTGTCTTACAACGACTTTGTGTACTTGCCTACTTATGTATGTAAATGTAACTTAGTTAGTTGCCTTATCACAGTTACAACAAATGTAATTTATATTTAGCCGTTTAAACTATCAGATCTGTCACTTCAAATCTTTCTAGTAATTTTGTAATCTCTCGAATTGCTTTTATTTCAGATCGTACACTTTCACGACTTTTACCCTATTCCCGATACTATGACTTCCGAAAGGGTTTTAACACTTTTTGAAATAGCTCTAAAAACTGTTTAAAAATTTAAAATTTAATTTTTCAATAATTAATATAGTTGTTAAAAAACGCACCATTTCACTGTAGTTGCGTTCAAACATAAAACATTCTGCGTAGGCGCCTTGCTTGTCGCGGGGAATGCTTAAATTTTGAACTAACTGTATATAATCCTGCGTCCATGGCTCCAGTTCCGGAATACGACACCAATGCTGGGGCGTAGCTGCAATGAACAACTGACTACAAAAATATTAAGCATTGCATCACTATCAGGCCCGTCGGAAGGGGAATACGGGCCCGGGGGTACAACGAACCCTTAACAACCACAAATTTGTATGGGAGGAAAAATCCGGGCCACTCCCAAAAGTCCGGGTCCGGGGGAAAACAACCCGTCCCCCCGTTTATCGACGTTAATGTAATATTTCAAAGCGTATAGAAAGTCCCAACAATTTATTTTTGACTTAAGATTTCTTCATTTTAATAACACGTTCTCAAAAATTTTCAGAAATTTGCCCTTAGATCTAATTTGATATCGTTGACACTTTGTTTGAGAACCAAAAAAATTGGTGTTCTTTCCGACTTGCTCAAAAATAAGATATTTTGAAGAAGATCTATTGAGGAGCGACCCACCTGTAGGCGTGAAAGGCGCAGGGCAATGCTGCCGGCAGCAGAACTGAGCATATGATAATCTTCTGATACAGACCAAATGCGCCCACCTCCTTAAGTACTTCATCGAAATCCATAGTACCGTCTGCACCCGAATCAAATGCGCGCACAACTGATCGAGAGGGGCCTTGTGCACTTCCAACCCAGAAATTGGCGAGCTCCGTACCCAGAGGGCTGCACTGCCACGCGGCCAAATCTCAATTGGACATAATTACATTACGGCCTTTCGTGTGTTTTTAATTAATTGGACACCGCTGCGTGGAGCAGGGTCGCAATATGCTGGCAGATTTGTAATCTAGGCAGCATTCAAAAACAGTCGCCAAAACAATCGCATTTCGTACATACATAAGTCACTTGTAACTGTATATATTTTCTTGAACAATTCCGACATGTAATCTCAGTTAGGTTATATAATAATAAATATATCTAGATAGTGCAACGATGGCAATGACAACTACATATGCATAAGGAAAGGCTAAGACTTATTTGCGCGCCAAGCCAATGATGGCTAGTATATACATAAAGATGTTGATAATATCCAAGTAGAGATTGAGTGCAGCAAATATATATTCCTCGGGACTTATCGCGTACTTGTGATTGCCGCCCAGCATCAGCTGCGTATCGTACACCAGATACACGGAGAAGAGCAGCGCACCCAAGGAAGCATAGACCAGGCCAATGATTTGGCCAGGTATAAAGATGGCTATGATGCCAAAGATAATAAACACCACCAGGCAAGCAACCAAGACGCCACCGCACATGGTAAAGTCGTATTTCGTCTGAAGTGCAAATAGTGTTAAGCCCAGGCTAACAGCTGCGGTAATGCCCACAGCCATGAGCACCTCATCAGCCTCGTACTGGCCGGCAACGATGCCCAGCAGGAAGGACTCGGCCAGTGTGAAGAGGAACAGAAAGATGAAATTTATCGGAGTTTTGCGACGCACGCTTTCACAGCAGGCCATGCAGATCATGGTGACAAGTAGCGTAGCCTAAAAAAAAGAATAGTGTTATATGCGATCGGATTATTCTAAACAAAAACAAAAACTTACCAGTGCAACCCAGAAAAGCCAAGGATTATGCATAGCCCATTCCTGCGTGGCCTTTGAGAAGGTAAACACGCTCACAAATCCAAAGGTTATTAACAGTTGCATCTAGGAAAAGTGTGATTAATTAACGAAATGCCGTGATTTCATTGTAGATTACTCACCATTAATATCAAGTAAACCTTGCGTATGAAGCCTTTACGTATGCTCTGATCATCAAAGGCAAAACTCTTGTCCGCCTCCGCATCCGCGTAGACGCCATTGTTGTCGCCTGTTGAAAGAGATGCACATGGGTTAAAGGAATGTTTAAAAGTTTTAATAGGACCTAACCGTATTGAAAGTGTGTACTGCTCATGATTATACAGAGTCGTCTGAGTCGTTTGACTAATGGCTATAGCCTGAGCGCTCTTCTAGTTGTCCATATGCCAGATAGCTAAAGATTAGCCGCTACATAGACACACAAACACTTGGAAAAATGCAGATAAGGTGCACAATCAAAAGGGTGCATATGGCGGTAGTAGATTGGAGAAACCTAAGTGGTATTGGTAAATGCTGATATCGCGTCACTTCAGTCTGATATCGATATAGAACACCTGTGTTCATTTATATACCCAATTGATTGGATTTGGTATATAAGCATTATATAAACAGCACTGTGATTCACTAGCTTGGACCTTGTCTTATCACAATCATATTGATAAAAATAGCTACATTTTTACATGGAAGAAAGTGTTTTGACTATATTAAAGTTTGTCAATAGCTTCCTGACACATAGGTGTCCCGCATGACAGTCAGAACTACCAAAAGGAAATCACTTGGAAATAATAGTGGGTCTATCTAAATCAAAGTAAATTTCAAGTGAATTTGAAGCAAGATCATAATTCAACACAATACAATCGCGGCTAAAGTATATACTCTTAATTTCTTATAGTACATTTATAACTTATCTTATCTTTAGCACACTTTTTTTTCGCAAGTTGTTGCTTGGGTTACTTGCCTTGTTGGTAATGGTGCATTTTATGTTATATATTCTGGCTACTAATTATAAGAAATTGATGACTTTAATGTTGCCCGTCGCCTTAAATTACACACACTGCTTGTAGCATTCGTATAAAACTGGCACTATAATTGCCATCGGCATTGGTAGCACAAATTCTAAAATATTTTGGTTTGTCACACTTATCAAGTTACGATAAGAAAGTAACCTCAATTTGATAGTGGCTATATTTACGCGTCGTTTATAAAGTTGACTAATCCAACGCTGTCAGCTAACTGTTTGTATGTGGCATTCTTCCATTCCATGCAGCAGTGCAACAGCTGCCAACGCCCCAACTGGGAAGACCTACAAGTATTACAATGGCTCTGTCTGAGAGTTGCATCAACTGCGACAGTTTTTCAGTCGCGTTTTTCTATTATACAGTGAGCTTAAGTGATAAGTGACAAGTTTTAAGTTTTAATAAATAAATAGATTCACTTTATTGTTGACTTTATCGCACAGTGTATTGTCAGAATATTGTTAGGGGTTCCCTTTATATTTCTGCATTTTAAAGACAATATGCATTTAATGATTAATAACTGCAAGCGACGCTGCATAAATATATGTATATATTGATTTACGTATGTATATATAATTGTTTTGTAAACGTATGTATGATTTTTTTATTGCTTGTATATGGTATTATTTGGTTTGGATAGTCAATCAATATCAGGTATGCTGAGCCTTATGAAAATTTTGAAAACAAAACATAATACTAAATTAATCGACATAAACAATAAAGCACTTACATATGTATATGCATAACAACACAATAACTCAATATTCATTTCACCTTAATATTAATACTCTCTATAAGGAAATTGGCAATTGAATGCACAAACAAATGTTTCAGCAACCAAAACAACTCAATATAATATATTCAAAACGCTTTCGTTTCACGGACACAATGAGATTATGCGTTTATGATTAATATAATTTTAGTAAGGAGCAATATTAATAAGCTTGTTTTAGATATTGCCCATTAACATGAAATTAAAGTTTGCCAACATTTTCGTTTGTATGACGCGCATTTCTACTAGTCCCGCGAGGCGCCAATAATGGTTAGAATGTACATGAATATGTTCACAATGTCAATATAGAGATTCAGTGCCGCAAATATATACTCCTCGGGACTTATTGAGTACTTATGATCGCCGCCCATCATCATCTGAGTATCATATATCAGATACACGGAGAACAGCAGCGCCCCAAAGCAGCCATAGATCAGCGTTATGATTTTGCCCTTTATAAATATGGCCGCAATACCAAATATCAATAGGACCACCGTGGCAGCCACTAAAACTCCGCCCATCATGGTAAAATCAACTTTGGTTTGCATGGCAAAGATCGTGAGAGCAAGGCAAACAGCAGCCGTTATTCCCACAGCCATTAGAACCTGAAAAATTAAAGCAATCAATAAACTGTCGTTGAAAGTGATTTAAAAGCGTGCTTACCTCTACTTCAGCATGGCTTGTGGCTATAACGCCCAAGAGAAACGATTGCGCCAATGTGAAAATGCCCAAGAATATAAAGTTGGTCGGTGTCTGACGACGCACACCTTCGCAGCACGCCATGGACAACAAGGTCACAATCATGACGGCAAAAGCCACCCAATAAAGCCAATGATTGGCTCTAACAAAGTCCTTAGTGCCTTTGTGATATACAAACACTGCAACAGCTCCAAACGTGACCAAAAGTTGACCCTGCAATAAGAAACAATCACCAAAATTGGAATTAATTAAATCCTTAGATTTGTAGATGCATTCATACCATTAGAATGATGTACACTTTGCGTATGAAACCGCGACGAATGCTTTGATCGTCAAAAGAAAAGTTTTTAGGCTGACCCTCGGCATCATCGTAGGCACCGTAGCCAGAAGGTGGCGGTTGAACAAAGCCCGGCTGAGGAGCATATCCACCGGGCGGTGGGCCTTGACCGTATGGTCCTTGGCCGTAGGGTCCCTGCGGGTACGGTTGAGCGCCGCCCTGAGCATACGGCGGATAACCACCTTGTTGCGGTCCCTGCGGATAACCACCTTGTGGCGGTCCCTGTGGATAGCCACCGCCATAGCCAGCCTGTGGTGGGTAGCCGCCATAGTTATATTGTTGATTGGGATCTGAGAGAAATGAAATATGTTAATTTCTTATATATATAAAAGTTTGATCATGCACTGCTAGGTCTAGAAATGTATGTTTAATTAGTGAGTTCCACGCGTAGAATGAGCATTCGCATAACATTTTTAAATACAACTAAGAAGTACCAAGAAATCCTAATAAAACAATTCAATGTAGAGTTTAGAAGACAGGTAGAGAAAAACGAATCAAAGTTAAAATTTGAATTGGTAAGGTTTTCCAAATTTTCATATTATTTTTGTTAAATGTCATTTCGGTTGGGAATGCCGCTAATATAGTTGAAGTTGCAGCTAAATATGGAAGAAATGAAAAGAAATACACATTCATGGGCATTTCTTCTCGATAAGATAGCTTGGAGGAGAGACCGGTTTGTATGACTGCGCCATATGCATGTATATAGTGAATCACAAGCTTTAAAAAGTAAATACCCGTTTTGAGTAAAAAAGAGATTACTCTGGCAGCATTTTATCAAAGATTTTGTTGTGCTTTACTTTGGGAAGCAACTTTTTAATAGTTAGTTTGTAAAGCGAAACTAATTTTGTATTCTTTTTCAAAGATAAGAAAATGCGAAACTGACGCTGTCTTTAGCATATTGTATTATCAAGCTATGTACTAGGCTAAATAGAGAATACTCATAAAAGGACTGGACAAATTTGAAATGGTTCATTAAATTTCAGGAAAAGTCAAAGAGATCTAAGCTGAAAACAAAGCTGTAAAGAAATTTGCTACAAACACAAACCAAACAGGATTCTTAGGCCAAAATGCTTTTACATTATCAAATCAAAAGCAACGTTTTTACAAATAGTATGCTCAGAAAGTATACGATAAACAAACGCTCCTGCAAAACAATTAAGTTCAGTTAACAATTACAATTGTAGTGATAAAAATGTGTGATAACTTATGAACCTACAAGATACCAAAATTAAAATACCAATGCAAATAGGGTTGCAAACATATTTGAATGGCAAATGGAACAAAACACAAGCATGCGAAACGAAACAAGAAGCAAAAACCAATTAAATAAAAGTCAAAATAAAGTAAACCTTGATATTGAGGATATTGAGGGACACTTTGCCACGACATTCTGTTTGAGTTTTATCGCTTAAGCTCAAACTGAGAGAACTGAAGGATGTAGAGGAACACTCTATAAGAGTAGAGTATACACTGCAAAATAGACCCAAAAAACAACAAAAATGTTAGTTAATTCAGTGTGTTTAGCAGAACTCACCTTGCATATCGCTATGACAAACGCTTTATCAGTCCGTTTACCGCAATAAAAGGCAAATTTACCTGCAAAGTAAAAGAGCAGAATAAAAGTGAATAAATTACACGACAATTATATCACAGCTGTGTTTGTTTTGCGCATTTAATTCAATCAGAAATACTTAAAATATTTAACAATATGCTGGAACTATTCAGGGCAAACTGAATTGCGTGGGCTTTGTTGTGGAAGTACAATTAAATGTGACGTGTGAACCTGCTACAGATGCGCATACATACAAACACATATTGATGTTAACGTGTATTATTTATCTTTTTTATGTACATATGTACAAACGTACGTATGTATAACAAGGCGCGGTTTAACATATGCTTGTGACGATAGCAGGATTAGTCATTGTTCACGTTAACTGTGCATAATGCATCCTGAACTTTCTCATTGCACTTGGGAAAAGTGGAAACACAAAAAGTAAAATTGTCATTTGGTGACTCACTCATCGAACGTCTACTTAAGTAATTAATTGGGGAAGCACAGATAAGCGATAAACACCTGCATCGGCAATATTATGCTTCAAACGTATGTGTTCTAAATATAGATAAGCCGCCCGTTCCTCTTACCTCTTTTAAATTATGCACGAAATAACGTCAAAAACAAACAAAATTTCCTTCTTCCGAGCGTTCTTTCTGGAAAATTATGTTTGTTAGTGATGACAGTAGATACCGATACAGCCATTGTAAATATCGATAACAGCGCGGGTCGAGTACGCAATGCGTCGATTAATCTTAGGCAGAGTATGCAGCTCATAGAGTGTTGCCAAAAACGAGCTCTTTCTGAAATAAAATTATATACAAAATTGTTGTTGTGTTTTGAAAAAATTAAAAAGCTTGTAAATTGTGCAAAGAGTAATAGTTGAAGAATATAAGTGCATAAGCATCACAATTCATGCGGATTTCATATATTTTTAAGACTTAAACTGATCCTATTCGTTAGCCTCATAGTTGTTAGTTCCAGCTGTTACTTATGCAAATATATCAAGTTTTATAGATGATTATCGACCAGTTGGTAATTGTTAACTTATCTCCACAAGAATTACCGACTATTTTTGCAGTTATTAAGTCTTAAATTTGACATTATCCCAAAATATCAACCTCATATCTCATCCTCACTTTCTTACTGTACATGTTAATTTTTATAATATCGTGTTGCACATTTAGAATTAATTTGAAATAAATAAATAAATAAATATATCAGATATTTTGCTCCTTACATATCGATTAAGTGTCATCCTACCACTTGCAAAATGTAAATAATATCGATTGATAAGCTATCGATAATTGACGTAAAGCAACCTTAAGAAATAACCGACTGCATTTGCGGCCGAGCATGCTGCAATAGTCCGCGACTCTCGTGTAATTTCCGTTGTGTTAAAAAGGAAGGCTAAAAAGTAACTGGTAAGCGCAATGAGTGCAACAAGAAAAAATCAATAAATAAACAGTTGAATGTAGTGCAAAGTGTCGTCAAAGCGTATGTGTCTGTTTAGGTTATGTATGTGTGTGTGTGCCACACCAGACAAAGGGTCGCCCACTCCATATGGAAGGGGGATTGGTTGACTGCACTGCAAATTGAAACCGGCAGCTTTTAATTGAAATGCACTTGCAAAATGAGTGCACGCTAGCCAAACTTATATTTATATTTAGAAATGTATATACAAATGCTCAGATATATGTATATACATGACGCAATAGTTAGCCGGATGCGTGTTCCACACTCGCCTGTTGCTTATCTTTGTGGTTTATGTTTTTATATGTTTGTAAAAGAATAAATGAAATTGAATTTTACAGCCGTTTCTGTGCATTCCAAAATGGTCGTGGAAAAGGAGAACGTAGCCGCGGCTGGAGAGGAGCAGGTCTCCAAGAAAGGAGCCAAAAAGCAAGCGAAAGCAGCCAAGGTAAGCTATTGTTGACGTGGCATTTTCTATGTCGTCTCTTTAAAACTGATAACAATATCTTTATCTCTACACAGAAAGCTGAGCAGAAAGCTGAGACGGCTGCTGCCATTGCTAATGATGCCGCCGGCGACAATGCAGCCGATCATGCTGCAGAACGCTATGGTCTCTCCGAGATGATACAGTCGAAAGACAAGCGCAGCGAGCGTGAGTTTGTCTCGGTGCCGGAGCTAAGCCAGCATGTGGGCAAGGGTCTGGTCTGGGTGCGTGGTCGTGTCCATACGACGCGTGCCAAGGGCAAACAATGCTTTCTTGTGCTGCGCCAGCAGAGCAGCACTGTACAATGCATTCTGGCCGTGGGTGACATCATTTCTAAGCAAATGGTCAAGTTTGCCGGAAAGTAAGTCATGTTGATGCTATTTCTAATACGTGTGTATTAAATGTTTCTTGTAATTGCAGCATACCCAAGGAGAGCATCATTGATATTCAAGCTAAGCCTGTGGCAGTGTCTATCAAGATTGAATCTTGCACGGAACAGCAGCTGGAGTTGAGCATTGAGCAGCTCTTTGTCATATCGCAGGCAAAGGCACAGCTGCCTTTGCAAATTGAGGATGCGTCCAGGCCAGAGAATCCAGATGATGCCGAGGGACTTAACATACGCGTCAACCAGGACACAAGATTGGACAATCGCGTGCTTGATTTGAGAACTCCCGCCAATCAGGCCATTTTTCGACTGGAAGCTGGCGTTTGTCGTTTGTTCCGCGATATTCTCACTGATCAGGGTTTTACCGAAATCCACACGCCCAAGATCATTTCCGCTGCCAGTGAAGGTGGTGCCAACGTCTTCACTGTCAGCTACTTCAAGGGTATGTCCTTACCATGTTATGCATATAAATTGTTACTTAATTTGTGTCTCTTTTTAGATTCTGCCTATCTGGCGCAGTCTCCTCAGCTGTACAAGCAGATGGCTATTGCCGCCGATTTCGACAAGGTGTACACAGTTGGCGCTGTGTTCCGCGCCGAGGATTCGAATACGCACAGGCACTTGACCGAGTTTGTTGGCCTCGATTTGGAGATGGCCTTCAAGTATCACTATCACGAGGTGCTGCACACAATTGGCAATACGTTTACCGCAATTTTCAAGGGCCTGCGCGACAAGTATAGCCGTGAAATCGAGGCCGTTGGTCAGCAGTATAAAGTGGAATCGTTTAAGTTCTTGGAGCCGCCTCTGATACTGCAGTTTGCAGAGGGCGTGGCTATGCTGCGCGAAGCTGGCATTGAGACTGGCGATGAGGAGGATTTGTCAACGCCCAATGAAAAGTTGCTGGGACGCCTGGTGAAGGCCAAGTACGACACTGATTTCTATATCCTTGATAAGTTCCCGCTGGCGATACGTCCGTTCTACACCATGCCCGATCCCAACAATCCCATGTATTCCAACTCGTATGACATGTTCATGCGTGGCGAAGAGATTCTTTCGGGCGCACAACGTATACACGATCCAGAGTACTTAATCGAGCGTGCCAAGCACCATGCAATTGGTATGTTATTCAATCACGCCCCATTTTAAGTTCCAATCTAATTCTTTTCATTCTAATTCTTGCAGACACCACGAAAATTGCCGCTTATATTGAATCCTTCCGTTACGGTTGTCCACCGCATGCTGGCGGCGGCATTGGTATGGAACGTGTCGTCATGTTGTATCTTGGCTTGGACAACATTAGAAAGACGTCCATGTTCCCACGTGATCCCAAACGGTTAACGCCTTAAACGTGCCTGCCACAAAACAAATCTATGATATGTAATTGAATTCAATTCGCAAGAAAATTCTTAATTTTTATCTTAACTTTCCAAATTATGAACAATTTTTCAATTCTCCTAATTTTGTAGACCCTTTTATGTTGATACTCTTTCCTTAAGACTTACATGCTGCAAAGTTGTTTGACAACGAGAACTGTTAAGACTGCTTAGAGTCAAATTGCTTAAGAACGTATGAAATAAATCTTTGCAAGTGTGTTTGGTAATTGCTTTGTGCATAATGTTTTTAAATATACTCATAAACAAATGGATTGACATCGTTTAAAAGTGTTCTTAAAGTATTTTGGAGGAGGTATGCTTGTAGAAGGCACTTTTATCAATGATGATTCTTTTTCTCAAAGCTGTCAGGAATCGGTCAAGAACTGTATATGCAAAGATAAAAGCTATTGTTTTTAAAGTTACGATATCTTTAAAAAACTTTGCGAACCTAAGTTGTATTATGCTTTATAAAAGTTAATCAAATGTTACCATAGTCTGTTTATTATAGCTGCCATATATATCTAGAAAATTAAGTTGTATAAGAAACGGTTTGGTTTTTACAACAAAAAAAACCAACTCAAGGTTATCTAACTTTATTTTGCTTAGCATGATTTGATCAATATAGGACTAAAGCATGTAATGGCTGCGAGAGATAAATTCTTCCATTATTTATGTATATACTGCCCTTCGCATCCTTTGTGATTTTTCGTCACTAGCTTGAACTGTCGTCTACAGTGTCACCGAAGTTATTTAAGAAACTATTTTCCTTAGTCTCAGTGAATTGATCTGCTTGCTTGCACTGAAAATAACTGCTTGAAGTTCAATTAATGCACTGCTTGTTTGTATAATTGAATGCTGAGAAGTTACTAGAGTTGGCTGCAATATGTACAGAAGTAGGCTACACTTGTTGTAAATAAACTAAAATAAATTTGTTTCTTTTGAAATTTTCTTTAGTAGGCCTTGAAATTCAACTGAAACCCGACAAAAAGAAAATTCACAAAAAAATATGTTAGCATCAAAGCCAATCTAACAGAATAGAAATCACGTAGAGTAAAAGTTTTTTTAGATTGTCACTTATAATCCTCAAACGGTTTAAGCAAACGTTGGGTGTAGTGCCCCACTGAAAACCGTTTTAAATCATCTTATTTCCTATATCTTATTTTATATAGCATTATAGTAATATAAAATTAATTTTAGTAAACTTGTTCTTCGTTATCACAAAATGGAGGATTGATTTGAAGTTAATTTGCAATTCTTCATTTCAACGGGTGCATAACTCATCTTATTTTTTATTTATTTTAAAATTGTTCAAATTGGCATCCAAATATATACTGCAACAGATCATCAGTAAGCGATGCGTTCTTATTTTTCTACTCGTGATGCACTGAATAACTAACCAATTGCATTGTTTCCGCCTTTTATTATATTAGGGCAAACTTACATTTTCTTTTTATATTGCCTTTAAGGCTATATTGCTTAAACTTGACAAAGAAGCTTATTTTTAATGCAGGCAGTAACATTATTTTAGTCGAAACCAACCAAATCGGTTTGCTTTAACATAAAGCTGCCATAGAAACGGTCAACGCTTTTCAAGATAACTCGACCAAACTTAACAATTTCGAGTTTATTTATGCATGTTGTCAAAATTTCATATTTAATTTAAATTTTTAAAAACTAAACGGTTTACTAAGTGTACTAAATATATGAATGGGCAAGGATTTCGAACAAACAATTTAAAAGTAAAAATTTAACATGAAAGTTAAGCCTTACGTGTTTAATGTATACCATAAAAAGAATCGGTCGAAAACTTTTTGCTTCAAGACAACTCTCGCAAAGTTAAAAGTTTTGAGTTTTTATAACAACACCATAAAAAAAAACTTTATCTAAAAGCTGGCATAGAAGTGATCGGTCGAAAACTTATTTTCTTTTCAAAACAGTTATTTGTAATTGTAGAATATTTCTATTATTCTTTTGTTACGAGTTAAGATATTTTTGTAAAATATTGTAAATCCATACTAAATATCATCACATCGGAAAAAAGCTCCCTATGTATTTGTTTTAGAAAGCTTAGTCGTAGGCTTACAAACTTATTTTGTCTACTGTTCACTTTAATAATCAAAATTAATTTGATTTTAATGTTTTTGCTGTGAAAATTAAAAAAGTTCTATTCTTAGTATTTTTGGAAATTGGAATCATTAACAAACTGTATAGCTTTATAATTTAAATAATATTTATGAAAACACCTTAAAACGTATGTAGGTTTCTTTGCGCACTGATTCAAGCTTTGAAAGTCTTTTGTATGACTGCACTTCTATTATTTCATTACATCTTAAGTCGTTAAGACTTGGTCAGATCACTATAAATGCCATATAATCGACTGCTATAAGTAAATTTAATTTTACAATAAATTCGTTTCTACACTAAAATATATTTACATCTTAAGGGATGTGAAAAGTTGAATAAAAATTGCTTGCTTTTTCTGTGTCATGCAAGAATTGTCGTACTTATCGTAATTTGCGGTGGTTTGTGGGGAGTAACCCAAACTACACATAATCTTTATCTGAGTTTGGTATACAGGAACTTAAATGCCAGTTTTAATGTATGTGGCTAGCTCTATAGTCTCCGAGATTGATGAATTACTACAGACAGATAGAACTGTTAATGCTGATTAAATATATAATATAATACATACATACTTAAGTACGAGTATATAGGTATAATCTGTATAGGGTCGGAACTACCCTCCTGCTACCTAATTTGCATCTGTTACATAATTAAGTGTATTTATATTATTTTGTTATTTTATTGAAAAGTGATTACTTAAATCATGCCTCGCAGCATTAAATTTGAGTATTTTTGTCGGATTTCAATTGATTTTTAATCACACTTTCTAGCTAATAAATACATGCGTGCTTCTTTTAATTAAAGGATATTTTTTAAAGGATCAAAGATGTTGCTCTGATGGCACACATTTATAATTTAATATACAAGCTGCTGAGCATGACAAACAATTAAAATTTCAATTGATATAATTAACAAGCGTTCTTTGGGCTTGCCACAGACTCTAGTGGCAGCCACTGATTAAGAGTTCATTATAAGACAAACTTGGTAATGCCTCAAGCATAAGCATGATAAAGATACAAACACTGAGCAGAGTTGACATATTAAACTTATCGCTGTGCACACCTTGTCAAACAAACGAGAACACAATAAATTTTATTCAGTCTCAATCAGATTATTATCGAGTGTGTATAAATATATATACGTATATGTCACGTTGTGTCCAAATGGAACACTGTTGACACAGTTGGCAAATACTTTTCGGTCAAACAAAAGGACGAATACGAATTCCTTTCAATCTGTGTGCGTGTACGTGTTGCACAGACAGCAACTGTGCGTGGTGGCTATCCTTCTGCTATCGGCAAACGAACTTTAAAATCAGACAACTGAACAATATGCCATGCACAGTGGAGAAACAGACCATAACAGAACTGAACAGAACTGAAACGAACAGAACAGAACAGTACAGAGAATAAGAGAAGTGTACAAAACAGGGCAGGAGCAAATATTTGCTGCTATACGAGTCCGTCTACTTCAAGACACAATTGAGACGCACTCCATTTTATTTTCACACCGCGGCATCGTTAGTTCAGACACCGCGCAACAACAACAACAATTTGGGCAGCAACAACAGCTACTGTACGTTAATGTCACACATACATTGATAAAGTGGGCGTCGCTGAGTGTTAGCACACAGTGACACACTAGTTGTCTCGCTCTGCTGCACGCACACATGCTCAACGGCAAGCGAGATGGCAACTGCTTGAATTGCCATTTTGTTTGCGCTGCTGCCAGCGCCGCTGCTGCTGCGTCGCGACTGCAGCAGCGCACTAACGGCAGCCAAACGCAGCCAGTTTGTTTTCTCCCTTCCAATTGAGCGGCAGCGGCGTTGACGCTTCGCCTTACGCTCGCGCATTCGTGATTCGTTTTCGTAAACGTTCTCGGTTTCTCAGTGCACAGTTCTCAGTTCTCAATACTCAATTCTCAGTTCCAGTCGAATTGAGCGATCGCAGCAAGTGCAATATTCATTTACAGTGCAATTCAAAGATTTATTTGCCAGCGGAAACGACATCGCCGCCATTGATGCAGTTTAAGCGCAAAGACGCTGCTGCTGCTACTGCTGCAACTGCTGCATACGTATACGTAACGTAAACTATTGTGAATGTGAGCATCGGTCGTCGTTTCCGTCGCCGTTGTTGTCATCAACATCGCCGCCGTTACCGCGCTGCCACCGCGCTGCCAACTCGCAAAGAATTTATGGAATTTGGCATTTGTGGATTTAGCGAAAATATTTTCATTGAGTGCGCGAAGCAAATGTTTTTTTGTGTACGCTTCGCTTTCGGTTTGTTCTCGCAACGGGACTTGGTCTCCCCACCCCCCACGTCTCTACCGTCGCGACGCAGCTCATAAAAGGCAGCGTTAAAATTTTAAAAATTCACGTGCAAATTCCGGCGCTTATAAATTTAATTACTATTTAAATTAACTGCAAGCAAAACGAAAATCGCGTGTTTTTACGACGGCCTTAAATCGCCACAGTCTGTTCTAATTTATCCATATGTGTTTAACAAAGCGATATGTTTTCTTAATATACGCATAAAATGTATATTAAAGAAGCTGTTTAATGTTCAAGTGCATAAATCATATTTGAAAAACAAAACCGAACAATTTGGCTGAATTGGATTATGAATTTAAAGATTTTATATGGTAAGCAAAAGCAATTTGAATCGAAACTATCTATATTTTGAAAGTATCTATATTAATTGACTGAAGTACAAATTCACATAAGACTAAGAAAAGCCGTTAACTAAAAACTCATCTGAAAACTAATGTTCCTGACCAAATTGGGTTAAGTTTACATCTAAATGAAATTGGAATGTGTGTAAACTGTAGTTTTCTTAACTTCATGAAAACTTAATGAGCGAATTGGAAATCATTTAGTTGGCAGGTCGAATCAAAATAATCGTCCTTTATTAAGCGATCTTTAGACTGTGCATGCCTTGTGTGTAAACGTCAAGTTCCATCTTGCGAATAGTTTTCATCAATGCCAAATATCTCTATATATTGAACTTATGTTTCAAATATGAAATATAAGTGTTGTACAGCACTCTTTATAGAATGATATTTTCTAAAGCAAGATCTTGCATACAATTTAATTGCACGCAAGTCTTGCAGCGCCTGAAAAACGCTTAACAATCATGGTTCATGCTGTTCATATGCATATTATGCATATCATATCCTCGCTATTTGTGTTCTATGTAAATAACACACCTTGCAATTATCTAAAGTTAACTCAGCTGCAGCTAACAATTAAAGTTATATATAGTAGCTAGTATAATCATGATTCGAGTAAAACTTAATTAAGTTCGAATACATGAGAACAATGTTCGATTGCTTTATCATTAACTAGAGTAAACGCGACTTAACACATTTAAACGTGCCAGTTTCAAACAATATAGAATATTTTGTACTTTAAGATTATATATTAGATTGACTCCTCCGAAATAAGGAAATACTTTTAATACCTTAACTAAATAAATAGAATATTAACGAATTATGACCAAATGTTTACACTAAGCCAAAAATAAGTTATGTAACAAAGCACGAGCGATCTCGATTTTTATTTTCCGTTCACATTTCTTTCTTTCTGAAAATTTACCAATTCGTCCTACTTGTGCTGGCAGCTACAACATTGAACCGACTAACTATTGTCAGGGGATCTTTGCTTCATGACGAGTAAAAAGATGTTAGATATACACTCTGACTATCGAAATTACTTCTCTATTACATTCGATCTAATGTTGGGTCGATCCGAAAGAACTATTGAACTATAACTTCAACTATAGTTCCTTTTATTTTCCTTATTTTTAGCTTAGCAGCATCAAGTTATTCATTTTCGATTATCGTTCGTTCCACTAGTTCCTGTCTTGCGTATGTTGAAATTCGTCAAAAGTTTGAATAATTTCGTATATAGCACCATATCGCAAAAGCATATGAATAACCGAAAAGAAACATGTACCCTGTATCCGGAAGGAACTAATGAAATGAGTAGTTCATTTATCCGGAAAGAAACTAAGGAAAGAAGAACTAAAGAAGATATTAGTTATCTTATCTTGAAGGAGAATGCTCTTCTCTAATTCTATTACTTACATATACTAAAGTGGCACAAGTCAAAATTTGTGATTCTTGAGAAAACAATTTTAAAGTTTTTTAATGAAAATGTATTCAAATTAAAAATAGCATTTTCCTTTCACAAACGCTTTGAGGGAAAGCTAAACTATATTCATACTTTTATGACAGTAGCACAACAGATACATATTGCCTTCATGAATAAACAAATTTTAGTTAGTATGTTTGTCAATAACAACTTATCAGGTATTCAAATTGCAACTGAAACTATAAACGTGAATTCTTACCTAATGTTTCTATTTAATTATTATTATGAGTTTTTGGTTACACGTTTCGTTTATCTAAAGTTATGTATGCACAATATGCATTGTATTTTCTTAAAAAAAAAAACAACCAGAATCAAAGTTGCCGCCGGCTTTCTTTTAAAATAGTTGGTTACTGATACAAAGTACAGAAGTAAATATACTTTTATGACTAGCTGTTGTCCTTCTGAACTGTGTAGGATATGAAACCAAAGTTAACCTTAGAGCTTATAGTTGAAATGTAAAGCAATGATAATAACGGAAAATTGTCTTGTAAAAACGATATCGTTAAGTCAAATTGGTATATAAAAGTACCTTTTTTTGGAAAAAAGCTTTTAAATTTGGATAATGAGCAGCAATTTGCTCAAATTGTGCTCTTTTTTGATGGTTGTTATGAAAACAGGCCTTATCTCATATCTTTCTGCAAAAGCTGTAGGCAATTGTCAGGTCTTAACATTTTTACAAGCACATCATTTGAGTTATGTTTTCGCAACGAAATGTAATACACGATGGCAGCGTCACGTCATTGACTTGACAGGACCGTTTGAATAAGTTGGCAGGAAAGTATGCATAAGTGGGCAGCACCGTTTGTAGGTAAAGTTTCTTACAACACTTCAAACAACCAAACGTAAAAGGCAATTCTTTGGTGAACACGAGAAAACGAAGCTTGGGTTTTAAGTTTATACAATAAAAGTGTGGTTTTTGTTGAAAGAGCTTTTCTCAAAGCACAATTATAATTACAAATACTAATTATGTTAAGAAACTTTTATTTTGACACAAGCAACAATTTTAATGCATTTTTCTGTCTTTCTGCTGCTTTTCTTTCCATTTTCACAGCTTGTAATTTTCAACGGAAACTTGGACAAGGGAACGGCCCCATAATGGATGCTACCAAAGCAACAAAATCAACAATAATAACAATAGTAACTGCTAACAGCAGCAACAACAAGAACAGCAGCAAAAACAACAACAACAACTAACAACAGTCAACAATGTGGAAATGATAATTGCAATTGCCTGCGCATACAAAGCAAAGCAAACCAAAGCAAAGCATAGCGAGTAAAGAAAGTTGAAAACGAAAAAAAAAATAAATAAAACAAGGAAAATTCATTTAAAAGAAGTTGGTGTAGCAAACAAAAGAAAATCGCAACAAACGGTAGCTAGCGAAACAAATTAAATAAATGAAAACAAGCAACAATAACAACTTAAACAACATCAAAAAAATAAAAAAATAAATATATATATATATATAGATATAGACGAAACGGAAAAGTAATTAAAGCTCTTGATACAAACGCGATGGTGTTTTACAATATGTAAATATAATTAGCCGAGCGGAGTTTTCATTCCTGGAATTCGCCATTGCCAAGCGAGTCAGCGTCTCAGCAACAACAACCACAACAATAACTATAACAGCAACAACAACAATAACAAAACACGCCAACTGCAACTTTGAGTTCGAAGCCGGTTTTATAATTACTCCACTTTACTCCATTGGCCGCCGGTTTTTTTCTTTTTTCATTTTTATTTTTAATATCATTTGTTGGCCCAGAGCCTCGAGTTTGAGTTTGAGCCAGGCCCAGGCCGAGGCTGAGGCCTAGGCGAAAGGGGGGCAGCAGCAGAGGCATAGGCGAGCGCAGAGGCGCAGCTGCAGGCGGCTGAAAACGATTCCAAAAACAGCAAAACAGAAAACAGCCAACGGCAATTGGAATAGAAATCTTTTTTAACAAACACCGATCACTCTGAAAACATATATTGTGGAAAAGCTTGCGGAAAACTGTGATTACTGTGATTACTGTGTGTGTACATAGTGTGTGCGTGTGTGTGTGTATTAGTGTATTGATCATTATACTGCTTCTGTGTTCGTTCTGTGTATTCAACTTATAATCGAGACATCGTCAAACAAGCGCAACTGCAACTGCAACAGCGACGATGGCAGTGTCCTGCCCAGAAGTTATGTACGGTGCCTATTATCCATATCTGTATGGGCGCGCAGGACCTAGTCGTTCATTTTATCAATATGAGAGGGTAAGTTTTCTAACTGATTTCGCTATTATCGATTTTTGACTGCGAAATGAGCACTATTGAGCACCTTTATATATAAAAAAACAAGTTTTTATTAACGATTAGTTCTATACGATTAATCGAAAAATCATCGATGTTACTTTCATAAAATCAACAATCGAACAAGTCGGTTCTTTACTAAATATTTACACATTGACTAATATGTATATTAGATGACATAGGTATCACCAAGAGTCCAGCAGAATCGAAAACTACGATGAATTCTAAGAATATTTTACCAAGAAACTATGGTTCTAAAATGATTTCCTAGTCCCCGCTGAGAAGCATAAAGATTACATTGTATGTACTTTGTGTGCATTAACTTATCATCATATGGAAGATATAAAAAAGTATTTAGATAAAGTTAGAGATCCATAAACGTATGTATATATTAGGGATTGATATTATACTTCTACAAAATAATTTAATTGTTGTTTTTCTTTTTACTGAAAGCATACTTATTTGAAAGTAATTTTTTGGAACAGAAATGGATTGTCAATTGTTTATAGAAACAATAGTTAAAAAACACAGACATGAAATCATTGTCATACAAAGAATCTTGATGTTCAAAGTTATTAAAGGCCTTTTTGAAGTACTTTAAAGACTATTTTAATATCTTTATTTTATTTTAATTTTGTTGACTTACAGCTTTTTATGCTTTTTGACATTTTTAGCATCAATCATAATATTCATCTTTTGAAACACGTTTGATTTTCTTTCATTAAGTTATTTGAAATAAATGCCTCTCAATTTGTGTTCCAATTCAACAAATAATTAAATTGAAAATATGTTGAAATGAGAATTGCACAATAAATTTAAAATTATAATGAAAAAAGCTAAAGCATTACGTTTTTCAAGCCAAAATTTGACCAAGCCAAACTTGACCGTCAACTGACAAAAAATATAGCAAAATAAAATCTTGATTGGTTGAAAAGAAAGTTAAAAACAATTGTGGTTTTAATTTAAACAAAATTAAAAGTGATTTTTGTAAACTAGTTGTCACATAATGCCACCTCTTAAAAAGTAAAGAGCTAAATCAAAGTTTAACACAATTCATTCTTAAAGTTAAGAGTTTATATCAAATTTGATATGTTTTTGTGACTTGAAACAAATTGCAATGCAAATCACTTTTTCAAGTTGAAACCAACTTTAAATTCAAATCACATTTTCATCAAAAGAATTAATTAATGATTCATTTTTGTTTGAATCTGCGAATCAATCAGACATTGCATTACCAAAAGTTTAAGGTAATACAATGCCTGATAGATTCGCAGATTCAAACAAAAATGAATCACTCATTTACAGCTCTACTAGATAGTATATATTTACTCGTACAAGATAAGTACTGCACTGAATTCGAAAAGATTTCTACTGCTTAAAGTAATACTGTTTGAAAATAATCATTTACTTTTGTGGATGGTTTTAAGATAGCACTAATGTGAATTTTAGTTAATTATAATGAGTTGACTAACTGTGCATATTAATTACAAAAAGCTAGAACTAAACACGCACAATTCAAAAAGCAGGGAGCCAAGGACCCAAAGGAACTAAGGACCTACATAAACAGCAATTTGTTTGTTCAGAAACTGGGCATAATAAAATCGGGGGCTAACAAATCATAAGAATTCACGCAAAACGCAAATCGTTTTTGAATGTGAAACGTGGAGACCTTAAGATTCAAGGAATTCCGCCAGTAAATGTCGCTTTGTTTGCTTATTTTCTGCTTGTTTTTGTTTTGTTTTTGTTGTTGTTGTTGTTTTTGTTGTTGCTAACATTGATTTCGAAGATATCTGTGATTTTTTTGTGACAAGTACAGAAAAGTTCTCACGATGCCAGAAGCGTTTCACAGTTGCCCAAAAGGGTTCAGACTGCAGCTTGGACACTGTTGCTGAAGCTGTAGCTGAAGCTGAATCTGAATCCGAATCTGGGTCTGGGTTTGTTTCTGACTTTGACTTTGACTTCAGTGTCCGAGTTCGAATTTAAGTCCGAGTCTGGAGTCTTGGTTGCCTGTCTGTGCAGCTTGTCGCTGTGGCACAAAGAAATTCTTGTGTCGCAAGTTCCAATTATACAAGGCCGCGGCACCAAATCGAAATTGGCCTTTTATGTAAGTAACCGATACGACACGATTCTGATTCTATGCTTTTGCATGACCATAAACAGCCCCAGATAAACTTAAGATCGCCGCACGACGCTCCTCTCTCTCTTCTCTCGCTCTAGTAGCTTTGGGTTCAGTTCGGCAAAAAGGGCCTCCTCCAACCCGGCACCAATCGCAGATTGAGTCAGCAGCCAGCCTGGTGACCGGTGACCGGTTTATTTCCTCACTAAACTTTGCCACAGCCGCACAGTTTTGTCGTCCCGTCGACACTTTGCTTCTTTTTTTCTCAGTTGTTTATTTTTTAGGTTGTTTTTTTTTTTTTTGGAGGACTACAGCACAGAGTCTTGTCTGCCCGTTTCCCTTTCTCTTAATTTATTGTGTGTATCGCCATTAGTTCTTGCCGAGCACATCAAAACGGAGAGCGACTCCAAGCTGTGATCAGATAACCCAACGGACCCGGCCAAGCAAAAACTGCAAAACAACAAAGAACAAGTAGAAACGTTCTTGTTCTTAGCTCCTGACTGCTACATACGCTGTTTCCCAAAAGAAAGCTTTTTGAAGTGCAAGTTGTTAACAAGTTTTAAGACTTTAACTTTAAAGTCTGAAAAGTAAAACTGGCCAGGCGGAAAATAAAATTTCCCCAAGTAGAAACATAGCTCCCGACTGCTATATACGCTGTTTCTAAAAACAAATCTTGTTGATTTCTGCAGTGGAAGTTGACGCATCAGCACTTATGTCAAGTTTTAAGACTTTAACTTTAAAATCTCAAAAGATAGGAAGAGAAAATAAAATTCTCCCAATGGTGTCCTTAATAGAAAGTTATGTGATTTCTCCTAAAACATTTTACTTATAACTTTTCATTTGTTAGGCTAATCCTTCAATGTATATTTCTTCCAAAGATGACAACTTTTGTAACTTAAGCTTTAAAATTAGACAACATACAATATTTAGACATTTTGGTAGCTTTCTGTTAGGAGAAAATTATTGGCAAAATCGATTGAAAGTTCAAATTAACAAGGAAATTGTTAGCAGCGCTGATATCAAAATGTAGGAATGGAATGAGAATCTTAGAAACTTATCAAAATGTATAGTCGACAAAACCCATACACCCTCTTAACATTTGGGAACAGAGTATAATATAAAAGAAGGCAACAAAGTTCGGCTCATGATGTCGCAGATTCGTCTGACCCAGCCGGGTGATTTATGTCGTGTGAGTTTCGAACTGATCGCTCAGCATAATCGAAATATCGCTGCAGCTAATAACAGCAACTACAACTGCAGCGGCAGCGCTGTCGCAGTCGCAGTCACAGTCCTTGCAGATACTTTTGTATCTTTTGCGCATTGTTCGCACGTCGGCTACTGCACTTGGCCACGGCTGCGTTTGCGTCTGTGGCTGAGCAGCGATCGTGTTGCATGATAAGCCGCCGCGGCAACATATTGATTATGTGCTTAAACCGATTGACAGATGCAGATACAACAGCCAAGCCCCGATACAGATACAGATACATTTGTCTGCAGTTGAAAACGTTGTCCTGCGCAGCAGCGCAATGAGTTGGCATTTTTTTGCTACATCTAATTAGGACACCAAGCACTTGGGGCAACAAATTAAGACTTTGTAAACAAGCCGCAGCATTAAGCGAGAGTGTCAGCTGCTGTCGCTGGGGTCGCTGCCGTAGCTGTTGCTGCTGTGGAATGCATCTATGAGATACACAGCGCACACCCACGCCAGGCGTAGCATTGTTGTTGCACATAAATCATGAACGAGGCCTCAAACTGTCGATGCGCGTTGCACTTTTCAAATGGATCGTGCTGGTTAACCCATTATTAACCCCTGGCTGGCTCATAATTGGCGTGCGCCACACCATGGGCGGGGTAAGTAACTGTAGCAGGGGGAGGTGCTGCTTTAAATTTAGAAGCGTTTGCTCGCAAATGTGGCGAGACGGCAGCGGCCCCTCAACGGGTTATCGGGCCACTTATAGAACGCTCGCGCTAATGGGCTCATTAAAGACCGAAAGGCAGCCGGCGTAGGTGCAACACTGGAGCGGCTGAAAGGGGGGAGGGAGGGTTGGGGTCATAAATTGTAGCGAGCGCCGCATTATGTTTGACACGTCGCCAAGCTTGGAGATTGCGGCGAAGATTATCACCCTGGCGACCTCTATCCCAAAAACTGTTTTGGATGCCCCCGCAACGCCGCTGGCCCTGCCCCATATTTTTGTACAGGGCAACTGCGTGACAATATGCGAACGCTCGTAAATTTAATAGCCTCACTGCATTTCCCATCAACATACATTTTCCGTATTGTGTCATTTTCAATTTGCAGCTACGTGCTCATAACTCATTTCAGCCAACACCCCAGACACCACCCCACAGTTACACAGCCCCACCCAATGGCTTAGCTTGAAACTGGGCATATTTATATATTTTGTGCAAATTTCGATTTATTAAAAACTTAATCGATGCTTTTTTGATTAATCTAGTCTCGAAAGTTGATTAATCTACGTTTCAAAGTTAAAAACAGTAAACTTTCTAACTATTGCAAACATCGAATGAAATTGTTTCAATTTTGAAAAACCCATTTAATAATTACATTTCAATATTGATTTATTAGTTAGCAACAATGGTTTTTTAAAACAAAATTCAATATCTATCAAATTACTCAAAGAATGCAATTGAAAAATTTTAAGTCGATTAATCATATTTATAGCTCTCGATTTTGAAATTTTTCTGCAACACAGCTGGATAAATTTTAGAAAATTTCTATGACAGCAACACAGATAGAAAAACAACAAGTATTTTGGTCTTAAATCAAGCTCAATCATTTTCAAAAGTCCGCTAATTCGCATTTCTCTTGGTTCAATCCCAAAATTATCTTTTCAAGCTTGAATTTTTAAGAACAGAAATCTTGACTCATGCTTTCTATTGTATGTTTTTAAGCCTATAAGAGTTTATCTTGTATATAAAATATAGTGGTGTCCTAACTCCTACCTCCGAGATTCACGCGTGCATACGGACAGACAGACTGACGGACGGACACAGACAGACAGACATGCAAGTCTATATTTCCTTTATAGGTTCGGAGATGCCTCTTTATGTCTGTTAAATACTTTTTTAGTAATTCACAGTCCACTTTAAACCATTTTGAACAGGTACAGGGTGTAAAGATAACATATTTTGAGAAAATGTTTGTATATATATATATATATATATATATATATATATATCTTTGATTAAAACAAATAACACGTTCAGAACTTAAAACTTTCTAATACTTAAAAATTCGCAAAAATTCAAGTTAACAGTTCAAATTATCGGGTGTATAGTATATAGTATATACCATACTGAGATACGCCTTTCAAAACTTTTTAAAATACTTGACTGTAGGCTAATGTTTGTTGATTTCTTCATATTACATTACAAATAACTAGAACATGACATTGTTATGATTACAACATCGAATAAAATGTCTTATTCGCAGTCAAGAGTCGATTATGATCAATTGATAAGCTATTTATCTTATAATTTTATCTAATACTCTGTTTTCTATCTTGCAGTTCAACCAGGATCTGTATTCGTCCTCGGGCGTACAGCTGGCCGCCTCCTCGAGCGCCTCCGGCAGCTCTCACTCGCCCTGTAGCCCCATTCTGCCGCCCTCGGTGAGCGCCAATGCAGCTGCAGCGGCTGTTGCAGCTGCCGCACACAATTCAGCGGCCGCAGCCGTTGCAGCGGTGGCAAATCAAGCCTCCTCCTCCGGCCTGCAGCTGGGCGCAGTGGGCGGTGGTGTCGGCGTTGGCGTCGGCAGTGGCCCTGCAAGTGGTCTACTGGGCAGCAATGTGCCCGGCGGTGGCGGTGCTTCGAGCGGCGGCCTTGGCATGAGTCCCGTGCTAAGTGGCTCCGCTCCTGGCGCTGGTCACAATATCCACAGCCGCACGCATCAAACCAAAGAAGAGGATCTCATTGTGCCGCGCAGCGAAGCTGAAGGTAAGTTTACATCACTTAATTACAGCACTTGAACAGGAAAATGCCAAAGGTATATTGATAGCATATTGGAATAAAATCCTTATGAGCTTGACTGCCCACTTGTGCAAGTTTATTGAAAACAAAAATTGGATTTTTTTTGGATAAATGTATATAAAAATAAAAACTAGAAATAAAAGATATCTTCGTCGTGTCGAAGATATACACCTTTGCAGACAATTTTTGCTCAAATAAACTTAATTTTCCACAGATTGTACCTATGATAGCTATAAGATATAGTCTTCCGATTTTGATAACACTTAGGGACTATTTCTAGAAAATAATACTAGTAATAACTAAGTACTAGAGTGTTTGGTTAAAACATATGTGTCTTTCATATACAAAAGCTTATTTTTCAACAAATTGTTCCTATGGCAACTATATATAGTCGTCGAATTTTCACCAAAAAAGTCAAAATGATACGATACAAACAAGTTTTTCATACATCTGAACCGAATGTTCTTATGACAGTTATATGTTACAGGGGTCCGATCTGGCCGATTCTGACTGTGACTGTGCCAAGTTTCATTAAGATAGTTCATTCATTAAGTTAGTTCTAAAACTGACAGACTAGTTCGCATATAAACAAACAGATATACAGGCAAGAGAACAGATGGAGATGGCTACTTTGACTCGGCTTTTGATGCTGATCAGGAATATATATACTTCATTGGATCAGAGACGCCTCCTTCAATACATTGCACATTTCACGCCAAAATTATAATACCCTCTGAAAGGGAATAAAACAAGTTAACTATTTATATACTACCCTGATCAAATGAATTATTGTGAACTTTTAAATTGAGATTTAAATTCAAATTAAATGCAATCAACTATTAAGTTTGTTAACAAAATCCGGTTTAAGCCATTTTGAACAGCTGTTAATTATGGTACATTGAACTAATTGTTCGTGGTGTTAAATTTTATATTACACTGAGTATTTCTGTAGACCTTAGTTTAAAACACATCATAAGGATACTAAAATATTAATATTATTGCATGAAAATTGAAAATTAGGTATTTAAATATAGATTTTTTTTAAATTTAAGAAGCATATATTGAAAAAGTTCAATTCAATTGGCAATTCCAACAACGTTCTACAATACCATAATATGTTTGTAATAACAAAAGTGCAATGCGGCTTAAAGCTATGTCAATTCAAGTGCATATATATAAATATATGTTCGAGTATGTGTACCTGTATAAAATTATTTATTATATTTAACTCAGTTACAAATAAACCCAATAAAAATAAGTATGCGCTCACATTTTTGCTGTCAGCATCGAAGATCGATTGTTCACCATGGTTGGAATGTGCTGCCGTTTTAATGTAGCTAAGAATAGAGTGCGAAAGAGAGAGAGATGGCCAACGAGAGAGAGACAGAAACAGAGAGAGAGAGAGAGAGAGAGCGGGACAGGCAAGCTAATTAATTTGCACATTTTTAAGATTGTTCGACGGCATTCCAACGAGTTAACATTTAATAATTTATATCATATTTTATTACGGAAATGCAACTCAACACAACAACATGCAACTATGCAATGAACTTCGCACCTCTGCATGCCTCTCTCTCTTTCTCTGTCTCTCTCCCTCTATCTCTCTCTCTGTTGCTTTCTATCTGTCTCTGTCTCATTTAGTTATTTGTCTATAACAAAATTAATTGTAAACTCAAATTGCATTACAGCGCGCCTGGTGGGCTCCCAACAGCATCATCATAATGAATCATCCTGCTCCTCTGGCCCGGACTCGCCGCGCCATCCGCACTCCCACCCGCATTCGCTGCACGGCACGACGGGAGCGTCCTCAACGGGCGTCTCTGCTGCCACGGGCGCCATGTCCAAAGAGCTGCCACTGGACACCAGCAGCAGCAGCGGCAACGTTGGCGTCGGCGTCGGCAGCAATAGCCAAGGACGCGCACAATATCTATCGGCCACCTGCGTTGTATTCACAAACTATTCGGGCGATACGGCCAGCGTTGTGGATGAGCATTTCTCACGAGCGCTTAACTACAGCAACAAGGATGCAAAAGGTAAGTGCAACAAGCAGTGGCGTTTGCAGGACTTGTTTCTTGCAGACTTATTGCACTTAACCCATAAGTTAAGTAAGTTTATCAAAATTGCTGCATTTTGATTAGATTTCTTTGAATAACAACTTTTTCCTCTTTTTTATCATATCGCAGAAGCTTTTGTAATTTCTTCGATTTCTTGTAAATACCTGAGTTCAAAAATTGGTTTAGATAACATTTATTTTTGCGATATTTGTTTACATTTTTTTTAGACCCTGCAATTTTTGCATCCTATACATTCTTCTTTTATCTTGCATAGTCTAAACAAACGTTTTGATTTGCGCGCAAGTTCGTTTCGTGCATCTTGCATAGAAACCATGCAAAAAGTGCTGTAAAGTATGACAAATTGGAAGTGATATTTTCAAGTAGCTTGTCGTTTAAGTAGAAAAACTGTTGAGCTATTTCTTGCACAGACTTTTTAAGCGATGACATATTGTCAAGAAAAACTAGCACTTAAGTTTATTTCATAAATGTTGCAACGTTTAAACTTCGCTTAAGAATTTTTTAAGTTTCTATACCAAAATTGATGAAAAGCCTTGTTAGATATTGGAAACTTGGACAATCCTTAGTTAATATGTGAGATCAAGCAATTGTGTAGTATTTTTTGTGCTGATGTTTTATTTCTTCAATGCTTTCTTTCATTTTCATATTGTCTGGGGGTTGTAACATAGAACACACCCCACCTGCGTACGCCACTGACCCCAACGATACATTAAAACTGCAAATCTGCCATATCATTTGCCACAGCTACTTCCCTCCTCTGCCCATAGTACACATTTACATGTTGATCAAAAGACCCGACCATGTCATGTACTTGTCCCAGCTGTCAGTTTGCGTGTTGGCGTTCAAAATTACCCAGAACCAGTACTGGTAGCCATACTATTACCAGAATCAGATCTACAAACAGAGCATAGGAGTCGTAGTCGGAGTCCAGAATGGGGCGAACTTGGCAAATGAAAATCCCATAATTAGCCAAGAATCAGAGTAGAGTTATTAAAATGTCGCGTGCAATTTGAACTACCAAATGGGAATGGGATTGTACATGTGCACAAATATAATGTATGTATACCATTAAAAAAATGTTCTTATAAACATACTTACAAGGTTTCTTTGAATTCTAGCAATCAACTTGGAAATTATACTTTATAACTAACGAGCTGCTATTAACGAGCGTTTCACAGACCAAACCTTGTTCTTGGAATAAGATTATATTATGTTAAGTTAATTCTGCACAGTTTTGCAGGCTTTCAGCAGTTTTTGAACCCTTTTCCAACGCTCTTTCCGCCCAATAGGGTCTGTTTTCTAAAAACTTATCAAGTCATTCTTTTTGGGGTTTTAAATTGTGGAAACTCGTAAAACAAAAGGCTAAACTAATCTTTATTTTTAATTTTTAAAACAAAGTGTAAAAGCAGAAACTGTATTGTCTTTGATATTGCTCTCGGAATGGCATGTGTTAACTTTTTATTTCGATTATAATGATTTGTAATGATTTAAAACCAACCCAGTTCAGTTTAAATATCTTGTTAAAAAGCATTATTTTGTACTCGACTCAAACCCGGCTTAAATTGTGTAAAACTGGTTTAATATTTTCAGCTGGAAAAACATAAATTAAAAATTTCAACTATAATTGAGAAATGAAGAAACAATTTAAATGAACCTCGCATATTGTACTTAAAATAAGAACCACTTTTGTGCAGACAGCAGAAGCAGAGTGTTTTCTCAGTGTCGTAGGTAGTACGTTGCGTATTCCTCCCGAAGACCCCAATGCCGACTGCCTTATGCACTTTCCCTGCCCCCCTTCATTGTTGTTCATCGTTGAATGCCATTGCGTCGCACAATAAACCAAATAAATCAAGTTGCCACTTGCCACTCGGTTGTTCTTTCGATTTCAAAATTAATTACCTCCTTTAATGAAGATAAACGTTTCGTTTGTTCATGCCTGTCGCTCTACTCGCTCTTGCGTCTTTTCTCTCCCTCCTGCCCGTCTGTCCGTTTGTCTGTCTGTCTATCTGTTTGTCCAATTTTGTATCTTTTGGCTGCTGTCATGCATGTTCATTTTAGTACTTGTTTTATTTATAAGAATA
The DNA here is from genome assembly GCA_949708635.1 of Hirtodrosophila cameraria. Lineage (NCBI taxonomy): Eukaryota > Metazoa > Arthropoda > Insecta > Diptera > Drosophilidae > Hirtodrosophila > Hirtodrosophila cameraria. Next base: position 9,927,748 of record OX453089.1, on the reverse strand, counting down.
TAAGTATGCAAATTGTTGAACGGCATCTGTTCAGACAGAAAAACAAACTGCAAACAAAGTATAAACATATTCTTTGCGCTAATCAAGCAAACAGATCCTTCATAGGAATAAGCTGAAAGTGCATCTAAGCCAGACTAATTCGCTCCAAGAAACTTAATCTTTGTGAGTCTAGTTTTTATTATAAAGATAAATACATCCAATATTTGTTTCTGAACGTGCTTAAATTTAAGTATTTTTGTGAACTAATTTTCGAAAATGTCGACAATTATCAAAAAAACACAATAAAATTGTAAGAGACTATTTGCAAAAGTTCTTGATCAATTGAAAATTTTGTTTTTCAAGAGAAATTTATCAAATTCAGCTATTCTTAGGCTAAGATTTATTTAGGTATGCTTGTTTACGCCGAAGATCGCTTTTCTTTCTTGTTGTATTTTGGACTATATATCCGATTATATAGCTAACAATTTCAATTCCGCATTAATCAATCAGAAATGGAATTGATTTGTATTCTTCATAAAGTATTTATACATTTTTGATCAGCATCAAAAGTCAAGTCACTCTGCTTGTCTGTCTTATTTTTGCACTCGTTTCTTAGTTTTAGTACAATTTTAAAGTTTTGTTAAAAAGCTTAATTAATGCCATTAAATCGGTCTAAAATTGAATTTTTGTATGAAAAACTTAGCTACAAGTGTTCCCAAAGATAGCTGTTTTTCAAACTTTAGTGAAATTATGTTTATCAAATGGAATTCTTATTAATAATACTCATAATCGTGAAAGTCTCAGATCTTTGCCGATTAGTTGAAATATGTTTTCGGCATTTTATTGCTCAATCAATCAATTATCGTTTATCGTTTATATGGGCTCAGACATTTGCATGCTAAGCAGCAGCTACCTTCAAGTTACGTTAATGTTCCGTACGTGTTCTTGTGCTCAACACAGCATCTGCAGCCAGATTCACAGCCACCACCCACAAATTTGGCCAATCAACGAGCACTTTGTGGCATATTCCTTTTTACCGCTAATCGCAATTGTAATCGCAATGGCAATGGCAATCGCATTTACTGCTTAGCTGTCTTTTATTGAGTTTCTGTGGCTGCTGCCATTGAGGGGATGATTATGGGGGCTGACTATGGGGGGTGTGTGCTAGAGATAAGTAGAGAGATTTGTGCAATTTCGTTGCTGTAAAATTTCATTCGATACGCGTTAATTGCAAAATTGCTTTTATGCTGCCAACAAATTTTGCCAGCTAAATTCAATCAAATATAATGCATTTTCCAATCAAAGTAAACTCTGCTGTTTGAAAATTTATTAAATTTATATATTGTACCTGAACCAAATTTGAATTTATTCAGCTTTTTTTAAAGATAGTGTCTTCAATCTTCTCTAAACGATAGAGTATTTTATATAATATATATGTATTTACTTAAATAGAAATACCTTAAAGCAATTTAAAATTAGGTCTAATTGAATCTATTTTAATTAACGCTTGAGATATTTCTTCATTTTCATTGCATTTTCTTTTTCTCTCTCTCTTTGTCTCTATCTCTCTCTAAACACATCACAGCTTGCATTTTAATTTGCAGTCTGTTTTATATTTTAAAATGCAAAAATTCATTTGTCTTTTTAAACTTTAAACGCTTTTTGTTTGTTTTTATTGGAGAATTTAAAAACCGCTTTTCTTTCGTATGACGCTTTCGTCAAAGTTTTATTGGCAGCGCCAAAATAGAAAAAGCTAATTTTAATTTTTGTCTTATAAGATTTCCAAATCGAACCTTACTGAAAATTTCAATTCGAAATACCTTGACAAGTTATTGTTTAATACAATTCGAGTACGAAATATGTGTCTTAAGATTTTCGAATTTGTTAAATAGAATTGTTATTATATTATCTATATCTTAATCGACATCAATTTAATAAATGTGTCGTCAATGCAAAGTTGTCTTTGAACCACTCATCCACTAAGCGAAATCTGAAACTTGCGCAATTCAAAAACCAAAAACAAAATGATAAATAAAAACAACTTAAAAAATAAACGCTTTTTTTTTGTTTTTGTGACGCTGCTTAATGGTATTTAAAGTTCATTTTGGCCATTTGTCTATTTGAGTGGTTTTGCACACAGAAAACACACATACTTGTACATTGATTGTGATACTTTAAAAACTATTCAGCATTTGTGTACATTTTTATACGCTGTTTGGCAAGGGAGAGGTGTATATTCAGTTTGTGCGGAAAAACAGACAAAAACCTATTCAAATTTAGGTTTTGAAAGTTTCTATTTTTATCTCTTTCTTTAGGTTGACATGTATACAAGTTCTAGGAACAGAGTATATGGTAAACGGGAGCTTTAGACTGCCACGCTCTCAGTTTGTTCTTAGCGTGCAGTTTGTTGTTGTTTGATGTACGAATATGCACATACCTTTGTATGTGTGATGTGTGTGTATGTTTGTGTTTGTGTATATATCTAGTTGGAATGTGCTATAAAATGTCGCCGGAATGCGATGTGGTCGATGTTGTTGTTGTGGTTGTTGTAGTTGTTGCTGCTGTTGTTGTTGTTGTGCGGTTCGTCTGGCGGTGCCAATGCCGAATGCCGCATAGATTCCTCATTACGGTTTTAAAATGCATTTCAATTAACTGCTCACTCGAGATACACTCACATCGCATCGTATCAGATACACACACGGACACTCACACACACACAAACACACACACGCACACACACAGCTACAGTTGGTGGCACGCTTGCACTTTCAGTTGTTGTGCCTTCTGTTCTGTTCTGGCTCTTAAAATATCATTCGGCATCAGATGTAGATGCCCCGAGACGTTCTCAGCTGCAGCCTTCAGTTGTTTTGGGTCGCTGTTTTCGTCGCTTTTGTGGCACTTTCATATGATATTCGAATGCTACCGAGTATTTAATTAGATGCTTCAAGAATTCGATTTAAAATTCCTTGGCACCCGCTGCAAGATGCAAGACCCGCAAAACGAAACCCTAAAACACGATTAAATTAAAGCTGACTCTCTCTCTCGCTCGATCGCTCGTTCGCTATATACTATCGATATTGATTAAGCGGCTTCCTATGCTTACATTCAATACCCTGTGGTCTTAAAAGAAGACCATGATAAAGTTGTAACAAGCAAACGTGTGCATTTTCAACCGAATAGACTGTCTTTCAGCTCTAGTGCTGATGTGGAATTCAGATCTTTGTAAAGGGTATCTTCTAAGCAAGTAGTGCTCTTGTTGTCTAAAAGGACACTAACAGGAGGCCTGTGCTAACTTGACCTAAACCGTCCTGCATTTGTGTGGTCGTGTGATCTACGCTTATCAGCATCGCAGTTAGCTCAGGTGCAACTTCATTAGGGCCAGAAAGATGAGGTGAAAGGTAAGCGGTAATCAGGTAGCGATTGCAGCAGGTTTCGGCTTTCGCTTTGAATTCCAAAATGCCAGCATGAAAGTAAAAACAGTAGAGTCAACGCAGAAGATGTGGGGCGGGGGTAGAGCATGCGCGGTGCGGGTAAAAGGAAGAGTCGCCAAATCTTTTGCGACTGCTTGTTTGCACATTAATGGGAATTCCTGGGCGTCAGTTGAGCGAGTGAGTGAATGACTATGACGCTGAAGATGGCGACGATGACGACTTTTTTTTTGTGCTGGTGGCAGGCTTATGCTACACTGAATGGGGCACGCGGCATCGGTAAGCAACCAACCAAGCTGCCAACCAGCCAGTCAACCAACCAGCCAAGCAGTCAGCCACATCATCAGCATTCAAGGCACACTCACAGCGTGCCGGAGGCAAGTTGCGACTTGCAGCACACAGTTCAAACATATCCTCGCAGTAACACAGCTGCCCCCGCTGCCTCTGCTGCCTGCCTCCCAGCTCTCTATGCCCAATTCCAATTCCAAACACTGCTCCTCCCCAGCTGCACTGACTGCAGTTGTTGTATATTTTTCTCTCGAATTGAGTTTGGAATGTTGTCAACGCAAATGCGCCTATGCCCCAAGTACACATTACCCACTGGAGTTGTTTTTAAACGTTCTGAATAAGTTCCACCGAACTACTTACTTAACTAAATGAATGAACTACATTCCTAAATGTTGTTCATTTTGTTCATGCATTTTCATTATGGCTGTTGATCAAATGAATAGAATTATATCTAAATGAAATTTAAACTCAATGTTAGATGCCATAATTTCATTATTTTTGAAAGTGAAAACCACAACAAGCCTGAAATGTATTTGAAATGTATTTTCTTTTGTTATAAATCAAATTTCTAACGAACAAGCATCTTATTCGATTGTTTAAACAAAAACGAACAAGAAGGACTCAAACAAACTAAAGATACATTTCGAACGAACTTTCAAAATAATCGAGCTAATTAATCAAAATAAACTCTCAAACTAAAAAAGAACGTATGAGCTGAAAGAACAAAACGATCTAAATGAACTACGGAACTTATTCCTTCAATAAAACTACAATGCACAGCTCTAGTAAACAATTCCCAGTGCCAGTTCTCAGTCCCCAGTTGCAGTCCTTGGCACATGTGCATGCCACAGACGCCAGTCAGGCAGCCAACCAAAAGTTGTTGCTATTTTCGGCAACAATTTTCAAAGAGCAGCAGAGCTCCATTACACTCGCTCTGGCTCCGGCTCCAGCTACGGCTCCAAGTGATGTTGCCTCTGCCTCTGCTGCTGCTGCTGCTGCTGTTGGTGCCACATAATGGAGATGTCTTCGTGTTCGTCTTTGCAATTTCATAAACGCGTAGATTTACAACCATTTAATACAAGTGATGATCCTGAACACGGCAACGACAACGAAAACGACAACGAAAAACGACAACAACAATGACAACGACAAAGACAACGACAACAAACATTCCGCTCAGTTATTTGCAACAAGCCATGGCGCCGACGACAACTAAGTAAGTACTTGGCTGCAACTCTGCCTCTGCCGTCGCCTCTGCTTTTGCCAGCAGCTTCTATTTGGCAGACCCAATCCCAATTCCAATCCCAGTCCCAGCAGCAGATGCTCAGTTTATCATTATGCACTTGAATTGAAATTGGAGCCTATTAACATAGACTATGTTGTGGCATCTGACCAGTGGAGGTGTCAAACTAACGATAGTTTCATCTTCGATAGTTTTGATAGTTTCAAGAAAAAACTATAAAAAATCAAAGGTCTTTGAAAAACATTTTAATGAAAATTTAAGACAAGAAGTAGAAATCATATTACTTTTTAAACTTTACAATACTTTCTTTAGCTATACAAATATATATGCAATACTTTAACTTTATACATTATCTTAAAGTGTCAATCTATCAATAATAGTAGCCCCATCGGTACTATCGATAGTTTGACTTCACCATTTAACAGTTTTGTACTTGATACTAACAACGTTTGTCTTTTATTCTTGGACTCTTTTAGATAGCAGCAGCCCCATGTCGAGTCGCAATTTCCCACCATCGTTCTGGAACAGCAATTACGTGCATCCCTTACCCGCCCCCACACACCCACAGGTAAGTGTTGACTGCCACGAAAACGATTAACTGCAATACGTGCCGCAATTACATACGTGTACACTGTACACTGTGCAACTTAAGAAACCAGACTCAGACTCTGTTGCAAAGTCTAGGTTCAGGTTTCAGGCATTCTAAATAAGTTGTAATTCGGAGCCTGCTGACCGCCCAATCTTTCTGTCCAATCTTTTTGTCCATGTCCAGGTTAGCGACTTGTACGGCACCGCAACGGACACCGGCTACGCCACAGATCCCTGGGTGCCACATGCGGCTGCCGCGCACTATGGTTCCTACGCGCACGCGGCGCATGCGCATGCGGCCCACGCGCATGCTTACCACCACAACATGGCCCAGTACGGCAGCCTGCTGCGACTGCCCCAGCAGTACAGCCACGGTTCAAGGTAAGCAAACGTCTACTATTCCCCCAAGGCTCTTAACTATAGACCTACAACTAAACCTAGAATATGCTATTTAAGAGCTTTATTGATTGTTTAGTGACTTTTTAAAGTCGAATCACGAATTGCGCTCAACTATTTCAAAGTAAAGCTTGTAGAATATTGTTCTATATAGGTACTCAAAAAAATAAATATCTAAAAAAAACTCGACTATTACATTTTTACTTCAGTTTCCTTATTATGATATTTTTCAAACATTTATAATTGGAAGTAGTTCAATATTCTCAATATGTAGTCAAATTCATTTGTAAACTGATAAGTGGACCTTTAAATAAACCTACTTATAAATCTATTTTTATACCCTCGCAGAGGGTATTATAATTTTGTCACGAAATGTGTAACGCATTGAAGGAGACGTCTCAGAGAAAAAAATTTTGTATATCCGTGAACATCATCAACAGCCGAGTCATGTCCTTCTGTGCGTCTGTTTATATGTGAACTAGTCCCTCAGTTTCAGAGCTATCGTGATGAAACTTGGCACAGATGCTTGTTCTTTCTGCAAGCAGTACGTATATCAGAATCGGCCAGAACAGACGACTATAACATATAGCTGCCATAGAAACGATCGGATAAAAATAAGTTTCTGTATGAAAAACTTTTGTGTTTTTCAAAATAACTCGACCAAACTTGCTATATCTAAATTAAAGCACGTTCTACACATGTTGACCAAATTTTATCAAAATTGGATGATTATAGCTTATAGCTGCCATAGGGACGATCGGTTGAAAAATAAGTTTTATTCGGCACGCCGAAGAAAACATTTCTTTCTTGTTTTTTTTTTTTTTGACATAATAATTTGTGAAAGCCTGGAATTTTCTATTAGTATGAAATATAAATGAGTATCTATTTATTTCATGTTCATTAAGGTGTTGTGAACTTGATTCATATTTTTTAAAAAATATTTTAAAAATTGGAAATGTAGTTTTAATTCTATACCATGAATCATGTAACTGACTCCTTAACTCTGACTCATTGCAGACTACATCACGACCAGCAGACGGCCCATGCTCTGGAAAGTGCGGCGGCGTACTCGAGCTATCCAACAATGGCAGGTGTGTACTTGAATCGAGCTTAAAGGACATGTGGCATATGTCCAATTGCTAATTTGTGCTTTTGTGTGTCATTGTCATGACAATATGTTAAACTGTGCTGAACTATGATTTAATGAAATGCGTGCTTCTTTTGTATATTTGTTTTGTTGCCCACAAAAGGTCTGGAAGCTCAAGTGCAGGAATCGTCAAAGGATCTTTACTGGTTCTAGGAGCGTTTGAACGTCAGGTCTCTAGTGTTATCCCACGACGTCAGCTGGTGTGAGGGGAATTTTCGTTGATGTAAAAAATATAAAGGAAAAGCGACACTCAAATAATAATAATAATAATGCAAACACAAAAAAATAAAAGCACAACCAAGAAAACCCAACAATAAACGGATACTCCGCTAATATTAAGTAAAATAAACAATAATAAACAAATGTGCAAACTTATGTTAAGCACAAAAAAAAAAACAAACACACACACACAGAGAAGTCCCTTATAAAAAACCTTTGAAATCAGGCAACCAGTTTAGATTCAATAATCGAATTAAGTTAATTTGAAAAATTTTGAAATTTGTTTATAATTAAAATGAGTCTGTGAGGTTTAATATTACTTTTACTCTTATACTATTGTAAACAATTCGCGTATTATAAAATTGTGTAATTTTTGTATTGTACACCCCATAAGTTTAGCATCCCATATCAGCAAGTTAGACACGCCTATATATATATAAATACTAAATATACATATATATACAAATACATATAAATTTAATTAAATATATATATATAAATATACTTATATATGTATTCTTAAACAATTTACTACAGCGATAATAACACTCACGATAATAATCTACATTTCTTGTATAGTTAACGACTTGGACATAACTTTGAAAGCTAGAATTTATTTTGTTTAATATCTTCAATTTTGAATTTCACAAATTAGGTTATACAAATTGAATGCAACAAAACAAACAAAAAAAAAACAACAACAAAAAAATGACTAAAATAAAACAATTTGAATACAATCAAAATACTACTACTGCTGTTTTCTTATTCCAAAGATAATTACAACAAAATTTACGCGAAATGGGCATCAAAAAGAAAATAAAAGGAAATTATGTTAAGGAAAATAGACTCGAGAACTTGAGAGAAACAAACGGATTGGTATGAAAAGAACCGAAAATCAGTTTTGAAGTTTATTTTAGAGTGTTCAGGGTATAATAAAGAGGATTGATGTGTAAAAGGACTTATTTGGAAGCAATACATAGAAAACAAGTAAGAATACTCTAGTCGAGTGTGCCCGACTACGAGATTCCCTGCTCCCAACTTGCATTTCAAGCAGTTCAGCGGCAACACAAGCAAGCAGCGTACTCAACTTGCACAGTGTATGTCAAACTGTTGTTTCTGCCTGCTGAGACAAGGGAAATAGATTCTTCCATAACTTTGGTGCTATTCATCCGATCGATTGTTGAAATTTACACATCCGAAAGACATTGATTAAACATACATGTGTACCAAAAAATAAATTTATCTTTAAAATTGTGGCTGTGGGAGTCTTTGCGATTTGCGGGGGTGCGGGGGAGTGCATCCGAAATTTGAAATAAACTTGATCTGCGTATGGTATACAGGAACCTACATGCCAAGTTTGGTGTCTCTAGCTCTTATAGTCTCTGAGATCGACGCGTTCATACAGACAAACAGACAGACAAACAGACGGACAGACAGACGGACATGGCTAGTTCGTCTCGGCTGTTGATCCTGATCAAGAATGTATATAGTTTATATAGTCGGAAATGCCTCCTTCTGCCTGTTACACACATTTGCAGTACTTTATAACTCCCTTTTTCCCATTTTTAATGGGAACAGGGAGTAATAAATAGGACGTAAACGATATTTGTTAACTTTTCAGTTTCAGTAGAACAGTTTGAAGACAAGTGCAGAAATTCTAGATTTACAAATATTTTCAAATATTAAGATCTAACGGCAATATTCCATTCAATAAGTATATGAGTCTCAACTGGATTATTCCTATTCAAGCTAATACGAAGGTCATGTTTTATGACGAGTATAGAAAATCAAATCAAATATGTTTTATTTTAAATGCATCTTATTGTGCCACCAGAATTCTTCTTAACTTTACTGCGACGCATTGGCTCCTTGTCAATCGATTTGATAACAATCTATATATTGCATAACATAATCAAAAATGTTCTTAGCTGCTTCACCTTTTTTTACTACTGCAATCGCAGTCATAATTAATGCCAGCAGTCGCCTAATGATTCCATTTTGAACTGAGATAACATAAGCTTGAAGCCAAAACGATGAGCAGGGACAACAAATCAGATAGGAATCAAGAAACAAATTTAATAAACGTTAATTTCATATGTGCATGTTTTCCACGCCATTTAGTCAGGCGCCTTATTAATCTCGGGCTATTTATCATCGGACTGGAGAGGCACCATAAGAAGCCAGCCAAAAAGATGCATAATTAATGAAAAACAAATCTCAGATAGTCGCCGACGCAGTCGTTACACCGAATTCCCTACTCACCCCTTGTCTCATAAATAAGACACAAATTTGTGACCGTGACTGTGACTGAGAACGTCTCTGGAACTCAGTCTGACTCTGACTTCGACTCTGGCTATGCTTTGTTGGCTTTGACGTTGCTAGCTACACAAATAAAGATACAGATATTCGTACAGAGATACAGATACAGCAACCGATAGCAGCAGACTTGTAGTTTCCAGTTCAAATAAGTGAATGAGTTTAGTAGTTCTTTTTCTTCTGAACGAACTAAAGTTTCACTTGATTCCTTTTACTGTTTAATCGATTCGATTAGAAAAAACCAAACTAATCTCTTTCAATCGAAGACCAATCGGAATCTACCGATTTGATCTAACAACTCGAGCAAAGAACTCCAATAAACGAACGATTTTGAGAATGGAAACAGTTGAACGATATTAGGACTAAAATGACTACTAAACGATTTTGAATCAGTTGATAATAAAGGGTCGTAATTGAACGACTGATCGATATTGGAACTCATATGAACGACTGAACGATATTGTGATTCGAATAAGTTGAACGATATTAGAACTCAAATGAGCGACTGGGACTGAAATGAACGACTGATCGATATTGCGACTCAAATGAACTACTGAAACACATTGGGACTCAAATGAACGAGTGAAAGATTTTAGGATTCGAATCAGTTGAACTATTTTAGGATTTGAGTCAGCTGAACCATATTGGGCCTCAAATGACAACGGAACGATATTCGGACTCAGAGATATTGACTAAAACGAGCCAAGTTCGTTTCTGATTCGAATGAGTTGAACGATAATGGAACTCAATTGAATTCCGACTATAAGTTCAATCGAACTAAGTCTGAATGTTTCGATTCAACTCCAATATGCAGTCACTTCCTGAGCAGGGGCGACGATCTTATTGTTATGGCTATTATACAATACGATGAAAGGCGCGTAACATATTATTGACTTTCAATGACTTATCGCACAGTTGGTCAACTTTGCGCGCCTCAACGAACCTAAACAGTTGGCGTTGCCCAGTCTCCCAGTTGGCCAGCCTGCCAGTCTTGCAGTCTTCCAGTTAGCCGGCTCAGCTCAGCCCAACCGTGTTCTCCAAGCGTGTTCCTCTGCCCTGCCGGCTGCCTGGCTGCAGCTCATGAATTAAAGAAACGTACAAACGCGCGACATGCTCCCGTGTGCGTATTTACATCAAGTCTTTTTGCCACTGCTACCAACTGGCTGACTGGTTCCAAACTGGCTGTGTCTCTGCCACTGCCACTGCCTATGGTTCTGACTCTGCCTCTGGCTGTGTCCGGCCTGGGGGTAAGGTACAAATTTATTACTGATCGATGGCTGAGGTAGCCGTTGGCTGTGAAGCCGGTTAAAGTCGTCGCAATCGTGGCAGCCGTGGTCACATTATTTTAGCATAAGAATTTCATATTTTGGTGCTGCTCGACGGCTCCTAACTGGGCCGCCCCTGTCGCCAAGGTGTTCAACAATTCGCCAATGCGTTTGCTCTGGGTTTATCGCTTTTTAATAACTGCGCGGTCCAGTGTTTAAATTCGTTTTTTTTTTTTGTTCTTATTCTTTTTTCTTGCTCTGCTCGCTGCTTTTTGACGTTGTCACTCAACTCAACTCTGTTTAAAGACAGATGGTTCCGTTTTTTGGCGGCACTTCCTTCTTCCGTTTTGACTTGGACTTCGCAATCGAAGCAACAACATCTCAGTTGAATCAGCTATGTGTACATTAATGTTTATTGTCGCATTGTGTGCTAATCAGTTGCTTTTCCCAAAGAAGTCAGCACTAATACTTAATGTCTGCACTTAAATTGTACAGCTGAGAAATTATAAATGGCACTATCGATAGTATCGTTGACTATTTTGGAATACTATCGAGGTTTTTTAACTATCGAATGTCAATTTTAAGAATAGATTTAAAATCTTTTTGATATTTTGTTTAGAAAATAACTAATATATTATTTCCATGAAATGTATAACGCATTGAAAAACTACAATCCCACTACTATGATCGGTCCATATGGAGACATTATAATATTCAGTTGTCATAGAAAGGATCTATTGAACATTTTTGATTTTCAAGATAGCCCAATCAAATTCACCAATTCTGAGCTCTAATACCTTATTTATATTCCACGAATATATAACTGTTGACCAAAGTTTACCAAAGTTCAACCACGATATCTATAAGCTGGGATAGTGAGAATTTGAGTTGTATGAACAACTATTTTGTTTATAAAGATTTATTATACTTATAATATTTTACAAATAAGATCCAAATAGGACCACAATATCAAAGAATATAGAATTGTATATAGTATCTATATTGACTTTCTAATCAAAACTGAGTTTTGGTATGAAAAATGTTTAGCAATTTCTTAGTTTTAGGTTCTTTTCAATTCAGATTCAATTTGCATTTATTTAGATAATGTGGATTAAGTGGTTTGATCTTATACTATAAAAACATTAATTTTAAAGATCAAATACACAGCTCTCAAAAACTAAATGTCAAGCTTATGAATATTATATGGGGTTAAGTTGTGAGAAGCAGAAACGTCTTAGGAGGATAAAAAATTAAAAAGATTCAATATTTAGAAAGAAAACGGAAATATTATGAACAGATCCGGTTTCTCTTCTTTATTTTTTGCTATTTCGTTCGATTTCGAACCGTTTAAAATGTTTGGGAAGTCAGCTCTAAGGATTTGCTCTAGCAACTCATTGAGTTAAATGAAAATGAGACTGTCTACCAAATTGAATGGAAATTAATTTTGCTGCAGATAAACAAGAAGTTTGGGGAATGTCAACTTGAACAAATAGCCCGACGTGTTAAATTATGCCAACTGAGAAACCAAACCAAAAGTTGATAATAAATAAAATGGAAAAACAATAATAAAAGCAGAGCATATTTTGGGGGCACACTTCGTGTCGAGTGTGAAACTATTGAAACATTGACATCCAATTGGGACACTGACGCACTTTATGGCCACCAAATGTATCTGGTATTGTTATAGCGCTGTGTGCGTGCCCCATCACCTTTGCCACCAGGCCGCAGTGGCAAAAGAAAAAGCAAAACCAAACATAAATAAACAACATGCTCAGGGAAAGTCGAGTGTTGTCTTTGGGGCATTGGCATTGGCGTTCCGGGTACGCTGCATGCAACTTCGTGGCACGTAGCTGCGGCACTGCGGCTCTTAAATGCTTAATGGCCAATCGTAAATTCGATCAAAATTGAATTGGCTGCTAATTGAGGTAGGGGGTGGTGGTTTTTTTGTTTTTGTTCTTTCTGTTTTTTTTGGTGGTTGAATTATAGCTAGAGCTATGGCCATGTTAAGGTGCATTGGCATTTCTCATGCGAGCTCAAATGTCCTGCTCGCAGCTCAGCTCGAAATCAATTTATAATTAACGTAGAATTAACATATTTCGACCACATGTTTGCTCATACGCTCCAACAACAACGTCCATTGATCCCACATGCAGCGCTGATTACGGTCCAGCCGGCTACTGCTCCGTCTGCTCCGTCTGCTGCTGCTGCTTCTGATTCTGCTGCTGCTTTTGATTCTGATTCTGCTTCTGCTGCTGTGGTTAGCTTGCCACAGTCCCGCCGCATCCGCATCCGCATCCATGTGGCTGCCACCGGCTCCGACTCCTCCGATTGCGATTGCGCAGACTATCAGCAGCGTTAAAAAAGCAATACATCATTTTAGTCGGTCTGGGCCTGGGTTCGTCTCTCATTTGGGTTCATTTGTGCGCCGTCCTGCGGTTGCACTCCATGTGCATGTTCTCTGTCTGTCTGTGTGTATGTGCGTATATGTGTGTGTGGTTTTTGTAGGTTGGCCGGTCATGTCAGTAGCTGGCGTTATTGTGATTTATTTGTCTGATCTCTGAGCAGCCTCTCCCAGCATCAGCATCAACATCAGCTTCAGCTTCAACATCAGCATCAACTCCTGCTACTGTTTAAGGTGGCGCAATTGACATTTCCTGTACAAGGTATTGGAAACGCCGCATGCTCCATTGATATTCTAATTAATGTATAGCAACTACATATGTTTTCTTCAATATTTATTTATTTCTCTTATCAGTCTTGTGACAAAACTTAAGGACACTAGTCGCAATGTTGTAACAGCTTCCTTTTATATATTTTACAAATATTATTAGCTATTGATTTAAAAGCGTTTCAATATTTTGAGCTAGAATTAGAAAACCAGAAGAAAGTAAAATTCTTAAAGCTAAACCTATCCGAGATTTATGTGGCATTTAATAGAAAGTAAATACATATATACCCCGATTATATTATCACCAATTATTGCTTTTATTTTATAGACTAAATATATACAATTAACGTAAATGATAATAAAAATGTATGGTAAAATGTGTTTTGCATTGTTTAATGTAAACAATAAAGCCTGTGCTCATTTCCAATTCCGCTCACTTCATTCGAAAATGGTATTATTTGACGTTCTGAGTTTTGAATATCAGAAAGACATTCAGTTTAAAAAGTTTTGCTTTGGAGACACTGGAATGAAAAGATTTCTAATTTATCTTTAGAAAGGAAGAACGATTGCTATTTTATTCAAAAACAGGAACAAAAAATGGTAAACGATTCGCACTGAAAAGTTGTTCGAAATGGAAACAGGCCTGAATATGATTAGTTTTTGTATGTTATGGCTTTTTGGCCGAAAACATTTAATTCGCAAATACTACAAGGGTATATCTTGTGAAATTTTTACCATATTTTGTTTTTCAAAATGGCAAAAAGAGTAAATTGATTTTCGCAATATTTATTAACAATTTTTGAAGCTTGATCGACGAACCTCAAAATCTTATAGTTATAATCAGATTTTGGAAACTACCCGCGGAGTCAAGTGGCTCTAATTATCAAGTTTTTACTGTACAGTTGAATTTTTCAAAATAGATAATTGATTTTAAGTACCTACATATGTATATGTGTTTATGTGCAAAGTGAAGTATTTGAAACAATGTATAACCTCTCATTCATATAATGGTTTTATTTTTGTATTTTTAATTATATATGTATATATATTTAGTAAGTACAACATATTATTTGAAGACAGGGAATGACATTGTCATTTCAGTATGCAGTAATTTACACGTTACACAAATAAGCGAAAATTATGGAAAATTTGCAGGCAAAAGAAACGCTTCAAAGCGGGAATTTCAAGTGTCTGCTGACTCCATCTTTATTCCTCTCAACCAGGCATATTCACAAAAACAGAACTCACATTGAGCACCTTGGCAAAACTTTTGAAATTCAGACCGCGTTAAAATACTTTTCCCCTTTGTTCTTTTCAATTTGACTAACAAAGGCGGCAAACGGCAACGAGAGAACTTTTCACCGTTTCGACATGACAAGACAGACCGACGGGAAGACAGGACGACAGGAGGACAGGAGGACACGACGATAGGGCAACAGGACGAAAGGGCGTCGAACAGCTTACCCTTAGAGCACCTTCTTAGCCTCCTTTAAATTTGCTTTGTCTGGTTTGGGGCAACCAGGCTATATTAAAAGGACTTAGACAAGCAGGACCAGAGCCATGTTGGGTTGAATTTTCCACCCGCTGCGCGGCGTTTACTTTCGCCTGGCTGGAAACTCCTTTTTGTCCCGTTGCTAAGACGCTCCACAATAAACCTAATCTGCTCATAATGGGAAAATAATTCACAAAAATGCTCCAGTTCGAGCTCGAGTTGTAGCTGCATTTTGCACTTGGCCAGCGCCAGTCGGTAAATTTTGTGGGCTTCCCCTCGTTTTAAACAGCAATTAGAGGCGCGCGCCTCAAACTCGAAGACAAAGAGTCCTTGGCTAAGGATGTGGGCAAATCTAACCAAAGAAAAAAGTCGAGTTTATTAGTTTTGACTGGCCTAAGCCAGCGCAAACTGTTTTTAGCTTCTTAGTCCTGCTTTGTCGGCATCAGTAATAGCAGTTATTTTTGATTATAAACTCAATGGGAAAATATTGCGGCGCATTTTCTTAATAAACGTTAAAATCTTTTGCCTTTCTTGATGTAGTCAGCAGCGAGCTTTGCATACTTTTGAATGCTTATGAAAATGTAATTATCTAATCGTAGAGTTAGAATTGAAATCGTTATTTAAAGGTATTCGACAGATTAGATTAAGCATATTGTTTTTAAAACTAACCTGGGTCAAGTAAGCCTCCCAAGCAGTAAGTATGGGATTCAAGGAAACATGAGAAATTTCTGCATAGAAGTTTCCCAGCTTATGCGGCGTTTAAGAAATCATAAAATAAACTTCTGAGAGATTCCTAAAAACAAAAAAAAAAACATCAAAAGATTTGCTTTTTTATGGAATTAAGTTGACTACGACTAACCCTTTCATGAAATTACTTTGAACTCATAGTCAACTCTACTGTGTTAGTTTAGAAAATGCGCACATGACTCTGACTTATAAAAATTATGCCTATATCTGGCATCAGTTATTCAAGGTCCGATATGGAGATATATGGTCAGATAAAGGTCATCGTACACTCAAGCAAACTTCAAAATAAACGAAGTTTCTATTATTTGTTTCCCACTTTCCATTACTTCTACAACTGTTGCCTCTAGTAAATGATCTATCAAAACTATATCGCGGACTTAAATGTCACTTTTGATTTATTTATCAGTTTTAGTCATAAGTTTAGCTATTTACTTAAGATCCTTTTGAGTGTTACTTTTTTACTTTTTATATGTCGATTTGTTAAATTTGAGCTGAATAGTTTTTAAAACCTTGAACCGTTCAAAAACAAAAATCATACCTATACCAAAAATAATTTTTTATCAAGTATAAACCGGTTTCTAAATTGTTTTAAGTTGTCTGATAACATAATTGGTTTTTCTTTAATTATTTCCCTACATAAATAGTTAATAATGTAAAAGCTAAACTGCATCTAAAGAGCCAAAGCTTAAACTAAATCCAGGTTTAAAGAAACGAATTCAGAAGGAAGACATTGATAAACTTGCTTAAAATGAAAACATTCAACAATATAACTTGTATTTTCGAAAAATACTATTATTAAGTTTTAAATATCAATTTAATCAAAACTGAGTGTTATAAAAGAAAGGTAATTTGATACTATAACCTCTAAAATTTATGGAACTCGTTAATTGAAACATGAACTGTACGAATAGACATATGCATGATATACTTGTTTTCTCATTTAATCTGTGCAACCATATAGTATAAAGATATGTTCATATATATGTACAAAAGCTGAATCTGATTACCACAGCAGCAAGGATAAAAAAGATATGAAATATGCACAGATCAGGAAAAAAAACGTGGTAAATGGCATGAAATTGAGTTAATTAAAAGGGAATCCGTTGCGCCCACATACCCCCCACACTGGGTGCTCAAATAGACGAGCTGAATGCTGTGAAATGCAGTGCAAAAAAATCATATAGCAGTGAGAGACAGACGCAGAGATGAATATAAAATATTTGGTTAATAATGCAAACGTATGTATGTACATCACACACACACACACATATGCAGTTCATAACGCCAAATGCCTCGTGGATGCGAACAGAAATTGTTGAAATTGCTGAAATTTGGTAAAAATAAGAGCATAAAGAAAAAAACAACAGAAAATATGCTTTAAAATGCATTCAAGTGCAAGTGCCGCAAATGCAGTTCACTTCGTTGGATCGATTTTAATATTGAAACAAAACAGGCACAAAAGCAGCACACACCTCGCAGCAGCAGCAGAAGCAGCAGCAGCAACAACAACAGCAGTTGCAACATTTACCAAAACTTTGGCCAAGCAACACATTTTGGTTATGGCTTCAGCTCCAGTTCCAGTTCCAGTTCCAAAATCCACCTCTGTGCCTTTAAGCGGCAGCTGCGTGCGTGCGAGCGGGACAACCATAGTGTGCGTGACAGCAGCGGCTGGCGTGATGTATTCGCATGGCAAGCAAACAATTCATTTCGTGCAACATATCAGCAACAACAAGGCTAGGCAGCGAAAGGGGCGGGGGCGTGGGGCAGGCAGCAGGCGGCGGCGGCTTCGGGTTTCGGCTTATTGCCATCAGATAAGAGCAAGTTAAAAGGCAACAACAACAGCGGCAGCAGTAGAAAAGTCTCCGCCCCATGCAAGCACACAGTGTGAACCCCTTGGCTGTGTGCCTGTGCTTTTATGTGTGTGTGTGTGTGTGTGTGTATAAACCGGTTTGCTGTCATTCAGAGAGTGTGCGTGTATGTGTGTTTGTGTGTGAGCACGAAGCAGCGCAAGCAGACATCTTTGCCAAGGGTTGGACTTGGGCCAGCAACAACAACAACAATTATATCTACTAGGATTATACGTATACACAATAATGGCGAAAGGACACAGACAGAGACACTCGCGAGAACTCCACTCAAACTCTGATTCAGCTTCAGACTCAAACTCGAACTCGGACTATAGCTGACCTTATGCGCAAATTGGCCCTGCCTAACTTCTATTCCACAAAACCCTCAAAATAATTATGACTACGCATGCAAAGCGTCGTTTTTGGACAGCGGCAGCGCCAGCAGCGCAGCTAATTGCCGCACATGAAATACTTTGTAAACTATGTGACGCTGTCATAATTCTTCAGCCGCTACCCCAAATTATGAAATATGCGCAGTGTTATTGCTAATACGCATTCCAGCTGCAGTTTAGCAGCATCGACATCGGCATCACCATCGCCATCAGCGCAGCTTCAGCGACCGCCCAGCTGGAGCTGCTAATGCTGCTGATGCTACCAAAGGGCGTATCCAGGCATCCAGCAAGGGGGTTGCAAGCTGCAGCTATAAAAACATTTTCCAAAATTTTATTTTTAGTTTATATTCCAATTGAAACAGACTAAAAACGAACTTAGTTTCACATTTGAAAGAAGAATTTTTTATATATGCATATTTATTTGTATTTTAAGTCGGAAATTTGGTAGAAAACAATCTAAAAGGTAAAACAGCCAAAAAACTTCGCATTTAAGTAACTTAAGAATTTTTATATATATTTCATTGTATTTTAAATTCAAAAAAGCTAAGAAAAATCCCGAAAAACTTTTTTTTAATAAAAATCCACTCAATGCTAAATTAATTACAAATAAGTACACAAAGTAATGATAAAAATATCGAAATATCATTCAAGTGTAAAAAATATATATTTAAACATTTTCATTGATGCCAAAAGCTCCCGACAGCGACCTACTGTTTTTTTAACCCTATTTGCTAAACACTTTGCTTATTGTATATTCTATTCCAACATCTAACCAAGTCTGGTTGCTTCAGCCTTAAAACTCTCGAAAAACTATCTTTATACAGACGGACAGACATACAGACAGACAAAAGGAGGTTTCACAATTTTAAAAAAGAACACAAAACCTAACAGCATCAAAATAACTTTCAAACTAATATACTTTTAAATATTATAAAATTTGTTACATAAACAAAACCCAAAATAAATGTAATACACAAATAAAGGCCTCTTTTGCTACCCCGGTTCCCCCCTGCTCTACCGTAGCTACGCCCATGCTGCTCCCTCACAGTGGAATGCCACTGTCGCTGCCGGCATGTCAAAGTGAATAACTCAATAGCCATATTGGGTGTCCACCTGTCTGTCTCTGTAGCTGCAGTCTGCAGCAGGAAGACGGACGCTTGCAATTCCGCGTAAATCCGCCAACAGAGTTACGAGTTGCAAGTTTGCCAGTTTGCTAAGTTGCAAGTTTGTGTACGACTCAACATGATTTTGTTGAGGATTTGTTGTCGTTGTTGTGCTGACTGCGCACACAAATGGCCGTTAAAATTCTTAGACCCGATATGGAAATGATAATTTCGCACATTGAGCCTGCAATTTACACTTCTGCGGAATAAAAGAAACTCAAACAGTTGCTAAAGACGAGCTTATTGCCATTTTGGAGCATGTTTCAGCTTCTAATGCTCAACCAGTTTTGGTCTGGCTTCAACTGCAGCTGTGCGCCCATCCCACCCAGCTGGGTTAGCTGGCCAGCGATCCGCGGAATGCTGAGCACACGCGCTAGGCATAATCTCCAATTAGCGGCCCCAAAAAGCGCTTGCCACAAATATGCAAAATATGACGCAGCTGCAGAAACAGAGTAATGAAAATGATACAAAAATGCACCCTCAAGATTCGATCGTCTCATATAGCCTTGTTCTCAACTCCAATTACTTTGGTTAAGTAATTTCGCATGAATTCCAAAACGTTTTCATTTAGATGTTTTGAATTTCGTTAATGCTTAGTTGTGGTTCTTGGTTTTCAATTTCGAACATTGATGCTTAAAGTAATTTGAAATTATTTATAATATATTTTTTAAATTTTGTATGCGTTTTTCTTACTTTCTTGAAGCATTTTTCTCTAGATATTGAAAGTTTTATATTTTTAAAAATTAAAAGGGAAATTGAAAATGTTTAAAAGACAGGCAACTAAAATAAACTAAAACAACTATACAGACTTGCTCTGTATTCTAATTCCATTTAAAGGCTTAACTTCGGCTCGTTTTGAAGCTGGTTTTCTTTATTCAAAGTAAGCTCGCTTTGTTTTTGAATAGTTTTCGAATTGCAGAACATTGCAGATTGTTTTTTACAGAGCTCACTAAACTTTTTTATAAAATTCGCCATACAAAATTTAAGAAATGCTGCTAAAATATCTTCTACTTACTTTTCATTTCAATCGCCAACTAACTAAACAGTGCCAATTTCGAAGAAATTTTGAGCGAAAATGGAGTTGAGAACAGGGCTGATAAATAATATACATTTCGCATGCAGGCACTCGAAAAACGCATTTAAAATAACTTGGCCAGCAGCCACGACACGTCGTCCCGAACGTTGTGCAGGTCAGTAGCAATTAAGATAAGCCGTTTACAAGTGTGCCGATAATGTCCTGTCAATATGTCCTCGATAGCTGGACTCGCCCGGTGGCCGGCTAAATCAGCGTCCAAGCGTACCGAACGTTGCCTGGGAAACAAGTATGGGAGTTGAGTATGAAAATGGGAATGAGAATGAGAACAGGAACGAGGCTTGGCACTCAAGTGTCTGCTGGCTGTTGACTGTTTTTTCTGTTGACTGTTTGCTGTTGGGTGCTGCTTCAGCCGGTAGCTGTGTCCAAATGCCGCTGATAAGGAACGACGGACGCGTCTAAGTGACCAGAGCAGACGGAAATGCCTGGGGGTTTGGAAACCTGAAGTTTGCATAATGCATTCGTTTGACAGCGCTGCATATCGAGACCCGTTGCCTCATCATTGTCATCTGGTTCTGTTCTGGCTGACCAAGCTGCTTTCTAATGCGGCAACGAGCCTTCTTTCATTTAGCCCGCCTGGAACTCTGGGATTCGGTTGCCCATTCCCATACTCATACCCATTACCATTCCCATTCCTGCTCGCACTATTAATTAGAATGTATGAGACTTGGCTTTTGGCATTTCGGAGTTAACGGCACGCGACATATTATATATGCTGTCGCCTTCTGCTTTGGAGTTTGGGACTTCCTCCGGTATTTCGTGGCATTCCACAAATATTATTGTTCAAATATTTGAAACTTGATTTGCATTTTTAAGGCAGTAGCAGTAGCATCAGCAACGCTGCTGTCGACACTCACTGACTTTTACACATACATACTATACATACATCCATATATAAGTAGTAGTACGAGTATGTATATATTTATATGAAAGTTATGCATGTATGACGCTTCAAAGGCAGCTTTTATTTTATTTGGTTTCATTTATATGTTTTCATCAAGCAGCTGCTGAAAATGTTCATATTAATTTGAATTCATTAGTTGATATGATATAAAAACCGCATTTATATTATTGTATTCTATGGACAGTCAGTGTCCATTGTGGTTTAATTTTTCAAACAATATTCAAAGTCGATAGAGAAAAAATTGGTTTTTCAATACCTTTTTTTCCAACATCAACAGCTAATTCATTTTTGGCCATGTCCATCCGTCTGTAAGCTTCGAGATTTCTAGAATTTTGTGCAGTCTGTATTGTATTATGCCAAACTTGTTTTATAGAAATAAATCCTTCAAATTTTCTTGAAATTCAACTGAATTATAAAGAACAAGAAAATTCACAAAAAAAATGTTAGCATCAAAGCCAATCTAATATAATAACTTATAATTCTCAAACGGTTTAAGCAAACATTGGGTGTAGTGCCCGAATGAAAACCGTTTTAAATCATTATCTTATTTCTTATATCTTGTTTAATATATCTTATTTTATATATATATTTATTTTTGAAGTTAGCTTATGATTTTTCTCTGGTTTTAACGCTTGCGCAACTCATCTTATTTTTTATTTATTGATTTTAAAATTGCTTAAATGGCATTTGTATATATACTGGAACAGTTCTGTAAGCCACGAATGCCTGGGTTTTCTCCTCGTGACTTACCAAATCATAATTGAATTTATATAGTTGATTTTTATTTTCAAAACAATCAAATTGGTAACAAAATGGTTGAACAGTTAACTTAACACATTATTATTTAATGAAAAAATATTGTTTAAGTTATCTTTCTTCATAGGTTTGGGCATTTAATTATACTAACTTCAACTGAAGTCTGACTATTTTAAAACATCGCATTTTATAAGGAACAAGATAATCCACAAAAAAAATGTTAGCATCAAAGCCAATCTAACATAACAGAAATCACATAGAGTAAAAGTTTTTTTAGATTGTCACTTATAATTCTCAAACGGTTTAAGCAAACATTGGGTGTAGTGCCCTACTGAAACCCTTTTTCAAATCATTTTATTTCTTATATCTTATTACTCCCTGTTATAAAGTTCTGCAGTTATAAAGTACTGCAAATGTGTGTAACAGACAGAAGGAGGCATTTCCGACTATATAAACTATATATATTCTTGATCAGCATCAACAGCCGAGACGAACTAGCCATGTCTGTCCGTCTGTCCGTATGAACACACAGATCTCAGAGACTCTAAGAGCTAGAGACACCAAACTTGGCATGAAGGTTCGTGTATACCATACGCAGATCAAGTTTATTTCAAATTTCGGATACACCCCCACGCACCCCTGCAAATCGCAAAAGACTCCCACAGCCACAATTTTAAAGATAAAGCTTTAATTTTTGGTACACATGTATGTTTAATCAATGTCTTTCGGATGTGTGAGTTTCAACAGGATCGGATAAATAGCACAAAAGTTATAGAAGAATCTATTACGCCCGTCTAAGTTGGCAGCAACAACAGTTTGACAAGCAGTTTACGAGTTAAGTACACTGCTTGCTTGTGTTACGCCCGTCTCAGCTGGCAGCAACAACAGATTGACAAGCAGTTTACGAGTTAAGTGCACTGCTTGCTTGTGTTGCCGCTGAACTGCTTGAAATGCAAGTTGGGAGCAGGGAGTCTCGTAGTCGGGCACACTCGACTAGAGTATTCTTACATGTTTTATATAGCATTATAGTAATAATCATAATTTGAGCAAATTTGTTCTTCGTTATCGCACAATGAAGGGTTGATTTGAAGATATTTTGAAATTCTTCATTTCAAAGGGTGCACAACTCATCTTATTTTGTATTTATTTTAAAACTTCTTATTTTATCAATAATATAAAAATAGAATTATTGTTTTAGAAATTTGAGAAATTTGATGTTACTTTAAGCTTGTCTTTATTTGTTGCCTATTTAAAATTGATTTGAAGTTAACTTGTTATTTATCTCCGATATCAACGAGGCACAACTCATCTTATTTAGGTATTTATTGATTTTAAAATTGCTCAAATTAGCATCCATATATAGACTGCAGCAGATCTTCAGTTAGAGATGAGTTCCTACTTTCCTTCTCGTGATGCACCAAACATTCAATAAACTTAGCAATTGCATTGTTTACTGCCTTCTGTTTTTTTCTGTACTTGGAAAAGCTTAAATTAAAAACAGACAGGCAGACATTTTATAAACCTTTAATAAACAAGTATGAAAGTTGCATACGGATGCAACTGCGATATAACGAGATCTTGACAGTTTGTCTGACCATGGTATATATCAACATGTAAACCAAGTTTGGTTGCTCTAGCTTTAAAACTGTGGAAAAAACTGCGTTCAATAATTTTCAAAAAAATTAAAAAAAGAGCATAAAAAGAGAATTGAAATACGAAAAGTGAGAGCACAAGCTTAAAACTTACTCTTAGATTGAATAGCTCCAGAACAAAACTGTTAAAGCCTCGTTTTTCGCAATTCAGTACAGTTAGCAATTTAGAGTATGATTAAAGTAAGATCAAAAGTCTATGTAAGATTTAAAAAATTTGTACAAAAAGTATGCTGTTGTCTTTTTACATTTTAAAACAAACAATATATTTCTGATGACATAACATGTCGAACATTTTAAGTTGAAAGTCTTACAGAAAGCACAACCAACCACGAAATGTGGCACCTATGCCCAATGTACTTCAAATACCTATAGAAACCAATACTTCGTAATCAATTCTTTGTTAGCTTTTAAGGTCACACGTGGTCTCTCAGGATGAGCAAGCACCCTGCGCTGCTTCGATAAACTTTCAATGGCAAACAAGTTAAATAAAAATCAAGAGCAGCATATTTTGATGAACTGTCAAGTCGATTGCCATGGTAGCGGGCAGAATACGGGGCTCATTATACGCTGGGATGCCGCGTGCGCATGCTGAGATGGCCACAGCCATCCAATTCTAGCGCCAAGTTATGAATAGAGAGATGGAGAGCCAAGTAGTAATCAGGCAGGCAACGAAGCAGCGAATTAACGAGCCAAGGAAGCAACCAGCTCAGTAGGGCTTCAAGATGATGACGACAAATTGACGTAATGAAAATGTTTTCGAGATATTTACTTTGAGGTAATCGCGAATGACTTGGCCAAAAGCAGCAGAGTGTGAGTGCTTGTGTGTAAGTGTGTGTGCGTGTAAAGGGTAAACACGGGCGCGCGCTTAAAAGTATGCTATAAAATTGACAGAGCTGCAATCATTGTTGTCCTGGCAAGATTTAGAGTCCATGATCAGATGTATAGACTAGTGGACGCGTTGGCTTCGTCACCTACTCCTTGTCCTTGTCCAGTTTTGTGAAGTTGCATCGCGACTTTCTATCGCAATGCGAAATGTTTCAATATGTTTTTATGTTTCTCAACAGCATGTTGAATGCTTCCAAATCGCTGATAAACGCTGCAAAAATAAAGCAACAACTGCAAATGCCCCCAGCTGAGGAGGAGCTGGAGGAGCAGTCGCAGTAGCCGAGGCAGCTCCAACTTCGACTTGAACTGGCAGCAACAACAAACAATACAAAACGACAGACAAAACCCACGAACAACGACGAATTTCGGTGTCTTTGAACAGCGCCTCGTCCATGGAGTCATGGGAACCAACTTTTCACATTCCGCGCGTGCTTCTGTTTTGCAGTCTTTGCTTTGACTTGATATTCTGTGCGTTTTTGCCGCTGCCCGCTGTATGCTTCCCCTCTTTCCCTTTGAACCGTTGAGAGCGTCCCCTGGACCTGGGGCCAGTTGGTTGGACAACCATTTGTTCTCGGCGGCACTGGCAAAGACAAAGCCCCAAAGCCCCAATACAGGCAGCAGCAGCCCGAATGACTCGCGATGGGCAATCGCCAACAGGACGAAATTCTAAGCGCAGTTTTCGATATCGAACACGATCGCTTTTGTGTCAGCCCCCCGATGCCCGATGCCCAGCTAAGCTTCAAGCTCTGATAAGGCATGCACTTGCAATACCTGGAAATGTACCGTCTACGGCCGGATAATCAAATTGTTGCTTTTCTAGTTTTCCCAATTGGTCGACGACTCCACAGCAATCGCAAATTTCTTATCTGCGTCGGCAAATGGCCAAACAAACGGCCGACGCTCGTCAGCATTAAATTGCCAAAGTCTGCTGCGACTGCGACTGCAACTGGTGCTGCGACTGTGACTGCGGCTGCGTCAGCGTCTTGGCCTGGCCTGGCCTCCAACATCAGCCCCAAAGATGATGAAGTCCAGGCAGCGGCAACGGCAACGGCGGCGGCTCAACTGCAAAATGCTTTCAAGTTGTTTTTGTTTTTGTTTTGGTCGCTGGCTACGTTGCGTTTTCAGCTTGATTCGAATGCAGTTGTTAGCAGCAAACCCCTCCACTCCGACTTCCCGACTTCGTCCCCACCAACCTGCGATCTTCAATCGAACATTCGAACCAAGCAAGCAAACCAGCGAACGAGTAGCAACCAAATTTGTTGCATGATGACGGCAACTACACAAAACCACAAATACATGCTTAAATAAATATGTATGTTTGTATCAAGTGTTGTACATTGTCGTTCAATTGATTAAGTTTAGTTTATTTGATCAAATATATCGAATCAGAATAGTTCGCTTTAACGAATCGGACTTAAAGATTGTTCCCTAAGCCGCTCATTTGATTTATTGAAACAATCAGGCATGTTCCGGAGTTGAAATTAAAAGCTGTTCTGGGAGTCAAATATCGATTCGAAAATTATATATTTTTGTTAAATCAACAGCTATTTTCATTTGGCCATGTCCATCCATCTGTAAGCTTCGAGATTTCTAGAATTTTGTGCAGTCTGTATTGTATTATGCCAAACTTGTTTTATAGAAATAAATCCTTCAAATTTTCTTGAAATTCAACTGAATTATAAAGAACAAGAAAATTCACAAAAAAAATGTTAGCATCAAAGCCAATCTAATATAATAACTTATAATTCTCAAACGGTTTAAGCAAACATTGGGTGTAGTGCCCGAATGAAAACCGTTTTAAATCATTATCTTATTTCTTATATCTTGTTTAATATATCTTATTTTATATATATATTTATTTTTGAAGTTAGCTTATGATTTTTCTCTGGTTTCAACGCTTGCGCAACTCATCTTATTTTTTATTTATTGATTTTAAAATTGCTTAAATGGCATTTGTATATATACTGGAACAGTTCTGTAAGCCACGAATGCCTGGTTTTTCTCCTCGTGACTTACCAAATCATAATTGAATTTATATAGTTGATTTTTATTTTCAAAACAATCAAATTGGAACCAAAATGGTTGAACAGTTAACTTAACACATTATTATTTAATAAAATAATAATGTTTAAGTTATCTTTCTTCATAGGTTTGGGCATTTAACTAAACTAAACTTACCCAAGAACATCTCAAAGTCAGTAAAATAAAACTAAAGCGATCCAAATGAACGAGAATAGTACTCAAATGAACAGAATGAATTACAAGAACTCAGTTCTTTCGTTCAATTTAGTGAATCGTTCAATCAAACTTATTCTGAACGATTTGAAACAACTCCAATAAAAGTATGTATTTATGTATATACTCACATATGTATATATATTTACACACACACATGACGCACGATCCCAATTCCAGGCTTGAGAAACTTTTAAGTCATGGGCTACTTGCTGTTGTTGTTGTTGTTGTTATTGTTCCCATCGCTGCTGTTGCAGAGCAGTTGGACTGCCACTGTGGCAGGGACGCGGCAGCGGTTGCATGCCTCCCATGTACGCGCGGGCATGCAACACGGTATGGTTGTTGCTTTTGGGCCTGGCCCTGCCAATGTTGCAACGATTGACGTTTAAAACGTCGATGACGATGACGACGACGACGACGATGACCGTGTGACAGGAGCAACTAATACTAATGGCCCATAAGTTCGATCTCTCTGCACGTGGGCGCACGTGTGAGTGAAAGTTGAAAAACTTGAGTTTGAGAACTGTACAAAACCTTTGAGAAATTAAGTATTTGTTGTAGAAACATAAAGCGAAACTTACGCAGCTACTTGTACATAGAATTTGAGACAATTATAACAGTTTAATAGTCAGAATTGTAATCATGAGTACCTATTAGCTAATAAGTTTTCTATAAGAGACGAGAATGAATGAAAATAGTTGGCCTGGCAATACAAGTTTGCTTTGAAATTTAATCTATTAATTTCCCATAGTTTTCTACTTTATATTCAGGCCTGTTCCGAAATCAGTACGTTTATAAAAAATAACAAGTTGTTACTAACAACTGTTCAGTTTTTTTAAAGTAAAACTTTTAAAAACGTAAACGTTTGACGTTTTGAGTTCTTCAGAACAGCAAGCAACTCCGCAAATTTCGAAAGGAATACAAATTCAAAACAAGCCTGATTGATAGTTTTCGATATCCCTGAAGTGTGTATATTGAATACAAATTAGACACTTCACGCTAATCAATTTTCAAGAAAAATAAATGTGGAATTGTTTTTGATAAACAAAGCAACACAAAGGAACACCTTATAATATCTTAAGCTGACTTTAAACTTTGAACATAAATAAACTTTTACAACAATTATCTAAATGTATTGTAAGAAATAGAATGGCTTAACTGATTCTGTGATCTTGCATGCCATTGAACAGCCATTGAGTTGTTCATGCAACACTATCAACCTTGACTGATCATCAACCATTTTGTCAACACAATTGGAGAGTTGCAATCTTGTTGCTTATCGGCTGTTGTCATCTGTCCTTACCGTATGGTAGCGTCTCTCTCCTGTTGCTCTTCTGGCTGGTAAAAGTCTGCTTGTCATGGCCTTATGATGAGTTTCTGTCATCGGCGTTTTGCAGCCTGTTGCGACAGGAGGGAGCAACGTCAATGAGTAGATCAATCAAAAAGGCCGTCATCGAGGTAGCATTAAATGCCAGGCAATAATGACCAATCGGAAGAATCTTAAATGCATCATCACGTTTAGCGCAGTATCCGGTCGTTTGCTTACTGGTCACAAACTTGGACTCGTAGTTGGAGTTGAGCCTGGAGTTGAAGTTGGACTTGGACTTGGACTTGGTGCGCGGCTTCTTTTCCCAATGTGGCCAGCGCGATAAGAGAAACAGAAATTAATTTCAAAAAATTTCATGTTCGGCATTTGGTTGGGTTTCTTTTTTTCTTCTTTTTTTTTCTCATTTTCTTTTCTTTTTTTTTCCTTAGGCCAACTCCTTACTTGTTCGCTTCACAGAAGCCAAAGACAGAAATGCTCGACGGGATGTTGAAAGTGCAAGAGAAGAGGTATCCAGAAAACCCGTCGACCAGCATACGCAACCAATTGGCTTGTGCCCTGCTCATTGAGCCGTTTGCGGTTGATATGCGTTATTAGCCAGAAGTATGGCCCATCCGCATTGCACAGCATTTGGGCTGCATCCTTGCTGCAATTGGACTCTCTGCAGTTGCATTGATTGGGCCCATGCGAACTCTAACCCAAAAAGTCTTTTAGGCAAATTTAATTAAAATTTCATTGCCCATAAGCCTATGCCACAACACACACACATACTTTATGGAAAATCCAACTCAGTCACACACCCAGTTTTAGTAGCACTTGCACACCCCGAACCGATCCCTTGATGTCATGACGATTAGATTTTATTAAAAAGCCAAATATGCACAATTATTATGCTACGCCAACCACTTGACAGTCATGAGTCCATGAGCCTTAATATATACAGTATGTGTTGTTGTTGTTGTTGTTGTTGTTATTGTTATTGTTGTTGTCTGTGCCGCACCCTGCCCAGCTGGCCGCCAAATCCAACAACAAACACCACCACCAACAACATCATCCGACCATTAACATTAACAATGCCCGGCTGCTGTCTGCGGTGTCCTGGCTTCGTTTATTTGCTTTTTAATAAAACAGGTGCTCGACCTTCAACGTTGACGGCGCGTCAATGAGGGGCGGGGAATTGCCTCCCTTACCCCAACCAGCCCACATCCAGCAAACATACGCTTTGTGTGCGTGTGTCCTTGCTATCTTTTATCATTTAATTTCGCATTCAAACGTTTCGCACCCTCAGCATCAAAAGGATGCAAAAAGGATCACGCAAACAGCACACAGGACAGTCAAAGTCATTCCAACCTTAATCCTCCCTCCTCTCGAGCCGGAAAATGCGTGCGGTCTTCCTTATTCTCCTTCTCCTTGCACAGTGGAAGAAATATCAATATCCATTTGTTTTAGTTTCCATTACTTTTTTTTTAAATTTTTTTTGAAAAAAATAGAAATAGAATAGAGTATATTGGGCTTGTGAAATGTCCGTCTGTCTGTCCGTATGAACGCAGTTTTTTTCCACTGTTTTGAAGCTAGAGCAACCAAACTTGTTATACATGTTATAGGCAGACAAAGTGTTAAGATGACTTCTGTTGCCCTATAAAAAGGGTTAGATAAAAAGTGTGTCTCTCCCAAACCTGTAGAACGGGCCCAACCAAATTTAAATTTATGGCAAAACTTGAATGATTTTAACAAAAATACAATTGCCACGCCCACTTCGGACTCCGCAAAGAGGCGAAAAAAGAGTATATCGTGGTCAGGTGCATCCAACTTCAACGTTCTTACTTATTTTTGTATTGGTATTCTAACTTAGCATACTCAATGAACTATTTCTTAAATGCTTTTTATATATCCTTATAATAGGGTGATAACAAAAAGTATAATAGTATAAGAGAAACCTATACTCTTTGCTCCAATTATATACAAAATCATACTTTATTTTTACAAAATTATAAAGTAATTTGTGTCAATTTGGTCACCATGTCTAGTCCCACTGTGCCTCGTCCTCGAGAACAACGTCGTTGCCATTGGTAGTGTTGTCATTTTTCATTTTGCGCATCGCCCCCGAAAATTTGTATATGTCGAAAAGTCCAACATTCCGAGCAGGACCAGAATCATCATCATCATCGTCATCATCAGCATCAACATCAGCATCAGCAGCATCAATGCTGCTGATCCAGCAATTAGGCCAAGCGTAAAGCGTGCGCAACTATTGAAGAGGGCGCCATGGCCAGGACCAAGGACCAAGGACCAAGACATTGATGGCACGGGTGGACGAGGGGTTGCTTGCTTGGTTGGCTGTGCGTGTATTTCAAATCGTTTTGTGATTGCTAAAAGCTGTCATTGGACTTTATTGGTTTCTTGGCACGAGATTTTATCTACACTGTGAGAAAAAAGGTACAGTTTTATAATTTATTTAATATTTTATTTTTTATTAATTAAAGCAGGCATGTCGAAAGGCCCAATTGTTTTTGCTCCTTTGTAAAATTATCAAGTTCAAATTCTTTAAATAAAATAATTAATTAATTATTATTTTAGCAGGCTCGACGTCTCAAAATGTAGGGATATTTAAACATATTTAAATGCATACAAAAACCAATTGGTTTTTGTATTTTATGACAAAAGTTGTCTAGAAAGTTATCCCAAAATTCACCATGTTTAAAAATTCACATCATTGTTAAAACTTAAAACTCTAAACGGATTTTGGTTCGGGTTTTTCAAAATCTTATAAATTTTGTATGGAGTAGCTTTATTTCGATAAGGGTTAACTAATATTAAACATAGTTTTTATACACAATATTTTTTTAAAAATTAAACTTGAATTATTATATATTATAGCTGTCCCTTTAGAATATCGTTAGGATAAAATCAGTATCGTTGAATTCATTTAATCTACAAAAAATTCTTTGCATATTGAGATTATATAAAAACTATAAATAGATTTAATCAAAAATGTATAATTTTTTGCAGTGCATCAACGAATATTGTGCCAGTATTTTGGACTATCATTTCTATTATCAAAAGTCATTGACACCCTTTTATTTATTTTTACATTTATTGTTTTTTCTCCTTCATACATTTATCCCGGCGATAATCGCTTACATGCCACTTGTGCGACACTGGAGGGGCTGCCAAGGGCAGGATGAGCGGCAAAGCAAGAGATTGGAAAGGGAAATGAGAACAATGCCGTGAAATAAGGATTAATGGTGTACACGATTATTTGTGCCAGGCGACAGACAGTCGGACAGACACACAAACATATTAAAAAATACAATACGAAAAGTGTCGCGAGGGCGGCAGAAACAGGAACAGGAACAGCAGCAGGAGTAGCACCAACAGAACGAGGATGATAAGGATGAGGACGTAATATTCATGGCATGGCGTAGGTCGAATTTAATAAAAGTCCCTGCGCGGCAACATCTCGAGTGTGCGAGTGTGCACTTGCCTCAGATACTGTGCTTTAAGGGTGCTACAAGGGGTGGGGGGGATGCTGGGTTGGGTGATGGTTTTGGCTGGTTTGTTGTTGTCGGGATTTCGCCACGCTTCTGGTTGGCTGAATGTGTTTCGGATGTGCTGCGCACAATTGTTTTTGCAGCCTGGGGTTTCCTTTATTTGGATGATGAAGAATTTATTTGAAAATTAAGAAGACAAATTATTTAATTTCGACTTTATGAGCTTTTCTCCCCCCCAAACAACTACGCAAACCCACAGCAGCAGTTGCTGCTGCGAGTCCTGCTTTAGCCAAGTGCTTTAATCTACTTTTGCCAAGTGGAGCAGGAGGGAACCAGCGACCACTTGCCTTGGACTGCCTTGGACTGCTTGAGTTCCTTTGGCCAAAGGGTTTTGCGTTCGAATGGGGCGGCAACGGAGGACTATGGCTATAGCTATGGCGGCCATTTTGTGCCATTTGATAGGACTTGGTATTGGACGCGTTTTGCATTTTATGCCCGTAGTGGTAATAAACACGCAGCAAACGCGAATGCTACGTTGAAAGGGTTATGGAGCTCTAGGACCTCTTGGACTTGCTACGAGAGCACGTCAGAAACTTAATTTCATTTAGTTTTATGTACATTTCATTAAGCAAAAAATTTCTAGCGACGCGACAGACCACGAGCTGCACAATGTATGCCACATTGAAGTGTCCGTGTCCGTATCCGTGTCCCCGTGTCCTGTGCCACGACGACGCCGACGACGACGACGACTTGGACTTGAGCGAAGGGACAATCAAGATAAATAGCAAGCGGAATTTTTATTGCCGAAAGGATACGAATGAATAATATAAAAAAAAGTAAGGAATAAAAAAATAGCAAACAACAACAAAACAAAGGCTAGAAAGAGTTGAAAGTGTTGACGTGACTGTGAGTATGTCCTCAGTGTGTGTGTGTGTGTGTGCACAGGACACAGAGTAGTCCTGTAGTTCCTCTCACACACACATGCATATAGTACCAACCCCCACACACCTTTTATATGGAAAATTGTCAGCGTGTTTTGTATTTTCCAAATTTATTGCCACTTGCAACATTTTGTTGCCGGGCAGCCCATAGATTATCTCGTCGTTTAGAGCCTAATATGCACCAGAGGCAGCCGCAATATGATTTATTACCAACCTACCGATATATGATCGCCGTGTGTATGTTTGTTTACGGATGCGGCAAACTTTATAGACAATGAATGTCTGCTTGCCACTGTCTTTTGCCCCGCCTGCCTGCCACTCAGCACACACATTTTTAATTACACTTTTTACAAGAAAATTAAATGGCAACATGTCATCGCTAATTAAATTGTTCTCCTTTCGTTTGCTTGTTTTGTTGTTATCCTGTGTGTCATGTTTGTGACAATATTAGAAAGGGTTGTCTCAGATGGCTGTGTTTGATAGGCATTAGGGAAAATACATTTATCAAACAAACTGGCATTGTGGTCTAGGCTACGTTTTATTAGCTTGACATTTGTGAGTGCAACCACAAAGCTAATGAGCACATATGTATCTTGCACAGAACATATCTTACATAACTATGTATATGTAGTGCAAAGCAAATAAAACAACACACAGCAGAGCAAGTTAAACTATTCGTTTCGTATTGTTTTCAGAGTTGGCCTAATTTAATTAAGCTACATACTTACTTTTAGTTATTTTCCAATGGCTTGTGTCTAAAGCACATTCAAAATTCGCGCCAGTTGCAAAAACGTATTCGCAAAGCAACTCTACGATATGTATGAAAGCAACTCTGTGTATTCACTCGCGCCAAATTCAATTCGCAAAAATCGAGTATATTTTCAGTATTTTTCATTTTTGCCAACCACACTTACGTAGCATTTACGTTATGAGTTGATCCCAGCTAACAGTTTTTACGATTTTGCAATTTATGTGCATTTTTCGGAAATTATATGATTTATGATGTAAAAATAGTGTATTTTTAATAGGAAATTTTATGTTCTAGTTTTGATTTTCGTCAAAAATTTAAAAATCGCGATTCTTTACGCTTTAACAGAGTTCTTTGCAGGCACATCTCTTACGTCATTTAGTGGAACTGCCTCTTGATGCACATTACATAGATTTACAGAACTCCCCTTTATCCATTTTTATTGTGTACGAGTTCATTTAAAGAAAGAATGAAGAAAAATCCGATGATTTAATTAAAAACAATAAAGTTTTTCATTCGAACAATGACACTTCAATATTATAATATACTTCTGGTAAATCAAGTTCAATTGAACAGAAAAAATTCTTACACCGAATTATAATACAAAAATTAATTTTTGTCATCCTATATGCTAAATATTCAAATTCTTCAAAAACATATCTTATAGTCGAAGACTAATATAAAAGCAACTTTTGTTTCATTACAATATTTTATGAATTAAAAATAAAATCAAGCAAAGTATTCCAATGTTTGAGAGGTTTTCTTAAAACAAATTTGTATTTTCAGCAAACTCGATAAGAACTTGAGCATAAACATGTTAAACTTACACTTAATGTCGCCTCTGAAAAGAAAGAAAAAGACATGTATAAGAAACAATCATAAAAAACAAACATACATATATAAGGAAATAAATTAAATTTTTTATTAACACAAACTACTGCTTATGGTATAAACACTTGATTTGCTTCATACGCTCCAGTATTTCGGGACGTATGGTGGAACGCATATCACAACTGGGCTTGCGTCGTATAGTTTCATAGTCTCCAATTTGGCTGCAAGCGGCCCATTCGCGTGTCTCGTTCTCGAATTGTAGACGAAAGTATGAGAAAGGAGTTGCTAAACGCATAAATGTGTAAAGGACTCGAATGGGTAAATCTTCTGTGGAATCCATTCGCCAAAAACGGGAAACATTGTAGCTGAATTCATCGACGGTCCACAGCAGATAATGCAAATCAGAGAGCAAACTGGGCGTGCATTGTGGAAATAAAATCTCTATCAATGGTCCATATACATTACAGAGCTGCCCATTAGCACAGATCAGAGCCTGTTGATAAGGACTGCCCACGGATAGGCTATTGATATGATACTTGCTTATTTGCGCAGTTGTCAGCGATTTGAAGTACATGAAACGCTGCAGTTTGTGAAAGACAGTGTAGGCATGCAGAACCGGCGCTTGATTCTTATCACTAACAGTAACCTTAATCACGTCTTTTACATTTACCTTGCGCAGACTAACAAATGGAGCATCTAGCAAATGTTGCAGCTGTGACGATTCCATTAAAGTGTTGTCTGTTGATAGCGCCTGCGATGCAGTCATTGCTTTATCCTGCAACTGTTGCTCAGGCGAGGAACGAGTGGACGACTCCTGGTGTGGCTGCGCGTCTGTGGTGTGACTTCTCAACATTCCAGCAAGACCATCTTCCTCTATGCGAACCATTGCAGCAAGCGGCAGAGCACGAAATTCATGTCTTATCTGTGGTACATTATCACTCATCAAACGAGGTTTTTTTCTGGAGTCTTGAGTCGTTGCTGGCAGCTGCCTTTTGGATACAACGGTCCTGACAGGCGCTGGGTCTTCTGCAGTTGGCTCTGATATAGGCACATTATCTGTCATCAGTCGTGGTTTTTTTATGGGCAGTTCTTCAATTGTTCTTTCTTCAATTAGCTCTTCTACAATTGGGTCTTCAACAATTAGCACTTCTTCACTAAACTCTTCTTCAATAGTTTCTAATTTAGGCACAGTTTCGACCAGTGGTAAGTGATGACTGGCTTCTGCCGATGTCGCAGGCACTTGGAGCTGCTGTGGCGACGGTGCAAGCGACAGCTGCTGACTACCCAGATTGAACTCGTCATGAATTCGACCCATTTCAGATATCAGCTTATCAAGTGAGTCTGACGACGGTGGGAGCACATCTCCATTTTCATTGGTTTTAGGTATGTCAAAGCCAGTCAGATTCGCAGCCAGGTTATCAGTGTCATCCGCTAGATTGATGACTTCGTCCTCAGTTGGTACAAGTTCACAGTTGAACTGTTCACTGTCATTGCTATCGACCGTAAAGCGCATCTTGCTGAGAAATTTGACAGGTTCCTCCTTAATTTGAACAGGTTCAAGTGCGTCGGCTCTTCCACTTTGGGAAAGCGGATCATTTGTGCTGTCTAGCGCTTGGGAAGCCGGATACACATTATCTATGTCCACGAAATTTGACTGGTTGTGAAACGTATTTAGTTGTGTGGCTGGACAATCGGAGTCCGACATGTTCACTAGAACAAAAGCCAAGCATATTTAAAGACAATGTTTAAATTGAAGACCTTATAAAGCTTACCTGCGCAGGCATTGGGATCTGGCAAGACCTGCTGGTTCTCAGCGGCATCCTGGCTCGTGTCTTCAATATCCTCGACCATGCAGAATGACACTGAAATTAAGACAAAAGGTCTGTGAGTTTGATTTTTAATTTTAGCAACAGTTAAACTTACTTGCTGGTGGAGGCACAACTACAGTATCATTGCAATCATCTGAAGGAACCAACTCCCCACTGTTAATCTTCGGCACTTGCCGTATCCACTTATTGTGCGTCCAGCACATCGCATAGAACTGCTTAACCTCACTGTACAGATGAGGCACATCTTCGACCTTTTCGCCGGTGCGTGATTGGTAATCTTTTATAACAATCTCTTCAAAATTGGAAAATTTAATAAGTTCTTCCCAATGCAGCATTTTGGGTGACAGCTGCGTCAAGTCCAATTCATTCAGATTTACGCCTTTGCTGTGCAACAGTTGACGCAATGTTGCCAATTTTACATAAAAATCAATCGGCCAGTTGCCTCCGAACACAACATGATGATAGCAGGGATACAAAAGGCTATTATCCTTATAGAATGACGCGCCCTCATGTATGTTTGTATACGTCTGAAACTCCCGGTAGCTCAACTGCGAGAATATGTGCCAAATGGTTTTCTGCACTCCATGACTAGTGCACAGCAAGAACTTCAGATTGTGCTCCTGTTATGAATAAATAAATACAGTAGATAATTTGTTGTTATTCATTTTATGTGTACTCTATTATAAATCTGAATTTGTGCTTAACACGATTCAGCACTTTACCTGGCTGATTTTTGCGTAAAAATTTGTGGTTGTCATTGCCGTTGAAACATTGGAAGTGATTGGTTCTGTAGAGGATGTTGTGGTTGTTGTCGTCACTGCCGTATTTTCTACAGATGTGCTCACTTTTGCAGTTTCTGAAGTTTGTGTTATCGCTAAGCAAGTTGTGTCTGTTGTGCCAACTGTCTGATTTGTAATTGCAGTTGCTGCCTTTCCGGTACGGGGTGTTATTATCCTATCACCTTTATTTCCAGTTGCTGCCTCTGTACTATATGTTGACTTGCTTGTAGTTGTAGTGTCCACTGTCTTAGATGTGGCAGCAGGCAGCGAAGTAGCTGTCGTCACAGTGCTTGATCTTGTTGTTTCTACTGCCTTTGTCACAGTACTGGCATCTGTGGTTATTTTAGTAGATTTACTTCCACATGGAGCCGCCACTGTCCTAGTAGATGTGGCAGCAGGCTGCAAAACAGCTTTTGTTCCAGTGCTTGATCTTCTTGTAGTTGTGATGTTCACTGTCCTTGCCTCATTACAAGCGGATGATGTCATTTGAGTGGGTTTACTTCCAGATCCTGCCTGGGTGGATGTTGATTTGCTTGTAGCTGTAGTGTCCACTGTCCTAGTAGATGTGGCAGCAGGCAGCGAAGTAGCTGTCGTCACAGTGCTTGATCTTGTTTTTTCTACTGCCTTTGTCGCAGTACTGGCATCTGTGGTTATTTTAGTAGATTTACTTCCACATGGAGCCACCACTGTCCTAGTAGATGCGGGAGCAGGCTGCAAAACAGCTTTTGTTCCAGTGATTGATCTACTTGTAGTTGTGCTGTTCACTGTCCTTGCCTCATTACAAGCGGATGATGTCATTTGAGTGGGTTTACTTCCAGATCCTGCCTGGGTGGATGTTGATTTGCTTGTAGCTGTAGTGTCCACTGTCCTAGTAGATGTGGCAGCAGGCAGCGAAGTAGCTGTCGTCACAGTGCTTGATCTTGTTGTTTCTACTGCCTTTGTCACAGTACTGGCATCTGTGGTTATTTTAGTAGATTTACTTTCACATGGAGCCGCCACTGTCCTAGCAGGTGTGGCAGCCAGCTGGGAAACAGCTTTTGAGTTACTTTTAGTTATGCTGTGCACTGTTTTTGCCACAGTACTGGCGGATGAGATCATTTGAGTGGGTTTAATTGCATGTGCTGAATTTTTCGTGCCACCAAAAAGTTTCTCCACCAGAGCACTCTGTTTTGGAGACAATTTACGCTGGGCTATATAAGTATTTAAATCGCGAAACGTATGTCTGGCAATTTCCAACTGTTCCATTCTGCCAAAGGGAGATATAAGTTGCGAACTAGCGTAATAAATAATTTGCTTACCTGGATAATTCCGCTTTACTGCCTCGAAACAGAGTAGCATCACTTGTGGCTTTCTCGTTTTTGGCGGATGCTTCGGAAGAACTAACATTTGGTATTTGCAACAACTTACTTCTTATGAGACTCGGACACGGCTTCATTTTCCAATTATATTTTTGACGTATCTCAGGCGTGCGGTAGAAGGCCTCATAGAAGAGGTTTTTACACTCCTTTATGGCCATACATGCGTACTGCGGCTCCTGCCTCATTTGGTCGACTACCTCATTCAATTCCAATATATTCAAGAACATTTGAAGCGAGATGGGATATTTAATGTCAAGCGTGCGTTGCGACGGTACAACTGCCACCTGTTTGGGAACTATCTTAACTGCTGGCAAAGCAACATCATTTTCAATGGCATTATTTTGCGGAGGCAACATCAAGGTCGACGACGAAGGTGAAGGGAAAGGTTTAGATGGTGGCAATGGTAAAAGCGAAAGCGTTGGCTCTGCATCCTTTTTGATGATCACTGCAAACTGAATTAGTTTTGCTTGCAACTCTGCTGGTGCAGCATTAAAATTATAATTGAATTTATTACGCACACGTTGATTAGTATAGAAGGAGTGATAGTACTTATTCAGCAATACTAAGTTACTCTGCTCATCGTTTAACATTTGGTTTACTTTCTGCGGATTTTTATAAAAATGTTTAGCGAGCTCAAGCTTAACTGTATCATAATTAATATATCTCCTGAACGTTTGCTGCGAAACCGGATATTCATAGGTAACGCCTCGCGCGGTTATTATTATCCTTTCGCTGAGCACAATTGCTTCTTCTCTGTTATTGCAGTTTACATCGACGGCTGACTTAGACTCTGCTTTGCCTAGGTCTGTCTCTGCTGACACTGCTTCTTTGAGGTGTGGATCAGGCTCAGGGTCTATTTCGGGCACAGCAGCTGGCAAACTGAGCAATTTCTTACGTATCTTAGCTGGACATGGTTTGAGTTCATATTCAAACTTGTCACGTATCTGCGGAGCAGTATAAAACGCTTTATAGTATTCTAAGTAACATTCTTGTTCTGTTTTCCACTTGTACTCCTCGCAACTCAACATTTGTTGCACAATTTCATCAAGATTTTTAATGTAGCGTTTGAACAACATGTATCCAACGGGTAGAGCGTTTAATGGTTTATCAGTTTGCTCTATGCAAAAAGACTTTTCATACTTTCCACGATCCTCTTTGCAGCTCATGGGCGATGGCTGTTCCTGTGATTCGATGACTTCGCAAACCTCAGTTGATAATCTAAGCAAAATGGACGAATGTTAAATAAACATCTTTAAATTTGTCTAATTGAAGCGTTCATTTTAAAAATCTGACTAGTCCACTTTTTGAAGTTTTACAGAATTAAACAATTAAGAATACTCTAGTCGAGTGTGCCCGACTACGAGATTCCCTGCTCCCAACTTGCATTTCAAGCAGTTCAGCGGCAACACAAGCAAGCAGCGTACTCAACTTGCACAGTGTATGTCAAACTGTTGTTTCTGCCTGCTGAGACAAGGGAAATAGATTCTTCCATAACTTTGGTGCTATTCATCCGATCGATTGTTGAAATTTACACATCCGAAAGACATTGATTAAACATACATGTGTACCAAAAATTAAAGTTTTATCTTTAAAATTGTGGCTGTGGGAGTCTTTGCAATTTGCGGGGGTGCGGGGGAGTGCATCCGGAATTTGAAATAAACTTGATCTGCGAATGGTATACAGGAACCTGCATGCCAAGTTTGGTGTCTCTAGCTCTTATAGTCATTGAGATCGACTCGTTCATACAGACAAACAGACAGACAGACGGACAGACAGACGGACATGGCTAGTTCGTCTCGGCTGTTGACCCTGATCAAGAATATATATAGTTTATATAGTCGGAAATGCTTCCTTCTGTCTGTTACACACATTTGCAGTACTTTATAACTCCCTTTTTCCCATTTTTAATGGGAACAGGGAGTAAAAACGGTGATTGGAAAACGAACTTTCCAAAACTTTTTACTCCCTGTTCCCATTAAAAATGGGAAAAAGGGAGTTATAAAGTACTGCAAATGTGTGTAACAGACAGAAGGAGACATTTCCGACTATATAAACTATATATATTCTTGATCAGGATCAACAGCCGAGACGAACTAGCCATGTCCGTCTGTCTGTCTGTCTGGCCGTCTGTCCGTCTGTCCGTCTGTATGAACGCGTCGATCTCAGAGACTATAAGAGCTAGAGACACCAAAGTTGGCATGCAGGTTCCTGTATACCATAAGCAGATCAAGTTTATTTCAAATTTCAGATGCACCCCCCCGCACCCCCGCAAATCGCAAAAGATTCCCACAGCCACAATTTTAAAGATAAAGCTTTAATTTTTGGTACACATGTATGTTTAATCAATGTCTTTCGGATGTGTACATTTCAACACGATCGGATAAATAGCACAAAAGTTATAGAAGAATCTATTACGCCCGTCTCAGCTGGCAGCAACAACAGCTTGACAAGCAGTTTACGAGTTAAGTGCACTGCTTGCTTGTGCTGCCGCTGAACTGCTTGAAATGCAAGTTGGGAGCAGGGAGTCTCGTAGTCGGGCACACTCGACTAGAGTATTCTTACTTGTTTGGGCTTACGTTAAGGAAAAAATTCCAGAAAAAAAAAAACAGTGTTGTAGAAGTGGACAAAATATGGTGTTGTACGAATGCTTATATGGTACTATAATCGAGTCACATATCTTACATTTGTTCGGTGTTTGGCACTTTGTCGGCTCCTTCGATGTCCTTTGCGGCATTGGCCATTAACTCCTCTGCAGTTTGATCTAGAGGCTGCGCAATCTCCAACAGTTTCTGCAATAACTCTTCACTAACATTAATAAATCTATAGTTATACAACTTGCGATGTTGAGGATACACGTAGAACGTGTGATAATAACGCAGAAAAACCGTTAGGCACTGAGGACTACTCATCATGGCAATCAATTGAGACTCATCTTGTGTAATGGTCATAAGTAATGGCTTAATAAGCTCATCATAGTTAATGCAATGCTTAAATGATGTGAAAGAAACGGGAAACTTAAACCAGCCGGATCTAAAAAGATAGACAGAAGAATTTAAAATAATTGTTGCCATGCAATAAGAAGACTTTTCATACTTTCTAATATACTTTTTGACATCAAGTTCGCATTCATTAATGGTAATTTCAGCAACGCTGCAATTGTTAAATAAGATGAAAATAAATCTATCTGGCTAATAATTTAATAATTACCCAGCACTCTCCATGCAGCTCATGGGCGCTGGCTGCTCCTGTGGTTCGATGACTACGCAAACCTCAGTTGATGCTCTAAGAAAAATTAACATATGTTAGAAAAACCATCTTTAAATTTGTCTAATTGAAGCGTTCATTTCAAAAACGTGATAGTCTACTTATTGAAATTTTACGGGAAACAACATATTCGTTACAAAACAATTTTATACACTTTGTTAAACACATACTCAACGCATTCATTTGCAGGCTCATCAGCAATTTCGATCGGCGCTGAATCAACGTTCATTTGCAGATCAGGTTCTTGGGATTCGGGCAAATCATGGTCCGGATTAAGCAGTTGCAGCGCGTGCGCCTCATCTTTGCTGGGTATGGCGAGTATTTGGTCTCGCATGGCATCTGTACAGGGCGCTATTTCATATGCATATCTATCGCGTATTTCGGGTGTTAAATAGAAAGCCAAGTAATACGCATAAGCACAGTCCTCAAAGCCTTTATATGCGAATTTGGGGTGGCTTAACTTTAGGCGCCAAACGATGTCATAGATATTCTTGATGTGTTTTTCAAAAACGCAAAAGCTAACAATTTTAGATACGCTGCAAATGCTACAAGTGTTAAAAGAAATCATTGCAATCAGCTGACATTCAACTTACCTGTTTGTAGAAGTAGTAGAAGCAACTGCTGTTCCTGTTTCTGCTGCGCTAACTGCCTGGCTGTAATGAAAGATCATACTTATTATATGCTAAAAGTATTTGCGGCGGACACAACTTACTCTGCGATTCTAGGCACATTTTTCTTGGCCAGCTCATCCAATGGTTCGGCTGGTTTCAGGAACTGCGTCTCCAGTGCAGCTGGTACTCCTTTAAAGTTAAATTTATTGAGCTTGCGTCGGTTTGGACGCATATAGAAGGTGTGATAGTACTTTAGCAAAAACTTCTGACACAAAGTGTTATTGGCTAACATGGCCGAGTGCTGCGAAGGATCCTTGGACTCTTTTCTTACAAGATAAGGAATTAAGTTTTCCTTGTCGATGTGCTGCTCAAATTTGGCAAACGAAACCGGAAACAGAAAACGCCCGTATCTATCAAACAATCATACAAATATTATATACAACTATTATTCATTATAAACATTCAACACTCACTTTGGATGGGTGACCTCCATCTCATATTCAGTCCGTAGTCGTTCATCAGCCGTTGCTTCTTTGTCAACAGCATCTGAAGGCAACTGCAGCAGCTTCTCCTTGACTGCCAAAGGGCACGGCCTCAGCTCGAATTCATACTTTTTGCGTATTGAGGGCTCACTATAAAAGCTATGGTAATACCACTGTGCACACTCGTCCAATGTTTTGCCCGTGGCGTCTATCTCGTTGCACTGTATATTAAATGCAATTTCCTCTAGGTTTTCCACGGTTTTGCTAAATAATTTGAATGAAACTGGTGGCGTGCTGTAATTGAAAAAGACTCTGTGTTGGATTTCCATGCAGCTCATAAGCTAAGCAAAATTAGTTTTTACCATTGCGCTTTTTTGTCCTTTGTTAACCAATTTCGCAATTGTTCAGACGCCTTAGCGTCAGACTCCTTAGGCTTTTTTTTATTTTTTCGAACAGGCGGCATTTTCTTTCAAAGTATAAATTCGAGCGTCTTGCGAGTGTATGTCAACATCTGTCTTATTTTTCGGTGACCAGAGCTTCTAACAATAAGTTAACAAGTTACGAATATTAAACAAGTAAACGAATGAACACATAAAAATAAATGGAAAACACAAAATTCAGTTGTTTTTATCAAATCCGTCCCGCGTTAAAAAAGAAGCAACGAACAGCTGACTAAATTTGACTCTACAGAAAATGTTATATTTAACAGAAATTGTTAATGTTTCGTTACAGCTACTCGCAAGTGAAATCGAAAAAAGCTCCAAAACATTGGGTTTTGGGCTCAAAAAATTCGGAATAATTCTAGGATGTCAAAACTGGTCTCGAAATATTTTTTTTTTTTGCGGAAAAATGTTTTAAAAAGCAATTTTAATTTGAGCCGATACCCAAGCGACGCGCTGGCTTATCGATAATGCATATCGACGCATTTTTGAGTTAAGAGAGTAGTCGGGATTGTTGATTGTGGAGGCGCTGCGTATAATTTTAGCAAGAAATCGGTCAAACTATTTAAAAAAAATCGAATTCCCTCGATGTAACGAAACATTACCTAAAAACCCCTCGATTTTTTGTTTAAATAGTTTGACCGATTTTTTGTCCTAAATTTTCACCAGCGGCGCCAAAAACAACTATTTTGCTACTCTGTTAACGATTACAGCACTGTTAAGGACCTTTTACAGTTTTTATTCATGCTAATGTATGACCGGCGGAGGCCTAAATCAAAGAAACAGCCGGAAGCATATGGCTATATCGACTCGGCTGTTTATGCTGATCAACAATATGTACACTTTATGGGGTCTTTATGGCCTGTATCACACTTTAAAGTTAAATAATATAAACTTACATTCTCACAATAAGCGCGTCTTTTAGGGTTCCGTTCCTCCACTTTATATAGTGTGACCAGCCACTTTTATTTTCAAATGATCATTTCTTCGGATATATTAGTATTTTTACACAGACGATCTATCGCTAAAAATAAAAATGACATTTTTGCATTATGGAATTATTTGAAATTAACAGTAAAATGATGAGAAAAAAAATAGCTCATCAATAACTGTGCAAATAAGAACAACGTTTTTTAATATCTAGCAACGATTTTTTTTAGTGTGACCATGCACATTTTATAGCTCGCATATTTCTGCTCTGAAATTAGTACTATTATTACAATATATTAAAATGTTAATATCTCAATGAAAATAGCATTATTCTTCCTGAAATAAACAGTAAAATGATGAAAAAAAATAACTCATCAATTAGTCTACCATGCAACTTCCGACGAATTTTTTCAGTGTGCCCATGCACACATATTATATTGTAACACACGCTGATGCTTTTATAATTATTGAAATATCTGAAAGGTGCCCATATCTCAATTAATATTGATCTGATCTTTTTGAAATAAACAGTTAAATAATTAATTTAACATTTTGGACAATAACTATATATATTAACGGTCTAAATTGGATGAATTTTGTCTTAAAAGAATTTCCTATGATCTGGTGTGTCGTGCATTTCTGGCCAACGTGTTTGATGTATAGATTTTTCATAGAAATATTTTTCAACTGATGTTTTGTAATATTTATAAAATGTTTATTCAACCAAAATCCAAATAAAACAATAGCTTGATCTTTTCTTAAAAATTCTGCACCTTCCATTTTTCAAAAATGTTAATTTTCATTATTAAAATATCAAAAATAAAATAGGTATAAGCTTGTATAAATATCCTTGCTGGCGATCGTTGCTAACTTGACGCACGCCGTTAATAAAGCAAGTTTACAGAACTCAGTGTGACCAAATAAGATTTTATTGTTTTGCGAAATTTTGATATTTATATAAATTTGTATCATCCACGATATTTTCTAATTGCTCATCTCTAATAACAGTGTCCATTTTGAGTATAACATAATGCCTATTTAACATTTATTGTTTTCGGTGGGTGCGATAAAACACAAATAAGAAGAAGGTAGAAAGAAAAAATAAGATTGGCAGCAACACTCTTTTTGTGTATTAAGAATATAGAAAGTGAT
Organism: Hirtodrosophila cameraria; assembly: GCA_949708635.1. Taxonomy (NCBI): domain Eukaryota; kingdom Metazoa; phylum Arthropoda; class Insecta; order Diptera; family Drosophilidae; genus Hirtodrosophila; species Hirtodrosophila cameraria. The sequence goes on along the minus strand of OX453089.1, from coordinate 9,882,865 downwards.
GTCAAACACATGACAATCATATAGATGTGTTTGCATACAAATATGCAAGTGATAAGTGCGCCGCCTCGCAACGCGTAAAAAAAAATAGAATGATGCGCAGTGCGCTAGCTATTAAATCAAGCCCTGTAAAAGAAAAAGGCAACAGTCAAGTGCGCGAGTGTGTGTGTGTGTATGTATATACACTAGCAAATGAATAAACACATACATATTTATATACATACATACATAAATGTATGCATATTTACTTGGTGAGTGTGATGATCCAACCGGAGGTGCGTTCGTGTCGTGTTTTTTTTTTGTTTTCACTATTCCTTGTGTGTGCGTGACACAATCTATATGTATATGTGTGTCTGTGTATGCCCATGCAAAATAAATCAAAATAATCTATTGTATATAATCTTATTTGTTTATTGTAGAAACTATGTGATATTTAAGCTTACGCTCTCATTACTGTTTTAAAAAACAAATTGAAATAAAATAATTAAAGAAATGTGTATTTCCATCAATGGATTTTGTATTCTGCGTCGCTCCATGCCAAAATATTCGTCACGCCCGCATCCCGCAGCCCGCCCGCACCTCTTCTCCCTCAACCAGCAGTATAACACAGAGCAAAACAATATGGCTGCCGCCGCCACTTGTTGGATGTTTTAAACGCATTAACTATGCAGATTCGAGAATTGACTGCTGTTTTTGTATTTGTTTTAGTGAATAGTTGAAAAAAAAAGAAAAGAAAAACAAATAAAACAAAAAACAAAGTTCTGATGATCACGTTCGCATCGTTGATTGTTTTGAAACATTGTAAAATACATATGTATATGTATGTATATTGTACCATACTAACACGTACACGCACCCCGGAGTTGCACACGTACATACATATGTATGTGTATGTATGAAAACTTATTCAATTAAAAATTTGCGTCCCAGTTTATACATACATACATATTTATTACAATTGTAAGTTTACCAAAGTGCCGTTATAATTGTGTGGATGACGCGTTTTTGTATTTGAAGTGCATATCAACAAATAACTGAATATAAGCGCATATTAATATTTCATTCAACGAGTACATTGATAATATATACATATGTACATATATATGCCCTCTGCTAGCGTATCAGCATACATTTGCATACATATGTATGTACTTATGCACATGCATTACTTACCTACATATGTGTGTGTGCATATATTGTGACTTTTTTTTTATTTTCTTAAATCATCGGCTGTTGCGTTTTTGTTATTTTGTTTTTTTAAACCAGTTCCTGGAGCGACACGCCTCCACAAAAAATAAGTATTTTGTTCTGTGTTAAGCGAAAACTAGCCAACATACAATCTACAATAACAATATGAATGCGAATTTAGCGAACAATATTTAAGAGACAGAGAGAAATAGATAGAGAGATAGACAGAGAGAGAGAGAGAGAGAGAGAGAGAGAGAACTGCTAAAGAGAACTAAAATGAGAGCGGTGCAATTGCAATAGCAATAAATATAAACTCTACGTGCGTGTGTGTGTATATATATGTGTGTGTATGTGTTAGATTATTGTGTTGCACAAACAAACGGGAAGTTCCCTTTTCAGCAAGAAGAAGAAGAGAAATGCAGTCAGTTTCAACGCAGTTGTCAAATTGTATTCAAATTGTGGTTTCAAATTAAACAAACAAACAAACCAATTTTTATAAATAATAATAATTTGACATAAATGAATCTCGAACAACATGCGACAAACAAAATTGCAATTTTGTTTGGATAAACTCGAAAATAACTTGAAAGTATTTTCTTAAAACACTTTTCAATCAGAAAAAAAAAAAAAAAACAGAATCTCCTTGCGTTGTGCATATTTAAAAATAGTTGTTGCCTGAGCAGAGCAAAAGTAGAAGGAGAACTAAAAGAAGAGTGTGGAGAGTTTTGAATTATCCAAAACATATCGTATACTATATTCTGCTCGATAATTCGACGTGTTTTGAGTTGAGTTCAGTGGCTTGTGACGCTTCAACCAAGACTCAATATATTTATGTTAAATAAATTTTAGATATTTGAAATTGATTACGGATTCTTTCATCTTATTGCAATTAGATATTTGCAATTCGCTGATACATTTTGGATAAATTATTTATTGTAAAGTCCAATCGCAAAGTACTCTATGGATGACCCATCAATCAAAAAACGGTAAGTTTGCGTTGAATTTGAATATACTAAACCAAAACGAATGTTTTCAAACGGTTTCAACTTGAAAATCAATAGTTATAACATAATTTTCTAAACTTTAATCTAGTTGCATAATGTTTGCATTTACAAAACTAGTCGATAGTGTTGCGATTAAAAATCGATTAATCGATTATTACAAAATATTTTGAAATAATAAATTTTTAGCAAATTGAACAAAAAAAACAGAATTAAAGCCTCAACACATTTTGTAGTTGAAAAGAAAAATGTTGATTACTGCCATATTCAAAATAACACTTGGAATTTATTACTTAAATCGCAAAGTACGTGTTTTGACATTCGCAAATGGCCATTATGACGATTTGAACGTAAAGCAATTGAATTGCAAATGCCACATTTTGTATAAACTGGCTTACATCAATAACTATATTTAGTCTATTCCGTCATGTTTTAAAATTAAATTGGCATAACAAATAAATATTTGTTGACCTTAACTCAAAAATGCACAAAATAAAAACGATTTGCAATTAACATACATATATAAACTATGTTTTGAAACTTTCTCAGTTTTATTTGGACTCCTTAAGAATAATCTTTCTCCAAGTTAGTTGTAAAACTTTATGCAGAGTATGCGACAGCTGTCGAATCAGATAGTGTTCGTTGTTCAGGTATAAAGACTTTTATTGTAGTTGCTAATTTCTTGGAAATATTTGCTGATTAGAGTTTGAAGAAATTGATATATACTTTGTATATATGTATACATACATACAAATGTTAGATTTCAAATGTGTGCAGTTGCAGTTGGCAATATGCCTACTGTGCTTGTTTGTTGCTTTTTCCCAGTTTCAGTTCTCGACGTCAGCTCTTAATGAAAAAACTCATGGAAATGTACTGTGGAATAATCCATCGAATACTAAACATATATATCAAAGTATAAACAAACAACTTGAAACATTTATATGCAATGTTTTGAAAAATTCATTAAAATTTGATTTTTAATAAATAACTGTATTTATTTCAAATGTAGTTGTGTATTTGAAGTTGTGACTAAACAAATATTATAAAAATGTAATTAAATAGATTAAGTTTGTAGGTATAGAATATCTTTAGTTTGTCATACAAAACTTAGTTATATGAGCATTGATATCATAGATAGTGTCATCATATATCATCACTATATATTATATAGCTCTGATGAATATATTTCGTCTATAGATGTATTTGTATTTGAATTCAGAGTGTGTAGCACATTCAATTTATGCAACAAAAGAACGTACAGCAATTAAATTGTATCTATTTTATGGCTAATTTAATTTGTGCTCAATTAAAAAAGGTCAAACAGTGGTCGTTTGTGTGTTTGTTGTTGTTGTTGAGTTGATCTTTCTCATTGGCTTTGGCCGTGGCATTTGTTACGGGCTTGATTTGTCTGTGTATTCACCACTAATGTAACGAGCCTTACCCGAATACAAACCCAAACCACTCAACCACCCAACCACCCTCACAATATGAGAACAACGTTTCAGGGGCCCTATAATTATACTTGCACTATGGGCAGTTGAGAAGTACAACAGACGTCATAGTAATACGTTGGGGAAACGGCAACAACTTGAGCTCAATGTCCGAGTATTGTATCAATTATTTTTGTCAGTGTAATGGTTTTCACTTTCGTAATGATTTTGTGGAAATAACTTAAACTTAAGTGTTTCGTTTTTCTTTTGAATTGCATTCAAGTTCAAAGCCAAGTTTCGAAAGTGAAAAATTCCCTTTTGCGAGTATTGTATCAACAATTTTTATCAGTGTTATGGATTTCACTTTTTTCTAGTATATTTTCCAAAAGTGTTTCTATCCCAGATCAAAACCCAAGCAAAATACAACCGCAATAGCTTGACAAAAGTAAAAATGAGAACACGCGAAGAAAACAGGTGTTACAGTTTTATATAGTTATATATAGATAGTTGCATTGTTCACACATACTAATTGAACTATATATATATATATACATATTTTCAGATTGATTGATTTTGGTACCGATGACCATGAGTACGATGAGGTCCAGGAGTTACCAGAGGAATCAAGCAATCAACAGTTATTGCAGTCAACATCAACAACAACAACGTCACAAAGTAGCAACAACACTGGGGACAACAACAACACAGCCGCTGCTGCTGCCGCTGCCACTGGTGCTGCCGCTGACGTGGGCGGCACAACAACAACAACAAGCACAGGCGCAGTTGTGGATTTGCCGCCAGAGTTGCCACCGCCAAAGCAGAAATCTGTAAAGAATTCCAAAAACAAACAAAAGCAAAAAGCCAATAAATCAAAAATACCACGATCCCCATCCTTGGCGAGCAGCCTGAGCAGCTTGGCCAGCAGTTTCAGTGGCAGTCACAGCAACAATAATAACAACAACAGCAACAATAACAACGCTCCACCACAGACGCCTCCATTACCCACCAGTTACAAGCAGAATAAAAATAAAGCAAAACATATGAATGGTGCGGAAAATGATGGCGGTGCAAGTGCAACGCCAGTGGCAAATGCAACCACAACGCCCGCATCAACGCCAGATCGTCACAGCATTGGTAACAGCAACAACAACAGCAACAGCCAAGTGCTTGCAACGGATGGCGGCGGCGGCAACACCAACTTGGAGACAACACCATGCTCTTCGGGTGGAGCACGTCGTCCGCAGATACAGATAACTCCGATACCCCAAGTGACGACGCCAACAACTCCAAATCCAGCATCACCAAAAAATTTTCAGTATTTAACATTAACTGTGCGTAAGGATGAAAATGGCTATGGCATGAAGGTTAGTTCCAAAACCCTTTGACTTATTTCTAAAACTGTTTTCGATAATGATAGAAATAGGCCCCAACATAAAAATAAAAAAAGGTGGCAAATAATTATACAGGATTTTTAATCAAAGCCTTATTTCATTATGAAATAAGAAGAAATTAAAAAAGACCCCATTTTTATTAGGAAATAAGACCCGATTTTAAATATAAAATAGCAATGAAATATGCAAAACAAGTAAGAACGTTGCAGTCGAATACACCCAACTGCGATATACTCTTTTTTAGCTTTGCGCCATCAGAAGTGGGCGTGGCAATTATATTTTTGCTCAAATCTTTCAAGTTTTGCCATCAATTTAAATTTGGATAGGCCTGTTCTACAGGTTTTGGGAGAAACAAACTTTGCTCGATCGCAAGGGCGGGCGTGGGCGTTGCAAAAATATATTTATACAATCTATTTTATAGGGCAACAGAAGTCAAGTTGCAAAATTTGGTGATTCTAGCTAAAGAGGTGTGGGAGATACAGACTTTGCTAAGTTGGGCGTGGCCAATTTTTTTTAGTCCGATCAAGCAAGGAAGTGATTAGTAGCCCTTGTGTCAAATTTGGTTACTTTAGCTGTAAAACTGTGGAAGATATAGTTTTTGGCCCCTTGTTGGGGAAGGGGTGGGGGGGGGGGGTCTTGACACTGTCTGACTATGGTATATATCAACATGTACACCACGTTTGGTTGCTCTAGCTTTAAAACTGCGGAAAAAAACTGCGTTCATACAGACGGACGGACGCACGGAAATTTCACAAACCCAATGTACTCTTTTTTTCATTTTTTTTTCTCAAAATAATTAAAAAAGAGTATAAAAACAACAGAAAATATTGGGGTGTTATTTCATTTTTTAAACTTGGGTATTATTTCATCGAAGTGGGACCTTATTTCATATTTGGGATCTTTATTTCATTGGGATCTTATTTCCTACAGCCGATTCATTTTACTATTAATACTCTTGTTTACATAAAACATGTGCTTGAAAATCTACAAAAATTATACTTCACGATTATAAACAATAATCAGTTTGATAAACAATTCACTGCTTGACAAATTAAGAAATGACAATCAGAATCGAAGAAACAATCAGAGAAGAAAGTACGGTTAATAATTCCGACTGTGAGTGTTTTGATTGGAATGAGAAATAAGAACAGGCCTGAATATGATCAATCAATAGACCTGACCTAACTAATTGGCTTATCAATTGAGAATTGAAATATTGGCAAAGTATTGATAATGGCACAAAAATGATTGACAATATGGATAACATTTCGATAAATAATTAGATTCAGGATCAGCAACAATTACAAGTTTTAGCAATTACATGTTGAACAAAAAGGGTTTAGGATGTTGCACTAATTTTATATATTAAATAATAGTTGAACTGTCATAGTTCTTACTAAGCAAATAAAACTAGAAATCAAACTTAATCCATTCGGTTATTGCCACAATCGAAGTAAGACACACATCATCACAATAAATAAAACATGCTCAAAACATTTGCCATTTCTGTCGTCGTTGGCTGATGGCAAAGTGCCTGACGCATATTTCGATTTAAATAACAAATTTGCATCATAATCGAAATTAGCTACTGCTACATACATTTACAAGTTATGCATATCTGTGTATTGTATTTGTTTTTTTTTTTTTGAGTCATCAAACAACAATCGGTAAATTATCATTTGATTTTTACAGGTCTCCGGCGACAATCCGGTTTTTGTGGAAAGCGTAAAGCCTGGTGGAGCGGCACAAATAGCTGGCTTGGTGGCCGGAGATATGATTTTAAAGGTTTGTGAAACTAGAAAGAATACCATTCAATTACTTTTAAAATTAACTTGCAATTTATTTGTTTATGAATTTAGGTTAATGGCCAAGAAGTGCGCCAGGAGAAGCATCCAACTGTTGTGAGTTTAATTAAAGGTAAGTATCATATTGTTGTCTTCCAACTCATATTGAAATCATCATTGTAATCCTGATAGAAGAATAGCAGCTGTCTTCAACTAGGTTCTGATATCTTCCTTACATCGACAATCCTTGACATTTCGCTTGGGGCATTGTGGCTTATTATCGCTCCAACCTTGCGACTCTCTGAGTGCACATTTGGGGCAGTCGCACTTTTTATCTGGCTGATATTGTTTGGCAGGTGGAGGTGGAATAACCCCGGCTTTTGGACAAGGACCATCTTTGTAGGGAGATGCAGGCGCATCTTTAGGCATCAGACCTGGATTCGATTCTTTTAAATACTTGCCATTGCATTTGCATTTTGAATCAGGATGTGGTTTAAGCGGCTGCACTAGCTGCTTATCATCAATGCACTTTTTGCGTGCTTCTTTCTGCTTTTCAAGCGCACGTTGTCTTTTATATTGTTCATAACGTTCACGCACCATTGCTGCATATTTGCTGACAATGCCGGGCACTTTCTCAAGCACATCATGTACATAGGTGGGAGACATATTGAGAAAGTCGAGCACCGTTTTCACGGCTTCATTATAATAATGTACAAATAGAAAGGATTTCTCTCGCTGCGGTGGCAGCGCTGGCACATGTATGTTTAGATAGTCACATGTTTGTTTTGCATAGGGCTTGAGACGCTGTGTTGTTGTGCTGTAGAATTCTTGAGTTTCATCCGAGGATTCCCAAATGCCATAGTGTTTTGTGGCCATGACAACACCCATCACAACGCCAGCCCGCAATGCAAGATCCAATATCATTTTTGAGTATAAATATAGCAGATAATTTCGAAATTTCGGGCGTCAAAAAAAGGAATTGTACTTCAAAATTTGAACAGTATAAAATTATATATGATTATGATTATGAGAATCAGGCGACTAAGCAAGCACACGTTTGCGACAAGTAATATCATCCTTGATTTTAAGTGGTCTGATTGGACGCTCCATTGCAGGATTACAGTCAAGAGTGTTCCTTTCAGAGGTTGCAAATGCTGGCATATCCCTTGACCGATATAGTTCTTTAATGGTCATCTTTGGCACATTTTCGTTTAGTATTTCTGCGGTATGCTTTAGAAAATCAGTGGTCCAGTCGGGCAGGCGATATGCAAAGTAGAAGCCACGTTTAATTGCATTATTGTAGGCCTCGATTTTTGGGCCAGTGTTTAGATCAATCGGTTTGAGTTGGGTTTTTATACAGTCGGCAAATAGACTTGATTCGTTCTTATTATCCCAAACACCCAAGTGCGTGGCACAAACAGTCAATCCCGTGAATAAACCCATACGACTTAGAATTTTAAATGCCATTTCTTTTTTTTAATAAATGTATTTCGATTTAGTTAAGTTGCACCAAATATTTGTTTATCAAGAATTAATATTTGCTGCCTGGACTATTGTTTTGAACTCTCCTGTTTGACAACTGAATCGCCAGCATCAGGTTTAAAAAACTGATCTAGACTCTTTTGTATATCGTCAGCAAAGCGTTCACAATATGTTGGTATCTCCTTGGCTGCAAAGAAGCACTCTTTGATGCTATCGTTATAAGCATCGACGAAGGATTCCCGCCATGGTTTCTGTGGCTCCTTGTCCTTGGCGCAGTATTTCTCCTTAAGATCGTCCGCAATGGGCTTAAAATAACATTTAATGTCTTCATATATTAATGATGTTCTATCTGGGTTATCCCAAACGCCTAGTTCTTTGGTCATCCAGACTGTGCCAGCTACAAGAGCCAATTTCACGGCGAACACAATGACCATAATGGATCTAAATAACAATAATTTTCAAGAGCTGTCGAAAAGTTTACCAAAGTTTTTTTTGTGTATTTTATATTTTTGGATAGAAACCATAACATCTAATTTATCACTTTATTTTTATTATATTATAATTTTCTATGGCCTACTTGTCATCTTTCGAAAAAAAGTCACTAATACTGTCTTGAATGGACTGTCCAAAACGACGCCAATGCTTAGGTATTCGCTGCAGTGTCTTCATAGTATCATTCCAAGCATCTTTAAAAGTGTCCCAAGTGCTTTCATCGCATTTCTTACATTTGCGGCAATCACAGTCGTTTTTTACATCTCGTACATCATCCTTATCGTATTGAACTTGTTGTAGTTGCACACTCGCATTCTTGTTTGTTGCCTTTTCTTCGATTTCTACGACATCCCACACACCCAGCTCTTTGGATACATACAATGAGCCAGAGGCTAAAACAAACTTTAACATAGTTATTAGGGCCATTGTAGAAAATAGAATTTTTGACAATTTTTTCTGATTTTCAAAATGTTTCAAATACTTTATCAAAGCATCCACAATTGTTGAGCTGGCCGTGAAACGCAGTCAGAAGATGACGAGGCCTACTTCTGTGGGCATTGTGCCAACGACACCGATACTTTCTGGACGTGATCGGACCGCTTCAATTACTGGTCCTCAGCCCGTTGACGTAAGTAACGTTTTGTGTTTTGTTTTCTTTTTTTTTTTTTGTTTTTCAAACAACAAATTCTAATATTTATATTAAATTTGTAGAGCATCAAGCGAAGAGAAATGGAAACATACAAAATACAAACGCTGCAAAAAATGTTGGAGCAAGAGAAATTGAATCTAGAGCGTCTTAAAGGCGACACAAATAATCCCAGCTATAAACTGTCGGAGGCAAACATACGAAAGCTGCGCGAACAATTGCGTCAGGTGGGAGCTGAGGTGAGTTTAATTGTCATTAGGTATCTTTTAAGTTATCGTGTATAAGTGTACATATATGCATACTTATTATTCATATACATATTATAAATATATATATTTTCAATGTCGATGTCTTCGCATGTCTACATTTTATATATATTTTAATATATTATATTCCCTACTTGCACACTTTTTTTTTCATATATAGTCTCCTGTCTATCAGCTGTTTAAAACTCGTTTTTTTTTACACTCCCTGCATATGTGTGTAAACCATATGCTAGACTTATATTATACACACACCTGTACTAGAACTTCATAAAAAACCTTTTTGTTGTGCCGGTGGAAAGATATTCTTGTCTATTCTCAGATATATGTTGAATATTAAATACATATGTGTCGTTTAGGCAGTCATAAACTTTCGCTTTTATTCATTTTGCATAGTACGCATATTCAAGAAAGCAAACCATTCAACTATTTAACAAAATTAAAAAGAACTAATATTACTAAAAAATAAAACAAATGTTTAATAACAAAACAACAAATAATTATTGCAATGAAAGTTAAACTAGTGTTTTTGAGCATTGATCAACACATATGCAGCTACAATTATGAATGGATATATGTGAGAAAACTAGTGCTGAAACACTACACATAGTTCAATAGTCGTGATACTCGATAGTTTTAAAAAATATTCTTAAATTGAATTAGATATTATCTGCTTATTTCAAGTACCGTGTCTCAAGCCGGTAACTGCAGATATTTTCTACCGAGCATTGGATAATAGCAATCAGATAGTTTTGATAGTCAATAGTCGACACCATCGATAATTTTTAAATGTTGTAAGTCTTACGTTAGATATGTGTTGTAAAAGCAAACAAATAAATACGAAAAACTATCGATAGTGATATCTATACTATCGATACTTTTGCAGTTACATTGTACATACATGCTTAAAAACTATTTTTTGTCAATTTGTGAGAATTCTAAAAAAAAAAACTTGATCAAATTACAATAAATTGACTTCAGGATACGCCAACAATAAAATATCAAGCAGCTGCAGGCGACAAAAATACCGAGCTACTAATGCACAATCAAAATTTGTCTGCGTCCTCTTCTGTTACACCTCATCAACATCACCACCAACACCACCACCTTCACAACAACAACAACAACCACCACCACCACCAGCAACAGGCTAGCACACCAACAACAACACACTCATCACCCGCATTCCTATCGCTACTGCCACGTTCACTTTCGTCACTTTCGCTGGGCACGCGAAAGAATAAGATTGACAAGGAATTCTTAACATCACCATTAAACAATACAACGGACTTGTTGCTGCCACATCAACGAACTCCGGATGCTTTTAATACCATGTCGCAGTCGCTACATATGCAACAGAATGTTGTTTTGCGCAACTCGCCGCATCAACAATTATATCAGCAGCAGCAGCGTTTCAAGGATAGTATCAAATCAAGTTCGGGCTCGAAGAGTAAGAACAAGTTTACAATATCAAAGAGTTTGATCGAAGAAGACATTCCGCCGCCGCTGCCACAAAGGAATCCAACAAGCAGCAGGCAACTAACTTTGGATTTGGGCAATGCAAACAGTATTCATCTGTTTTCGCCCATCTCTGACTTGGATCGTGCTGGCAGTCCACAGCGTAATGCCAGTGACAATGCCGCAGGAGGAGCTGCAGTTAATAATAATAACAACAATAATAGCAATGCCAAGTCAAAGCGTTCAAAAGTCAAAACAAAAGCTCTATCGGATCCCAAAATGACAACGCAAATGTTTTTACAAATGGAAACCGCTTGTGGCACACTTGCAACTGATAATATGGGCAATAGTGGCAACACAGATGTTGATTGTGTGCCACCGCCGTTGCCACCGCGACAGCCGGGCATGTTATCAGAGGAGGTTAGCCGTGGCAGTTGTCAAAATTTAAATAGTGGACGTTCACAACAACAACAACAACCAAATTCTCTAGGCACTGTCTACAATTATCCGCTTGTTTCGACATGTACTGCTGTTCAAAGCGATAATATGAAGGCTGCCTTTCCACTATCGCAACGACCAAACATTGTTAAGCAGCTGCAGCAGCATCAACAACAACAGCAACAACAACAGCAGCAGCAACAACAGCTCGCCGGTGTGTCCACTGCAGTAAGTAATCAAAGATCTCTCACTCCTTGTTCATAATTATACTTGCGTTTCCCCCTCTTAAAATATTATCACATCTGTAGTTCTCCCACATTCATTGCAACTTCCTTTTGGTTCACCACAACATTCCTCATTTCAATCTTGTTTAATAATTATCCTGTTCAAATTCACTTTTCCTTCATATGGTATATTTGTTTTCTACTTTCATTTCTTTCGCACCAGCTTATATTCCCATTATTTTGCCTAATCTTTTGATCATCTAGTTTTATAAGTGCCTTTATTTATGTAGATATTTGTACATATATAAATATAAAAATATATATATAAAAAATATAAAAAATGTTACCAGTAGCTTTTCTACAGTTCAATTTTTTTATACCGATTCCAAGTAATGTCTAAGATACCTATTCATTTTAAAGCAAGCTATAAACTTGAGCTGAACAGATCGGATTACTATTGTAAAACCACATTTTTTAAAAAGAAAGTCTTGAGTTTTGGTAATAACAATATGTGTTTATGCTCATGTAATATAATATATACAGAACAGTTTAGAACTGGGCACAGCTTACATTTCCAGATGGAGCGCTATAAACCATATCATTGTAACATGTTTATATTACATTTCAACATTAAACCTAAATAACAACTAATTTTATTCACTCTATTAACTACCCTCCAAGAAATATTATATAAAAATTCTTCAAAATACAATATCATAAGGCAAGTGCAATGGTATAGTTGAAATCTAGACACATATGGTCTGGAAGTATTAATCATATAGCTATCATATGTTTATATACAAAAAGTTGTGACACAATAACTTTGTAACACATTTATTTTGACAATTTCTTATATGCACAAATTGATAAACAAAAGAGCTGGTGATAAGAAAATATTTAATTATGTGAATATATTGTTTATAACCAATTATTATTACTGTATAGAAATATTGCATGTTATTTAGTTATTTAGAATATATCTTATATCAATTCCGAATATACGAAGTAGTATATATGACTTTATTTATATCGAAAAATGTTCTAAATTCTTATTCATCTTTTGACAGGCGCTGGGTCAAACACCTCAATTGAGTCAAATGAAACATCGACGCGTCGGCTCTTCACCAGACAACATGCATCCAAGGCATCCAGGTAAATAACAAAATACAACTCTAGTTTAAAAAGCTAATTGAAATGACGAACGTTTACAGATCGCTTGGTTAAAACCACCTCTGGATCTTGGGAGATCGTGGAGAAGGATGGTGAGATAACGCCACCGGGTACTCCACCACCGCCTTACTTAACCAGCTCTCATATGCCCGTACCTGAAGATCCAAACGAGAATTGCAGTGGTGGAGCAGAAATCTTTATAGAATCGCATCACTTTACACCAATGGCATGCGCAACGTCACCATCGCAACAGCCACTACATTCCAGCCGTATACAGGCGGCTCAATCCACTGATACACAAAAGGAGATTATATCCATGGAGGACGAGAACTCCTCAGATCAGGAAGAACCATTTATTGATGAAAATGGGCCATTTAACAACTTGACACGGCTGCTTGAAGCCGAAAATGTTGTTTTTCTTGCAGTCTTCCTTAACTACGTACTATCGAATTCAGAACCAGCGCCACTTCTTTTTTACCTTATCACTGAGCTATACAAAGAGGGTACATCCAAGGATATGCGAAAGTGGGCCTACGAAATACACTCAACGTTTCTTGTGCCGCGTGCACCCTTATCTTGGTATCGACATGACGAGTCCTTGGCTAGAGAAGTCGACAATGTGCTGCAGCTGGAATTTGATAAAGTGGAAATTTTACGCACTGTCTTCCTACGCAGTCGCAAACGTGCCAAGGATCTCATTAGTGAGCAGCTGCGAGAGTTCCAGCAAAAGCGCACTGCCGGCCTGGGTACCATTTATGGGCCGACAGATGACAAGCTATCTGAGGCAAAGAGTGACAAGCAGCGGGAACAGATCATTGACAAGTATCTAATGCCCAATCTGCAATTGTTAATGTATGTACTTATTAATTACTATAAAAGATACATGTTGTTAACCTTAAGTTCTTTTATAGTGAAGAGTTTGAAAAGGATTTGCCACAGGAAGATGCTCAGAAATTGGCCTTGTGTTCTGCCCTTTCAACGGTCATACATCGCATATTTACCACACGCTCGCATCCAAACAGTGTAACGGATCGTGTTCATCATTTTGTCAGTCGCGAAAAGAGTTTCAAGTCACGATTAATGGGTAAAAATCGTAAGGTGCGTCATTTTGATGTTTAAGTGAAACAAGTTTATAGTTTACCCTTGCAGAGAGTGTTTTGATTGATTGTTTGTATGTTGCACCGTTTATTTGAAATAAGTATATAGATTCTATTATAATAATTGTAATTGTACAAATAGCTTTAACTATATTATCAATTTATGTTAATTTAGACCTAGATACAATCAACCCTCGAACTATATTCAATAGTTACTATAAAATCAATTCATTTAATAACTCTGCTGGGGTTTTAAACTTCTTTTTTTGTTTAAAACTAATATGTGTGTATTTTTAATAATCAATTATTCAACTAGATGATTATGCGGGGTCATCCATTAGTATTACGTCAATACTACGAAGTGACGCATTGTAATCATTGTCAAACGATTATATGGGGTGTAAGCCCGCAAGGTTATCATTGCACAGGTAAATAGGTTTAATTTATTTATTGAGTGTCCTACTTATATACTTCTTGTTTCTTGTTTCGTTTAGACTGTAAATTAAACATTCACCGTCCATGTTCGAAAGTCTTAGACGAAAGCTGCCCCGGGCCACTTCCTCAAGCAAAACGACAACCGCACAACGACAATAAAATTAGCAAATTTATGGGTAAAATAAGGCCACGGACAAGCGATTTTATAGCCAGTAAGTTATAATCTAATATAATTTAATTGATTAAAAACTAAAACGTTTCTTTTGTTAATTCTTAGATGAAAAGCGTGCTCGTCAGGATGAGGAAATGGATGCAGATCTAAGCAGCGGTAAGCGACACGTTTATAAACTTTTAGTTTTACCCTTTTGACATTCCGTATACGCCATGCTCAACATTGAGAATTTCAGATTTATTTTTGTATAGATGAGGATATCGATAATTTTGAAATACATTTTGTATATACATACGTTTGATTGCCAGTTGACGTCAGCATTGTTAGGGTTGAAAAATGCCGACAAGGTTTTTCTTGATGCAGCCAAAGTCAACAACTTGCCAGCTATTAAAAATATAATTTTGTTATCCAAAAATGCTGCATTCCAAATTTTGTCTATTAGTACAGACTTTAGTGTCGAAAATTAGCTTCTGTTCGCTGTCAAAATGCTATATTATTTTTACTTTTTTTTTTGTGTAGTTCAAGGTTGTGTTACATTTATCAAAAGTTGATTTCGAAATAACACTCCATTGCTGTTATACCTAAAATTGTGTTTAACTGAAAGATACGACATTGAATTTTATGGCATTTGATGACATATATATGTATGTACATTGAACATTTGTTGCAGCAATGACTCAATATTGCAAACATACTCCATATTTATTAATTCCAACTAAAATGTCGAATGATTTTGGGGGTAGATAACACGGATAGACGCACTTGGGGTGCACATTATCTGCCATTTTATTGCTCTCTTAAAAGTAAACAACAGTGTGTGTATTTGATGTTTTGAATAAAATAAGTACAGTGCACGCTCGCTACATGCGAACAGCAAGAGCAGCTAATGCGTATAACTGCCGTCTTTTTTATTTTTATTATGTCTGAGCCATTAAATAAATAAATTCATAAATGTATTTATTTAAAAAATCAGAAATAACTAAAATTTAAAATTAAAAAAATGATAACAATTTAAAATTTAGTTTTACATTACGAACAAGTTGTAGTCAAATTTCAAGTGCACTTTCTTTTTTTCCTCAACGAAACAAACAAAAACACTGTAGTCGATTTTCGCTTTAGAGAGCTTTCACTGTAGTTGATGCGAGACAGCATTATTGACATATACTCTTAATTTTGCTGATTTTTTGTTCAAGTGCTGTCTTGTTTCTCTTTTTATTTATGACATGGCGAGGTTAACAAGTTCGCTCTCTGAGCGCACATACGCTCTCACAGACACACTCTCTCTCGCAAGTTTTGTGTTAACACATGTTATTTACAAAAAAATATTTTTGTATAATTCCATTACATAAAAAACAATTACATTTATAAAATTTGTAATTTTTTTTATCTTACCAAAAAAGAAACATCAAAACCAAGTGATTCAAAAAGCGAGCAACAAAAAAAACAAAAAACAGTGCGCTAAAAGTTTTCATATATTTGAATTTAAGATGCTCTCTTAGTTTCGCGGTTTTGTTTAAGTGCTGTCTTCTCTCATTCTTGTTTTATTTCTTGCTTTGAGCAGTCGTGTGTCTCTATCGCGATTTACTTTGCACAAAATTGTACAATTGCGCGAGATGCATTTAAAATGAAATACATATGTATATCAATATATATATGTTTGCATATATATATATATATAACAGTATATATGTATATATATAATCTACAAGTGCTTTTACATTCATAAGTATTGCAGTGTAGTGAATTAAACAAGAATAGCATAACAGTTCCAGCGCAAAATTGAAGTAGACTTTAATATTTCTTATTCTTGTTGCGAAACTTATGTATGTTTGTATACATATATGTATGTATATAAACAATTTACATATGTACACATGGCTGGATATAAATTTGTGGCAAACACGATAAAAGCAAAAGTGAATTTTAATTTTAAAAAGTCCAAATTTGTTTATCTTTAGTTTATAACATATGTACAAACATGCTTATAGAAATATGTATGTGTACAATATGTATAAAACCATGTGTATTCATGTTTATAAGTGAAACGATAACGAGCAACAAAACAATATATTAGTCCAAAATTCAAACTAAAATTAAGTAAATTTTAATTTAATTTTTTGGTGTAGATAAGGAGTATAACTACTACATTTCAACTAAAATAGGTATCTTTAACTTAAACTTGATGGATCAATATCTCACAGAGATAACTATCTTAATATTTAGTTCTTTTACATCTGTTTCAAATTTTGTTTCCAAGACAATAACTATTTGTATCATTTATTAGATTAGTTTTTCTTTCCGATATGTTTACCTAAAAGAGTATTATAAATTTGTGCAACTGTTTGTCAGGTCGAATTGGGCAAATTAATATAAATAATAAACATTGAAAATCAATAAACTAACGAGTAGCCTTATAATAACTTTGGAAGTTAATGCATAGATGCGAAATTTATATAATTACAAACACGCATGATCAAAGTAATTATATAGATTCACATGCAATTACTTTTTAATATTCCAGGCACTTGAATATATAATAATATAAAAGAAACTTTAGCTTGTACTTAAGATATTTATGCATTTAAGTTTATATCCTATACACATTAAATTTGATTTTAAAGAAAAGGGTATACAAAAGTTGTATGCAACAAGCAGCTGACATAAACCCGCCATATAAACTTTTATATATTCTTGATCAGTTTTACAGTCGAGTGCATAAACAACTTGGTCCTTAATACTATTCCATTTAGAGATATCATTTTCAAGTCAAGTGCCAAACGCAAATCATTTTCTATAACTAGAAAGATAATGCTCTTATTTCTCAAATGTTATATTTGCTATTTGTTTCAAATTGTATTTTGTTTAACCGTTTAACATATTGCTTTCAATTCATTGTTGAATGTGAGTAATATTAGTTCGTTGGACTTTTATCTGATATTTGTAAGGGTAACAAACTTTCGTGTTTAAAATATTGAATTTTTGCTTATATTTTGTGTGTTTATTTTGAAAGCGGAAAGATAAAAACACATTTTTGGCACATTGGGTACTTCAGAATTATCTTGTTTTTACTAATTTTCAGCAGCGCAGAAACAATTGAATTCAAATATTTGGTTTTTGAAACCGCAATAATGTTTATACGGTCTATATGTACATATGTATTGCCTGTGTATCTGCTTCCGAAATATTTTCAATATATTTTCTAGTCCCTATGTGCGTACTAGTATATTGTGTGTATGTGTTACTATATATTTCCGAAAATTTGGAATTTGTCTAACGATATTAGATATTATTTGAAAACTGAAAAACCCTTGTTATCAAATCGATAATATCGATTAAAGGTAAAATTGATATGTAAAGTTAATTTTCATTGCTTTACGGAGTAATAACTATTCTTGAATAACTTTGGAAAATGTGGTGGATTTTGAGATGATAAAGTAAAAGTGTTCAATAAATTAGTAATTATTGATTATAATCAATTAAAACTTAAGAAAAATAATCTTGATCTGATTTCAAATCAAAACTCACACTGAGATCAATTACTCTCTATGTCGGTTAGACAGGATAGATAAACTCGGTTTATATTGCTGTTCAGGAATACATACTTTGCTAGATATGTATTCAAAACAAAGGGTCTCAGGGCCATGTTCCTATTATATGGGATATACATTTATCCTTTTTCTGTGACGACATTTGCACAACCTTAAAATACTCTTTTAACCCATTTGGGGTCAGGCGATAATAATTAAAAATCTAGATACTATAAATAGGACCACTATTAACTAAAACAGATGTGTGCCAAATGTATTTAAGAAATGAAACAAACCAAAACCTTCAATCACATATTTGAAAATACTGAAAATAAAAGATTACTGCAAGAAAGTGAATTAAACGAAAGAAATTGAACGTGAAAGTGTTTCCGTGTGTCAAACGAAATGGATAGCGAACCGGTTATAGTATCGCCTTCGGTGCGTCGCAATGCCAGCATTAAACGGCTATTAACATTTTCATGGGGTGGTCAAGGTGAGTGATAAGCATATGCGTTGAATTATTTCTCGTATTAAGTCAGTTTATAAGTTTAAAAATATAGTTTTTTCGAAAGATGTCGCTTGCAGCTTAACCAAAAAATTCCAATCACAATAATCACAAAATGAAATAGCTTCAAGTCAAATGATCTTGAAAAATATGTTCAGAAGATATTTTGTTTTTATCTTGTGGTGCAAAAAGGTAGCACAATGTTTTTCTTTTTGTTTTAAGCAAATTGTTTGTAAACAAATTAGATTTTATAAATCGGAAATAAATACAATATGGATCCCGTGCTTTCTGTTCGCATTTGATTTCTTTGTCTGGTTCTGTTTTGTGTATCAATAAAAAATGCCAAAATTTTATTTTCCAAACAAAATTTATGCGCTAGCCATATGTAACAAGCAAGCTAAGATTGCTAGACTAATAGATGCCCTGTAAACAGATTGGATATATGCTAGCATATTTGATTTTCATATGTTATTTCGATTTCACATACTTTTTAAAAACATGCCTTTCTTGAAATATATATAATATATGTTAGCTATTTTGTTTGTTATGTGATTGAAAGACATTAAAACTTTGTAGGGTATTTAACAACTAACAATTTCAAATTGCTCAGCTGTGCAAGCTTTTCAAAAAGCTCATTTGTTTTGAAAAGCTTAGTCACGAACCAGCTATTATTTACAAAGTTGTCAATTTCAAGCGCTGCGCTTTTCGGGGATCATTTGTCAATTGCCTCCAAAAAAAAAGCTTTTCATTTTTATTTTGATTTATCAGTATAGTAGTCTATAGCTTTACTAGTGTGCTTTCGTTCTCTTGCTGAGACGCACCGATTCATTCTTTACGATTGTGTAATTTTCTGTCAGCGGCAAGAGATCTCAAATAATTATTCGTAAAGTGCGATCAATCAAAAAAGAAAACAAAAAAAATATTTTAATTGATGGAATATATGCTGATGTTGCAGTTTGTTGTTTCAATTGTGTTTTGTGCAAATATAAGAAAAGTTCTGTAATAAGCTTTAGTTTTATGCTTGCGACAAGATCAGTCGAACTGTAAAATTTGAATAGACTGAATATAATGAATAAATGTGCATCGAATATGTTTCTAAAGTGACTAAGTACCGTAAACTAAAAGAAATAGCGTGTGAAAGCAAATAATCAGAGAACTGAATGATAAATGAAAATGACAAAAGTGACAAAGTGCAGTTTGACTGACAGAAACAGACTGTTGGGCAGCTCTGAGAAGCGAAAAAAAGCATATCATTATTCAAATATTGTATTTTTTAAAAACAAACATACTTAAAAAAGTTGTTTTAATGTAATTAACAGCCCAAATAAGACATCTTAAACTTATTGAACTGCAGTTTGTTGCCAAATCAATCCAGCTATGTTCGTTCCATCTCAGAGACTGTACGAACTAGAGATAATAAATTTGGTACATGGGGCTTCGTATACCAAAACACAGATGAAATTAAATTTAAATATAGGATTTTTGGTACCCCCGCAAATCGATTAAAACGAATTACAAGCAAACATGTGTGTGATGTTTTTGTTGTGTATAGTATATGTATGTGATGTCATGCATATATATTCATTTTTATAGTTTGTTAGATAGGTACAGTGTACCTGGTACACAGACATACTTATCAATAATATGTACACATTTTGAAAGCATCTATATCGACTTTCCTTTTGCGATTAGATAATGAATACTTTGAGTTATTGGTAATTACTCATTTAAAGCAATTTAACTTGTTTTTATTAGTTGCAATCATTGGCAAAGAGCAAATGGAAGTAGCTCTAACTGAAATCAATGTACATTGGCAAAATTCATATACGTAGAGTCACATATACATGTACATATATATGTGTACCTACATATATATGTATATTTATTCAATAAACACTGCATTTGCCAAGTTTTATAAATAGACTTATGAGTTTCATTTCTGATGTCGTATCTGGCCAATACGTAAAATTTCATACATACTTACAACATTTAAATGCGAATATTTAATTTTACATAGTACATCAAGATGTAGCAACAAATGTATGCATTCACATACATATATACACATCAAATAAGTACATAAATAAACAATATGTAGGACGCTGTTAATAATTTCTTGATAAACTTCTGTGTTTGTTAGACAATTGTTGTTTTATTTTTTGGCTAATTAGATATCAACACTTGTTTAATTTTAACAAGAAAACTTGACTAATTCGGAATTATGGGAATTGCTTGAACAAAATAGAATCAGAATTGACAATTGTGAAGCTTATTGCAGTAAATTAATCAAGAACTGAACCTAATAAAAGCTCAAGTGAAAATCGTCGAAATCTATAAACTGAAAAACAAATTGAAATGCAAAAATGAAAACATTAAGAAATAATAATGATAGTGATAGTGATGATGATGATGCCGATAATATGTCCTGCGACTCTGATGATGTTTGCCATGATCGTGGCAACAACAAAGCTGAAGTAATACGTTCCGCAAGTAAAACGCGCGTTCTACTTACCGATCCAAAATATAAACACAATCGGATTGAGAAGAGCTCGTCGAAGAGTAAAGTGTGCGAAACAAAGTCTGTGGGGGGCATACTTTATCCCCAACAACGTCGTAATAGCCTAAAGCACTCTCGCAGCACGAAAAAAATCGTTGTGGGCTCAGATGGAGAATCGGATGATTGTAAACCTGCTATAGTTAAAACAAAACGAAACAAGCACAAGGAGAAAACGTCAACAGTTGAAACGGAGCCAAAGAATCCAAATCGGCAATCTAGTTTCAATCTGCAGACAATTGTTAAATTTGTGTTAAACAACAAGAAGCTGCTCAGTACGGATGATTTTGCGTTTATACGTCGTAAATCGTTGACGGAAGCCGCATCCTCATTTATAGCCGTGGCATCCGTACGACCGCGTCCCATTGCTTTAAAGTTCCCCACGATACCCGCAACAGATGGTGTGGCAGAAATACCACAAGATAGTGATGCTGCCAAAACGGACAAGAATGTAAAATTGGTAAAGAAATCGAATTGCACGGGTAATTTTGATGATGATAATTTCGATGTGTCTAAAAAGCAGCAGCAGCAGCAGACGCAGACTTGCGAAAATGCTGAAAACAGTAAAGATCAAAAGTCAACCAAAATATCATTCCCATCTATAACATCAAGAGTTGCAGCCAAGATAAATGAAACAACAACAAACATCTATAAAAATCGCAAGGCATTGCCGGTCACACAGAAGAAACGTAAAAATACATTGGCACATAGTGGAGCAGCTAAAAAAGCTGAGATCTATAAGCAGAACAGTGTTGGTGAGCTGGCGGGGCAAATACGGATAAAACATATATATATATACAATATAATTGTTGTTTTTATTTCAACTCGACACAAACAAACAAAGGTATTTGGCATTAATGTATATATTTATATCATTTCTTTTCAGATCGCGTGCATTCATCATCAATAGTTCGTCAACCATCTGATCGCAGACCTGATGCCAACATATCCTTGCGCTCGAATGGCAATGCCTCTGCCAATGCTTCTATGCTTAATAGCAGCGATCTGCAGAATTCCTTTCATGCTGCCAGCAATGCTAACGAAAGTGCTAATGCCAGTTCTAGTTATGTTGGCGTCTCAGATCATGCAACGAGTACGGGTTCAGCGACATTATCTGGCTGCTTGGCAGGTGCGACTGGCTTGACAGCTATTAGCGATTCAAATGCAACGGATACAGTTGAGAGCAAGGATGCGCGCAGGGATAGGTATGTTTGTCTTGCACATTAATCAAATTGCGCATATCACTTAATCTTTTTCCGTCTTTTGAACAGCTTTCATCCACAGCACAAGAGCGCACCAGTGTCAGTTAATCGCTCCGAGTCGTACAAGGAACGTTTGTCGAACAAGCGGAATAGGAACAGCCGCCGCAAAACCTCGGATCCAAGTTTATCGTCGCGTACCAAGTGAGTATTAAGGAAAAAACGAGAGAAATTGCCTCGATCCTGAGAATCCAATAAACAAAAGTTGAGAAAAACATTACAATTGTAGTAATACTCAGCTCATATTAATATAATCCTAAGCATTTCTATTGTATCGATAGTGGAAAAAAACTCAAAAGTGGCTCAAAAAAGAAACACTAGAAAAACACCTAACCATCCTTAAAGTTTTTTCAAATGTATACCATCGTTGTGTGTGTGGTAACATCCTCTGACAAGGAAATTAACAGCTTTGTAGACAATCAACTACTCGCAAAACGACATCAATTATATTAGCTTCCCTCTTTGGGTCTTAGGGTCGTGTTGTGCAGCAGTGGGTCATGTATTATAAAGCCTGACGGCATAATGTGGGCCACGTCTAACTAACACATCAGTTTTGTTTCCGTCTCCGTCTCTTTGTTCAACTGTTTGACCAACTGTCTGTGTGTCGGAGGGGGGTCCTAACTTGATATTATCTTACCGACATTCCCTTGGCCTTAAATCAACATTACCAGCCAGACATATTGACGGGTTGCACCTCTCACGTACATATATTTTAAGTGGCAGTGTTTGTCCTAAGGTCGACTAGAACGGTGCTGCAGTGGCGCATTAACGTTTCACCAGAGTGCAGTACAAAATCAATGGAAAGTTTATAAAACTTTTCCACAGGTTGAAAGTGCTCGCATCATACTTAAAACTAAAACATAATGAAAAGCAAAACTCGTTATACGCGCAGCAAAAGTTGCAGGGCGATACTTGACCACAATTATCATAATAAGTAAGTGGTTGTTTTTTTTTAGTTTATCAACAGTGTTGAGTCCATGAAAATTATTTATTTTGTGAGTGTGCATATTAATTGTGTTAACTTGGTATTATTATCAATACAAAATGTTTACTTAATGTATAAATATAAAAATTATAAATGTATCGTTTTGCAAATAGGACAATATTTTACCATTGCAATGAAAAAGTCATTATTTGTTATGTACATACATTTCTTGTTTATATAGCTATAAAAATAAAGGTTTCGGCCTGAACAAGTTCTTTTCCTAGAACTTTATCATTATCGATAAACATTTATTGAAGCGCTTTGATAATGAGTTTAAACAAAGTTTTTGCACACCTGACCTTGACCCCTCTTACGGTTTAGGTTCTGTGTTGTAACAAATAGGTCAGCTTAAAGAGTATTTTTTATTAGTTGATGTATTCATGTCAGTTTTTTAAATAATAAACTAATTGTGTCTCAAACTATCTTCTTTACAGCGATGACCAACCAGATCTGGGTCTCACAAATTCCAACTACACGGGAAGTTCAAATTCTAGTCTCTCTTCGGGAGGTGGCTCTGATAGTCCAAGCACCTCAATGGAACAGGTTGCTAGTGGCATTGCCGGAGCACCTGTTGGTACACACGCCATAACAAGTACATCACATTTTCACCAGCATCCACATCTACTAATACAGCAGCACGCAAATCAGCACAGTCAGCAGGACTCGTTCCAGGGCAGTGTTGGCAGTAGCAGCAGTGCGAGCAATACAAGTTTCTGGAATGTTGGGCCACCTTTGCAGCGACAATGGAATTTCGAAAGCGATGATGAGGATGATTTCAATGAGGCCGATTGGAGCTCGCTTGTTGCAGTCGAGATGCTCGCAGCGCTAACCGATGCTGAAAAGAAGCGTCAAGAAATTATAAATGGTAAGCTAAATGATATATATAAAACCATTCCAGCAACTAATATATGCTACTTTATTTCATTTTGACAGAAATATATCAAACCGAACGTAATCACGTGCGCACTCTCAGATTGTTGGATCGATTGTTCTTTTTGCCGCTCTATGACAGTGGTTTGCTTTCCCAGGACCATTTATTGCTATTATTTCCACCCGCGCTGCTTTCATTGCGTGAACTTCATGGTACCTTTGAGCAAAATATAAAGGAACGTCGCGTCGAACATAATCATATTGTGAAGCACATTGGTGATCTACTCTCTGATATGTTTGATGGCCAATCTGGTGAGGTGCTGTGCGAGCATGCGGCTCAGTTTTGTGCACGTCAACAAATTGCACTTGAGGCATTGAAAGAGAAGCGACATAAGGACGAACAATTGCAAAAATTGCTTAGGAAATCAGAGTCGCACAAGGCTTGCCGTCGACTAGAGCTTAAGGATCTATTGCCCACGGTATTACAGCGACTGACAAAATATCCTTTGCTGTTTGAGAATCTTTATAAGGTTACGGTTCGTGTGCTGCCCGAAAATACCACCGAAGCAGAGGCCATACAGCGTGCCTTGGAGTCGTCCAAGAAAATTCTTGTCGAGGTTAACAAGGCTGTGAAGACAGCCGAGGATGCTCACAAGTAAGTTAATCTTAGCGACTTAATATAAATATACATTACATCAACTTTCGTTTTTCAATTCCAGACTGCAAAACATTCAACGCAAATTGGACAAGTCATCATATGACAAGGAGGAGTTTAAGAAACTTGATCTGACACAGCATCGTCTTGTGCACGACGGCAACTTAACAATGAAAAAGAATCCTAGCATACAGCTGCATGGTTTGCTTTTTGAAAATATGATTGTTTTGCTTACAAAACAGGTTAGTTTGTGTCTAACATTATTGCATTTTATTGGAAACTCATTCTATGATGTTTTCTTTTACAGGATGATAAATATTTACTGAAGAATCTTCATACGCCGCTTGCCGTCAGCAATAAGCCAGTTAGTCCCATTATGAACATTGATTCAGAGACTTTAGTGCGTCAGGAAGCTGCTGACAAGAACTCGTTCTTTCTTATCAAGACAAAAACCTCACAAATGCTAGAGCTGCGTGCGCCCAGCAGCTCTGAGTGTAAAACGTAAGTACTTTAAATATTTACAACAGAGAGACATAAATTCTGAAACACCAGATCTAAAGAGATAAAAATACATTGAATCCATTTTGAGTGGATTTATGGCTTCTCGTGGCATGCTTAACAGGTTGTCCAGGGATGATAAGAAGAGGGAGGCGGATAAGAGTTCACAGCTTTCCAACTTTGAAATGAACTATCATTTGGAAGGGGAAGCAACCAACTCTTGTCCCCGCAAAGCAATACCTTCAGTTCGCTGTGCCTCTTTTTTTGATTTTCTTCTGGGTGGACTGCTTTGTACGTGTTATTATTACTATTCAGCGTCTCTTTAGATACTATTCTAAAGTTGTTATGAAAAAATTATATTTAGGATAAATATTTAATCCGGATTAAACATAATTTTGAAGCAAAGTTCTCAAAATTATATGCGAACGAGATTATAGTCAAAATTCAGGGTTAAATGAGTTCTGAACTTATGAGTTGAATTCAAGAAATACTAGATAATCGGAAAATTTTTGTGTTTATTAAACATAGAAAAGCTAGATAGATACTATGTGAATTTTACCCTATAATTGTGAAAGCATCAGAGTTTAGTATTCAATTTATTTTGTTATGTTTCGCTACATAACTTTTGTAACTCGTTATTGAATTGTAAATTTGTTGCCTTTTTTTCACAATTACTATATTAATATTTTTGGAACGAGAGCTGTCTTGTTGAGCCGTTTTTTACTCATCACATCAGACTTTTTAAACCACCCTCGTACTAAAAACACACTCCATGTTATCCCCGCGCATTTCAGACAGATGTCATTCTATAGCTGCAATTCGCTTTGTTTCGTTTTCATTCGAAGTGCTTGAAAATGTATTTAAACCGCTTAAGGGAAAACTACTTTTAGTAAACAAATACAAATTTATTGAACACTTAATTCAGAATGCCGAAATAGGAAAATACAACATGACAAATTATAATGTCGTCAGATAAAACGTTTGTCATGGCAGTAAAAAAAAGGTCATATAAGTACTTATTATTGGTTGTTTCAAATAGTCAATGTCGTTTGATTTCAACTTGCAGCTAAGTGTTGAAAACTATCTTACAATAAATAAAGTCAAAAGTTTATTTTGTATATGACCAAACTAACGGTACTCTAAAAATAACAGTTTACGTTCGTTTATCAAATAACCGTTCCATGCCATTATAATACTTTATCATTCCGATTAGGAATATATATGACCTCGATTATAATTCCAAGTACTTTGCATTTGGTATCGTTTTCGAATTCGAAGTACTTTGCATTCAATATAGTTTTTGATTTAATATTCCCGTTTTCGCATGAATTAGCATCGATTGTTACATTTTTTGAGTTATTCTTTCACTGGCAGATCAAAGGCAGAATATTAAATCGCTTTTAAGAATATATCAGAATCGGAAATGTGAAAACTTTATGGCTTAGAAACGCCACTTACAATACATTTCAGCTTAGACTATAAACAAATCAACTCATTGTAAAGTGCTGTATATACGGATAAAAGGAAATTCAATCTTTAATTACACTTGATAACACTGGTTAACACAAGTTTAAGTTCTCAAGCACAACAATTACTGAAATTTGTCAATCAGTGTTAAATTTTTGTTATAAGTAAAGAAACTAAATATTGACATTGAAGTAAATTAAAACCGATCGATTCCATGGTATTTGAATGAAACTTATGTCATACAGATTCGTTTGGTTCGATTCTTATATACAAGACAGGTGGACAGGCAAGAATGGGCAATCTGTTCAAGAATATATATGCTGATTAGGATGTGAACGAATTATGCCCAGAACAAAGGGTATAAAATTAGTCAGAAATATGGAAATTTATCAATTTTTAAATAGTATTTTTGGAATAAGCGCACAAATGTAAATGGGATCGTAAATGTTGTTAAATAGTGTAAGTAACCAAAAAGAGAACAACAAAAACAATGTGTGTATGTGTGTGTTAGTCTTTTGTTGTTGGCTATTTCGTTGTGCTTTTGTTTTCGTTGCATCTTGTGATCTCTCAAACTTGACCTCGGGTGAAATCGGATGTATGAGGTGAACACGTTTAACATGTCAATATGTGTATATATAAATATATATATATATATATATATATATATATATGTATATATATATATATGTATATATACATATAGATGAGTATGCTCTCGCAAAACACGGTGTCAATCATATACTTGTATATATATTTATATTTTATATATAAATATATATATGTTTATACATATATGTAAGTACATACTACTTATGTATTTACAGTCGCTAACCACAGATCGTCTGCCTGTCGGACACGAGAACTTTTCCCGAACATTTCGCATCGGCTATAGTTGGGGTGCTATTGTGTTGTTTTTCTGTTTTACTGGATTCTGCCAACTTTGCTTCCGTTGTTTTGTGCTTCTCAGTTTGCGTATATCGTTCAACGCGTGTGCGTGTGCCTACTTAAATCGTCTTCATATCGTGTAAATTCTGCTTAAGAGTTATGTCTGTGAATATGTATATATATAAATAAATACATATTTAAGAGTTGTCTCTAGTCGGCTCGAGGTCCAGTTATATGTTAGATATGCCTCTACGAGCTGTTCTTAAGGCGGCATTGCCCGTGCCAATAAAATTCTATTTAAACTAAATACATTTTACAGGCAATATAAATGCAAAACCAAAATTTCGCAAATTTGACCTTGACCCCCAAAAATTTGACGAGAATCGGTGAATCACACGTAGAATTATTTTTGGGAAATGAGTTTGAGGTCAATCGCATTGAAAACAAAAGAATAATATGCATGCCACAGTTTTTTAACCAATTTGGGTGATTTTTCTTTTTAAAATCGATGAAACACGTGTGTCGTATTGAGTTTTCCAAAAGAGCTCTGAAAGTGAGTTTCCAATTTATCAATTGTGCTGACGTTTTAAAGATAAACTATTCAATATTTAAAATGATCTATGTACTACATATAAGAAATCCTTAAATGCGTATTCTTCATAGCAATATTGAGCTAAAATTTTCCGGTTCGCTTTCTCATTCTGTGCGAACTATAGACAATCTGTTTCCTTTTGTTTTGACAACAATGTAAACATTATTTAGGCAATAAATTATTTTTATCTTTCGATTTTATATTATGCATAATTTGGAAAGAGTTTCATTAGAATTTGACAACCATTACGTGTCTCATTAGTGAAAGTAATATATATCAACCTAAACTTTTTGTAAGTGTTGATATTATATTGCAGTCTTGTAAACAGCTGAGATGTGTATTGTTTTAAGTTTAAGTTTTCCAAGCCAAAGAATAGCCCTTTGTTATAAGTTCTATGTAATTTGTACGCTCAAGTTTCGCTAACATCTGATCAGCGTCAGAAGCCTGAACAACTTTTGAAATGGCTTTAATAGAAGTGAAAACTAAAATGTAAATAAGACTTGATTACTCTATCAAACACAAGTACTAAACGTACATTTATATAGAATGCAAAGGGAGAATGATATTGACAATGAAACTACTTTAAAATATTTTTACCATTGTGTATTGCTATTGTTGTGTTCAACTTGTCTGCATTAATTCAATGCAGTGCGTCGACTTGAATAAAATGCACTTAAGATCGGTTCACACTGACGCTGTCAGGCAACTGGCATCGAGTTTTAGACACAATCGAATATTTTCTTTAATATTTGTGAATAGTTGCCAACGATAGTTTCGATAGCGATAGTTAAAATTATCGTTTAATAGGTGCGACATTAAGAATGTTGATTAGAAGAAAGATCACAATGGAAATTATAAAATTAATAAACTGAAATTGAATTGATATATGGCTTCGACTATCGATTGTATCATCGATTAAATACCAGCTTTAGAAGAAGATGTTACCATTGTAAGATCTCACATGATCTACTCGATAATGTTAGCACACCTGTACAATAAATAATTGTAATTCTTTTATAAAACACTTAGTATGCTGACTAGTTTTCAAATAAGTATCTGAAATTCGGCAAAAACTAGTGTAAAAATGAGCTTTCTCTCGCCGGATGACATGTTTGGTGGCCTGCGTCGCAAAAGTCTATGTAACGGTGGCCTATCCTTATTGACGAGCAAACAAAGCTCAAGCAAATGTAAGAAAGAACGCCGTCGTGGCAGTTTTAATGAGATTTTGAATAACGACAGTGGCAGTGAGCAAAGCGTCACACCCAAGTCCAACAGTCGGCGATCTTCTTTGGTATCCAGGTATAATCAATTACAAATGTATATACATTAACTGAACCACATTGCCAACGATCATGATTTAACAACATATATTTCAAATTTTATCTTTTCAGATGGTTTAAACACATTTCTGATGCTGCTGCGCAACAGTATAAGCCGCGCTCGAAGAACGCCAACAGCCAAGATGCAACCAGTGAAGATGCTGCTAGTGCCACAACGCCGCAACCGCATACCAGAGAATCAGTGGACCCAACGCCCGATCGACCGCAACCTGCGAGTGCCATAGCAACTGTAACCACAACACCATTGGCACCTTTGCTACCAATTGCAACAGTGACACCAGCACCCAAAGCAAACAGTAACTGTGACAATGGTGTGCAGCTGAATGATTTGCGACGCGAGAGTGATAATGCTGGCTATTACAATATATCGGCTAAGCGACGTCTTAGCCAAAACGATGCTGGCTCATCAATTAGCCGGACCATGTCAACGCGCAGCTGCGGCGAGCCGAACAATAATTATAATGCCGCCATTGGCCAGGACTTGAGCCCAGTTGTGCTGCGTCACACGCAATCGGCACGTGAGCCCAACGTGAGCAGCGATGCCAGCGATGAGCGTGCCATGACATACGGCCTGGTTGGTGGCCAGTCCAAGCGTGACAGTGCGAGCATTGTCTGTTCCAACAATTCCAATAATACACGCACATTACTCATGCAGTCGCCGCTTGTCGAACCGACAGCGATACAAATCAGCATTAGTCCAGCGCATACCGCTGAACCGGTGCTGACGCCGGGCGAGCGTTTGCGTCGCTTGGACGCTTCCATACGCGATGGTCTATTGGAGAAACAGCGAATTATTTGTGATATCTTCCGCCTGCCGGTGGAGCATTTCAATGAGATTGTCGATATTGCCATGATGCCGGAAGCACCCAAAGACAGCGCTGATATTGCATTAGCTGCCTATGATCAAGTGCAGACGTTGACAAAAATGTTAAACGATTATATGCATGTGTCGCCGGAACGTGAGATATCAGCCGTATCGACGGCCGTGTGTGATCATTGTCACGAAAAGGAGAAGCTACGTAAAATAGCAACAATGTCGCCACCGCCGCTGCCGCCACCGAACAAACAACAAGCGCAAGCTCAGCAGCGTACACCGCAGCTAAAGAAAATATCAAAACAAATTGCACATGATGTTGAGGAAGTTGCCATACATGAAGATGACGATGGTTATTGTGAAATCGATGAGTTGCGTTTGCCGGCAATACCCGTCAAGTCACCAGATCTGTCCACACCAATGGCACCCTTTAAATTTGTGGCAGAAACTAGTTTGCCAATAGCTTCGTCGTCAATCAGCAACAATAGCAACAACACTGAGACAACCAAGCGACAGAGCACCATTAGCGTTGATAGCATTCCTGAAGAATCCGCCGAGGGCTTAATCTGTGAGGCAATGAATCTGGAGGTGAAACCAATAATTGAAACTCCAAACGTAACTCAAGAAACTGCTTGCGCCCAAACTGCGACTACTGCAGCCAATGATGCAACTGACAAAGTTGAGCCCAAATTGCCAAAGCAGACAGCAAAAACAATTGATTTGGCAGCTGGTAGCAGCTCTGATGTGTTGCCGAGCGTAGAAGCTGTGGAGAAAAGTGATCACATTGAAATCAATGATGTTTATGATACTTTGGTATGTTGTTTAAGATATAACATAAATTTGCAAGTTTTTTTTAAAATGTTTTTTTCAATCTCTACAGGCTGCGCTTAACAAAGCACACACCACATTGTCCATGATTGATAACTCCACACAGACAGCACAAGCCCTGCCCACGACTGGAATAGAAAAAAGTGCTGCTGCAAGTCCAGCAGCCGCTGTTGCTGGAGCCGGCAACGTGTGTGGTCTTAATCGCATACAGCACGCTAGTTCTTTAGAGCCAAGTGTACCCTGTCATGCGCTTAGCAGCATTGTAAGTGTGCTGAATGAGCAAATATCGCTGCTTTTGGTGAGTGTTTATCTTTAAAAACACATAATACAGTTAATATTTCAAATATATTATTTATAGCCCAAAATAAATGAACGCGATGTGGAGCGGGAGCGTTTGCGAAAAGAAAATCAACACTTACGTGAGCTTTTAAGTGCGATGCATGAACGTCAGCGAGTTGATGCAATAAAGGTAATTTAATCTTCTCCATGTAATAACAATGCACATATAAGAACAATGTCTGGTATACAATGCATTGAAACATGTATGTGCATACGTATTATATGTTTATAAATAAAACAGAGAAGAGAGACGAGTTTAAGCAAGTTTGTTGTAGCCAATTAAGCAATTTGTTTACACTTTATAATTGTGTATATTTATTCAATTTCAATTGAGCTGCTAAGTTTTATGTTTCAATACACTTCATTAATCTTGTACTTTCCAGTTCGAATCATTGATTTCTTCTGATCGAATTAATCTTTCGTTTGAAACGATTTAGTATACCATTTGACTTTTATTATCGATTCGATACATCATTACTCTCAACTACATCTAAAAAAATGATTAAAATATATAAAACTGATTATTAAAACTATGTATTTACTTTATTTCAGGAAACTCCAACCGATATCCTGACTATCCTGCAAGCAGCTGATGCAGAATTTGAAGACGATATTGATGCCATTTCCAATACATCTCTAACACCGACACCCACGCCGTTGCCAACTGCTTTTACGGGCGATATTAACGACGAATTGCTGGATCTGCCAACACATATGGCTACAGAGTTTCTGGAAACTATAAGCACCAAAAAGAATATTGACCATGAGCTGCAATTGTTGGCCAGCTCCTACAAGTTGCCAGAAACTTTGATTGTTGCCGCAAAGAAATACAAATTGGAGCAGCTGGAGCACGAACAAAATAAGAGCGTTAAAAACTAAGTTAATACGCTCATATATAAACATAATTTGATAACAAATGTATTTTTTATATGAGTAGATTTTCTTATACGACACAAGACATATCTGGCGTTAAGCAAGCCGTACTTTGATTTTTTTTTGAAAGAGTTGATGTTTTGGACATATATTATGATATTGATTATATAGTGAACTGGATTTAACAAGAAGAAAAAACATTGAAAACGACCAGAAATTTTTTGAAAAATCTTTAATTGTACTATGTGGAAACACAAAAGCCTTAAGTACATGCTTGTGTTTTTGTTTCGTAACGCCATTGACCAATTGAATTGGCAGTGCCTGTGTTAATATAGCCTTATTTAGACATTTAGCTACTTATACTAAAGCTTAATATATGCTTTACAAAGTGGTTAGCTGTATTTGTCTTCGAGGGTGAAATAAGTTTTGATTTAAAATACATACTTATATTCCATTTAGCGACATTAAATAAATCTATACAAGTTAATGTTGATAATTTTTCCGATAAAAACCAATTATTTTTTATATATAAAAATCATACCTACTTACATATATGTATAATTGATGTAGAACAAACACTAATGGCTAAAATATACAATGTTTGATACATTTATACGCCCCCACTTGTATTACGTGAAAACTAACTAAAGAACAACAAAAGCATTATCGTATGTCTTAAGACTTTATATATTATCATAGTAGAGAAGAAGCTTAGTAAATGTATGGATTGTATTTTTTAAATAGAAAGTTTTTGTGCAAAATGTAGCAAAAAAAAAAAAACAAAACGAAAAGCTTCGCTAACTTTCTCAAAATAGTACTTCTCATTTTATTAGGCGATGTAAAATATATATATTTTTATTATAACAAATTATTCAGATGTTAACAACCATGGCACATTTACTAAAACTAGCCTTTTTGAATATGCCTCACACGAAACTGCTGCTAATTTGTACTTAGATAAATACATTTCATATAATATATACAATTTGCATATTACGCAGGCAATCGTGTGTAGTCCCAAATTCAATGTCCTTTTGAGAAACAAAAATTAATTGTGCAGCCTTTTGGATTTAGACTTGTAGTACACTTTTGAACAAAGCTTTTAAAAAAAAAATTGTTTTGAAAACAAAAATCAAATTAATAATACATATATATTTATATTTAACAGTTTTCGTATACATTTATATATATATTTGGATTTGTAAAACCAGAATGTTTTATAAAAAGTAAATACAATACAAAGCATTTTTACAGTGAGTACTACTCGATTTGTAAAAAAAAACACCATATATAACTATAATAAAAACTGGATAACATTAAAAGGTAAAAAAAAACTAGAAAGTACCGACTGCATATTATTGAATCGTTAATCCCAGCCAGTTATAATGCCTATTGGGATATCCTTGAGAGTTTCTGTTTTGTCAGCCGATTTAACAAATAACGAGATTACAGATGATCCATACGGTTCTAGAGTTGTACTTCATAGCTGGTTCTTATGTTACGTTACCTTTAAATTACTCTCCTTATAAATGTTAAATATAATATTCGATTAGATTAAAACAAAAAGACGTTTTATAATGTGCTTTGACAAATTTCATATTTCAAAGTCAAACTTATGTGCAAACATGAAACATTGTGTATGTGTGTGAAATACAGCTTGAAATAATTGATATTTAATAAGTAGTGTTTGGTCCCCTATTGTTTTATATATCTTCTTCAATACATATGCGTAATTAGTGTTGAGCTTTGTGTGTTTTTTTTTGTGAACAGATTGATGTAAATGAATGTTTTTAGTGTATATCAGCTATAAGTAGTTTCTTTCTTCTCTCCTTAATAATTGTTTTGGGGGGCAATTTCGATTCGAGCGATCCTTATGTGTTGTATAAATGTACTGCTTGCTTGATCATCGTCATCATCATATAATATCTTAGCATTTACTACTATATAATTGAACATTGGGTAACCATACTTAATACTATATAGTTATGTGTTTCTCTAGGTTTACCCAATGTTGTTTTAAATCGAAGCGTTTGTTTTCTTGGTTCATCATTTTCCATATATTCGTATTTTGGAAAACCATGCCATAAACGCAACGATATTTGATTAATGTGTAAATATGGTTTGGTTTCTTATCTTCTCCATATATATTCATATATCTCATATCTATTTCACTAGTTTATATGCATCCATTATGTGTGTGTGTGTGTGGTGTGTGTTGGGGGGGTAGTTGTGTATTCAGCAGTTGTTTTTGCGGCTCAAACTCCATTTGAAGCAGCGATTTAATTGATAGTATTGATGAAACTTGCATTTTCATCTGTTGTATATTGATTAATACGACATATAATTCATCCACTAACAAAGTCCTTCACATTTATGGTTCACGTGTGTACATGTTGCAAAATTTACCAACTTGAAATTTACGTTCACATAGAAATTTTGGACTAATTTGTTTCTAATCTGTGTCGTTCTTCAAAAAGGAAAACAGTTCGCATGTTGTTGTTGTTTTCTCCGTTTTGATTCATTCCTCTGACAATTTATTTGGTTTCTTTTTAATCGATCTGTTTTTGAATAAATTTTTTTAGCATGGCTGTAAAAAGAAGTTAGTGGTTAGAATAAACAGTTGCTGTTACTTTCTCTTTTTTTTTTTTTTATAAAAATTCAAGTAATTTGCTAATAATAAATTAATAATAAAACAACATTTTGCCTAAAAGCGCGACACTGCCTACAAAATTCATAAAAAAAATTCAAATATTTGGCAGTATGGACGGCATTGGTCGGCATAAAAAAGCGCTACATATGCTTAAGTACATACATATCGCAATATTTACAATATTTTAGCTACATAGCGTTTAAAAATAAGCAAAACAACTAACTACAAAATACAATTGTAGTGCAATTAACAATTTACTTGTTTGGCGTCGCTTGCAACTTTAGTTTGTGGCTGCAATGGGCACAAAAGTGGGCAACGAGAGGCTAGTTGGAGCCGAGCTGTTCAGGGATACTACCACGGTCTTTGATTCCTTGGCATTTAAGCTGGCACGAGAATTGCGTTTACGCTGTGACCGACCGCCAGACTTAATAATTGGCGATGGTGTTTTTGTGGTTGAATCGGGCACCGAGGACAAGCTCTGCGATTTGTCGCCACCGGCACCAAATTCATCCGAAGTGGAGCCACTTGCGGCATTCTTTTGATTGGGCGCATTACGTTTATTGCGACGACGAATTGATGTGGGCTTTGCAACAGGCTTAATGGTCACCTTGTCGGGATCAAAGAAACTGTCTAGCAGTCCAACTAGTTCGGTCTTATCCTCAGTCTTCAAGTTGGCAATACCCTGCAGGGCCTCGTCCAATCCATCGCTACGCTTATCAGTCCAAATGTCACTCAATGTGGTCAAATCGAAGCCATTCTCGGCCAGCACAATGCGAAATTTCACGGCACGCACACGATGATATAGTGTCGTCTTAAAATAATTCAAAAATACTGGACGAAACGAGTTCTGTCGCTCGATGTTCACGTTTTGTGTGGCCAGCTCTTTGACATCGCTGCCAATGGGCTCAGTGAAGGGTTTCAGTGCATCGTAAAGAGTGCTCATGATCTCCGAAGATTTGGGCTGCTCACTGGACTGCTCACTGGACTGCTCGACATTGCTCAACTGCAAAGCGACATTAAAGACCAACTTGGCCCGAACACTGGCACTGCCATCAAAGTCATCGCGTTCCCTTTGAATTCCATTCTTTGGACGTTGCTTTTCAGCGCCAGTATTGCTGTCAGCGACAATATCGCTACTGATTTTAGTATTCGTCTCTTTAGCTTTGCTGAGTAGCTTGCACAGATTGCGAAGACTATAATGCTTGGTGTCGCCAATTGAGGTTTTGGCCAGATTGAAGCTGTTGACAAAGGACTTGACCGTCTTGGTGAATCTGTCGAGCATGCCATACTTAACAAGCGATTGTAAAATCATATATGGTATAAACTTGCGCTCTTCGTGATAAATCAAGACAATGCCATCTGAGTCGGGATTCTTCGATTTCAGCTGATCCAGCCAGTCAAGGAAGTCTTTAAGTGCAGCGACCTCCGATTTGGATTTTATGATCTGGCAATTATAATATGTATAAAAATATAGTCAATTCTTCTATGTACTAAATTTTAAAAATTATATTGGATAAGTTGAAATTTTGTAAATTAATAAAAATTGTAATATTGTATATGTTTAATTATATTTTTGTTGTTATTTGTTCCGGGCTTTGGAAGATAAATTCAATCCGATATCCTTTAATTTAATCCTCAAAAATGCTGTAAAATTTGAAAATGGGAGAAACTAAAACAAACCTTGGCGAAAGTGGAATCAAGCATCAAGAATCTTAAATCATGAAATTGTAACATTTATTTTTGATTTTTGCACTTTTTATAAATGGGGAACCGGAATCGGCCCAAGTATTAGCTTTAAATCTTTGTTCCTTAACACAATAATAAACAATTTCGAAAAACAAAATACTACCTGGTACTATTTTTAAGTGTTATTACACTGATATATTCAATAACAATATTTATGCCAATTAAAAAACATTCAAGCATTTCCCCCTATTGGTATCCAATAAGAACTCACCTTGTAGGTCTGCATCGACTTCAGCATACGAAAAAATCCAATCGAAATAACACGAACTTGATGGCGCTGGCGAGCAGCAGGATTCAAATTCATATACGGCATAATGTATTGCTCAAAGTGATCATTTGGAGTGTAGGCAGCCAATTGGACAATCTAAAAGAGAGTGGAGAGAGCGAAAGAAGAAGAGGCATTGGAAAGTGTACAACAAAAGTTGGGTTAGGTTTGAACAGTAAAAAGTTCATTAACCTTAACAACGTTTTCCACGTCATTATTTATAGAACATACCTCATCAATAAGACGACGTCCAGTGGTGTCTATGTCAACGGCAACCAGAATATAGTTGCCGCTTGGCAGCTCATCTTTAATGGCCACACCAGACGCAGCCAAGGCGCAGGATTGATCTGCGGCAGCGACTGCAACGCCAGCATCATTATTATCAGCAACCATTTTGGTATATGATCTATGCGCGAAAGAAACAAATGCAATTTTATTTTTGACTGTCACTGAAAAGTCTGCTTGTCAAAAAGCCTACTAGATTTGCAAAAAAAAAAAATCGAAAACCTTTTAAAAAAAAAAATAAAAATTTGTTGCAAACGACGAGACTGCGATACGCACGGATTGAACACTGCCAAAGAAATGAGAGTTGGATAACGAAAAGGTTCTCGAATAAGCCGATTAACGGCATATTTCCAGGACTGTTTTCGAATACGCCATCTTTTTTTTCTTTCTAATTTCTATTGCACACGCGCGCACACATACTCACTTTCACATACATGTAAAATAACTGCATATGTATGTAATTCTATTTAATTTGTCACTTCTATTCTTACCTTAACCACTTTTGTTCGCGTACACTTCGATGGTCTCTTTCGCTTTTTACGAACTTTTTCCTTTATTTTTCAAAAGGTTTAAAAAGCGAGATTTGCTTCCGTTCGACGAGCTTTCACAAAAAAGAAACAATTCGTAAGACTAACAAAAACGAAATGAATAAAACTTTAGCTGCACCAGTTCATGTGCTGGAATTTCAAAATCAAAGCCTACTGCAAATAGCATTCTTAGCTAAGTACGATGGGCCGGGCAGCTGAAGTTAAGCGCACATTTCTATGTTGCGCGTTGTTGAGCACGCAAATGCTCATTTGACTTTTTAATTGCTGATTTATTATATGTTATTGTGGTTTTTTATCAACAGTGCGTTTAGACTATTTTTTTTTGTATTTAAAACACACTCTTTACGATTATTAGTTATTGTTCCTTTTTTGCACACTGTTGATAAGCGTTGAAAAGGCAAAACTATCCCGGTGTTGTTATTATGAAACCTTTTTAAGCCCAAAACGCATGAGCAGAAGAGAGAGCACAAACAAAAGACTGATAAGGCAACAGTGCTGCCTAATGCGCTGAAATAGTAGTTAGATTTGCATATGCAGGCAAAAAAAAAAAAAAAAACAGAAAACAAAATATTAATTAAAACAAAATAACATAAAACAAAATAAACTTTTAGAAATCAGATCAAAAAGATCAAAACTTATATCATTATTTTGTTTAGACGTTTTTTACTCACGTGAAAAATAGCGACTAAAAAGTTTACATGAGAACGTTTTTCACTTCCGTCTTTTTGACCTGCGGGACTGTCCAGAATTTGTGCATTCTTATGTTAATTTTTGTTTTATTTCTATTATGGGTTTTATTTTATTCGTTTCAAAAGTAGAGTAGTATCTATATCGTATCTATATACAGTTAAAAATTATTTTATTTTTATCTTTTTATTATAAAAATATATAAAAATTGCATTTAATCATGTCTTGTCGGCCACCATTTTATCCGCATGGCAGTTCAGTGCAGAAATCACGTACGAGAAAAATGCATAGTGTGAACGCATAAGGCCGTGCGTGAAAAAAAGCACATGTACGTAAAAAACGCATAATATGAACGCAGCCTTTTTTGACGTCATTTTAGCCAGGGCTAACATAAACCTTGAAAGATTTCATACTTGCAATCTAAATTTATAAATTAATCTCAATGTTTAGCTTCAATTGAAATTTAAAAATAGCGCGTGAGCTGTCAGATGAAAACATATGACGTCACATATTTCCAGCCCTGGGAGGGAGAAAAGAACAAACGACATGCGCAATGCGTTACCTTGTATTCCATGCACAGACATGGCGTTACTTTTGCAGCCCTGCCATACCAAAACAAAAGTCAGCTGTTTTGTGAAATCTCCGCTTCCAAAGGTGCTCAATTGAAATAATTAAAATATGCAAATCTGTTTAATCAAAGCGTTAAATCAAAGTTCAATATACTAATTGCAAGAAATGCTATGCTGCATTGCACAAAGCTACAAAACGAGACAGCAAACAAACGCACGAGGAACTCAAATCGATAGAGTTCGTTAAAGATAAAAACACAACAACAAAAAAAGCAGAACTGACGCGATAAGAAGCCCTCCCACAATCAAACGTGCCAAACAGCAATACATCTATCTATATATATACTTTACCCATACACACACAAAGGAATAACTAGAGCAACTAAATATGTTGTCTTACATCAAGCGCAAACTATCTGAATCGGACAGCGTCGCTGGTGGCAGCGGCAGTGGCAGCGGCATCGGCAGCGGCAATAGCAACAATAGCAACAATAGCAACACAACTGCCGCAGAGCTTGTGCGGAAAACAAGTCAAATGTCATTGGATAATGCAGGTGTTGCTTATGGCGAGGACGCTTTGCTGCATGAGCTGGGCTATCGCAATGCTACAGATTTGCAAGAGACCATCTATGGTAGCTATATAAATCAAATAAAATATATATAAACTTATGTAATTAACATTGAATTGTTGTTGTTTATAGATCTGCTGCGCAGCATACGTGATCCAGAGAAGCCCTGCACATTGGAGGATTTGAATGTTATATACGAGGATGGCATATTTGTAATGCAGCCAACCCGCTCAAATGTATCTGTGGTAGGCTGCTAAGAAATCCTAACATTATAGAGAGTTCTTAAAAACTCAAGCTTAATTTCAGGTGCGCATTGAATTCAATCCCACAGTGCCGCACTGTTCGCTCGCTACGTTGATTGGACTGTGCATACGCGTTAAAGTGGAACGTGGCTTGCCACATAACATAAAGCTAGACATTTATATCAAGAAGGGCGCACATCAAACTGAGGAAGAGAGTAAGGCTTTCAATGCAAAACATAATACAATTTTTAACACATTGTTTTGTTGCAGTTAACAAGCAAATTAATGACAAGGAACGCATTGCAGCTGCCATGGAGAATCCAAATTTACGTGAGCTGGTTGAAAATTGCATCAAGGATGAGGATTAAGAAGCTTCAAGCTGCGAACCTTTAGTGTAAATAAACGCTTAAGTTAGTTAGTATGTTAAGAGTACCAAGTGCTTATCGCCAATACTGTATAATGTGTCTAGCATTAAAGTTTTAATATGTGTTAACTATCGACTATCCTGTTTTGAAGAGGCTGCTGTTTGGTAATATCCTTAAACTGTAAGATTTATCTATCAATTCTAGTTTCTTTCGATACTTAAGCTATATTTAACTTTAAACACAGCGTATCTACGAGTCGTGTACTCTCTACAACTGCATTCTTAATTGCTTTGTTGTTTTTATTTATATTTGACTGATAATGCAATAGACAAGAGTCTCATTTTCTTAAAGCTTTACTATCTGAGCTACAATTGTAAGCAGCCAAATGTTGTTAATCTTTAAAGCAACCATACGAACCGTGTGCACAGCTACTATCTTGGCCAATTTTGTGAATGAATTGGCGGCCATGTTGGCCCATTGCAATCATAGCCATATAAAATGACGTGCGTTTTGTTATCAGTCAATTTAATGACGTCACTTTTTTGGCACAGCGAGCGGCCTGCGAGTATTTACTTTTATTGAATTGAATGAATTTTGATACTTATCACATAGTTATGTCAATTAGTTGCTTTTAAAGTAATCTACAAACACAAGAGCCTGGCAATTTGAAACAATGACAGTATACATAAAAGAAAACTGCGCAACTCTTCTATGAAAATGTTCTTTTTCAAGCAATTAAAACAAGCTGCTGCTTGAACTTTTCTGCAGTGCCAGCAAGCAGGCGTAGCCAATATTCTAGAATATAGAAAAGAACGAAAATATCGCAAACTCTGCGACAAGTTTGTGAAAGCTGGAACAAGAAAAAAAAAATAATAAAAGGCGAACGCAGGCAAAAAGCATATTGCGAATATTACGCTAATTGGAGCCGGCAATCAAAGTGGACACCGCGTCTCAGGCACGTTGTCGTCCCCAAGGATGCGGCAACAAAAAATAACTAAAATCGTTTAACTACTGTCGTCAACGTGCACTTGGCCAAAGGTGTCGTGTCAAATAGTTAAGCTCAATATTGCTGCCTTCCTTCAATTGACCTTCAATTGTCCAGTATGTGTGCTGCAAGCAGTCACCTGGAATGCTGCGATAGCAAACTGTTATTTAAAACTGTTGGATTGCTGCAGTTTTCGATCAGATTTCTTCAACTTTTTCCATTATTAAAGTTCCTTAAGGGTAACAAGTAAGAATACTCTAGTCGAGTGTGCACGACTACGAGACTCCCTGCTCCAAACATGCATTTCAAGCAGTTCAGCGGCAACACAAGCAAGCAGTGTACTCAACTTGCACAGTGCATGTCAAACTGTTGTTTCTGCCTGCTGAGACAGGTGAAATAAGTTCTTCCATAACTTTGGTGCTATTTATCCGATCGTGTTGAAATTTACACATCCGAAAGACATTGATTAAACATACATGTGTATCTATAAAATTTTGGCTGTGGGAGTCTTTTGCGATTTGCGAGGGTGCGGGGGGGTGCATCCGAAATTTGAAATATACAGGAACCTGCATGCCATGTTTGGTGTCTCTAGCTCTTATAGTCTCTGAGATCGACGCGTTCATACAGACGGACAGACGGACAGACAGACGGACATGGCTAGTTCGTCTCGGCTGTTGATTCTGATCAAGAATATATATAGTTTATATAGTCGGAAATGCGTACCTCTGCCTGTTACACACATTTGCAGTACTTTATAACTACATTTTTCCCATTTTAATGGGAACAGGTAGTAAACATTAAATATACTTTTTATAACAACTATAATTTTGGCATAGTTCTGCATAACTAATGATTATTTAAGAACAATATACTTAGTTTCGAATCCATTTTGTGACTTCAGTCCATAAATTTTGCATACAAAGCGTAAATTTATCATTTAAATGGGTTTTACATCCTTTTCGCATAAGTAGTAATGCTGCATAAGCCTTGAAGTTGTTACTACAAACGGATATAAAGACGCTGCTCTGGTCTGCTCTGTGTGAGTACAGAGATTGTGGTCACTGAGATATCCTTCCGATATGCAATACTGTGAAATTGTGTGCCATTATGATGATTGCTGTGGTTGGGAACTGTGCACAGGATGAAACATGCAGAGGAACTGGCACCACGAATTGCCAACATTTGCATTAACTTTAAAATGTTCATTGTATTTTATGCAGTACTCATGACTTTTTGTTGTATAACATATAAGCTGAGAGTTAAACCCTTTTGCAATAGAGTTTGTCATATCTAAAAGTTTAGACTTTTGTTAAAGAAGGAAGTAGGAGTTTAAAGGATTTTGTAAGATTTTTCTTGAAACTTTCTGAAAACTTCTTTCCGAAGGGTAATAAAAACTTAGCTTTATACTTCTTGAAAATTTAGTAAAATAACTATCAGGTTTTTTAAAAGTGTATTCAGTATTCGATTTGTTCTACTTGGCGTATACGTTATATGTTATGTTGTACCATGTACATATGTCTCTTAACTGTTATTGTTGCTCGTTTTTCAGTCTTGTACCTACTTACGTGCAAATGTAAAACATAATTGTTGTTGTTGTCGGGCACGCTCATCAGGCGCTTAAGACCGGAAGTAACACTTGATGGCAATGTTGCTGAGTTGCCTACGTTGCCTGCGTTGCCTGCGTTGCCTACGTTGCCTGCGTTGCCTACGTTGCCTGCGTTGCCTACGTTGCCTACGTTGCCTACGTTGCCTACGCTGCGTATGCGCATTATGCAAAGCCAACGGAAAGTGGAGCTACTGTGGTGACCAGTGGACGGCGAACAGCCCACAACTGACAACAAAAAG
The DNA here is from genome assembly GCA_949708635.1 of Hirtodrosophila cameraria. Classification (NCBI taxonomy): domain Eukaryota; kingdom Metazoa; phylum Arthropoda; class Insecta; order Diptera; family Drosophilidae; genus Hirtodrosophila; species Hirtodrosophila cameraria. The sequence continues at coordinate 9,839,450 of OX453089.1, read as the reverse complement.
GGACAACTTACGCATCAGCAGAAGTCGTGACCATGTTGCAGCTGAAGCTGAGCAGCAGAATGAGTCAGCAGCAGAAGCAGAAGAAAGAGGCAACTTCTGGGGCTTTTATTGTTTGCACTGCACTTAATTTCAGTTGCACTCGGCTTGCCATTTATTTTTGCACGTAAAATGTGCCAACGTTCGTTATGAAAGCAGCCCAAGACGAGATTGCATGGAATGGGAATTGGGCAATGGGGCAATGAGGGTAGGGGTAGGGGGATTGGGTGCTGGTGTCTGCCATGCGGAAGTGGTCGCGTGCGTCGCATCCTGTCAGCAATTATGCCCCAGGAGCAGGGAGCAGGCAGCACAACGTAAGCGGCAAAGGCGGCTACAACAATTACAGTTACAGCTGTTACCGTCGACTTTGCTGTTATTGTTATTGTTGTTGTTGTTATTATTGTTATTGTTGTTGTTGTTGCTGTAGTCAGCGCTGCGTTGTAAGCCATTTTAATTGCTTGTCTCTTTTTAATTTTCAGCTCTTTTGTTACTGTCGCCATTGCACACACACACAGACACATTCATACACATGCATTTGTATATGTTTATAAGTATGTATACAATGTATATATGTTTGTGTATTTGCTTGCTCGTCCTTTATTATTCATGTTCGTGCACTCACACAGATACATCTATACATCTATATGGCTTTGTGTAGCTATATACATATGGATGTAACTGCATTTATGTAGATATCTGTGTGTGCTGGCTTTCTTAACCTGACTTTTGACCTGCTGCCATTAAATTGGCCCCGTAGCGCTGTACTATGGGCAAAATTGACACTTTTTAGTTAAGAATTGTAAGCTTATTGCTTGGCTTGTGAGAATGAGTTGCATATATCCTTAGGGTGTGTTGTATTTCATAATAATTTATAATAATTTTCAAATTTTCTTGATATACATACGTTTTCTATTCTGACATTTAACTTCAGCCAAAGAGCTTAGCTTAAAGTTAAGAAGACAAACAAGTTTAGATAACTTACCAACGTACTTTTCTTAACAAAAGTTAATTTCTGTGCCCAATAGTAGCAATTGAGCCCATTGTGCACTGTAAGGTCGCCGCTCTTTGGGCCCAGCCATAGCTTAAGTGTAGTTCCTGCCCATTTGCTGCTGCTAACGAACTAATGTCGAATGCACATCAAGTGCCATTTGAGCATCCGCCCGCTCATTGACCAGGCCAACAAGAAGACGTTTGTTAGTGCAATTAACAAAGCTACGTTGGCCACACAATAGCCTGCCAATAGTAGTATTAGTTTGTGTCATGTTTACCTCTACCTGTATCTGTTTCTGTGTGCATCCTTAGATCCTTAGTTACCATTGCTGCACATTTTAATCGATATAAAAACAGCAAAATGCTAAATGCAGCAGAGATATGCAGCAGCAGATAATTACCAATTGTGCTTGAATAGTTAGAAATGCAAAGCTATTTTTTAAAGGTAGTTCAAACTTTGGGCCACTTGAGATAAGAGCTTTAATTTTTTGTAAGCAAAATTTGATAAAATTTTCGATCGTATATAGTGTTTATATGCTTGGTGAGCCAAGTCGAACTAGTCTCTCAGTTGTTAAGCTTTATTGATGATATAATCGGCCGGATTGCAACACTATATCTTATAGCTATATAGGAACAATCTGTTGAAAAATGTCGAAAATAAGTTTTTGTCTGTAAAACTTTCTCGTTTATAAAGATATCTTAACCAAAATGGCTAGTAAACAATTTAGTTATGTTGACTAGTTATGTTGACTAAGTTTAATTAAGATGGAGTGAGTATATATTATAGCAGTCATAGGTCAAAAATTTAATTTTTATACGGAAATTTGATCAAATTTGTAAATACAATAAATAAGTATTTAATGTAAAAAGTTGATTAAAATTGATGAATAATAATAAACTGTAATTTTGGAAATGAATTTAGATAATATTAATTTGAAATTACAGTTAATAATTTGCCTAGTTAGACCGCTTTAGGTTTGACAACAACAACGAAACAAAATAAGAATAATTTTGTGGCCTCATTTTGGTAATTTTTGGCAAACAACAAATAACAAAACAACAATGAAAGGCAAATAGCAAAAGCAAAATTATGCATAAATAATAAATAATGCAAGGCGCATTCAACTAAATTGTTTAATCTAAATTCATACGTCACACACACTCTAGTGAAAATAGCAATATATATAGTAGCAGTAGCAAATCTGCACAGATTTGGCGGTCATTTGGTTTTAATAATTGATTGCACAGAAAGTGCAACCGACTGTGGACGGTGTGGCACACAGTTTGTGGCACTGTCTAAGTGCCGGCCAAATAAAATGATTTAAATATTCAAAAACAGCACTCAAACACGCATTTTTGTGGCATGCAAATTACTTATGCAACAATTTCATATTACATAATAAACACACACACACACACACACACACAGATATAGAGAGAACTCACAACTTATTTACTGCCTCTGCTCGAAATGAGTCGACAGCGCTCAAAGTTACGCGCTCAAATCCACTTTGGCACTGAATTTAAGACTACTCTCCGTATTTGTCTTCCCACTGTAAAGTATATGGGCTTTTTTATAAGATCTGATACAGCGTTATAGCAAAACTATAACTATCAATTGCTACTCATTCTCTCGATATTGTAAACTAATCTCAAATAGTTTTGATTTGAAGACAGTTGAATGGGCAGTCTTCAAACTTCATTTGAAAACAGGAATACCAAATCGAAAACGATTCGAAATCAAAAGTTTTCGGAAATGGGAACAATCGCAACAATCTCAGATCCACTAATTCAGACAGATGCACAGGACTATCAGGCCTGTTGCGAATTCCTCTTCCGAATCAATTCCATTACAATATGTACTGCATACTTTTAGACTAAACTACAAAAATTGAAGGATTTTATAATTCTAGTATGCTATACACTTTTCTGTGAAAACGATTCGAGAGTGGAATTCGGAACAGGCATGCATAACTTTATTATAACGTTTTACCAATCTAAATATATTATTTCAACTGATAAGTAAACTCTATTGTAAAGTGTTGTATTAGAATATTTTCCAGAATGGCATTATGAATAAATTTCAGGAACACATCTGTTTGAATGCAGACTTATATCAAAAACCTTTAATTGTAAAATTTGGTATTCAGACCTGTTCCGAATTCCACTTTCAAATCGTTTTCACAAAAAAGTGTGTAACATACTTTTTAGAGCATACTAGCATTTTTTCAGTTAGCCTAAAAGTATGCAGTACATATTTTAATGGAACTGATTGGGAAGTGGAATTCGGAACAGGCCTGATTATAAATGTTGTTGCGAAAAAGAAAATAATTTAATTATGAATAAAAGTAAGGGTATACACATGCTGATATGCTAAGGAAAGTATTTTATTCGTTTTGTTTTTCATTTTTTTTTAATATACACTGACCGCAGGCCAAAATAAATTAAATCATGAAATAATAAACTGAATTAGGTGCAAATTGTTGTGCGCGGTTTTATTTTATTTCGTTTGGAGTTTTCACGGCTGCCTTCGCCGCTGCCAATGCCTCTGCCGCTGCCTCTGCCGCTGTTGCTGCCACTGCCACTGCATAGCCGGTTTGTAAACCAATTTGTCGAGCTCTCATTTGTAGCCAGGCTGGCAGAAAATTTAAATGGCAAACTGTCCAAAACATTTAATTGCTGCTGCCCCCAAAAAACTCAAAAACTGTTTCAAAATTATCAAAGGGTAATAGGCAATTGTAGTTGTTGTTGTTGTTGTGGCAAGTAGCCCTTTTTGTACAGCTGCAAAAAAAAACAACAAGTAAGACTTTTGTAGTCGTATATTTCCAGCTGCAATATACTCTGTATCCATACTTGCGAAGGCGTTGCTTTGAATCTTATCTATTGTGGAGATAATCATCAGCTTTAATAAGAAAGAAAATGTATCTTTGGTCTTTGAAGAAAAGTTTTTCGTATGAAAACAGAATTTTCAACCGATTTCTCCCATGTTAGCTATAAGATATAGTAACCCGATTTTGATAAAGTTTTGTGAACTTGCTTTGATAATGCTTAAAAGCAGAATTGGCAAGTTTGGCTGAGTTATCTTTAAAAATTAAGTTTTCGAACGATCGTTTCAGCTATAAGATATAGTCGTTCGATCCTGCCAATTCACAATTCGCAAGCTCAATATAGTCTTTCTACCCAAATATGAGAAACAGAGCATCATAAAAAACTCTATGGCTGACCAAAAAAAACTAACTAGGCTGTGCTGTAATGTACTTGTAAATGTATCTACGAGTTTGTGTATCTATAGCTTTAGGTTTTACAGTATCTGTGTGACTTCGTGCGTGCTTGTGTATATATGTGTGTGTGTGTGTGTTTGTGAGGGCGGCTAGAATGATTGTGGCATTTTGTATGCCGCCTTGTATACATAGTATATATAGTACTACATAAGTTTGAGGACGAGTATGTTGTTCAGCACACAGAAAAGTTTTATAATAATTTGCGCTACAAATTTGAAATTGTAATGCGGACTCATTAGAAAGTTTTTCATTCGAATTTGTTTCTGCTGCGGTTGCTGTGGCAGCTCGATGTGGATTATTTTCTGATTTCATGCCTGCCTTTTTATGCTCATTTCGTGTGTACAATAAATTGCCTATCCAGTAAAATATCATGATGCTCGTTCGTTGTTTGCTCAGTCTCCGCTGTTTTTGAGCCTCTACAAATGGATGTTGTAGGATTTGTGCCAGGACAACAACAGCAACAACAACAACAACAACAGCAACAGCTGGCAAATGTGCATGGCTTTTGAAACTGACTAAAACTCAGTAACATATTCAAAATGTTTCTTCGCCTACAGCGTTATCCTTAACTCAGCGAACGCCTTTTTATTGTTTGCCTGTTGGATTATTGTCAAATTATATACAAGTATTTTGTATTTATATGCAAGTTTTCAATAGAATATATGAATACAACAATGTTTTTGTTTGTTGGCAAAACGACTTTGGCCTTGAAAAGGTTTATATTTGTTATGTATATCATACGCTGCGCTGCTTACTTGGCTGACATGGCGTATACATAATATGAATTTATTTATATCCAACTTTTGGCACACAAAAAATAACTTGGCAGCTCTAAAGTCGCTTTAAAAGTACAAAATTCAAATAAGTTTCAAACAAGTTTCAACTGTTTTAATGCTCATTCAAAATGCTTGTAAAAATCTTATTTATTTATTATCATTGTAACGCTTGAGTGCTAAGCCATTTCGAGTTTAGGCTATTTGCAGGTAATACAATTTTAATTAGTTCAAATTGCATCAAAAGTTTGTTGCACACACACACACACACCTGTACTTTTTAGCTCACTCTCTGTGTGTGTGTGTGTGTGTGTAGCAAAAGTGTGTTTGCATATGTGTTATACGAAAATTAATTACAGAGAGGCTCATTAGCATTTTCGTTGCTTGTTTGTTTTGGCTGGCGGCGAGACAAGCTTTTCCCCATGTTGCATGCTACTCACTACGCAGACTACAAATCCCGTTATATGCAACTGATTCTGTGTTGCAACAACTTTGAAATTCATTGCTGTCGGCTGTGTTTTCGTTGGTGTTCTGCTATATAGTGAATATATCCTTTTGGGGAACACAGATCACAAATCGTTGCTGTGACTTTTGCTACAAATAGTTGATTCATCTCTTTTGTGTAAGTTAAATGTTTTGGTTATGTAAAACAAGTGTTAATATAAAGATGACTTATTTAGGCCCAGTTTAACTATGTTTAACTTTGTTTTAGTTGTTAAAGTTGTTAAATGGCGAATGGCAGAAACTTCATCTCGTTTTCCAACACGTTTATGATCGCCTCAACGCAAGCTGAGCTTCGAGAAAATCAAATTTAGAAAAAAACAAAAACATTAATAGTCCGATTCTTATATTGAGAAAGTTAGTTATTTTAGTTTTTTTTAAGTTTCCATACAAAAACCGCATAATAGTTATTTTGAACAGTCAGTGAAACGTTTACGAATGCGCAACAAAGCAGAGCTTGATAAATGAAAGAATATTTGCAACTACAGCTTATTTTTTTTTATCAACTCTTTTCCTCTCTCTCTCTCTGCATCGCAAACACTTTCCCTTCCTCTCTCTCCAGCTCCCGCCCCACTCTATTTCCCACTCTCTCTGAGCTCCGCATTTGGTTAAATCAACAGAAACGCATTAGATTGGGCACACAAGCACATCAGCATCAAAGTAATGCACAAATAAACATACAAACAATAAAGAAAAACCAAATTGTTGCAGATTGTTAATGCAGTAAAAAACAAAAACTTAAAATGCAAATAAAACATAAAGTGGAAAACGTGTGCTAGTAGTATGAGTTTTGAGTTTTGAGTTTGAGTTTGAGGGCAAGTACGAGTACGAGTACGAGTACTTATAAAGTGCGCATACTGCAGTTGGCATGCAAAATTAACAACTTTTACTGCAGCAGTTTTGCCGTATGAAACAAGTATGAAAGTATGTAAAGTTGAGAGAGGCAAAGGCAGAGTTTTAATATGAATTTGCTTGTGAGATTAAAACACGCCGCGAAGTAGGCAACAAATGCGACTTGTTGGCTCCTACAAAAAGTACTTAGTATATATGTACATTATGTATAGTATGTACATATATAGTCTATGCAGCTAGAACAGCATCCAAATTGAGTTCTTGAACTTGCTACCATCGCTTCTTGTTGCTGTTTACATACTTTGCACACTTGCTTGTTATGAAATTGAGTCGCTAAAATAGTACACAAATACACAGACAAACACACACAAACACACACAACACACATGCGACAGTCTCATGAATAATGTAATTATTGTGCAAGGTGCGAGCAGCTGGAAAAGCTGAAGCAGCACCAGCAGCACCTGATCCTTAATTATGCCTGTCTGCTTGTCTGCTTAGTTACTTGCTTCGTTGCTTGGATGCAAAGTCCTTGACACCTGGTTGCATTGAGTAATGACCATATGGCCATATCCAATAAGAAAATCAACAAAATGCTAAAACTATTTCTATTTTAAGACTTTGTCTGTACTCTTGTAAATATTTGAAAAGAAATTTGTTTTTTTTTTTTCAGCTATGCATATTACCATAACAAAGATTATTCGAGCCAGTTACGAATTCAACTTGCGAATAATTTCTATTGAAAATTGTGTAGCATACTTTTTGGAGCAACATTGAAATATAAACTACAGCATTGTTATATGCAAACAATGCATTGTACGAAGTAAGTTTATCTCATAAAAAGCTAAATTTTGGAAAAACGTTGTAACGAGCTTATAATTAATGATTCTACAACATGCATGTAGTCACTTGACTGACAAGTGCGTACAAAATTCTAATACTCCTTCCAAATTTGAGGTTTTTAAAAAAAAAACAAAAAAAATTTTTGACATTGATATCTGACAACAATAGCAACTGCACAGATCTACCAACATAAACTTGAAGCCGCACTGATCAATATTCATTACAAATTGTATTCAACAAAAGTAGCTGAAATTCTATCAAAACAATAGCCTTGTTCTTATGCTTTTAATTGGAGTATCTGTTTTAACAGCTGTTAAATTAACAGCAGTATGTAATGTTAACATTTCTGGTATGCAACATTACTAATAAATTAAGAACAATAATAAGTTCATTTAAATACTTTAAAAAATTCTTGCTTTTTCACAACGAAAATGTCTTCTGCTTTTTAACATTTAGAGAAACCAGTCAAAAAGTATTTTTCGTATTAAATTGAAATGTTATTTTAAAAAGACATTTGCAATTGTATAACCCTTAGTTTCGAAGGGAGTCTTTAAAATTTTTGAAAATTTTTTAAGTGATGTTTTCGAACAGTTTTCCATTGAGCATTCAAGCACTAACACAAGCTATTTCCTCGGGCAGCTGTCAGAGAGTGTTCCGCGCTGGGATTTGTAGTACGTTAAGGTAAAGGTAAAGTAAAAAGGTTTTAAAAATATGCACAAAATCGTATTACCCCATATGCCATATGGCAACAAATTGTTTTTGCTTCAAAGTTAGCTTACAAATAAATTAAGAAGGCAATGAAGTAGCAGCATATGTTTAATTATGCCTGTCTGCTTGGTTGGTTGGGTGTAAAGGTCTTGACACCTGTGTTGCATTGAATAATGACCATATAGCATATAGTAGGACTAAGCTATTGCCTTAACTTGCACCACATATAAATGGTGAAGGCAAAGAAGAAGCAGCAGCAGCAGAAGCAGTCTGGCCAGCATGTGGCTGTGGCAAAGTGCAATACAAATGTTCGTTGAGCGTCCAAAAATGTGAGGCACTTGCATGAGAAATGGCAAATTCATTTACGAGTACGCGACGTTTGTTGGTTTGTTGCATTTGTCACGCTGCTAAACGGAAAATGCAAAATGGTAGCTGGCAACACCAAACACCAAACAGCAACAGCAACAACGAGAAAGGGAACGACAATAACAAGGACACAAACACTGGACACAAACACGCACAACAGGAACAGGAACAGGATGGTGGATGGTGGATGGTGGATAGTGATGCTGGCAACAGCAGCGCCAACAAGCGAACAAAAGGAAATGCCTGGAAAATTGCATTTTGAGTGCAAATATTAATTTCAGCTGGCGCGCTCACAAAGGCGGCACCAAAAGCGGCAAAAGGCGACAAAGGCGGCAAATTGCACTAAAAAGGAGCTGGAGCAGGAGCAGCAGCAGCTCCTTGTTGCAATTTGCTATTTGTGTCATGTAATTCAAACGTGCGGCCAACATTTTGCTAAAATGCATTCCACAGTGACAAATGCATTGCATATCCTGCAGGAGTGTCCTGCCCACGACACTTAACGTAATGGTGCACAGCTCTGGACCTTGAGCCTGCTGCCAACTGAGCGTAACCATCCCAGCCCCTCCCCCCCGTCCTTGTCTCAACCCTCTTACTGTCCCTCTTGACAGCAAACACATTTCCTCTGCTTGCTGCTTCACACACATTTTCAGCTTAAACGAATTAAAATAAAAGCACCAAGTTAAGCAAGTCAAACGCAAGGCTTGACCAAATGTGTGAATTTCCCAGCTCGTATCTCGTATCTCGCATCTTCCTCTTCTCTGTGTGGACCTCAAAATTAAGCACAAAAAAATGGCCCAAGGCCTTGCTAAATGCAGCAAGCTGCTCTGACCTACTGAAGATACTATATGTGTTATACATATCTGCAGTTAGGTAAGAACAGCTCAAGTGTTTACATGAAAATTTAATTAGAAATAAAATTAAAACAAAATTGCGTCAAATACACATACATTAAATTGTTAAATTGATAGTGTTTTTGATCATTATTTCAGATTTGGCTGCCAAAAAAGCAAGCATGCAGTGCACTTAACTTGTACACTGCCTGTGAAACTGTTGTTTCTGCCTGCTGAGACGGGGGTAATAGATTCTTTCATAACTTTGGTTTTATTTTTCGGTCGTAATGAAATTTACGCAACTGACCAACATTGATACAACATATATGTGTACCCCAATCAAAAGACATGTCTTTAAAATTGTGGCAGTGGGAGCTTTTTTCGGTTTGCGGCGGTGCATCCGAAATTTGAAATAAACTTGATCTGCGTATGGTATACATGCCAAATTTGGTGTCTCTAGCTCTTATAGTCTCCGAGATCTGTGTGTTCATACGGACAGACGGACAGACAGACGGACATGGCTGGATCGAGTCGGCTGTTGATGCTGATCAAGAATATATATACTTTAAATATTCGGAAATGCCTCCTTCTGTCTATTACACACATTTGCAGTACTTTATAACTCCCTTTTTTCCATTTTTAATGGGAAGAGGGAGTAAACAGGGAATCAATTTTGATTAAATTACCAATTTAAATGTACCAAAAGGTAACATTACAATTAAATTTTTCAGATTGTTTTAGTATAATATGTAATTTGAAAGCCAGGGCAACTATTTTTGTATTTTGATCAAAATTTGTTGAAAGATCAAAGTCAGCTGCTATAACCTTATAATTCTAGCAGCACTCAATCTAGTCGTTTTCTTTGCTCAAATCACACACTCACACACACATTTACATAGATACAGTCAACCCGTATCCAGCAAGTTGCAGAGAACGCTACAAATTGCATGTTGCAACACATTTTCCAGCCGTGAGTGCAACACATTTTCACTTTCTCATGGTGAGCCGTGCGCAGTGTTGCGCATACGCAATGTGCACCAGCCGTTGCAGAGTAAACAAGAAACAAGCAGCAGCAACAACAAGCAGCAGCAACAAATAGCAGCAGCAACAACAAGCAGCAATTGTTCAATTGAAAAAGCTCTCGACTGCAAAATACTCTGTTCATTGAGTTTTGTTTTATACACTAGAAGATCATTTGTAGTCTATATCGCTGTGCTAAACTTTGTTTGTATACCAAAAGTTTCGAATGGTGTCGCAGAATATTGAAATCATAGAATAAACAAATGATATACTCTCATTGCTTTGAAAACAGAGTATAACAAGGAGTCAACAACAAAAGGGTTTGCATTCGTTTAACGCTGCCACAAAATGTTATTTCAGTACAATTAAATTGATGCGCGGTCTGCATCTGGAAGTACTGCGGGTTCGGCGACCATAATCTGAACTTTGTCTAAGTGGATATTGTCGAGAGTGCAGCTTGCAGCATGTGTGTGTATGTATGTGCATGTGTGTGTGAGTGTGTCTGTGTATTGTCAGTCAATTTAGCAAATGCCGGAGTCGTGAAAGTTTCTTAACGCGGCGCGTTTTGCAGCTTGTTTTGCTTTTATTTAAGACACATTGGCAAATGCTGCACATGAAAGTTTGCTTTGCTTGTTGTTGTTTTTGTTGCTCTTCCTGCCTGGCAGCAAACAGTTTCCCTTTGTAATTATCTAGCCGGGTCTTGCGTTGGTGGCGCAGAGTGCGCTTTCAATTTCCGCATTGCCAAATTGTTTGCCAAAATCAAATTCAAATTACAAAGCAATTTCTGTTAGAAAATAGCTTAGCACACATACTAAAACACACACACACACACACACACATACACACAAAGCTAAACCCTGTTGATGGCAGTCAACTGGCTTTGCTTTTTATCTCCATCTCCATCTCGATCTGTGTCTATACTATCTCTTTCTCTCTTGGAGTCATTCACCTATTGGCATAGACATCCGGAGGAAGTGTTGTCTCTTGGATTTTGCACTTTGCAATGCAAAAAGCAAACAACATATTCATAAAAAGGGAAATGTTATGCTAATAACCATAAAAATGATTTTCAATTTATTACCATTTAAATCGATTTAAATAAAAGAAATCATGCAAATTCAAATCAAATCAAATATTTTAATTTTTTTTTGTGCTGTTTTTGGATTTGAAGTCAAATTTATTAAACATGACATTACAGTTGTCGGAATGCCAAGCAAGTTTTTTTGTTGCAGAAAAGCTTTTTAATACAAAAATTATATTTTTGAAGGGTTCTTTCTGTGACAGCTATAAGATATAGTGATCCGATTTTCATCATGTTAATTTCAGAAAAGTAAAAGCTTTTTTTTACTATAGATATAGCTGTTTAATTTGACAAGATTTAATAAACATGAACTATCTAGATTCTAGAAAGCAAGAAATTACGACCGCAAAATATAGGTTTCTAGTACTCAAACCAAGTACAACCGGTAACAAAAAGTACAAAAACTAGTTTGTTAAAGCTAGATTTTAGAATATTCTACTTTATTAAAGGTTTTTTATTCTTAAATGTCGTTAAATTGTCGTTTTTGAATATGTGACCTATTTGTACTTAATTTAATAATATAGTAAGACGTATAATTCATAGAATTTTAAGAAGAAAACGGCATAACCAACCGACGGACGGTAAGTCGAACAGGCTGTTGCTGCTGATCAAGAATATATACTTTATGGGTAAACAAATATGAATACCTTTTGTATACCATTTAGGTCTTTTTCTTTCTAGTTGTGATCGATTTCTAGGTACTCTTTTGTCATTAGTTCAGTTAGTTCAGTTAGTTATTCTGTATAGTTTCTTTAAATTCTAGAAATGATCATTTCTATAAACATAGGCGTCTTAAGTGACCTTTAACTCACTACTGTTCCAAAGAGCAGTATCCACTAAAGGTGGAATCGTGATTGAAATTCGTTCGCAACTCGATTTCCGATTCCTGAGCGAAATCCGTTCTACATGATGAATATTAGACTGCATTTTCCCAATATGAACTTTATAATTTGAATTTTAAAATTTTATGTTATAGTTTGAATCTTGTGAAGAAAATCCTCGATTAGAGCATTCTAACTTGTTGTAAATTAATAAATTTCAATTAATTTTTTCTTTCAAATTTTCTCTTAGTAGGCCTTGAAATTCTACTGAAACCCGACTAGTAAAATCAACTGTTAAATAATTTCACTCGCTTCTCCGACTTCAACAGAAGCACAACTTTTCTTATTTTTTCTTATTTCTACTTTTTTCTACTTATTTAATCTTATTTTCTGACAATATCTTTTTTCGTCTTATGTCTTATTTTTAACTATAATTAAAAAAGAATGTTTTGAATTGATTACAATTTGACAAAGTTATTTTGTGCTAACTGCGACGTGTTGGAAAACTATTTTGCTTTTCTTATAGTATAGAGAATACTTGCATTGCTTTATTAAGCATACGCAGTGTGTGCCTTTAACTGATGCTGGCAAACGCGCCAATCGAGTTAGCATCTGTCGAAACTGATGGCATTTAGTGCGAAATACGCATGACAGACTGTAATTAAAAACTGTTGGTTCCACAGGACATAATGCTTAAATTTGTGTGTCCATGTGTAATAGATAGCGCACAATGCGTATGACTCTCTCTTTATATATGTATATGCTATATGTTGTATGCTGGCTGTTATTATACAAGAGTGTTGATGCGTTCATCTCACTGCATTTGTTTGGATTTGGCATAGTGTGTTCTGGCATGCAGTTTGAATTGTGGTGAACATGCAAATATGTAAAGCACATTTATTTAGCAATAGCAAATGAAAAACGCTTAATATATCATGATTTTAGCTGAAATGCAAGTTTAGTGTAGAACTAAATATTTATAAGCAAAGTGAATAATGTATGGTAACTAGCTTTTATGGAGTATCAGCTTGAACAAATATTGACCAATAAATCATTGATTTTTATTGTTTGTTTTCATATTTATCGAGACAGTACAATAAACAGTACTATTTACGATTCTTATTTTTAACTTTTCTTCATACATTTTATGCAAATAGTTTTACATTTTTGTTTTTGTGTAACTTGCAAATATTTTTCTTGCACAGCAATGTTGATGCTGCGAAAAATATTAAATTTTCTTAACATTTTGTTAAGTTGATAGTTTTTCAAATTGATTTACAAAATGTAATAAATATTTGTTTATCGTATTTCCAAAATTCAATTTGATGCCAAAAAGCCAAAATAATGCTTAAATTTATTAGTTAAAATTTGTACATTGGCTGCATGCTCAACTTTTAGTTGAAGGCATTTTGCTGTGTTATTCATTTAAATGGCATACCAAAAGTGAGTCACACACACACACACACACACACACACAGTACAGGTTAAGCCCTTGGCCAAAAATAGCCTTCACCTTTGCACTTTTCTGTGCTCGTTTATTTTTCTTAAGCAGCTAACACAAAATGCTTGTAATTTGCTTGTTTCTTTGCACTTGAGTTAGATGAGCGCTCTCACACACACACACACACACACACATGCACGTATATTACGTATACGTTATGTTATTTTTGAGCTTTACCTTTATGCACCCTTGTGTCCTTGCAGCTGCGGCACTTGTCGAGTCGCTTGCTTGGACGGTGCAAACAACATAGCAGAGCAGAGCAACCTGGCCTGGCCAACTAGTAAATGCATTAATGGCATTCCCAGATCCCCCAGCTGCAGCTTCAGCTTCAGCTTCAGGTTCAGGTTCATCTTCAGCTTCAGTTTCGGTCTCAGAATCAGCATCAGTCTCGGCCTCAGTTAGAGTCTCAGCCTCAGCCCCAGTCCCAGTCTCAGCCCTCAGTCTCATCTTCAGCCTCAGTCTCAGCTTCAGCTCAGCGCATCGTGTGAAAAGCGCTCACATCGCAAATTTGCGCCCATTACAGAGACATGCGTGTGCAGGATATCTGTGTATGTGTGCAGGATATGTTTGTGTGCCCGTGTTGAGTGAAGTGAGGCTACAATGTTTACGCTCCGACATGACTGGGATGCTCAGCTTGGCGCCTGAAGTGTTTTTTGCTGCCGTTTTGATTGCGCTTCGCATCAAGATCAGAGAACATTTCCTGAGCTTTTGGTTCTGGCTCGTTAAGTGTCATCAGACAGTTGGCTGCTTATGGCATTTTATGCTATTTTAAATGCATAAGCAACGAGTACGTGTATATTTTTGCATACTCACACACACAAACACACACACACACACAGGTAAATCTAAATAAATAAAGACATCTGCTGAGTGCCATTGATGCCACAGCAGCCATAGACATGTAGATGTTAAATGTTGATTTTATTTTTAACGTATGCCCATCAAAATGTTTATTACGCGGAAGCCTTAGAGGCACAGCTTTATTGCAACATTGTGTGTCCTTTTAGCCGCTCGACTCATTAGCAATTGAAGTTTTGGGCAAAGTCTGGGCAAAATTTTCATTTGGCAACTGCGTCCTTAGGCCCAACAAGGCACAGAACATCAATACTGCAGCTGAGAAACAGCACATGTGTGCATAAGAGTGGGGGGCTAATGCATTTTTAATGCATCAAACACATGCTGAAGACGTAAAATTGCATTCAAATTGCTTTAATTAAGTGGATTTGCATTCGAAATTGACATGAAAATTTCCCAGAAGGCAGCAACAATACCAACAATAACAACAATTTGGGTAACAGTCACCTGCAGGAACCAAAGGACTATGTTGCGTGAGTTTTAATTGATTGCTCCATTAATTATTTACATTTAAAGTGGGCACACATGTCGTATGCTTAATTTTCATGTGTTAAGCCTTCCCATAAACCACACCAGACGTACGCACGCATTGACAATGCTTTAAAGTGCCTAAAACAATTTAACAAAATTGTTTTTCAAATATGTATGTAAATGCTTAAAATTATTTGTGTTTGCTATAAAGTTTATTTTGTGTTTCGCAAATTTGCAAAAATAAATAGTTTTGATCAAGTCAATTGACAAAATATTTGCATAGAAATATGTTTAAATATTTGCACAAAAAAAAAAAAGAGTATAAAATCAAAGATGACTTGCCTTCAAGTTGTCATATTTGCATATGAATTGGCTCTGGTCTTTGATAAATTTGTGCACGAAAAGGACATTCTCAGAAACAGTGTAAACACACAGAAGTGAACAAATGCAAGTGAACATACAATAGTATGTTGTAGGGTTTTGCAAGTGTCGTTGAGTCTTTCTATATGTGTGCTTGCATGTGCGTGTATGTGTGTGTGTGTGTGTTTGTATCCTTGACACTTTAAGTGAAATATGCAAATAAATACATGCAATTTCATTTAAGTATTTATAGAAGGTCTGGCGCCGTTTTGATTGACTTAACCATTAAACTAATTTCAAATATTTGCATAGCATGAACACATAAAATTAATTAGTACAGTATTTTATAATGATTTATGTTGATGCACCGATTTATTTATAGACTGAATCAATGCGGCCTTATGAATTACAAATAAACATTTGCAAATGTAAAACAATACGCGAATCACTGAGCTGTATAATTATAATGAAGCGTTTTGTCTGCCATAAAACTTAACCTTAATTCCATGTTAGCTCGCATTATCCTAGCGTGTTTTTATTGTCCTGCATACACACACATTGCTTAAACATTTCCATTGTTCATGGCTTATGCAGGTGCGAACCAGCCAGAAAAAAAATAAATAAAAGAAAATACAAAATCTGCCAGCACGCATAAAAAATTCGCCGTCTGCTAATTAAGTTGCTCGCCAAAATGAAAAAATACAAAAAAAAAAAAATGAAATGGGAGCTGAACTGTGAGTAGACATCGCCTCATTCTAACGCATTGTGTTGCAGTAACTTTTGTGCATAAAATAGAACAGATGCTGCTTCGCTGATGCGGGCAGCATGTGTCCTGGCCAAGTTTCTACAGCTCCTTCAGCTGCTGCAGCCACTGTTCGCGAGGCATTAGAGCAACTGCCAGGGCTCCGCTGGCAGCCCTGACCACATTTTAATTGGGCTAAGCACACACTATACTCATACACTCATACTCCCATACTACCATACTATCATACTAGTACAAGTATTACTCGTACTGTCGTCCATGCTATGCATGTGTGACATGCTATTAGTGAAACTTTTAAATGAGTTAGTTAAGTAAAGCGGGTAATGCTGTTATGAGTTTGGCTTCACTATTACAAAAGCTTTTCAGCTTTGCTTACACATATAGTATTTTCACATAGCTATGCTAAAAGCGACGCACATATCTACATATAGTTTTTTTTACTTTGTATATATGTACTTGTTTGGCTCAGAAATCCTTGATACACTTTCATTCAATTCAAAAGAAGCTTAGTGACATATGAAGCCAAAGTGAATTTTTAAGCTTAGATTATGTCTATTATTTGTCGTTAAACATTATGTTTAACGCACTGTAACTAACATTTCAATGTTGTTTAAATGTGCTGCAACATTTAACATTTATGCACATATGCACTCTATATAATTACTTGATTAAATTAAAAATGTTTAACATTATTTGCCAATAAAATTGTAAAAAATTGAAAATGTGTAGAAAAAATGTATTTGTTTGGCAAAGTTTTAGAAAGTAACAACAAAGCCCTTTACAAATAGATATTAAGTTGATCAAGAGATATTTTTATGAATTTTCAGCAGATATTTTAGTTTTATGCAGAGCCGACAAAGTTTTTATGTTACACAATATCTTATTATCAGGTCTGTTCCGAATTCATATTCCGTTCGAAATTTGCGGCAAATTGATTGGTGTTCTGAAGTACTGAAAACGTCAAGCGTTTACGTTTTTAAAAGTCATTATTTGTTGGCTACGGAATGAAAAGATATTGCCAGATTACAAAAGGAATTCAAAAAAGCAAGTTCTTAAACTTAATTTTCTTATATTCTGAATCATATTTGAAAAAGAATTGGTCCACTTATTCCTTAGATTAAAGTCGAATAACATTTATTATATTAAATTGAAAAACGGTCTGCAAAACAGAAGCGAAAACGTAGAAGAAAACGTAGCTGTTCTCGATTCAGCAATGCCTTCTAGAAGACAACTAAATAGACTTTTTACTATGAAAACTAGGTTTCGAACTCGGTTTCGAAAAAGAGAAAACAAGACAATTCCGATCTGAAATCAAAACAGTAATTCGTAAATCGTTCGGAATTCATTCGTTCTTACTTTTCAAAAACGTACTGAATTCGGAACAGGCCTGAATATACAGTTTGACTAACTTATTATGCATTTATATACTCTCTATAAGTTGTTAACGATAGACACTTTACACTTTATTATAAGTATTAAAAGTATTTTGTTGTCTTGAAAATATCAGCTAGCAAATGCATCAATAAGCGCATAATTACAATTGTTTGAGTTCAACTATAAAATTTCAATTATTTTTGTAGCGAAATCGTTATTATTTACGTCGAAAATTTGTATTAATTCAGCCTTTTTATATTTGTAGACATTTGTGTGGTAATTAGGACATAAGTGCACGCAATTAATTTCCAATTAGGCTCATGCTATATTTTTGTTGGTTTGATTATTTCTTGTGATGCTTTTTAAATGGCACAAAAACGACTCAATTCGATTATTGGCACATGAAGTAATTATCGCAAATTATATTGCCCCATATATATGATTGCATTATGTGAAGGCGAGACTCTGTCGCATGACAGTTGAATGCTTTTGCCCCGAATAAGGCAAAAAATATGCATGTACATGGTTATGAAACAAAGAATGCCAAGAGCGAAAAAAAAAAAAATAAAAATATTATTCAATTATGGCACAATGGCCATTGGGAATGTTGCAATGGGATTGGCAGAGTCCTTCTACCAATGCCAATATGATGATGGGCATAAAATATGCGTTGCAATAAATACTTGAAGTTTCCTTTTGCTGGTATTCTCAATAAATTCCAGACAATAACCATTATGCGACTTGTTTTCATTCACAATATTCATTCGGAATTCGTATATATATATATATATAGTACGTTCGTCGTATGTTTCAATATTATTCAATTTTTTTTAAGCATTCCGTATAATTGCACACATCGTCAATGAATTGCGACGGGCCATTGTCATTTGAATTGTATGCTATATATCGGACATCAATGAGTACAGTACTTATTTGGCTTGATTTCGAATTGGAATTACATATATATGGATAATATGTTTGACAACAATGGCATATTATGAAAACTCAAACGTTATCCATGTGGAATGGCTCTTGTTATTGTTTTGTTCCTTAGATTGATTTGTAATTTCAATTGAATGGATGTCGGAAAGCAACTTTGTGTAGTGTCTTCCCATTTAATTGTATTAAGAATGCTTTAGTCGACTTCGAGACACCCTGTAACCAGCACATAAGCCACTCAATCCATTTTCGTACTCATTATTTTTGTATATTATCTGTCCGTCTGTAAGTCTGTCTGTTTTTTTTTAAGCGTTGTTCAAGACTTTGTTTAAGACTAGCTTAAAATTTAGAGTTATCTTGATAAAACTTGGCAAAGATGATTCTTCTCTTTGCAGGAAGCGTTTATGTTTGAAATGGCCAGATTGGACCACTGTAACATATAGCTCACATATGACAAATCGGTTCAAAAATAAGTTTTTGTATGAAAAACTTTTTTGTTTTTTAAGATAAGTTAACTAAACTGACTTCACTTTAATTAAATTATATTTTATATATGCTGACTAAATTTCATCAAAATAGTACTGCTATATCTTATAGCTGCCATTGGAACGATTGGTTTCAAAATAAGTTTTCTCATTAGAAACTTTTTAGTTTTCAAAATAAACTTAGCCAAACTCACTTTACATAATTTTAAGCATATTATATATACTGCGGCCAAATTTGATGAAAATCGCAAGTCTATATCGTATAGCTGCCATAGGAACAATCTGTTGAAAATTACGTTTTCTTCGGTAGAACTTTTCCGCAAGGGTGTATATCTTCGGCACGCCGATAAGATAACATTTCATTCTTGCTTATTTTTATTTTATTTTTCGAATTGAGTAGCAGGAAAACGAAATGAAGGCCAAAGCATTTTACAATGCATTTTATTTCATACATTGTTTAATATTTCAAGGTAAATACTTAAAATGTTATCAAAGGACGATTTAAGAGCAAAGCCAGCCAAAGGCTCACAATTAGGGAATATTGCTCTGCAGCGACCATCTTGGTCAATATTCGTGGGCAATACGAAGGATACGTTGTAGACAAGGCGTGGGACTGACTACCTTCTAAAATGTGAAATAACTTGAGTTTTATGACGCAATTAGAAAAAGTGTAGGCTGGCCGAGTTGATAAAGCCTTATGCCAGTTTGCCAGTGGCCAGCCATAATTTGCATAAAATTCAAATAAAATAAACGGCAAACATTATAATCATTAGCTCAGTCTGCCCGCCTCCTGGGTGCAGTGTGGCCCTGTTCCCCGTCAGGCGAAGACAGGAGCAAGTTTTAGTCGTTGCCTGATTGCAACGGGGCGAAGAAGGCGTCCATTGGGGCCGCTGACATATTTATGGAGTTTCTATGTTAACGAGCCGTAAATTAATTTAGCTAATGATATATGCAACACGCTGCACAGTGGGGTAATTGAACCGAAAAGTGGCAATCAAAGTAGGCAAACATAAAATTTATAGTGTTGTTATTAAGTACAATATAAATATATGAACTTCTAAATGTTGCTTGATTATAGCTATTAAATAGTTAACTATTGGTTTTTTTTAATGGTTCCACTGTGCCAGCTTATCATTAACTGCTAGGCATATTATTAAACGCCCAACCAATCCTGCAAAGCGACTTTCTGCTGCTCCACCTGCTCGCCCAGCTTCTGTGTCATGGCAAACTGGATGAGCACCAGCAAATAGTTGAACACAATCGATGTGAACTGCAAATAAATGAATAGGTTTACAAACATGCTCAAACATGATCAATATTTGTAGGATACCAGTGTAATGACGGTTTTGTTGAGCACAGTACTCATGCCGCTGGTGAACTGCACTTTAAACTGCAAACGCCAACGCATCATGGATTCCACCAGCTGCTTGACAGTTGAGCTGCCTGGAAACCAAACATCCAGCTGCTCCAGCAAATGCAGACACTTGCGTCCCTCCTCCACACTGCGGCTACAGTAGACGGGTGCAATGAGCATCTTATAGGTGGGCACCAACATGCACAGCGATAGATAGCCAAGCAGCACAAGGCTGACATCTTCCATGTCTTGATTCTTGTTTTTGTTGCTGTTGCCAGCTGTGCCCACAGAACGTCCAAATATGATATATAGCTCGCAGGTGCTAAGCGTATAGTCATGTGCCATGGCAGACCATAGACTAAGATTGTACACCTCATTGATTTCTTGTATCAAATAGTGCAGCTCCTTGATCATATCGACAAGGCTGCGTAGTCGCTGCTCAGCCAGCTGATCCTTGTGCAGAAACTGCGGCTTAAGGATCTGTTGCAGCAGTCGAAAGCGTATGCTAAGCAGCTCAGCTAAAGTCATATGCACATAGCCAGTTAAATGTGGTCCACTTGTTACAATAACGTAGCACAGTGCAGCTGGCAGCACAATCTCCGGATGATGACCCTCAACCAAGCTGACTAGTGCCGTGTTTACAGCACCGATATACAGTATGCTCACCAGTGTTAGTACAAGTATATTCTTGCGCAGCAATTTGCCATAGTTGAGTTTGGCACCAAAATCATGAATCAGTTGTCCATCAATCTTAGCCAGACGTTTGTAGATGCACAGATGTCGCTGTGCCCAGGCTTGCAGAGAGAGCACAGTTGTAATAAACACTAGCGTGGATAGCACCAGCTCTAAGCCCATTATGCTTAGCACCATCTTGTCCAGCCTTAACATGCGTTCTCGCAGCAATCTATTCTTCAGCAGTGTATACACTGTGCTGCATAGTCCCAACAGTGCCACACTGGCACAGCACAGGGAATACAGACGTGTCCATTTATTGATAATGAAACGTCCATCACGCTCAAAGAAGCCGCTGCAGCCCATGATGAACTGCAGCCTGCACGTTAAGCTTACACAATCCTGAATTGTTTCCGGCTCTCGAAAGTAATTCAAAATTGCCATGTTGCCATTGGGCTCAGTCAATCATTAGCAAGTCACGCACGGGCGACGGTTCAGTGTGCTTTGATTGGTAAATTATCGATGGTGTTTGTTTTTGAAACGTTAGCCAAATTATTGTTATTAATGTAATTAGTCATTTATTGGTGGCTAAATCTAAATATATCGTATCGCTTCAATGAAGCAATTAATATACAGAAAACTGTTACTTACTTAAATTACTCTAATAATAGTCAAAAACAAGAAAGTCAGCATGACAAAACCATACCAAAGACCAGAATAGGTAAATTTGATAAAGATAGCTTGGGAAACAAAACAAGTAAGAATACTCTAGTCGAGTGTGAACGACTACAAGACTTCCTGCTCCGAACATGCACTTCAAGCAGATCAGCGGCAACGCAAGCAAGCAGCTCACTTAACTTGTACAGTGCTTGTCAAACTGTTGCTACTGCCTGCTGAGACGGGGGAAATAAATTCATCAATGACTTTGATGCTTGTTATCCGATTGCAACGAAATTTACGCAGCTAATCAACATTGATATAACACATATGAAGCCTGCGTAAACTTAATCTGCGCTTGGTATACAGGAACCTGCATGCCAAGTTTGGTGTCTCTAGGTCTTATAGTCCCTGAGATAGATATGCTCAAACAGACGGACGGACGGACGGACAGGCGGACAAACAGACGCACAGACAGACAGCTGATCAAGAATACATAGAGTTTATATAGTCAGAAATGTCTCCTTCTGTCTGTTACATACATTTCCTGTACTTTATAACTGCCTTTTTCCCTCTTTGAATGGGAACAGAGAGTAAAAAGTGTTATACTATATATAAAGTAATTTTTCAACCGATTGATCTACGATAGTTATTAATCTGATTTACATATTACTGTATCCACATCTAAAGAATTGGATAAATTTATGGAGTGTTTATTATCGTATTATTCAACCTTTTGCTTAGTTTCTTTTTTAACATTTCCATTGCTTCAAGAAAAAAACATTATCGTACCAACCGACTCGTCGGGTGAATGGGCGAAATGTTCCCAAACTTTAATGGAAACTAAATAGAATCCTAATGGTAAACTTGGTAAATACTACTGACTTATGTACATCTCCCGTGTCAAAAGAAGGCCCTGTGAATTTAATATAAAATCAAATATAATTTGAAATTACACAAACAATATATTTTCAACTTGAAGAGTGTAAGGGCAACTGTGATGAACCTTTGATAACTCCTTCAGAGTTTTCCAAAACATTAAGCCAAAGGGTGGGAAATTTCTCTTGGCTATCACATCACACATATTCACTATATCGTTGATCAAGAAGGGATGATATTCATTGCTATAGCCTTTTTTGAAGACATCTACCTGAAACTTTTAACTTTATCTATAACGAACCATAAATTGTGAACAAATGAGTTACCCACAGTTATTAACTAATCGATTTTAAATAATAGGAAAATTATATACTTAAATTTTAAATTTGCATATAAACGTTTATTTTACTTGTGAGGTTTAAATGTAGCTGTTTATCAAAACTCAAAAGAATGCGCCAGTTCAAATTGCCCGAATAGAAGATACTGAACACAGGTTTGACATAGTCCAATCCAATCTTGCCTAATAGTTTTTTTTATTGGGCATCCTTGAAGTTGATGTATTGCTACTATTTTTCTGCCTTGTTTTTACCGCTTCCATGGCTTGAGCATAAAACTTAATGGTACCAACCGATTCGCCCGGTCGATTAGCGAAATTCTCAGTTATTTTGAAGGAAGTTAAATAGAAGCCTAATGGAAAAACTGGAAAATATCTCTCATCTATGTAAATGTCCCGTGCCATGATATGACCCTGAGAATTAGATAAAAATGTAGTTAAAATGTTATTTGAAATTAGTCACACATTATCTACTTAATTTTTTTTACCGTGAAAGGGCAACTATGATTGGCATTTGTAAAGTCTTTGATAATTTTCCAAAATAATACGCCATAGGATGAAAAATTTCTTTTAGATATGATATCACACATATTCACCATAATGTTAACTAGAAATGGATAATATTGATTGTTATAGCTCTTTTTGAAGACTTCAATCTGAATCTGTAAGAATATTAATGAATTATGTGTAAACTATAAACCAAATTTTCTTCTTTTTTTTTACCGATGTATTTCGAAGTGGTAAAATAAGATCACAGTCCATCTGAGCAACAGCTTTATTCCAATTTCGAGCCTTCACAAAGCAAGTGACATTTTCAACTCGCTTTGGATTAGGAATACATTCAATATTTGATGTTTTATAAACCACTAGTGGTTCACCACACTGTAAAGATAATAACAATTATTAATAACTTAATCAAATACTTACAAAACACTTTTAATATTACCACTTTTAAAAGCTGCAATAAGCTCAGAATAACCACCAACGTATAATGCATTTTACCAAATAGTGAAGAAAACACAATTTGCTAGATGATATAAATATTATCTGAAATATATTTGAAGCATTACGGATCATTAGATATATTTCGAAACTAATGCGTTTTTAAGCGAAACAGCTATTTATAGCATCACTTCCAAATTACTCAATGATATTTGCTGATATCGTTCAGTTGTACACATACAATAACTATAAATATAGTTGGTAAGCTTATCAAAATAGTTTTGTAATTGCAATAATAAGGATTATTATATGATACATAAGCTGCCTACTTTTATCTGTATTTCTAGACTTACGATGAAAGCAAAACATTACGTTAAATGATCCATCAAGTCTACAAATTTATATCACAGTGTACTTAATTAACTTATCTTGTTCAAATATAATACAAATTATATGCCTTCAATGCAAAAATTTCATTTCATTTAGATTAACAAATAAACGTTTTGTTTTTTTATGATGTTTATCCAAAATCAACTATGCTCTAGTCAAAAGTGCTTGACTACAATATACCCTGTAGGCAGCTATAAAGTATGACAACTAGGGATGTAAATAGCCAACTTTATATCGATATTGCCTTGATAGCTATATCAGGAAGAGGTATCGATTTCTTCCAATATATCAACACCAAAATAAGGATATATAAAGATGTTGTAATGATTTTCAGACTTGGATGCAGAGTGTCTCATAGTCGAGCACACTCCACTAGTTTTTATTGGGCATACGTAATACAGAATTATTGTTTTTCTTGTTGTTTTTTTTTGTTTTAACCATTTCCATGGCTTGGGTAAAATATTTGATGGTGCCAACCGCTTCGCTGGGTCGATCAGGGAAGTTCTCAAAAACATTTAAGTTAATTAGATAGAAACCAAGTGGCAAAACTGGAAGATAGCTCTCAGCTAAGTATATGTCCCGAGCCATAATATGACCCTGCAAATAACAAAAAAAGAAAGATTGAAAATAAAAAACAAAGTACATATATTTCTTAGATTTTACCGTGTAGGGGCAACTATGATTCACATTTGTAAAATGTTTAAGGATTTTCCAAAACATCACGCCATATGGTAAGTAATTTCTTTTAGATATTACATCACACATATTTACCATAACGTTGACCAGAAAGGGATGATATCGATTGTTATAGCCTTTTTTAAAGAGTTCCATCTGAACCTGTAAGAATATGAATTAAGCTTTATATATATATTGGTTGTAATACCAAATTATCTTCTTTTCTTTTTTACCGATGTATTCCGAAGTGGTAAAATAAGATCACAGTCCATCTGAGCAACAGCTTTATTCCAGTTTTGTGCCTTCAAATAGCAAGTTACATTTTCAACGCGTTTTGGGTTAGGCATGCATATTATATTTGTTGCCTTATACACTACTTGTGGATCACTGCACTGTAAAAAATGTACCCACATAAGTAAATTAATGAAAAACATAAACTTACTTTCATATTACCACTTTTAGGAGCTCGAATATGCTCAGCAGAACTATCAACGAATAATGCATTATGACTAATATTATAGAAAACACATGTTGCTGGATAATATAAATAATTTCTGAATTAATTGATGCATTACGCATCATTAGATTTGATTCGAAACTAATGCGTTTTTAATGGCTTGTTTGTATCTAAATGTAATGTTATCTGACACGTTTCTTGGGCAAGTGGCAAACATGAAAATTGTGATTTTCAGTCGAATTATATGATTTGATAAATTATGTTTTTCCATGAAAGGACAACTGTACTTCACATTTGTAAAATTTTTAATAGTTTTCCAAAATTTCGGATATCACGTAACACAAGCTTATCAAATCGATAACCAGTAAGCGATTATATCGATTGCTATAGCTCTTTTTAAACACTTTTGAAGTGAAAAATAAAATCAAAGAAGAGCAAGTAAGTTTTTTTTTAGTGCTAGAACATAAATGTTTATTGTAGGTACATTAATCGTACTAGAAAAGCACTCGAAATCCCAAAGAAGTTTTTATTCTGTCCAATTTTTTTTTAAAGTTGAGTTACTTTAAGCATTTAAAGGGTATTTAAATCATTTTATTTATAGCTATTTTTCTCGTTCTTTTTATGGTTTCCATAGCTAATCCATAGAGTTGAATTGTTCCAAGGATGTCAGTTGGCTGATTGTTGTAGTTTTCACTAAATTTTACAACAAGTTTGTATTCGCCCAATGGGAAATTCGGAACATAAGTTTCATCAAGGTACAAGTTCTTTGCAGATAGATGACCAAACAAAGGACAACTATGATTAAGATTTGTGAAACGTTTCATATGTTTCCAAGTTATGGTGCCATATGTTAAATAATTTCGTTTTGAAATCACATCGCACATATTAAACTGAACATCGATTAGAAATGGTTGATATTTGTTGCTGTAGTCCTTTTTAAAGACCTGAATATGTATCTGTAAGCACAAGGATTTAGCTATAGTTAAATATTAATTTTAATTTTCAACCTACGTTTACACTTTGGTATGGTATAATAAGGTCAAAATCCATATTAATAACTGATTTATTCCAATTTATAGGCTTTATAGAGCAAGAACCATTTTCAATACGCTTGGGATTATGCGTGCATTCTATTTTTGTACATTTGTATATTGTTTGCGCCTCACAAAACTGTCAAATAAAAGAGTTTGAAGATATATATACATAAAAAATATATTTTAAAATACCGCAAGCAGAATGACCCAAACGCTGATTAGAACAAATTGTTTCAAAATCATGATCACAACTGACTTGTAATGAAAATTTACACCGCTTTTTAAACATAGTAGTTAACATAGTTAATAATGTGTTAGCCATAAATAGGCGGAACGAATAATTGAAAATTGATTTGCTTTTAATATTTATTTAATTGTTTTTTTTTTTTTACTTACACTGAAGTAAACAAATCAAGGCCATTACGACAAAGCTCGATCGAATCGGTATTAATACTGATAAAAAACATAGTTTTTACTGTTAAAATTATTATTTTCTACCGATTCTTCCTATAGCAGTAGGATATAGTCTTCCGATTTAAAGAAAATTTGGTCAGCATGCCAAAAACTTACAAAAACTTTTAGCAAGTGAGTTTCTTTAAGATAACTTAAGGAAACAAGTAAGAATGCTTTAGTCGAAACTCCCTGCTCCCAACTTGCATTTCAATCAGTTCAGCGGTCCAGTTCCTGTCAAACTGTTGTTTCTGCCTGCTGGGATGTGTGTAATAGATTCTTCCATAACTTTGGTGTTATTTATCCGATAGTAATGAAATTTACGCAACAGATCAATAATGATTAAACATATATATCAAACATCAAAGCTTTATCTTTAAAATTGTGGCTGTGGGAGTTTCTTGCAATTTGTAGAGTTGCGGGGTGGTGCATCCGGAATTTGAAATGAACTTGATTCGCGTTTGGTATACAGGAGCCTGTATGCCAAGTTTGGTGTCTCTAGCTCTTATAGTGTCCGAAATATGTGTGATCATAGTCGGAAATGGCTGGTTCGTCTCGGCTGTTGATGCTGATCAAGAATATATAAAGTTAATATGGTCGGAAATGCCTCCTTCTGCTTGTTACACACATTTGCAGTACTTTATAACTGCCTTTTTCCCATTTCTAATGGGAACAGGGAGTAAAAAGAAGTTATTTATATTATACAACTCACATGGCAGCTATATGTTTTAAGTGTTCGATCTGAAGCATCTCTGCCAAATTTCGCCAATATAGTTTTAAAACTGAGAAACGGACACACAAACAGACGAAAGGAAGTCTCCTTCAATACAATTCAAAGCGATGTCAAACGAAATCCGTCATCGATACTTTGAAAGTGCCATAGATATCGATAGTTTTGCACAAACATAATGCTATAGCTATGCTGTTTCATTATTAACACAAACATTACAAGTATTTTGATAAATCAACATGCATCAAGGATAATGAACTTAACGGCTATATGGCGACTGTTGTTGGCCAGGCGCAAGGCTTATAAATTAAACATTGTAATCCCAGGGATTATGGGCAGAACTGTCATCAGAGCTGGCGCTGTTCCAAAAGTCGCTGACGAAGCTGACAAACATGATGAGGCCCAAACGTTGATAAAGCCATGGCCATAATGATGGCGTTGGCGACGCCGACTGCGACACGTGTACCAGAGCCTAACTACTCTGTAACGGTATCAGTAACGGTTACAGCAATGGCAATGGTGTCAGTTTGGAGGTGGCATAAAGTATTGCATAATTTACGGCTGGCCAAAAGCGGAAATATTGACATGGATATGGCAGTATGGCGCTGTCATTATGCCACTCGCTGCCGCCATTTTGTCTGCTTTAATTAATTAAAGTTGATTAACGAAAATTTTATGATTGTCCAATCGCAGCAGGAGGCAATCAATCATGGCCACTGTGGCCAGCCTCCCCCCCACCTTGCGGGAGTGTGTTAATTATTTTACATTAAATATTTATGAGCTAACGAGTAAAGGACCCCCAAAAGAGCGGACTAACAAAAGGAGTGTACAAATTAATTAGGCATGCGAAAAACAAACGAATGACAAAAACAACAGCAGCAGCAGCAGCATTGATAAAAAGAAATAGTTAATAAATTATTATTGCACATTTTGGTTCAACAGTTGAGTGCACACAACATACATTCTTCTTCTTTTTTTTTGACGCAACTGTTGATTTTATGGTTGGATAACTTTTCAAATAAACATTTAACAAATACAGTTAAATTTATGCTCTAAAGCTAACAAAATTCCAAAATTCAAATTGAAATACGCTGAAAATAGTTTTCATCTGTATCTATTTTTAAATGTCAAGCTGGTTGAAACTGCATAGCTTGATAAAGAACAGCATGCCTAAGATACTATTATATATACGCTTGCTGAAAAGTTGTTCATATGAAAACTTAATTTTTGATCGATTATTCCTATAAAATATAGTTGTCCAATTTTTATAAAATTTGATCAGCATGACAAGCACATGCACAAACGGAGAATTTGTAAATTTGTTGAAACAAAAATGTTTTTCATACAAAAACTAACTAACCCAGCCGTGGAAATTAGAATGCCTGAGTAAATCAGCGCTGAGTTCATACCTGATTTCTCGGAATTAGAAGCGAGAAGGTAATGCCTACGAGCGTAAACGAACTTTTTCTAGAATTTCCGATGGGGCACTTAAAAATGAAAGGGAAATAAACATATTTAAAACAAAAGTGTGAATTGTTGCTTTTGATTTGACTGTTGTTTGCACGGGTCAGGAGTCCTAACGTTCGAATTCCAGTTTCCACCGGATTGCTTTTTTTAATATTTTTTATTTAGGCAAGAGAATACACCTTACAAGAGAAGGCCTTCTGTAAGTAGGACATCCCATACAAAAAAGAAAGCAAGTAGGCCTGTGCATTAACTTTCAGGCCTGAAACAATGTATTGATTCATTGTTATCTTGAGTTATACACATTGTATGCTAAAATCAAAATAAACTCTGCAAGGGTGTACAAAAATATGTTTTCTAAAGAAGGGAAACCTCTACTTTGATGGATCAATTTCATATCACGCGTGTGCATATTCGATCAAGATGAATACAGGACTCGTTATTATGGTATTAAATAAATGCATGTTTAATGATACAGATTATAATAAACATGTTAGTTTTTTGTTGCACAGCAACATTTTTTTTATGTAATTTTTTATTTTATTGTTGGCTAATTGTAACTAACTAATACAATTTATTTGGTTTTTTTTCAGAATATGTTTATTATAATTTAATTGTATATATACATGAACACTTAAATTAATGACATATGCACATTGCTTGCAAAATATAATTTTACTGAATTTTTAAATTGATTCGATTAACTAAATAAATCAACCAACGAGTAAATAAAAAGATGTTTTATTAATAAATTAAAAAATACAGATTTTGAATAGTATGAAAACTTTATTGTTTTTATAGACATCTCAACCAAACTCAGCAATTACTTTCTATATTATTTAATTCAAGTTGAAAATTTCAAATCGGACTATTTATTATCTCGTCTATGTTAAATGAAGTATTTGTAAGAATCACTTTTTAAAAAGAAGATTAGCATTGTCTAGAATAACATTCAAAATAGAGGGCGCTTCCAGATGAATACAATTAAGAATCTGAACGTTTTTTTTGAAAATGTTTGAAAATGAAAAAAAATAATTGATTTAAAGCGGTTCCATTTACTATAATAAACCTTTATTTACGCAATTATAAAAACATATCTGCTAGAATTTAATGTTGAATTATAAATCGCTTAGCTTATTTAAGTGCTAATTCATGTATTTTTTTTGGTTTATTTTTTTTTTTCGAATAACTTATTTAACAAATTTGCACATGTGACAGCTGACTAGTTGGCTAACTGACAAACTGACAATAGCAATTCTCAACTTGATTCAATTAGCGCTAATTTAAAATGCCAACACATGTCGAGAGAGCGCTAGAGTTTCTGTAAAAGCAAAACTGAAATGTAAACCCCAATTTTCCACATGACCCCAATCAAAGTTGTTGTTATTTTTGGTGTGACATGTAGCTAAGTGTTGATTTGGCACAATTTGTGTTGCCAATGCTATTTTGGTTGTCACATTAACTGATCCATGCAAGTGAGTCCTAAAAACAAAAAAGTTGTCCCATGTCTTCGGGATATGCAGTGATATACAAAATATGCGATGTCAAATAAAATTGTGAATTCGCATAACAAAAGGCCTGCGACCTAAATGCGCATTCAGGCATGGCAATCAAGTGCTATTTTGCCATGATATGATATATTATTGGGTTTGGCTTTAAACAAGAATAACAATGTACATATGTATGTAGTTGATACATACATATATCGTTAGTCTTTCTCATGTACTTTTTTTATTGAAGTTAAACTCTCATATATGCCACTTCGCGATACAAATGAGCTTATAATGCCTACATGTATACGCTCAGTAGACACAGCAGGTTGGCAGCGGGCACATTTGCAGTTTTTATGGCAAAACAACATAATCATCATCATCAGCATACATTCTCATAATCAGCATTCACACACACAAACACACACATGCACATACATATGCCTAAATGCACATTGACAAATGTTTGAGTTGCTTGCCAAACAAGAAAATACATTTGTCTACCCGCAGGCAGCCTCATAAACACTTATATGGTGTGCGTGTATGTGTGTTATGTGTGCTAGTCTGCGTGTACACGAAGAAGTTACTTCATGAAGCTTTTGAGTGCAGGCATAAGTTTTAAAGGGGCAGCTCTTCTTTGACAGAGTTGCATTTTTTATATATTTTCCATTGGCTTTTTTCGATTGTACTTGAGGTGATAGAATATCGATAGATTTAGTCGTTAGTACTATCGAAAAGTTGCTTCAAGAAGTTGTTTTTTATTGTAGTAGTGGGATTTAGAAGGGCACATAAGGTGTGTAAGACTTCATTGCCGAAGTTGCACTTTTCATATATTTTCCATACTATCTGTCGATTAAATTAATCGATAACACCATCGAAAATATACTTTTGTCCCCATATACTTATAAATAAATTTAT
The DNA here is from genome assembly GCA_949708635.1 of Hirtodrosophila cameraria. Taxonomy (NCBI): domain Eukaryota; kingdom Metazoa; phylum Arthropoda; class Insecta; order Diptera; family Drosophilidae; genus Hirtodrosophila; species Hirtodrosophila cameraria. The sequence goes on along the minus strand of OX453089.1, from coordinate 9,808,154 downwards.
AAAAAGTCAACTTACTAATTGCGGTGTTAAACATAATAATGGTATTTTGACTTTCAAACAAGTTCTTCAGGCTAAAATTTATTTTCATTATACTTTTAAAGTTTTAAAACTAATAAAAGGAAAGATATTTGCTAAAAAAATCTTAATTAACAAAGGAGTTGGAAAAATTCTACTATTTACTCTATATAAATCGATAAATAATTACATATTTTGAGGAAAGTTGAACTAAGTTTTGCGCGTATATTAAGTTAATTACTAAATAGCTATTGATTCCCTATGTCGACCGAGTTAGTTTAGCAAGTTCAGCATGTAAACAAACTTCATGCAGTAACTTCTTCGTGTAAATGCGTACTTTGCAAACATATATGTGGCAAAGTGCAAGTGTTGCACGCATTTGAGAGGCAACACTAGCATGTCTCCTAATAGGCCGTCCATTTGTACTACGCACTTGCCAACTGACTGCGTCTTAATGCCACACGCAATTAAATTAAATACACAACATAATTAATTACCTCAAACACGTGTGTATGTATGTATGTGTGTGTGTGTGTGTGTGCGTACGTACATACATACAAGCGGCAGAAGGAAAGCAGGAAAAAGAATCGTGTGTTGGCCACAAATTTGCTGGCTTGATTTGTTAGCAGCATTTTGTTGCACGCAGAGGGCTCTAAGGTGTTAATGCTCGCCTGGGCAACACCATTCATTATTAAACTTTGCTTGTGTGTGCGTGTGTGTATCTGTGTGTTTATGTGTGTTTATGTGTGAGTGTGTATGTATCTGCTTGGGTGTTTGACCAGCTTGAAATAAAGAATGATTTATGATGAGAACGCTCGCCACGCATGTTCGTTCTCACAATTAAACTTTGACCTCAGTTGCTTGGTTTTCTTTGTAGAAATTCTTGCGGTTTGAGTTCATACTCTATATTTTAAAAAAATACATTTTTTTTTTTAATTTTGATAAAATATTTGTAGTAAAAAGGCAGCTTAAGCCAAAAATCAAATTTATTTTTTATGAAATAAATAAATGAATTTTTAAATAAAAATTCACATGTAATTTTAGGTTTTTTTTTTTTTTTAAATAATATGTTTTTGATTTATTCAATAAAACAAGATAACCAATTGGATTTTGATTTTTTCTTCCTGGTTTAGATATCGTTCTACAATTTTCAAGATGAGTTCCAATAGTTGTCATTCCATTGTCTTAAAAACCAGACTTTTGAAACCGAACTTTCCATTAATATTCGAAGTTCAGAAAAGCTTATCATTGTGATTCCTTATTTTTTTGATCTGAATCGGAAATTCGAACATTTCTGAATGTCTATTATAAATTTTACTGAACATGCTTACAATTTTCTGATAAAAATTAAGAAAAGTAAACGGTGTGACACAAAAAATAAATAATGATAAGATATTAATGTTAAATATATTTAATATATATTATAATTATAGTGTATTGCAACTGTTATGAAAAATCGAGCTAATAAAAATGGTCTAGTTTTAAAATTTAATTAAATTTAATTACAAGAGAAAATTACATCTAAAATTAAAAAAGAATCGTGTGAACTTAGCTTGTCAACCAAAAATCATGTTTCAAGCCAAGACTTTCAACTAAATATATGACCTGTCCGTAGGGCATTTAATATACCAATGTTCTTGGCTATAACATTTTCACTTATGCAGCAATTTTGATAAAGAGTGAATGAGAAAATGAGAAAAGCCATTGAAAAACTAAGCGGACAGTGCTTAAGTCTGGCAGGCAAATGCCATAAAGTGAATCATAAATTAAAACATTATGATTACGAGCGATGCACAAAAGGAGCGCACAAATCAATGGGCCATAACCCGTAATGCAACTTATAGCAATTTGGCAATAACAGTGCATTGATATAGCCAATATACTATATAAAGTACATGGCTTTCAGCCGAGCATCCCATCAAAAGGACCTGCCCATCAAATGCCTTGTTGCAAACGTTATCAGTTGCGATACTGAGTACTCGCTATAATACTCGTTGTAATACTCGTAATACTCGTCTCAAAAATTGCATGCATAAATGCGCTTAATGTTAACGAGTGGGTAACGAGCAGCAGCAGCAGCAGCAGCAGCAGCAGCAGCAGCATCAGCCTCATCATCAGCAGTAACTCCTGCTGCTGCTGCTGCTGCTGCTACTGCAGAGTGGTATCCTTTGGACTCCTTATGGCTCGCAGCCCCCAATCCTTTGGTCGTTGCTTGGTTGAAGTGTTATCATCGCGGCTGTTTTATCTCCTGCTGCTGAAATATGCCCACGTCCGTTGCTGGTCGCCGCCGCACTTTCCGGCCACGACTCGCCGTTGCATGCTCTCTTGGCCTGCTGCAGCATAAAAGCCACTGAAGCGTGTAACATAAAACTCGCAACAGCAACAACAACAACAGCAACAACAAAAATGTTAAATGAATATTCTTCTTTTACTTGTAGCTTGTTTTTTTTTTTTACTTTTTGAGTACTCTGCGCCAGGTGAAAACGTTATGCAGATGGTTTGTTAAATCAGTTTCGAAATATGTATGTTGGTAGATACAAGCTGCTTGCTTGAAGCTGATAAATTGAAAAGCATTGCTTGTTTAAACAATAAAACAGATTACTTTTAAGGAAATCAGCATTGCACAGCTTGCGCAATATAATTGCATATGTTAAAAGATTGATCCACGTAGATATTTCAACGAAATAGCGATGCAGCATTTCGATGGCAGTCTCAATTTTATTACAGTTTTTATTACAATATTAATCATTTTAATCTTATTACATTTATGATAATAGTGTTTGAAATTCGTTGACATTTTACAAAAAAAAGCTTTGAAAATGTTATAATCAATGAACTGGGCATATTCAAACTTACTTTTCAAATGGCTAACATGTTAGAATGTTTTAGTCGAGTGTGCCCGACTATGAGACTCCCTGCTCCCAACTGTCAGTTCAGCGGCAACACAAGCAAGCAACGCACTTAACTTGTGCAATGCCTCTAAAACTGTTACTTCTGCCAGCTGAGTTTATGTGGGAGTTTATGGGGATGTACCAGAAATTTGAAATGAACTTGATCTGCGTATGGTATACAGAAACCTACATGCCGAGTTTGGTGTCTCTAGCTCTTATAGTCTCTGAGATCGACGCCTTTATACACACGGACAGACGGACGGACGGAAAGGCAAACATGACTAGTTCCTCTCGGCTGTTGATGCTGATGTATATACTCTATACAGTGCAAAATACCTCCCTCTGCCTGTTACATACATTTGCAGTACTTTATAACACCCTTTTTCCCATTTTTAATGGGAACAGGGAGTAAAAAGCGGTGTTTACACGATGCAATTCTTGCACTGATGCTTATTACGCTCAAGAATTGAATCCTCTAAATTCCATTTTAACTACTAAATATTGCTTATTATTAACTTGTTTTTAGATATGATCACAAGATTTGTTTTGGTTTGTAGTATGGTGTAAGTATTTTCGCAATAAAACATATTTTGTATATTGTGGTTATTAAAGGATTGTTTGCAGACATATTACTTAATTCAGTACTGTAACATATCATTTTGATGCCTTGTTTACCCTTCCTAACGTACTTGCCACAAACACAATGTATGTAAGTATATTAGACGCAAAAAGGCAGAAAGCTTCTTTATCAGTTTTTGTTGCGCTGCGCAAATATTTGCGAAATATTCTTGCTCATTAAATATGGAGTAAAGCCGATTATGCCGCACGATGTGGCATGCCTACGACCACGACCTGGTTCAGGTTCAGTTTCAGTTTCAGACCTGAGACTGCTTTGCAGCCCTGGCAGCTATATAGCAGACGTGGCAGCCACCAGAGCTGATTAACGAGCTGCAAATGATGTTATGCCCCGCCGCTCGCAGTGTGCGTAAATCACAAACAATTGGGCGTGTGTCAAGCAGAGGGAGAGGTGTGAAAGTTGGGGTATGGTGTTGCCCCTGCAGCGCAGCAGCATGCAACATGCGTTCACTACAACATTGCAAACATGTTGCTAATGATGTTGTTGATGTGGCATTGGCATTGTTGAAGTGCACAGCCAAGTTGGCATTCAATGCGTTTCACTTGTTGCAACGCAGCTGTTGCATATCTTTTCTTATTTTTTATTATTTATATTGCCAAAGAGGCAGCGCATCGCCTGACACTTTAAATGCTCGCAAAACTTACATCCACAACGCCCTCCCCAAGGCGCCCAAACTTTGAAATGTTTCGCCAATTGGCGGACAGACATCAGCTTAAAGCCATTATAAAGGCAAAGAGCGACTGACAAAAGTTAAACTTTTTATATGCAGCAGTTAACAGCCATTTCGAAACTTGTACGTGGCAAATAAAATGCACAATCCCAATGGAGACTGCAATTGGGCGACAGCGAAAAGGGGGGAGGGGGCGAGTAATACTTAAATGGGATATGCTCGTAGTACAATATGCTACTTAGTTCTAGACCCAGTTAAGGAAACACATACTCATACACTTACATAGAAACATATTTGGCCATGAAAGCAGCTTAGTACTTAATAACTACTTGCAGAGCCGCAAAGAAAGGCAAATGTGAGTTTTTAAGTAGCCAAAAATGCCAAAAAGCAGAAATATTTATATGACAAATGCAGAGAGAGAGGGGAACTAAAGGGGTGTTGTACTTGTATATTTGATTTGTTTTTACCTTTTGACATGGTTTTGATTCTCAGCTCGATGCCATCAAGAATATTAATATTTTTGTATGGCAGCAGCACACACAAGTAAACAAAGCAAGGATTATTTACAACATATCGTAAAAGTATCACAACAAAAAAATAAAGGTTTCTTCTTACATTTGCACGTTGCATAATAAAGCAATACGTAATCAGTAAGAATATTTAGTATTCCCTCAAAAATGCAAAGCTCATTTCAAATTTAAGAATATGTTTTCAAACTTTTGGTATTTACGTAGTTTTTGGCTAAACTTTGTTTTAGTTTCCATACTTAATTATGGATAGAAGCAGTTTCTCACCTTTAGTTTTTTTTTGTACATTTTGTATGCCATTTTCAAACTTATACACTGTAATTAAAGTAGAAAGAGGCTTTGAGAGTATTTTGGACGTTTGAGCCAGTTTGACGTTAAAAAATTGATTCATTATTTAACTAGATCATTAGGTTTTGCCTAGTTTATCAAAAGTAAAGAATTACAAATCATCTTCAAATTATTTTGAGACACTTTTATTTAATCGCTAAATCGACTTGTTTCGGTTTCCACTTTCGACAAAATTTTTCGCAATAGAAATTTTATTTAAAATATCAAAAAATTTACATATTGCTATTGAATCAAATTTCAATTGAAAGTAAATTAAATTCTTGAGAAAATTTAGACTCAAAAATAAGCATTTAATGATAATTTACTCTTGAAATATCTCATTGAAAGTGGAAACCAGAACAGACCTGGTAGTTTCTATATCATAAAATTGATATGTACTGCACATTCTTGTGTAAATGAATAAATTTATGAAATACCTAATTTCAAAGCGTATTTCATAGTCGGCCATAGTCTTTTAAAGCACCCTGACCAAATGTTCACAAACGTGAAAGTTGTTGATTACAATTTACGAAATTCTGTCGAAGCGACTTTGATAATTGTAGGCTTCTAAACATCGGTCTGCTTTATGATTAATAGACTTGCAAATGAATTCTGCAAAAGCTAGACTAGCATATAAATCATGAATCCCATGCCAGACTAAAATCAGACAAGCTTATGGAGATGATGAAGCCGCTGTTGCTGCTGCCGCTGTTGCCGTTGCTATACAGTTTGTGGTTTGTGGAACCAGCTTCAGGTGAATTTGGCTAATGAAACTCTCTATCAGCCAACTAAAATATACGATTTTAGCCAAACAGCTGCTGTTGCGACCGCTTAATGCAGCAGAGATTCAGGGCCTATTGCGTCGCGAGCATTTGGAGCATATGTTGCCCGAGGGTCGCTCAGTAACTAATGGATTTGCTGCACTTACGGGCTATACTCTGGGGTTAAGCAAGGCATTATTGGGCGTATTTATTTACGATGTGATAACGGCAAATGTGAGCAGTATTGAAAGTGAAACAGGCAGCACAACGGACAATACACAACAAGTTTGCTTTAATACGCGCAGCTTGGAAACTCTAGAGGAGCTGCAGCGTTCTAATTATAATCCATATGATGATGATGATGTCTATGATAAAGACGTGGGACGACAGATAGACACAGATATAAGCACAACAAGCAGCACTGATGTGGATGACACAACCATAACGAGCGCTGAAAATTCAAATGTAGCTACTTGTATTGTTTTGTATCGAAATAGATGAGATTTGAACACTGAAATAAACTGGTTTGCAGATGCCGTTGCCCCGTTTTGTGTGTGGGCACAGTCAAGGGTCAAGAGAGGGTAAACTTATATGTTTTGCATATATGTAAAATTGTCGGCATATTTCAACTTTCTATGGTTCTTGCCAAATACGACCATAAAAGTTGCGCAGAACCAGCCTGTTGTTTCAGTTAACTCGCGTGGATATTGTGCTCAAGATCGTAACATGAAATCGCAGCCAACAATTTGGGCTTTTCTTGCGCTCTGCTTTTTATGCAGTTCAGTTGCAGGTGAGTCGCTGCTTAAAAGTTGCTAAAACTTTAAATTAAGCAACATTTTCTGGATACAATTTGCAGCACGTCGTCTGGCTTTGCGTCCATTGTCGCCAGGTGAGCTGCGTCGCGCTTTGCTCGAAGCTGGCGCATCCGATGAGCAACTATCGCCGGATGGTCGCTCCATTTCATCGGCGATTGCGGGCATCAAGGGCTTTGCCTTGGGCGTAACCAAGGGCATTGGTGGCGCTGTGCTCTTCGATGTGGCAACTTCAAATGAAACTATTGCCTATGTTAGCTACCTGCTTGAATCAATAAACACGCCAGCGAATGGCAACAATGGCGACGATGGTGGCACAGCACAGGAAGTTTGCTTCTCCAGTCGCAGCTTGAACGGACAGCTAATCCGTGGTCGCAGCAATGACAATGACAATGACAATGATGATAATGAGGATGTGGTTGATTTCGATAATGACGATGACGATGATGACTTTGTATCGTCTTCAGAAAAAGTACGTCAGCTTGACGCTTTTGATACAGACTATGAATATCCCGATTCTGTCAGCAACGGCGTCACCTGCATTGTGGTCAACAGAGGTCGTACTCTCTTCAGGCATCGTCGCAGCGCTGAAAAGGACTCCGCACAGCGCATCAGTTCGTCTAAGGCGCCACTTAGTCCTTAAACAAAAATGTAGCTATGTTTAGTTATTAAGTGCTTTGGATTAGTATATTAAATTTGAATTGATCTGATGAAACGAATGAAATATAGTATGCATAATGATCGCATGACATGTCAAATGTTTATGGCATTAGCTAAATTATATCCTGGCATGCAGTCAATGCCTTAAAAGGCTTTTAAAGGCTATTCGACACGGACCTACAACTTGATTGAATTTCTCGCATGGCTGATTTAATCAAAATGAGCCGCCAGCAAACGCACCAAACACAGACAGAGAGGGAGATAGAGAAAGAGAGAGAGGGAGAGAAAGATAGAGAGAGAGAGAGAGAGAGAGAGGTACATGTGAGAGGGCATGGTCAATGTAAAAGGTTTTACCAATGCATATGTCACCATTTGCAATGTCATGCCTAGACACACTTAGACACATACGCACACACACACACACACGCACACGCACACACATACGCACACACACATTAGAGTTGTACATTGTTATTTAACTGAATGAACTAGTTCAATATTTGTTGAATAAACAAATCAAACAGTTCATTTGTTTCTTCCTTTGCACAACATTGTTTTGAATTAAGCCATATTTTTACTAAAATCAGAAGTAAATGTTCATTAATCAAGGTCGAAATGTTCATGAAATTCAAACCGTGTTCTAGAAATAGAATTACGCTACTACTGACACCATTTGTTCTTGATTTGTTGAACATTTCGTTCCATGTATAATGGTTTTTTCTCTTAGTGTAGACTTTGTTATAAATACTATATGGAAAATGCAGTCCAAATATGTTAACTGGGATAACAATCAAGAAAATATATAAAAAAGGTATTTCTTTCCAAAGTATTTAAGCTACTTATGATTTTTAGAATGCCAGGATTAGAATCTAAATTTTTTAAAACTATTGCAATCGGTTTGAAAAGATCTAATCAAACAAATAAACATTAAATAATAACTAAATGTGCTTATAGTCGAAGTAAATACTTTGTTCGTTCAGTTTACTGAGTCTTTTGATTGAACTTAACAATTTGATGCAACACCAACACAAGCGCACACACACTCACACACAGACACACATGCCAACAAACAAGCGGCATAAATAGAAATTAATGCAAACAGCCACGCAGAAGGCGACCAGACCAAACATCATCAACACCATTCCCTTTTAGTGGATGCCTCCGGTACGGTACACACACAGCACTCACATACACTCAGACGGACACCCACACACAAGGCTTATGTAAACATTGAAATGTCATTGCCGCCGAGGGCAGCGGCCAGGCCATAAATCCTGCCAGCAATTTATTAACTTTAACACTAGCCAATGTCCTCGAAGGTTCCTCGACGACGACATCGTCGACGCGCCTGTCTCATTTGATTTGCTATTGATTTTGATGAGAAATTTATGTGGTTAAAGGACCCCAAAACTGACTCCAGCTGTTGACTGCTGCCACACTGCCAACTGCCTACTGCCACCTGCCTCCCACTTCCCCACTTTGTAAAAACTATCAACCTTGTTTCAGTTTTTATTTTCCCCTTCAATTGATTTTAAGCAGACATAAGCAAATGCCAATATCATTATAGGTGGTATGGCTAAATGGCTATTGCATTGTTTGTCATTTATTATTTATATTAATGCATTAAAAGCTTTTTGCGATTTGCACGTGTTTAATTTGATGTCATTTGAAAATATTCAAATTGTAAAGTACTTAGTATACTTTTTTTTTTATTGTCACAGTTAATTGGGATATATTCTCTGCTATATATAATAATGAAAAATCACTTATAATTATAGAATGCTACCATTTACGGGTGTAAAAATGCATCTAACTGAATTCCTTGAACAATATTTTTTAATATTTTTTAATAAAATATCCGGTTTTTTTCTACACAACCAAGGTGGCTGGTAGGTGGCTGGTAGGTGGCTGGTAGGTGGCTGGTAGGTGGCTGAAACTGAATTTTGTAATTAAAAGTTTTGGGAATGTTGTAAAGCTCAATATTTTCGATACTATCAATATTACCAGAGCAGGCAGAGTTAAGATCATGTCTTCAAACCCAATACCAACTCTTAAACATATAGTCTGTAATCAGATTTGATTTATACCTTAAATTACACAAATTTGTAAGATAAAATAATAATATAAGTCAAATGAGTAGAGCAAATTTCAAACTGATCGACCTTTAGAGCCAAATCAAAATACTCCCACAATTAGAGCTGAACTAACTAAAAGTTAACATACAACACACACACACACACACAGACACACACACACAAAAGTAAATACGTACTTAAGTACTTATGTAAGTGCTCACATGTGTAAGGAGCTGAAGAATCATGGAAACTACTTACAGACAGAATCACAGAGCCAGTTTTAGAGTCCCAGTCTCAGTCTCAGTCTCAGTCAGAGTCAGAGTCTGAGTCGCAGTAGCATTGTTAGTCAGCTGATGACCTATTCAGGCAAAGAACTGGCAACAGGACTGGAAATGGAGCACTAAATGCGCTAAATTACAAACTAAACGCCGCAAGTGCCGCCCATGGGGCATGGCTTGGATTTCACAAATGAACGCCTCTTTGTCGGCCAGAATGACGATGAGGAGGGTAACAGCAGCTGGAACTGTAGCTGTAGCTGTAGCTGCAGAAAACGTTGCCCCAAATTGTGGCAAGTGGCAAGTCGCAAAAGCCAAAGCCAAACTGTCGACAGTCGATGACATTTGAGCGATAAGGAAAACTGTTGTGTGGCTTAGGAAGCGGTCTATGGGGTTGGCTCAGGGTCAAAAGGGGGCGGGTGGGTCAGATTGAAAGCCAAAGGCAAATGTTGCCATGATGTTGTTGTTGTTGTTGTTGGCATTAAGTATGCAGGCGTGTGAAGTGTGAATACACACAAACAAATACACAGAAACAAATAGCAAATGTTGTTCTTGTTGTTGTTGTTGTTGTGTTTGTCTGTGGCACTGAAATTTTTACAGTTATTTTTACAACATTGAAAATTGTTTTAAATGTTAATGCTGCTTGTTGGTTCTTGCCGCCTCCTGGCATAATAAAACGAGGCGTGTTACGCCCACTTTCACACGCACTTGCTGGCCGCAAGCGAGAGAGAAAGAGAGAGAAACAGCAAGAGAGTCAGAGAGAGAGAGAGAGGGAGAGAAAGAGAAGCTGTGCTGGGTAGTCCCAGTGCAAACAAATAATTGAGACGCTTTTGCACCCTACACAAGCAACAACAATCATGCACACATGTATAGATATGTATGTATGTTTAACAACTCACACACATACACACACACACACAAATAAACACACACACAGAAGTACATACATAGCTGACAAGTACGCGCACTTGTGTTAAATTATGCGGGCTTCCTTTTTATTGCATTTGCCGCACATTTCTTTTGCATTGCTTTGCTTTCTGTTTGTATTTTTGTTCATTTTTATACACTAGCAGAGGGTCTTACAGTTTGGTCACAACATGTGTCAAGCATTAGGACAAACTTTTCCTAAATCCATTAATTATAAACAGACATAAATTATAGTATCAAGTCTTTAAATTGATTTCGATGCAGCTGCTGCTTTTTGCTGCAGCAGTAGATTCGACAGCAACGAATTATTATATAATTGCTGACAAAGGATTGAGAGGAATACTGAATCCTTGTTTTTTCTTCAAAATATTTCAATTTACAAAACTTTTTCTATGACTAAATTACAGTCAAATTATTATCTCTGCAAGAGTGTTGAATTTCCGACACAATTTTAATGTTTTATTTGGCTGTTGTTTGACTTTGCTTTGTTTTATGTGCTTCGTTCTGATTGGTAAAAGTGTCTTTAGAGACCTGCGTCAGGTGGTGGCATCTGTGCAAATCAACAACAACATTCAACAAAACAAGAAAATCATGTGAAAAGTCGCCATGTCAAAATCTGAATGTGCTTGTCAATTTTCATGCATTGCTGCCTTGACGAGCACTGAAGAGTCTCGTCCTGTGGGAGGATTCGAGAGCAGCCGCTGCTTGGCATTTCAATTAATGGCACTTTCACCGGCAAAAGAAAAAAAAAACAAAACACTGCTGAACACAACCCTCTAGCATAAGGGTCATCACTTTCACTTTCACGGATACTGCCGATGCACTCTAATGAAGCCATCTCCCAAGTGCCCATACCCCAGCCAAAAGAAAACCATCCACAAAGCCCCTAAGCAACCCTCAACTGGACGATTTGGTGAATGTCAACAACGTCGCGCGATATGATTGCAATTCGTGCGACACGTGACCGCAAGAAATCCGGATGAGAATTGAAGCAAGAGTTGGAGTTAAGTATTGTAAGAATTGGAGTATCGACCACGTCGCGTGGGTGCTTAATAGATTTTTGATTTGTTCTGTACGCCACCCGACAAATCCAATTGTGCGAAGCGCGTGCGACGCTGATTCGAATAATGATTTGCCAAATGCCTTCAAATTTATGGGACTTCCTTGTCTATATGGTAAATCAATACGGTATCGTGTTAAAGCAACCGAATAATTCAATAAAGAAATCACGCAAACACAACCACTAAACAAAAGCAAAACAAAGCAAAACAAGTGAAACAGGCTTTAGTTGTGTGTGCTCGACTCGTATATACCCTGTTAGATCTAGAGTATTCTGATTCCCAGCCTTTTTAAGAATAGTAAAAGGAGTAATTTTTGCTTTTTGTAACATATTTAAGTTAGAAAGTTAAGATGCAAACATTTCGGTATGCCAAATACTTAAACTTGTGTCTTTTGTAAAAGGCATAAGTGACAAAAGTGATAGAAAGTTGAAAAAAACTTAAAACAAACTTGATTTTAGTATTCAATTCTGTTTTTTAGCTTTTATTTACGAAAAATTGATATATTTGATAAAAGTATTGAATTTCTACTTTATTGATTAGATTGTTATCAATTAAGGCATCACATATTTCAAATTCCAACAGATTTACCAAAGCAGTTTGGAGATCTTATTTATATTTTGTATTATCCGACACGCTAGTTCGAATTTGAAAATGTATTACTAAGATTACCTTCTAAAGTACTGTGAAAGCAGTAAGATTCCTTAAGCTATCGTCCAACAAATTGCCAAAACTTCGATTAAATTGATGGTGACATTGATATTTTTTCAACACAACTTTTAAGGCGCTAAAATAACTTCCGATGCACAAACTGAATTTGCCCTACTTGTCCATTTCCAAAGGGTATACAAAAAGACGAAAACACAGAGAGTGCTCTGTCTGAAGGTAATGCTACCCGGTTGGTAGACTGTCAGATTCGGTTCAAGCCAGTTTCTTAGCTTAGCCGCTGGCCAGGATTAAAAGCAACTGAAAGTTTTGTAACGCTGTCTGCTGCTTGAGCTGTCTTGTGTTGCTTTTTACAAATTGTTTCAATTAAAAAGTTTACTGCCTCGCTTTGCTTTTGACTGAAATGCTGTAGATTCTAGCAGTAGTCAGTGTGGACTGGGGGTGCTTTGGGGAGTAGGGGCGCGTCAGGGGGAGCGTCTAATCGGCTTACGGCGTGGTCGGCATACGATTGACACGTGCCCACGAAAAATGGGAGCTAATTGCGGCCATAAGTAGTACAGCAGAGCAGAAGCAGAGCAGAGACAAGCTCAATTTTGAGTCTAAGTAAAACTTGTAATTTCGTTGGCCTTGGCAGCGCATTTATAAGTTAAAAACTCGATTGCATAATGCGCACACATACACATATACATAAACATACACACACACACACATACAGATAAGTACACTCATTGCGGCTAATTGAGAATTTGTAGCTGGTCAAGCAATTAATTAAAAGTAGTAAAAAAATAATAAAAAAAAAATAAATAAAATTGCAGCCTTATCGACACATCGTTGGCTAATTAATTTAATTGATTCAAGCATTTCCACTATACATATGTGTGTTTTGTCCACTATATAAGCTATTGACTGTTATATTATCTATTTGTTTGCTTTAATGAAATTGGCTCGTAATTAAAAAGTTTTGCAAATTGATTGAAAAACGACCCCCGGTGCTTATTGCTTATGTATTTGTATGTGTGTTTATCTACTTAGCAACAAAAAAAAAAAAAAACTGAAAATTCACAGTTGAAAAAGAAAAGACTAATTACAAGCATTAATTAAAAATGCATTTTTTGTTAGTCCGCTAGCTCAAAATGTTTTTTACTTGGCCGGGAAATTTTCTCTTGATATACACTCAAGTGCTTGGTAGCAGTATAAGAGCTCTTACGTGCACTCTTATACGCTTCTAACTGACCTAGGACAGGGCATAGTTACTTGGTTGACAGTTTACAGCGTTTCCTGATTGAGGCGGTCAGTTTTTTAAAATGCCTGTTAAAGCAGCTAGCTAAATGTGTAATCAGTGTATTTAAAAACCTTTAATTAACACTAATTTAGAAGCTACATGACATAAAAGATATATGTTTATCGACCATATGTATGCAGTATAGTATGCATAAAAAAAAGTTTTTTACTCTGCACACTTACGGGTTAAATAAAATATGAGAAAACATACAAAAGCTTTTGAAGTTTGACTCAAAAGTGAAATTTACTACAAAGTTTTCTTGAAAGTTTTTTTTTTTTTTTCGAAATAATAATTGATTTAGTGATCTTGGTTAATTGTCTTATATTGTACATACAAGTATTTTGAAATTAGTCACGTTTGTATTTTCAAATAGAAGCCTTAGAACTGGCATTCTAATAATTTGTCTATTTAGCATTCTGAAAATTGTGAAGCTATGTGGCATCGTTGAAAAATTACTTGAAAGCATATCAACTTAGTTTTTGTTTTATATATTGATCCATATATAATTTTTGTGTCAAAAATGAGCTAAAACCACATTAAATAAATATAATTTAAATTTGACTATAATTAATATTAATATAGAACACTTTGTAGCTCTTAGTTCCGTATTAGAACTGATAATTCTTTAAAATTGAGCTGACCCTGAACAATCGAAATCAGCGAAGCTATTTTTAAAAATATTAAAAATCTCAAGAAACAAATGAGAAGCGATTAAATATAACAGAAGATTGTAGGTCATACAATTCATTAAATATACAAAAAAAAAAAACTTGGCTTTTATTATAATTTTTACAAAACAAAACTTTATTTCTGCTGATGAAGTTTGTTTTGTGATATCCTCACCTGTCTTTGACAATCATCATCATTGCATTTTGAGCTTATTCGTACTGCCCTGTTTATGCACTTAAACCATATTAAAGATAGAGCTTAGATGTTGCAATTGCCTTGCCAATTTGTGTAAATAAATGACATGTTTCTTAATATTAATGCTCATTCGAACAGAGATTACACCCAAAATAAACTGTTTTTGATACACATTGCTCATCCCTACCCATTTATGATAAGAATATTGTTTCGCATGATTAGCTTTGCTTTAAAAACGTTACTGAAGTGTAAAGTTTGTATACAACTTGGATTAAATTGAAGCTTAAAAAAATATAGTAATAACTTTCGCTTAGATTCTTAGTTATTGCTGGCTAAATAAATATTTATAAAATATATATTTGAAATGCACTCTGAACTTGCTATCTTCAACCCGAGCAAAACTTACAATAACATACGAGTACACAATAACATATCAGCACACATCAAGAATAACAAAAGCTGCGATTCCCAATATAAACAAATAAAAATAGCAACGAGACTTTAGCGTAGTACTCCAAAAGTTCGGCTGCAATTTCGTGCACCAATAATTTCTCAAAGAAGCGCAAGAGAGCGAAACAACAGAGAAAAACAACAGCGAATGCTGCTCTTGAAAAGCATAGGGAGAGCGAGACCAAAGAGTAAGTTGCTCTTTTTCATCTATTTACGTCGTGTTTGATTCGTGTGCATTGACTCGGCTTTTGACTTTGTGGGCAGTTAACGAGTGCCGAGCTGCTTTGCTCTGCCCGCAGTTCAGTTCAATCCTGTGGCTCGAGTGTGAAGCACGCGTTTTTGATTTATGTGCGTGGGGGAACTGACAAGTGTTGCCAAGTGTTGCCAAGTGCTGCCAAGTGTTGACAGATCGAAACAGTGTTGTTAACTGCTTTGGCGCTTAATGAGCCCGAACCGTGCGTGTTAATGGCCAGCTAATGACGGGTGATTAAGGTCTGCAATAAGCACATGCATAATTCACTAAATGTTTGCCAGCCGCGTGCTAAACTCAAGCAATAATCAGGCACTTGCCATCAATCTGTCAACAAGACAGACGAAACGAAACGAAACGAAACGAGACACAAAACATCAGCTAAACACACAACGAAATCCACTTTGCAACTTTGTTGCATGTTACAAAACATTTGCTCCCTCTGGCCACACCCACCCATAACACGAGTACAACGTACTACATAAGTGAAAGTGCTAAGTCGTCAAACAACAAGATAAATTGCTTGTCGCATACTTCGTTATCTAAGCCAAAATCAAAGCCCAAAATATAATACGAAAACAACAGTAACAATTGTGTGTGTGGTGTGTGTATGTGGTTGTACTTGTGTCGTAATCTTTGCATACTTTAAGGCGACTGCCAATGCGCACATGGCGTATGATTTATGCGATTGTGGCAAGTGTTGTTCTTCTTGTTGTTGTTTTGTTCTGTGGCAAGAAACAACTACCAAGCATCAAATTACATTAAAAGCAAAACAAGCAAATTGAATTTACAGCAATTTTGATAAACAACAAAAAGTTTTGCAAGCGCAAGAAAAAAAAAAAGAAAGTGCTGCAAAAAAAAAGTATAGGAAAACTGTGTGAACAAAATTGCTGCTGAGCAGGCATTAAAAGCGTCAAAAAGAAAATGCCAAAAATATAAAAAAATATACATTTAAAAAGATAGAGCCTGATTTTTGTTATTGCTCCCGTGTGAGCGCTTAGCAAGGTGTCTTCTGGCCTGTTTGCCTATTTCAGCTCAGACTCTAATTTGACGCAAGCGTTAACAAGGCCAAAAGACCGCAGCGAATTACGCGCTTAAAGAGCCCAAAAAACAACAACGAATCATAACAATAAAGTGCGGATAACAAGGCCTAACAAAATGTATGCCCGCCCAGCGAAGTCCAGTGCCAATTTTGGATTACTCAACTGGCTGATAAGTTGGCTGCTGCTGCTGCTATTTGTGCTGCTCAAAGGTGAGTGTTGCGCTGCTGCTTTTTAATTAAATAATCCAATTTATTTTCATTTAATTTCTAATTAAATTTAATTTGTTTGCCAGCGAACAAGCAAAACCCGTCCACAGCCCAAACCATCCAACCATCTTCTACAAACTGCCAAGCAGTCAAATCCCACCGACCCGGCGGCTCTAATTGCTGCCTGTGTTTCGCTTTTTTTGTCGCTTTGAATTTCTCTTCTAATTTCCGGTTGCTAAAGGGGGCAAATGTTTTACAATTGAAATTCTTTAAATTTGCTGAGTGGAATTTCAATTTCGAGACAAAAGCTTCATTGTCATTGTGCTCAAAGGGGGAAACGGAGTGAAATTCTTGGCTTATTTGATGACTGTGTCAATTTTAAAGGCTGCCCCTAAAAGTAGGCAACACACATTTGCTAGCTGGTGGGCGTGTGGTAGTGCAACCGCTGTTGCATGCATTTTGTTTGCTCATTTCATGCAACTGTGGCAAGGTCGCCCGTTTTGTAGCCCCTGCAATGAATGCCACCAGGCTAAACACTTGTAGCCCAACGCCCTCAAACACAAACCTTTCAGTTTTTAGCTGCCAGCGGCAGGATAGCTAGAATCATCCGACCATTTCCATATGCTGCCTTCTATATATGTTGTCTGTTTGTCTGTTTGTCCCGCCAACTTTTCATACAAACTTGCACTCTTGCACTCTTCGCACACTTGCACTCTTCACACTCCTCGCCATTTGGCTCTGACACAAAATTTCATTTTCAGTTCATGCTCGGCATTTGCCGTTCGTCTGTTCGCTAAAAAAAACCGTGAAATAAAAAAACGCTAGAGTTAGAAAAACACAAAACCACACACACACACACACACTCATACTCACACACGATGACAAACTAACGAGCATCAGGCACTCGTAAATGCAGCGGTTGCCTTGGATATTGTACTTGTAGTTGATTCTGTTGTTATATGTTACTCACACCCACTGTGCGCCGAATGGGTATATTATATTATGCTTGTAAACTGATACTTGTATGTTTTGAATTTCACTTGCGAATCAAATTCTCTCAAATAAAATAAGCTTTAAAATAAACTACTTGCATTTAAAAGTACAGACCAAGTAGTCTTTTTGTATCTACAAAGTGAAAGAGACTAAAGTTTAGACTTAGTTGTATCATTTCAAACAACTCTGAGAAATATGAAACTGAGCAAAACAAAGTAAAACAGACTAAAGTTTTGATTTAGTTATCTTATTTTCAAATAGTACTTGCAAATGTGTAGTTGAGCGATTCTTAGTAAGTTGAATTTAAAGGTAAAACTGACATGTTTTCCTTGCAAATGTGTAGCTGCGCAATTCTTAGTAAGTTGAATTTAAAGATATAACTGACTGGATTTCCTGGAAAATGTTTACGCCCGAAAACACAGCCATTTTCACAGAATTCATTTAACTTTTACTAAGGATACAATTTCTAAGAATCATTATCATTGTTATCCACAAAGTAGCATACATTTCTTTTGGTTATTCTTATTCATAATGGACTACGTATTCGTAGAATGTATGTGTAATGTAATATATTTATATGAACTAAACAAATGAATCCATGCTGAAAATTTATTAAAAATATTTGAGATATACGTTCTATTCATTAATGCAAACATGATCTAGTTAAATTTAAAAAGCAACTTGAGAATGTTGTTTTCTAACTCTCATGCATTATGAAATAAAACAAACATGAATTATTATTTAAGGTACAGTTTCTTGTGTTCAAGACAGAGCTGTAGAGTATGATTCTTTTATCGTTAATTCGTAAAGAATTAAATCAAGTTTCAATTCAATTCAATTGATTCACCCAATCTTTAATTCTTTGGGAACTAAAAATATAAAAAGAATCATTCTTTTACAGCTCTCTTTTATTGATATTAACTGTAGATGACGTTATACAACGCATTTGATCTTATGATATATTTATTTGGACAGACTTTGAAAGCGTGATTTTTGTTTTTAAAATATTTCAATATTTTCTAAATATCAATGGGATTAGGGATGTGCTTGTCTTGTGCCTTGCTGTAACTTTGAATTCTTCGAAATATGTATTGGTAACGGGTATAACATAGTTTAGCAACTATTGCCATACGAATATTCATATATAACATGCAAGTTTTGTTGTTGTTTCAAGGTGGCTGTCGTGAATGCAGTTGACACATGAAATAGTTGCAGTTGAATGTTTTTGTTTGTTGCGACCGCAGATGGACTCATTCACTCATATACAGCAAGTGGTCAGGGCTTAAAAGCCAACCACTTTCTGTTGACAGGCACATGAAACTCGACACACACACACACACACACACAAACTCACCTACTCAAACACAGACACACATACATGCTGCGTTGTGTAATAAGTTTACTGTGCAATTTGATGGCAGCCACGGGACGTCAATGCCTAAACACATTTCATCTGCTTTTTCATCATCATTATCATTTTCATTTTCATTTAAATTGTATTTTGTTTTCAGCTGCGTGGCACTGTGCTCTGTGCTCTGAGTGCTTTGTAATTTCCAAATGAAATGCTTTCGAAATGCAATTTACTGCTGCAAATTGTTGCTACGTTACCCGCTTGCCTTTTCTACTTTCCACATCTTTTTCTTTTCTTCTTATGTCTATCTAACTATCTATCTATTTTTCTATTTGTGTGTGTGTGCGTTTCTGTGTGCATTTCATTTTGCTAAAAGCTACTTCTCGTTGTGAAATAAATGGCAAATAGAAATTACACTCTGGCTTATGTCGCTCGTAATTGAAAAATATACAAAAGGTTCGTGCGCCACAGGTAAACTCAAAAATCGAGAAATTTCTATTATTATATTTTGTACTTATTTTGTAAATATGTTGTTAACATTTATCAAAATTGGTTTGTTAAACTGCCCGTTTTATCTATAATGCAAAAGTACGTTATTATTATGCTATCTAAATTGCTTGAAAAATAAGATTTTGTATGAAAAACGATTTTATTTGTACAGGTTTCCAAGTAAATGTTTCACATTTGCTGTTCTAATTCAGACGGCTTTATCTTAAAGAAATCGAAAATTAAGTTTTTAATTGCAAAACATTTCTGTTTACTATTGACTAAATGTTTGTTTCTAAATCTACTTGGAGTTCTGTCTCAGTTTCAGAGCACCGTTGAGTAAATACCAAACTTAACATTTAATTATCATAAAAGTTTTCGCATAGCCAAAGAAATTTCATTTATTTTTCAAAGAATTGTTACTCAAAGTTTGCTTTCCTCTGAATACTTTTCCTTATTGGTCAATGGACTCAACAATTCATTTGTTAGAGCATTACAAAAATGACTTTTCTATTTGCAAAATTGAAGTCTTTGTGCATACAGCTTAGCTGAAACTGACTTGTTTGACTATTAGTTTGATTTTCATTTTTACAAAATTGAAAAAAAATAATTTATTGCTTGCGTAATCAGTATGAGAAACAAGTTTACCTATGCCAAATATAAATATCAATTATTTTAAGTTTTTGATTGTAAATAGTGCATAGTATTTATACAGTGAGTTACAAATAGAAATCTAGCTAAATAAACATATGCTTCCAATTTTTTAAAAAATGTTTAATGCGGCAAATATGTTCTTTATTTTATTGAAACCAATTTGTTATTTCCACGCTAATGTACACATGCAATTTATGCTTTATGCTTTATATAAATGAAAAAACAAAGGCTTATAATGGTATTATTATGATGGATATAAAACTACAAAAAAAGGATTATAAACATAAAAAAAAAAAATGGTTCAACGATCTATTGATTGCAGTTTTATAGGCGCATTATACTGATTATGTTGGACTTTATGTAACTTCAAAAGTAGGTTTCAATTTACGACTTTTTTTTTGGTATCAATTATAATATGTGATAACTGTAAATTAGCCATGATTGAAGAGATTAGTGTAACATTTCAATGTGAGTTTATTTTTTGAATTGTCTCAGTTTTTGCCGCATTGACCAATTCAGAAAAGTTTGAAATTTATCATTTTGTGGAAGAAAAACAATTGATATTTTTGAAATATCAAAATCTTGTATTATGTCAAACTTAAAATATATTACGTAATTATAAAAAAATATTAGCTTGACTCAAAAAAAACAAGAAAGAAAAGTTTATCTTCGGCGTGCCGAAGATATGTACCCTTGCAGAAAAGATTTGCATAAGAAAACTTATTTTTCTACTGATTGTTCCCATGGCAGCTATAAGTTATAGTGACCCGATTTTGATGCAATTTGGTTAACATGTGTAGAACGTGCTTTAATTTAGATTTAGTGAGTTTGGACAATATATTTTCAAAAACACAAAAGTTTTTCATACAGAAACTTATTTTCAACAGGTCGTTCCTACGGCAGCTATAAGAAGTCCGATTTTGATGAAATTTTGTCATCATTTATAAACTGTCCTTCAACTAAGGATTAGTGAGTTTGGTCCAGTTATCTTGAAAAACAAAAAAGTTTTTCAAAAAAAACTAATTTTTCAACCGATGGTTCCTATGGCAGCTATATGTTATAGTGGTCTGATCTTTCCAATTCAACTATAGGTACTACCTGCAGTAAGAATAAGCATCTGTGCCAAGTTTCATCAAGATAGCTCTAGAACAAAGTCTTGAAAAACGCATATAAACAGACGGAAATGACGGACATGACTCGCCTCCGCCCCCACAAATGAGCAAAGACTGTATCTCCCACACCCCGTTAGTTACAATCACCAAATTTTGCAGCTTGAATTCTGTTGCCCTATATAGTAGATTGGATAAAAATAATTTTGCCATGCCCACTCCCGCCCTTGCAATCGAGCAATTTTTGTTTCTCCCAAACCTGTAGAACGGGCTTAACCAAATTTAAATTGATGGCAATCTTGAAAGATTTGAGTTAAAATACAATTGCCAAGCCCACTTCTGACTCCGCAGGCGAAAAAGAAAAACTTTATTTTTTAACCGTTCCTATGGCAGGTATATGTTATAGTGGTACGATCTGGCTTATTCAACTATAGGTACTACCTGCAAAAAGAAGAAGCATTTTTGCAAAGTTTCATCAAAATAGCTTTAGAACAAAGTCTCGAAAAACGCATATAAACAGATGGACAGACAGACAGACGGACATGACTCGGCTGTTGATTTTGATCATGAATATACAAATTTTTTTTTTTCTGAGACGTCTTTTTCAATGTCTTACATATTTATTGACAATATTATAATACCCTCTGCGAGGGTTTTAAAATTAGTTTGATATTACTGAATTTAAACAGTATCAGAATGATACGAAAATATATAACTTTTATCTTTATTCGAAGGACATATTGATATTGTAAAACATATTAAATTCTATTTAGTGCTAACAGACTGGTTCTGATATAAGAATATATCTTTTTTTATCTATGTAGAAATAAACTATTTCTTCAGATATTTGAGTTTAGAATTGATTGAAATATATATTAGAAGATAAAATAAACATTAGAAACGCAATTAATAAAAGTACACAAGTGTAGTAGTTATATAAGAGACTAGTTCAACTGTTCAATTGCAACAGCTGGAGGTAAACAGGAAATGTTGCTGCTGTTGTTGTTGCAGTTGTTGTTGCTGTTGCCATCATCGTTGCCATTTCCATTTTGGACGCTAACGTTGTGGCATGCTGAATAAGTCAAAATGGCGCTTTACCACAGGCTAACATATGTGTGTGTGTGTGCATGTGTAATTGCGAGTGTGTGAGTGCATGTGTGAGTGTATGTGTGTGCATAGGTCCAGCAACTAGTTTGGAAATAACTTGGAACGAGTTGAGCGTCGCGAGCAACATCAAAGCAGCTGCCACAGCCACAGCCACAGCGAGGCACAGCGCTACCTTGTCATCGTGCCCCACTATACAAATAGAAATTGTGGCGCACACACACACACACCCACACACACACACACATTTTGTTCGAATGTATTGGATGTTGGCTGTTGTTGGCAAACACAAAATTGCAATGCCTGGCCATGAAAAGTGAACAAACATTTTCACCGAATCAAAGCCGTGCTAGGAAAGCAAGGAGGAGGCAGGGGAGTCCTGCCTGTGGCTGAATGACATTTAACATTTGCAACAAGCCTATAGAAATGTAGGCGAATGTACACACATACATGCTACCTTTTGTATGTATTGCAGCATATTTGTTTTACAATAAATAAATGTAATTCAATAATGAATTCATAAAATTTGCTCATGCCTGTTTCAAGTATTGTTTTTATTAAATAATATTTGCACTTGCGGTTTTCCCATTGCATTTTTATGCGTTTATTTAGTGTGTACAAAATATACGACGAATGCGGTAAATGTAAATTGTAGCTATTTGCACAGCTGTTCGCCATTTAACGCAAACAAATTGTTTGCCCTTATATAGTTTTAGTTGTTGTTGCTATAGTTGTAGTTGTTGCTTTTACTTTTGCATATTTATGGCAGCTCAATGTGTGCACGTTTAAATATTTCTGCAAATATTTTCATGTCACACAAAGGTCCGCAAAAAATGCAAAGCTTTTTCCCCCCACTTGTCGTGATTTACAGCAAAGTCCATTTAATTCACATGAAATTCACTTTTGATTTCTGAATTAATATATAAATAAAAAGATCAGTTCAATATAAAAAGGGAAATGCAAAAGTTGGTATAAGTTTATATTTTTTAGATTCATTTTCTGAATTCATTCTTTATCCATTGTGTGCGAATCATACGAATCAGACTGTTATCAAACTAGGCCAACAAGTATTTCAGCTTGGCGTATATCTTTTAAAACCGAACAAAAGTCTGTTGACTGTATCTGATAGTTGCTCTATATTGTTAATACTTCAATTTGCGTTTATTGTTTTTACTAAATTTTTTTTATTTTTCATGTTTAATTTAAACTTTAATTTGAACTTTTTATTTATTTTTATTTATTGTTAAATTTTGTTTATTTGTTGGTTGGAAATTGTGATTTTTTGAGTCTATTTCGAAATTGCATGGGATATTCAGTATCTCTTTGATGTGGTGTAAAAACTTGTTAAATAAACCTTTCATTGTGCTGTTTTATTTTTAAAATAAAGTTATTTAAAATGTGATTTGTATAATTAATAAATATTAAAGTCAATATATGTTGTGACTTAATCAGATTATTTTGATCAATAAGTTTTTGCACACGTTAAGTAATTTTCATTTTATTCAATTATAAAAGTGACTTTTAATTCCAAAATTCTTAATACATGGATTAATCCACACACATAATGATATATTACATAAACTATCTAGGGAAATATAGATTCTGTTGCTGATAGACAGTATGACATGATAATATTCAATATATACAAACTTAACTAATTCATATGCTACAAACAGCCTACTTGCTGCACTTAATATAGCTTAGACACCATATATCTTATGAAAAATAAGTGGAAAAAGTTGTTGGTATGAGCAGAGCTGTCTGACAAACCACAGAGGTCTGGTTGGGCGTGCAAGCACGGACTTGATGAAACGCCAAAACAAACTTATTGCCCAAGGCATTGGCAATCAGCAGAGAGGTGGCTGCTTGATTCTTGGATGGTGTCAGACTGATGAATGGAGCGCGACGGTCGCTTAGACATCGACATCGACATCGACGTTGGCAAGGACTTGGACATGGACATGAACACGCATGCCGAGGCACGCACAAATATCAGCGTCAAATCGATGAGTTTGCTTGCCAAGCGGCCCGCATGCCGCAAAGTATGCAAAGCACAAAACAAACGCAGGCAAATGTGGCTCGAAAGTGGGCAATATGGCCACCCTCTGTAGAATTATTGCCGTCGGGCGCAAGGTTGTTTACAAGAACAGTTTGGTAGACCTGACGCATTGCGTTGGCGTTTGCTTGCGACATGCGTCCTGGTTTTTGGAGGCATCCTTAAAGCGTCTTCATGATTTAAGCATATGCTGCAAAATGTATGCTTGTTATATGCTGTAGACAGCATAATGTATGCATATTTATAGAGTACTCGAATACACTTATCTATGCCTATATTTTGAAAAGATTTTCCGCTGTTTTGTAACTATAATTTCCTATCAACAACGTCTAAATTTGTGTGACGTGTCTATTCAACTGTAAAAAGGATTGTGATGTAATAAACACAGCATGATGTATGCATATTTATAGGCAACTCAAATGCATCTACCATTTCAAAGTTATAATTGTATGATATGCCACTGTCTTGTAACTAAATTTCAATGAAAAATACATTTTTTTTTTTAACATTTTAAATACGAGCATATTCAGCTGACGCGCATTGTATAAGCAAATCAGCCGCAGGCATTTAAAGTTTTTTTTTGTTTCTTTTTTTTCGCAACACTTATGGATTTGACATTTATATGACAGTTGGATATTTTGTGTGTCGCCATATACAAGACGCAAGATTTTATGATATAAATAAAAACTTAGGTTTATAGAGTGTGTGTGTGTGTGTGTGTGTGTGTGTGTGTGTGGTATTCTTTCTTCATATTTCTTTCTATTTTGTTGGCTGCTTGGAAAACGTGCGCGCTTACAAGGACTAAGAAACTGAAATTGTTTTTTTATATTTC
Source organism: Hirtodrosophila cameraria (assembly GCA_949708635.1). Taxonomy (NCBI): domain Eukaryota; kingdom Metazoa; phylum Arthropoda; class Insecta; order Diptera; family Drosophilidae; genus Hirtodrosophila; species Hirtodrosophila cameraria. The sequence continues at coordinate 9,783,173 of OX453089.1, read as the reverse complement.
TACAACTGTACAGAAAACACACACACACACAGTACCACACACATACATAAGTTTATGGAGAGTTATGTGTGGGTGTATTTTTGAGGCATTCGGCACAATTTTTTGTATGCTCATCGCATTTCAGTCACGTAACTGACGCTGTTGTCGTCCTCGTTGTTGTTGTTGCTGAATGAAATTTATGCATTTGATTTCAACTAATTTTCAACGGCATAAATATAATTAAATTCACGCACGTCGCAGTCTTGCAACAGCAAATTAGATGCCATCATAAATTGGGCTCATTGCGCGCCAGTTTTTTTTTTATCTCCCAAAAAAATAATAGAAAATAAAATCTAATAGAATAAAATGAAATGAAATAAAATAAAATAAAGTATCTTTGATGGGCGCCAAAGCAACCTTGAAAAACATTTCGTCTATTAAAAAGCACTCTAGAAGCGAGCCAGCTGCCGCAACTCTCAGCTCTGCTGAGCTATTCTCAAATGTTTAAGCCTTTTGCCCAAAGTGGTAACACACACAACATCGTAAAATGAGTTTCGCTGTCATTTAGACAGAACTCGCAAGTAGTTTGGGGAAACGAGTCGATAGGGCCCCAGGCGGCATAAACCAGTTGCGCGACTCTAAATCGTGTAGGCCTCAATGATTCTGTAGCAATACAAGCTCATTTTGGTTTTATTAACAGGAGCTGGTACTGAAACAGGCACAGGGATAGGGACATGTCAACGCCTTCCGTTCACTTTCGTTGCATACCTTAAGGCGTGCTACTAACCTACATACATAAACAGAGATACACAGCCATACTTATACAAACTGTTAGATAAAACGCTTTTGGGTTTGAGCCATTCTTTTGCCTCTCTATCCGTCTGTCTGTCTATCGGTCTGTGTCCTCAGCTATTTTATTAAAAATTCCACACACAGTAGAACGTTGCTTAAACGTGTTTAAGGCAGCCAACTACAAGGAAACAACAGCGCGCCGTAGCAATTGTTGCTGCTGCTGATGCTGCTGCTGTTGTTGCTGTTGTTGCTGTTGCTGGTATTGCTGGTGTTGCTGGTGTTGCTGCTGTTTTATTGCTTTGTACTTCCTACATATTCAACAGCAGCAAAGGCGGCATCTAGCAAAGGCTTTGGCTCAGGGGCTCAGCATTTAAGCTGGCGCTACAAAAGGGGAATACCACATTGCTGTCTCTACCCTGTACTTAAAAGCAGCAAGGGGTATACTACGCTTTGACTGTATGAATTCTACACACTTTTATACATGTTTAAAAGTTTGCAGTTAGCTAAATTGAATTCATTTGATATACGCCAGCTTCAACGCGCTGTTTACAGGGTATTCTTTGCATTGCATTGACTTGTTATTCATGTTGTTGTTATTGTTGCCTCACTGTCGGAATTGCCAGCACGGTATGGCGCCTAAGGGGCTGCCACATTTCTCATGCGCTCGCGCGTGTCATATTTATTTATTTCGTCTTGAGATTTTTGTATGCCACACACACTTTGTCATTGTGTTGATGTGTCATTTACTCATATCAGTGTGTGTGTGTGTGTAGGCAACGCTCTTCTCCTGTTTCCTGTTTCAGACATTGTACAAAGTTTGTCAGCTTCCCACCCACAGTTTATTTTGTCGGCTTTGATATGCAAAATGTGTCACAACTTTGTTGGCAGCAATTCGCTTTGATCAAAGTCGCGTCATGTTTTGCATTTAATGCCTTCGATTTGGCTCATTTAGCAACAAATATAGCCAAAGCCGCTGACTAATCAAACAATTGATTAGACTTAACGCGCAATTGCAAGTCAATTAGCAGTTGACTCGTTTATCAAAAACTGTAAGCCCACAAATTGACTACGATTAACATTTATGGCGGCAGTTCTCGCCGTGCTCTTATGACAGTTTTATGGGCCACGTTTAACAATTATGATGTAGTCAACGCTTGTTGTAAGCCACATGAAAAATATATATGAAAAAAAAAGCAAAAATTGTTCTGTGCCTGTCCCACATTTGGTTCAATGAACTTGCATTGCTTTAATTTTGTGGTGTTCTGCCGTGTAAAAAAAAAAGAAACACGTTGCCTGCGAAAATGCAACAGCAGCAGCAGCATTGCCGCTGTGCTTGGCATGTGGCCAACAACAGCAACAACAACAACAACAACAGCACAGCAACAGCAGCGACAGCAGCTGTAGCAACAACAAACGTTGCAATTGGTTGGTGCGCAAAAACAGCAGAAAGCAATTAAACTTTGCCATTTTGTTTGCACGGAAAGCGATTAAAGTTCTTGCAAGCGAACAAAGACGCTGTAAATGCGTAATGCTATGCGCTTAAAAGTAGGCAACAATATTTGCATGCTGTAGGGTTGACTTGAGGCTAAAAACGCTAGGGTAATCAAAGACTGAAATTGGTTAATAATACTAACTAAATGTAAGGCCTTTTAAACAAAATGCTTTGCTATTAAAACTTGATTGCGCTCGAAAGTAGGCACCACAATTTTGGCAATCTATTTCGATGTGAGCGCTCGAAAGTAGGCAACACTTTGTGTACACAAACTCAATACACATCGAAATTTGATATCCCTTCTACATTGTCTGCGCTTGTGGGTGTGTGTTTGTGTGTGTGTGTGTGTGTGTGTGTGTGTTTGTTTGTGTGTGTGTGTTTGTGTGTTACGTGTTGGTCGTTGTGCTTTCGTCCTGGTGTAGTCAGTCCTTCGACCAGGTCATCGTCATCGCCCATTGACATTCATATTCATGGCTAACGCCGAAGGCAGCGACATTTATTGAACTTTTTATGCGCTCACAAATTTACTTTTATGTTTGTCGCTATTACTTCTATTGTTGTTGTTGTTGCTATTGATGCTGTTGTTGTTGTTGTTGTCTTTTCTATATGCTGTGGTTTCTTTTGTGTGCAATTTGCTCGCCTTTTTGGGTTATATCCGTGCCTTGTCGAAGTAATTAAGCCGCCTCAATGGCTGATCAAAATGGCAACGCGTCCAGACAGTTTGCTTGCTTTAGCGCCAAATTTTGACAATTTGTGGGTGTATATGTGTGTGTGTTTGTGTGTTGGGGTGTCAAATGTTTGTTTTGTTTTCGACGCAAACTTGTCGAAATTTCCCATGAATTTTAAGCGTGAGTCCGTTTTTTTTGTTTCATATTCCTGCCACAGCGCCGCAGAGCCACAGTCGCTTGGGTCTACGTTATCTGCACGCGCTGTGTTTTGACAGCGCTTTGAATAATCGAGAGCCGCATACTTAAATGTTGCCAAGGCGAGTGGCTGCAGTTTAATTAAGCCAAAATGTTTGTATTTTATTACTGAATATTGCGCGTAATTAAAATCAACGCTCAGCCAGTTGGCCAGCAAGCTGCCCACATTGTAGACGAGGAGCAGGATGAGTGCCCTCTCCGAAAACCAACACGCCGCAGCACAGACAAATATCGGTCAAGTTATTGAAAGTGTCTGCGGCTTTGCTTGGCTGTTTCTGCAGCAGTCTGCGTCGCAGTTTCAGTTACAGTTTGCTTTTTATAGCCCACAGCAACAGCTGTGTCTGAATATATTTACTTATGTACGAGTATATATATATTAAATATATATATTTTATATAAGTAGATTTTGATAGACGGGCGTAGGCGCAGGTGCTGGCAATCTATTTTGGCTTGAACAGATTCAGTTTTTGGCGCTTTTGATGTTAATTGCAGGACAGCTAATGCCATACCACTTAGGGAGGCCATTTTATGCATCAGAAAGTGCGATCTTTTAAAAGCAGAAACGGAAGCAGGCAGTTTGCCAGCGGCGTTTCAATTTGATTGGCACACAAATTGCTTTATTTTTGTTAAGCATCAAACAAGCAACAAGCCAGCGGCAAGTCCCAAACGACTCTCTCTCCGTGTATCCCAATCGATTAAGTACATATATTGGGTAGCTTTAAATAAGATAAGTGAAATAATACGATATAAACTTGTAAGGCAGCATACTGTGCTTGTCTTAGACTTTTTATATATACCCTTTGACATCGATGGAAAATAAAAAGGCATTTGTATTGAAAAGCATTTCTGGCTAAAATACTGCGATTTTCATTTGACTTAGATTGATCATGGATCATCTATTTTTTAAGAATATTTTTTTGATACTTTTTAAACATTTTTTTGATATCTCAAATTGGAAATAGAGTATAACTCCCTCTAGTTAATAAAATATCTAAAACAGTTTTCTATTTCTGTTTCATTCTGTGACTATTTGCTGAGACTATTTAAAGAAAACTAATCTACAGGGTATGCCATAGTCCATAGAGGCTGCTTTTTTTTTTGCTAGTCTCCGAAATTCAATTTATATTGTAGAACGAACATTCGACGGGCGTCAAATAGAATTACGCGTGGGCTTTAGACATGGCAACGTCTTGGGCCAAATAAATTAGAGCATTAAATAAAGTTTGTCATTTAAATTGAAAAATAGGATGCAGACCGTATGACCCTCTGCTACAGGACGACTAGTTAGTTATCCCTTGGGCATAGTGTCCATCTAGGGGGCGTGCCGCTGAAAAATTACGCAATTTTCAAAATACAACACACACTTACAAATTGTGCACATATGTTAAATTTCACAGCAAGAATGAATTGTGTTTTAGGACAGCAACGCCTACGTGTGGACATTAGGAGCTCCAATGCTTCAACCGACGGTCACCAATCCCCAATGGGGACTTCCCTTTCTCAGAGCAATAAGCATAGCTTAGCTAAAGCCGACTGAAATAGGCAGACGAGGCCTCTGATATACAACAAGGACTCTCTGGACTGGCCTGGACTGGGCTTGAGCTTTGAGCGACAATCTAAAATAATTTGAGCAATGTTCTGGGCTCTTACTGCAGTGTGTCGACTGAATGGTTATATGTGCTGTATGTGGACATGTGTGTGTGTGTGTGTATATTTTACATTTGGCTTATACGTAATACTCAAGCATCTGGGCCAGGGGTCACTGGCCAAGTTGTGTTTCAGCACGTGTCTCAGTTCCAATCCCTGGCCCGGACGACAACCGACGACCCACATGGCATTATTCTTATTATTAATTTATATGATTTGCTATTCGTAATTAAAAATTCCTGTTGTCATTTGACTGCCTGGCTACACTCTGTGTGCTTCTCAAGCTTATATTTCAAAATTCACAGTAAGCCGACGCCCATTGTGTAAATCTTTGTACAAAATTCATGAGCTAATTGGCTAATTTGCGCAAGAGTTAAGCCGCAGAGTCCATAATAGATGCGGCAAACCAGACCCAAGCGCAGGCATCTATTCAAGCTGAACAAGAAAAAAAGAAATCTCAGCTTAGCTGCTGCAGCCAAACTAGTTTACCCAGTTAAAAGGATTAAATGTGAAATTAACAAGAAAATTACAATTTTGCTTCGTTTTTGGGTGTTAAATGTTGAGCTTGGAAAAACACTTTACGCTAAAACAGCAGCCACAACTTTTGTTTTAAGCTTTTGCTTGCTGTTGTTGCCAACTATTTCGCTGACCCATTTTGTTGTCGATGTGTTTGGCTGCATGGCAAGTGTTGCGTATACGTAATATGAGTATAGCGACAAAACTCTTCACTAAAATGCTACAATTGCTGTAATTACACGGTTGCCTGACTGCACACGATGTGTGTGTGTATGTCTGTGTGTGCATGTATGTGTGTGTGTGTATGTCTGTGTGTGTGTTAGAGCTTGAAGCTGCTTGAAATGTGCTTACATTTGTTTATACATACAATACACACGCTGCAAGTAATAAGATGTACTGCAAACATGTATTTCACAGAGAGACTGAGACAGAGAGAGAGGAAAGAGAGAAAGAGACAGGGCGAGAGCAAGACTCATGACTGCCTTTTTATACTTCCTACATAGCTGTAGACTATTTTATCAGGTTATTAATTTGATGTGAACCGGCTCCATGGCAATGTCAGCTGGCAAAAATCATGCGACAGTTGCAGCTGCACAGTTATTTTATGTTTATGCGACTGCAGTTGCACACACACACACACACACACACACAACGTCCTTGTCGTCCTTTACAACGTCGTCGTCATGTTGTGGCTGTAATTATTTTTAATTATTCCTGTTGCCAGCCGCAGGTTTGTTGCAGTTGCACTTGCAGTTGCACTTTACTTCTTGCATACTGCAAAGCATGTAAGCAGTTAATAAGCTGCCTCTTTGTTTCGGTTATTGTGGTTCTTTGCTGCTGTTGTTGTTGCTCTTGTTGTTGTTGTTCTTGTTGCTGTTGCACCTTGTGATATGGCAGCAATTTGCTTTACCATGCAGCATGCCCCAATGGCTGTTAGTTTCATGCTGCCTGACTTTAAATACAAGCTCATATGCTTTGCACAGCTTTTTGGCAGCAAAAAGTTATGTCAATGTTGACAAGTTCATTTGTTTAACACCTTTCTGTGTAAGAAGTTAATTATTAAAGTGCTGTTGTTCTTAAATATTAAAAACAGTTAAAGTGATTGCCAGATGAAGTGCTTTTCATGGAAAACAACGTTTTTGCGGGTCACATTTGTTGGTTTCGTTGTAGGTTGGATTTATGTTTTATAAACTTTGAGAACTGATTTGTTAAGGAACTCTTTCCTTTATGCCATATTAGCCATAATTTATCATACTGTTATTGCAGCTGTGTGCTTTAAGTTAGCCTTTAATCCTTCAAATCATGAGTTTCTTTTAATTAAAGCAATAAAATCCCTTTGAGAGTTGTTGAAACTTTGTGGTGCTTACTTCAACGAGTTCTATGAAAGTTGCCTTGAACGCCAATTGCCACCAGATTCAGTCTTAGATGCAGCATGAATTTGCGAATATATATCTCTGGCTGCCAGTCTGTATATATATGTATAAACTAAAATCAATTATTTTTAAGGAAGAGATAGTTTCTAAGTGCTGAACAGTTTGCGTTTTGTGCAGAACATTTAAAGATCTCTTAATACACATACGTATATATATATATTCTACATATTCTATTAAGTTATCTGGCTGTCTATTAACTTAATCACACAGATATGCCGCCTGCTCGATTAAATAATTTATCATACGTTGACATAATACAATTTCAATTTCATGCGAAAAGTTTAGCACTGTGGCTGTGAAACAAATAATAAAAAAACCAAAAAAAAAAAGCAGAGCAACAGACAGACCAATATGAAAACGCAACCTAATCCCCCCGATGGCTTTTAACTGCCACAACTCACTTAATACATTTGGTGCTGAGTCTGTTGACAGGCAGGCAGCTGAAAAGAGCAGCCAAAGTAACAAAAACACAAAAAAAAAATGAGTGCGAAAAAGTTTGCATACTTTTTGCAGCACATTATATATTAATGATACATTTGCCAGGACTGTCTGTGGTGTTTCCCTTTCCCTTTGCCTTTGGCCAACCCGCTGTCACTTTGTGTATAAAGTTTATATGTTGTTGTCTTTCTGAATTGCTGCTGGCTGCCACATTTGGTGTCTGTGGGCGTCGTCCGTTTTGCTTTGCTTTTGGCTTTGGCTCTGCCAACTGCAGCAGCAACAGCAGCAGCAGCAGCGACAGCAGCAGCAGGCAGTAGCATAGCATTTTATAATCCACAATGATTGATATACGCGCTGGAACACAGCAAAGAGAAAGGGAGAGAGAGAGAACATAATGTGCACTCACTTGACGAGCAACAAAAGGCTGCGCCTAAAAGTATGCAATACGAAATATCGCCATAGTTAAAATGTCACAGTAAATTCATATTCATTCATTATGTTAAAATCCCCCGAGGCCCCGGTTGGCAGCCAAACAAAGCAGCAGAGGTGGCATAAGAAAAAAAAATAAAGACTGCACACACACAAAGACAGAGAGAAAGAGAGAGCGGCAGAAAGATAGAAAGACGGACACATGTGCATAACGTTGATTGTATGTGGCAGAGTCGAAAGAGTCGAGTCGAGTCGAGTCGAGCGAGTCGAGCTACGAGTGCCGCATTCATTTTCATTAACCCGTTTTTAGGCTTAGTTGCCACTTGCCACAGCTTCTGGTGCTTCTACCTGCTCCTACTGCTCCTCCACCCCCTTCACCCACCCGCTGTGGCTGCTGATGTATCACTTGCCTAAATCTCTGGTGCTGTGGCAGCATTTTGTTGCTTTTGTTAGACCCAACTGTTTGTTTTATTTACCGCCTTATACAAAATGCATATACACATATCAAGTATATATATATATATATATTTAAATATACATATATACAGTTTTATCTATTGTTGTTGCCTCTCAGCTTACGGCAAGTGTGTCAGGTTACAATTAATTGTTTCGTGTTAAATTTTGCATGAATGTAGGGCATAATTTCCAGCCACATGTTTATGACTATGCCTTCTAATTAACAAAAGCAAAATATGTTTGTAGTTGAACTTTTTTCCAAATAGACCTTTAATTCAGGTCATAATTTAAGCATTTGTTGCCCTAAGCAACCTAAAATCCCACATTAATCCAAACACAATTTCAAAATGTGGCAGGTCTTAAATAATTGAAATGCAATGAAGCGACATGCAGATTATTTATACAGCTCAATCAACTTCTGGCATATACAAATATGATATGTATACCATACATATATGTTTGTGCATGTGCTTATACATAGTATGTGTGCTGACAGCTTAAGAACACATAATTGCAGAGTAAAAGCCAAACAAACGACAAAATCACAGCCAATCAGGCGCAATTTTGCAAGGATATTTGCGTATTGGCAATGCTCACATATGAAAATATTATTAATTGAGTGATGTGAGAAGGCAAAATGAAGTCAAATCGAAGCTGAAATAGAAAATCTGAACAGAAATCGTTCATTGCAGACTCATCCTTAAACAAATAAAAGCTGATACTGGTTGAAGTTGAGAGCAGCTAATTAGCTTTTTGAAGTGAAGCAAATAAACATTTCACAATGTCAATTGTATGGAATTACCTTTTTTTTACTTACAATTTCCGCTTGGGCTGCTACGCAAACATGGCGTATACGTGATGTGGCAAAAGCAGCGTACATAAGTATGCATATATGTTGTTAATATGCTAATAAACATATGGCATTTCATTAAATACATTATCATAAAAAACCAACCATTTTAAGCCCAACCACAGCGACCAAATATGTAACACACACACACACATATAAACATACACACACACACACACACAATACAGCAGCATAATTTCATTAGCACTTTTGAATTTTAAGAAAAAGTTGCCCTGAAATTCTTTTGAAAGCTGCAGGCACAGCAGCCACATCTGAAACGTGCGGGGTTTTAATCTGGTTTAATGCTGTTAACAGAATACAAAAAAACGAATGAAAGGAAGAAATATAAGGACGAGTATATTGACAAAGAGATAAAGCTTGAAAAGTGCTCAGGAGTTGCTCCAGACAAATGATATATATGTATGAAAATAGCTGAATTATTTATGATATATTCTGTTACATTTCCCAAAACAAAAGCATTGCTCAAAGGGCTGCCATTAATTTAAGACGTATTTAACTTAAATCTAATCTTGTTTTATTATATATCTTAATTGAAATTGTAATTCAGCTAACAATCAAATTTTAATTCCCTTTAGAAATGTGTTTATAATTTCCATGTTTTGCATAGAGTATAAACTGTTGCTGCATAAAATGAGATACATTTTGCACAATTCTGTAGCCTTCACACGGCATTATGCAAATAATAAGCTCTGCCTGAGCATTAACCTTAAACACCAACAACAATCATAACGTGACAACAACAAAACAACAACAATAACGTGCCGAAAGCCACTAAGAAGGACAACAACCATTAGAAAGAGGAAAAGCTTCTCAACGACAGCTTTGAACAGTGAAAACAAATAATACAGAAAAGGAGTACGGAGTGCGGTTCAGAATCTTCAGCCACGCCCACATCTACCTTACTATTGTAGCTGTCATTGCTGTGTGGGATACGGGACATACACACACACACACACACGCTGCGGGCGCTCTGTGCGTATACTTAATTTGTTAGAGAACGCACTTGTTACACCAGCTGCAAGGAGAAAAAGGATTTATTTGGCTGCTTAGCTTGGCTTAGCTGCCGGTTTTAAATGTAATTAGTATGCATGTTTGCATTTCGTTAGCGAACGACTAGCGACTGTGAACTTTTCATTATAAATCAAGCTTTGCATGCTTTCCACGCTTTTCCACACTTGCCACGCCACTGCCACGCCCCCGACAGTTCCAAGAAGCTTCCAAAACAAAATTCTACTAAAAAAAAAAGAAAAATTCATTTAAATATAATTTTTAATTAAACCTTGTTAGCAGTGGAACAAAAAAATAAAAAATCAAATTGCACAACAGCAACAAATTGCGCACAAGTACGCTAAGTGGGCGCTGGGCTGTGTGCTATGTGTTGTGGGCGGTGAGCGGTGGGCGGTGGGTGGTGTATGGTGGCTTGTGGGCGTGACGTGTGCGTTGCGGTTTTGTGCTGCTGATGCTGCTTACTTTGACTGATGAAGACTTATGGGAGTCGCGGTTATTGCTGCGGTTGCCAAGGTGCATGGCAGCAAAAGATGTCGCCGCCGCACTTGTGGCAATTTGTTTTCAAGTGCTTCTCGCTGCCGCCTGTTGGGGCACCTAAACATGCTCCAGACTTGAGAGTCAGACTCTGACTCCAACTCATCCTATCATCCTGCCGTTGTCAATGGCAGCCTTGGGTGCGTTACTATCGCAGCCACTTACTGACAAAACCACGACACTGACAAATTCAAAATAATTTAATTTTGTCTTTATTTGCACTCGATTATTTATGGCATGCGGCAAGTCACCTTAATTAAATGTACAAATGCCTAGCTGCGAGTTATGACTATCTCTGTGCTTTATAAACTTTCCTTGCTGACTGCAACTTTAATTAATTACTCTAAAAAGTTACCTTCAATTACAAAGAGACAGATAAGTAACATATATAACTATTTAAACATACTACCTGCATACTTATTTAGTATAGTGCGCTATTCATGGGCCATCCTTGTTGTCCATCCTCGGAACAGGACATACTATACAACCATAAAACAACGAATTCAAATTTGTTTTTGGTTTTGCTTTGGTCTAAGCAGAAAAAAGCAGAAAACAAGCAAATTGTATGGTTTTTTGCTTATATTATACTGGTTAAAAGAAAGACCTGACCAGAAAAAAATAGCATAAGCTTATGTTCTTTATATACTTAGAGCACACGTTTACTTACATATTTCATTACATTTTTATATAAAATATCTTATAAAGTCTTTGATTCAGCATAACTTCTTTAAAATTTTAAATAAAATGTCAAGGATATCTTAGGAAAGACTGCTATTTCAAATCAAGAGTATATTTTTATAAAACTAATTTCGATGTCGTGAATGTGCTTGATGTGAATTCAAAAAACACTCAGTTGTTTCTAGATTTCACTCTCAAATACCCTGTAATCAGAAAAATGAATATAAAAGTTTTTGTCCTTAAACATCCCCTGCCTTCCTTAACTTAAATTGAAGTTGAAGTTTTAAAGATAAAATCTAGATAGTTGATATACCACATGTAAGCTGTTTATTTAAAGATTGTTGATAAGAAGTGGTTTTAGATACCATTTCCACATTTTGAATCTTCAGTTTCTAAAAATTGTACTATTTCAAAGCTGTAAACACCACAAAGCTTGCAGTATACCCCTTTTTCGTTAGATTTTAGGGTATAACAAATGTAATACGCATTTCAAGCTTAAAGTTTCGCCCGAGGAGGCAAATGTTAGACAGTTCTGCTGTTGTTTGCTAAAATTTTGATATGCTGTTTGCCTTTTGGGCTGTTTTTCTGCTGTTTTTGCTAGTTACCTTGTGTTGCATTAATGAATTCGGTTTATTAATGTGCCCTCGTATTTCTTTACTTGATTATACATGTAATTTGCACCCTGTCAGTGTTTTTTTTCCTCCTGTTTCGGTGTAGATCTTTTCACTTGATGTGGTTGTTGTTGCTGTTGTTGTTGCTGTTGTTGTTGCTGTTATTGTTATTGTTGCTGTTTTTGTTTTTGTCGTCTTTGGGTTACGTTTCATGATTTCGCATTGTGTTTTGTGTCGAGCCATGTTTATCTTCCGGCTGCCTTTCTTGGCCATCACACTCCACTGTAAACAAAAAGCTCATTTCCACGTTGCGTCTGCGGTCGTGTTGCATGAAAGTGGACATGGAAGTGGACAACATGGTTGGGGTAGAGGGAATCATCATAATAAATTAACGACTGCCGCAATTAATGAATGGGCGAACATTAATGAAATGCCAACAAGCAATGGAAATGTTTTGCTTCTTTCGGCATGACGATGTCCAAAAATATATGATACGAAAAATGTTTAAGTAAAATTGGCAAAATTTAAAGCTTATCAAATTTTCGTTTCGTGGCAGTTAAACAGTGAAGAAGTTTTTATGAATTTAAAAGGACTATGCATTAAATATGTATTTATGCAGGAAATATATAAACGCGTTTTGAAGCCAAATGAATTTAATATTTTTGATAAGACCTAAAAAAGTTGCGTGCCTTTAAATGCTTACATAACACTCGATATAGATGAAAATGTCTGCAATTTGCTCAAATTGAGTTTTCATAATCAAATGCAAAGGCAAACAGAAAGAGCAATAGAAAAAGAAACACTGTTTTGTACACTTAATCATTTAAATTGCATCAAAAGTGAGTCAAGGAAGCTTTCTAACTTAATATATTACATATATACTATTTAGCCACAGAGCTGTGGCACAGAAACGCCGTCCGTTTGCCATAAAAACTGCAGTTTAAATGGCACAAACTTTGGTCTTTGGTTCCCAGCAGACTAGTTGCGAAAGCTCAGAAGCAAAAGCAAAAAAGAACAGCAAGATAAATAAATCATGCCACAAAGGAAATGTATTTATATAAAAATATATATTTATATATATATGTATATATATAGTCGTAAACTTTAACAGCGATAAAGGCTCTGCCAGCGCGATAGTATTATGCAGTAATATTGTATTAGTCATAAAGCAGCCACAATACCGTAAAGAAACTCTCCAAGTATTTTTGGCTCTCACACTGCGCCTTAAAGTATGCAGCACTTAATGCGAATGCAGTCCTGCAGACAGTTCCAGCAAATGTGTATGGGGTGGATGGTAAAGAGAGAGGGGGAGCCAGACAAATGCCTAAATGCATTTGCTTGCCAGCCAGCTAGCTACCACGAATTTTATTTTATGCAAAAACAAAGTAATTAGTTTTGATGTTCTGCCTGCCCCGTTAGCTGTTGCAGCTGCTCGTATTTCTTCTCTGCCTCTACTTTTACTTCTATTTTTTTGAGTTTCTCTCTCGGTTTTGGGTTTTTTCTTTCATTTTATCATGTAATTTCATGCAACATTTTACACGCTCAAGTATTTTTAGGGCTTCCCAAAAAGGTTTTTAATGATTTTTTGCTTGGTTCTTTGCTTCACTCGCTGTGCTAAATGTTTATTTGCATGCAAAGTGCGATACTTTGAGCAGAGCGTGAGAAAAATATACCAAGAAAAAACGTAACGCAACAAAATACAAAAAAAAAAAATATGTATAGAAATAAATATAATAAAAGCGGAAGCACGAAAGTTTGTTTTTAACAGGACCTTAATCGCTGGACTGTTCCCAACTTATGTCAATTTGCATAAATGCGCTCATAAAAGTGACAAACGACAAATGACAAATGGAATACGACATTTGGCTTGCTAATGAGTAATTTGATACCATTCTGTCATATCAGATACAAATGCGAAAATAAATATATATATGTTATATATACTCATGACATCTACTGTGATTATTTGTTGATTGGAGGGCAATAAAAGGCAGCTCGCTATACATGAACATTAGAAAGTATGCTGTTTTTCAGCTTAAAGCAGCACTTTTGAATACCCTGTATTGACTTCATTTTAAGAGTTGTATTTGGCTTTCTTAATATTGTGTTTAATCAATCTTCGAATTTCTATTTAAGTTTGTTTTATATCAGTTTCTCACATTGACATTAAATTTTCAGTCTTCAAATTTGTTCACAAAAACTTTTCTTACAAATTTTCTAAAAAGTGTCTGAGCAAATTAAACCTTAATTGTCATTTTAACAACAAAACAAAAGTATTGGAAATAAATACTTATTTTAAATGTTTGCTTTTGCTTATCAAATATAAATCAATTTTAAATCTACAATCAATTGTTATTGATTTGTTTACAGTCTTGTCTGAAACAGACTGTTTGAAAAAGTAACAATTATGTTTTAACCCTTTTGGGACGGAGTTTTTTTTTTTAAAGCCAAGATAGTAACAGAAAATACTTAAACATATTCTGAATACTTGAAAATCCTGCAATCGTCCTTTTTTTCTAGGATAGATAATCCCAATAAGTATTCCTAGTGCGACATATTAACCCAATGAATGTAAAAGCCAAAGTTTGAAAACTTCTAGGACGTATTGTCCCAGTAGTTCCGAAAGGGTTAAGACCCTGTTTGACACTGTGCAAAAATATGAGTTTTCTGCATAATAAATTTGACATTTTTTTGGTTTTCTTTTTTACTTTTAAATGTCAGTTGCTTAATGCCAAAATTAAAAAAAAAATGCTTTGAAATTGATTAATATTTTAAACACTTTTTGCTTATGCTTGCGCATTTTAAAACTTATGTATTAAAAGCCAAACAGCTTATAACGGTTGAATTATAATAATTAATTTTTTTGTATATTATGTAATTTATTAAACTTAAAATGCATAATATGCCTGTTTATATAATAAGTAAAAAAAAGTATTAAAAAATATTGATAAGGCCATGTGTTGCTGACAGCCTTTGTAACAAATGCACTGGGTATAAAAACGCACATTGTCACTTCACAATTCCGGTTGTGTATGTGAGAGTGTGTGTGTGTCTCTTTCATGTGTGTGTGTGTGTGTGTGTGTGTGTGTTGTCGCATAGATAAGCCTTATGCTGTAGTAGCTGCAGGCGCTGCTTTTGTGATGCGAATATTTTACACATCCATTAACGGCAAATGGGCGCTAACTCTTGCCCCAACTCCATCTCCAACTCCAACTCCCAACTCCGATTCCGAATTCAGCTGCGGTGCGTACCCACAAATACATACAGAACAGGAGGACTGTTAACCATTGTCTTTGGGGCATTTAACGGCGCTTTTATGGCGCGTCCTTTGACAAGGATGCGAACGGCGACGCATGGGTTGACAACGCTGCTGCCATTTTCGGCAGCTGAGCTGCGGCACTCATTAAAATGTTGATGCGTCTGTGTTCTCCGTTGGCCAAACCCACGGCGCGTGGCCTAATTGACAAGCAGGCCACATCAGTGGCAGCTGCAGGGGCTGCTTGACTGCATGGACCTGGCTGCAGTGGGCGTGGCAGCGCATTTCGACGAAGCTCCTTAATTAGGTTATAAAAGTTTAATTATGTCGAGGGCAATCAGCGCAAATCATTTGGAATTTATGCCTAGTCCGGTGATGTGTTACCCAAAAATACATGAAATACAATTCAAATAGTCAGTCTCTCTCTCTCTCTCTTTCTGACACTCACTCTCCTGCTCGCACTTTCATGCTCATTACTCTGCTGTGTTCACAGTTTTGCGCTGCGCATTAATGAAATATTTAATTCGTGAAACATTGATGCTGAGCAGTTGTAATGGCACCAGCTCTGGCTTAAGCTCTGTTTGTGCTCATAATAGGCCACGTCAACGCTCTGGGCTTTGAGCTTTATAGAGTTGAGGAGTTCTGGACTTTTGGAGTTCTGCTCTTGTCCAGTTGTGCATATTAAAGCATACTTTGTGCGGCACTTGGGGGATTTAAGTTGTCAAAGAGAAAGTGTGAGAGAGAGCGAGAGTGTAGCTGAATTGAGTGATGAGCTCAGCTTGGAAATAACGATCCAATCGGATGCCCAAATGTGTTTATTAAAGTGTACTCTACTTCTTTTACATGCCTACTTACTTACTTACTTACTTACTTATAAATATGTGTGTGCTTTCGGGTCTTGAGCAGCAGTTCAGCAAAGCGTAAAATCGATTTCGACTGGCTCAGCTTGGCAGTAAATTGATGCCAGTATCGCTGTGGATATCCTTTATATAAGTAAGTATGTATACAAACATACTCGTATATGGCATACTCGTAAACTATGCAGGCATATTTGCTAGTCGGACAAAAGCCGTGGGCATAAATTGGATGTGCGCCAAACTCATCAAAATGCAAAACAAAATGCGCAAAAGTAATTTGTATCTACATATAGTTATTTATATTCTATTATTGGCGCAAGATGTTGCGGTTTCTAGACAACAACAACAACAACAACAACAAAACAATCAACAATTCGCATTTGCTTTCACTTATTTTCTTGCTACGTTTAATACGCATAGTTTGTTATGTGAATAAAACATTTGGTTACTTTAAAACATATTTCAAAATTGATGTATTTATTTATGAAAGTGCAATCAATCGGACATTGTTAACAACAATAGCGATTCACACACACAAAAACACACACATAATTAAGTAAACTATGCAAATATAGCGCATACGCCATGTGGTCACACATTAATTATTGCATCAATTCTGTTGTTACAAGGGCATAAATATGTCATTGCGCATACGCCACGTTGTCACGTTTGATTTCAGTTGCTCTGCTCGCGGTTTGACAACCAGTTCGTTATTGACAACATACAAAATTTGTAGCTGGTTTAAAATTAATTTAAATGCATTGCAGTCGCATTTGATTTATTTCTTGGCAACGGCTTAACACATTTATTTAATTAAATAAATTGTCAATGCAGCTTTAGTGCAAATTGGCGTCTCTTTAATCAGTCGGCTCAACTAATTTCATTATTTCACCCCCCCCGCTAGCGATATCGAGCAACCAAGACAAGCTGGGGCACACCAATTAGTGGCAAGGCCTCGAAGCATGCAACTCAATCAAGCAAATGAAAACTGCTTTGTCAAGATGTTTTGAGTGCCACATTCGGCTTAAGATTGTGCTTAATTCCCATTTCTTACTCAATTCGCTTTAATTCTACACTTGGATTACAATACGACGTGTGTTTAATATATTCCAAAATTGCAATCAACTGGGATTATTTGAAATGTTATATTTGATTTAGTTTATTAATGTTGCAAGCGCACTTAGTTTGGCTTAATTATTAAAAATGCATTTTACATAAATTTGTTCATTTTAGTTTACATTATTTATGACTTTTAGTTTATAAAATATAAATTGATGAGCTCGTTATTAATACAATTAAGTTTGGCGTGTTTTAATTGTGTCTATTAATTTTGAATTGCATTCTTTGTTTCACAAAAAAAAAAACTCTATTCACAATTTAAAATTTAACTCATTATTGTGTTAATTAAAAACGTGCTGTATTTTTTTATATCTTTGTTTATATAAAGTTCAATCAATTGAGTATATTTATATAACACTTATGTTGCTTGGTTCATTGACAGATTGTTATTAGCTTTATGCATGTCTGTCGAAAAGTAGTTAAAAGTGTTTAGAAGTTTTATTATTTTGAAAATTGCTTGCCAAATTTCGCTTTTTGATAAAAAAAACATAAAGAATGATTGTATTTTTATGTTTGTTAAAATTATAGATAAATTAAGTACATACTTCACATTTATTTCAAACGTCCCCACAGTGCTGTTTTTCATTATATTAAGTCAAATCTTTGTCCGATACCGATACTAATATCATAATAGACGTTAAAATTGGATTCAAATAAGATAGTTTCAAAGAACGACGAGTTCGGCGTGTTCCAAGTTCCACTTCCGAATCAATTCCATTGAAATATGTATTGCATACTTATAGGTTAATCGAAAAAATATATTCAAGTACGTCAATTGATGAATTTTATAGTTCTAGTATGCTCTAAAAAGTATGCTCTACAATTTTCTAAGAAAACGATTCGAAAGAGAAATTTGAAACAGGCCTGAATATTTTTATATAATACGTGTAAGATGAAGAACATCTAAGCATACCTTCTGACAGAGCCACGCACTTCTTGTAGGTGATTGACCGAGTTGTGACACACTTAAACGGTTATTATATAGATACTTAGATACTTTTTTTTTTGAAATAAGTATTCCCGCCAGAAAGTATGCAACAATTTGTTAACATGGCTGCCAGCATTAATTGGCTTTAAGTCTGCCTGCTGTGTGTATATGTGTCTTGGCCAAAAAAGAGAAATATATGCGGCTAAAAAAGTTTGCAGTCAAAAAGCAAACTGAAGTGCGGCTTGAAGCGAGGGTTCCTGTGCTCGTCCTGGCTGTTAGACATGTGTTGGAGAAGCATATTAGCAGAAGTGAAGCGAAGGAGAGTCGAGTCTGAAAGTCACGCAGCGCGTGTTTGACAGCTACTTGAAAGTTTGCCGCCCCCAAATGGGCAAACAAGGATCTGACAGTCGACAGTTGAGAGTTGAGAGTCGAGAGTAAGTACATAGTCAGGTTTTGTCGCCCAAATGCGTCACAGAAAAAGCGAAAGAAAGAGAGAAGGAGAGAGTCGCAGAGTTAACGGGGCATGCTTTCTAACTTGGCTTCTACTCTTACAGCCAGGTAGTTAAATTAGTGGGCAAACAAAGGCAGCCAAATGGGTTGCAATTGCTGCTGTTCTTGATGTTGTTGATGTTGTTTTTGTTGCTGATGTTGTTGTGGTTTTTGGTTGCGCAATAAGCCGTACAGAAAGTCTTGTATTTGTTTAGCCGCAATGGCAGCTAATTTCCCGCCGCCAAAGACAATTTCGAGCCATATTAGTGACGATGCGTGGTAATGATGTGGAAAATTATGCAGAGCGCGCCTCATGCAAATTATGATTTTGTTGATTATGACGCATTAAAGCTAAACGGAGCAGCCAACGATGCCAACATAGTTGAGCTGCTCGCCAGTTGGAACTCAGTCTAAGTTGTTATACGTAGCGAAGAAGAAAATTTGCATATTTCTATTGGCGACACGTCAACGCCAAGGACTTAAAGTTACGTCGTCCTGTGTGTCCTTTAGCTAAGGTGAAGTATGATGAGGACAGGCTGCCTGTTTTCGTTTTCAGTGTATAAAATTACAAAGCATTCTGAATGGCATACTTTCAGGCAGTTTTATGAGTGCGGCGACGATATGCTAACAAAAAAGCAACCCAAATTCCCAACTTGTTGGCCCTGCCAAAGTGAAGACATTAGTGCGAACAGCAAAGTAACCCAAAATAAAGCAGAGAGATGGCCAAAAAGCCAAAAAAAAAAAGAAGAGAGATGAGAAAAAAATGTGGCCATTTTCTGTGGGGCAAATGAAAAACCTACGTCGTTTGCCCACAACAAATACCGTCATTTGCATGCATTGTCAGGCGCAGGTTGCTCGTTGCCCAGCAGCAGGAGTAGAAGCAGGAGTAGAAACAGGACGAGAACCAGAACCAAAACCAGAACCAATGGAAAAAGGTCAACTGTGGGGCGCCAAATTGGCACAATAGTTGCGTAGGTGTTGAATTTGTGACCGGACTATGAATAAGCTCACAACAGACTGGACACATTTCGTGTGTTATTTTTTCTGTGCCAGAGCCAATGCCAAACATATTTATTTGCAGAGTCGTTTGCTTGGGTTCATTGTATTGTCATAGTGTGTCAGACGGCAGCAACAATGCCACTCAATGCAAATTGGTAGTGCAAAGACGAGGGGTAGCTAAGTGGCAGAAGGGGAATATCTCCCATGGTGAACTGTTGCGCGCCTTGTTGACTTTGAAGACGGCCTTTAGACCCAAAGCATTATTCTAAGAGTTTTGTAAGTAGATCCATTTAAAGTGCCAGCTCATGCGGCGATATTAAAGCCACAACATGACGCAGCAAAGATACACACACACACACACACACATATACACTCGCATATACTCACACACATATAAAGCGCCAAATGAAGTTCGTTTATGAATGTCATTAAATGTAAAATTATGGCCTGGATATCAGCATTAAATTGTTGCCCAACAAGAAGCAATCAAATTCATAATCATAAAAAAAAAAAAAAAATTCGTTAATCTCATTTTCCCTGCAATTTATTTCATTTAACGGCAGTCGTGCAGCAAAATATAAAAACGAACAACAACAACAATATAAAAGGCGTTGCAAAAATTTCAATAAATGCCTTTTGCCATTCATCATCATTTCAGAATTTAAGGCAGCGAGTGGGCGTGGTCTCTGTTCAGCTTATTGTTTCAGCTCATTTTAAAGGACCACACAAATACCAATGTAGTCAGTTTTTATCGGATGTGTTCGTCAATTGAGTGTGTCCTGCGAATCAATTTTCTTGTTGAAAATGGTAAAAGGGTTTATAAAACCGTTTTATGTCAGTATATTTGATAAGTATAAGTTGTTGATTTGATCAACGTACATATGTCCATCTATCTGTGCGTCTTTCAGGATTAAGCACTTAAGTTATTTTAAAGCTGACTTATCGAAATTTATCTTGACTCTTTGTCTGACTATGGTATATATCAACATGTATTCCAAGTTTGGTCTTGGTCTTGAAGCTACAGAACTGTTGAAAAAATTGCGTTCACACAGACGGACAGACGGACGGACGGACATTTCAAAAGCCCATATATACTCTTTTTTCTTATTTTAAAAATATGAAAGATTTTCACCTACCATTGTTGACAAATCACTCCTATTGCAGTCTTATGCTATAATGATCAAATCTGTTCAGTTTCTGAACATCTGCGACAAGTTTCATTAAGATAGCTTTAAAACTGAAAGACTTGCTTCGATGCATTGTTCATTTTATTTGCATCAGCAATTCTATACAAATTTGAGATATATTTTAAATCATCTGCAGTCTTATGACTTATCGTACACAAAAAAACAGGTACAAATACTATTATGTCATATTTCAAAGGACAGCATTTAATATAAATGACCACAAAGCAGTCCACTGCAATGGGATCCAATAGGATCCAGAGAACGGGAGAGCAAGTGGAATGAAGGATATGAGAAATATAGAGCACTTAAAATAAAAATAAAGTTGTTCAGCCATGATTGGGTTTTCATCTTGTTGTTATTTACACGCCAACTTGCAGTCAAAGTCAGTTTGCAGTCAGTCGACTGCCATTGCAAGGTTTACGCTGCAGGGGCTATGCTTTCACGCCCCCGCACTACACCCCTTTGCGTGCCAGCTGTCACGCATATGTTGTGTAAGCGTAAATTCATTCTCCCGCACACACACACACACACACACACACACACATACACAACACGCATCGTTGTAAAGGGATCTAGTTGAGGTGCATGCTACGTGCCACACAACTGGCGAAAATCTATTGCGGTTGCCATTCCTTTTGCCACTCGAGTGGCTTACCAGCTCTCTGCCTTTTCTCTTTTGCATATGTGTGTGTATGCATGTGTGCATGTGTGTGGCACGCGACAGTTTGAGGAGCTGCAGCTGCATCAGCAAATCCGTTTTAAGGCGCATGTAAGGCAAACTTCAGCTTGACATTAAGTCAGCGCAAAGAGGACGCTAGGACGAGGAATTTGCGAGTAAGAACAACTGGCAGACAAGTAGTACGACAAGTAGGAAAGTACGAAGTAAAAGAAAAAAGGACAAACGCAAAAGTAAACTCTCGCTGCCAGTTGCAGCATAATATTTTACGCACTGATTAAAGCAAACGAAACTTTCACTGCGATTTGCATTGGGGAATTTCTTAGCTCCATTTTTTGTCGACTTCAATTTTTTAAAAATTCTTCTTTTTTTTTTTATTATTTTTGTCTGCTTGGCATGCATATTAAGTGAGTTTTTGTTGCTGCATTTGTTGCAACTTGTTTATATATGATTTGTAGCACTTTTCCCTCTCGCTCAGCATGCACAATTGTTGCAAAGTTTTATGCGTTAATGTGCTTAAGAAGTTGAACCAATCCACAGCTCGTAAGCCAAGCAGCATCAGCAGCAATTCCCATAAATAGCGGCTAATGAGCTGACCAGCAGCAGCAGCAGCAGCAGCAGCCTGCTCTCGCTTCATTGTGGCTTTGGCAAGTCGTCTAGACGTGGCTTAGGTCTAGGCTATGAATGCAGCAGCAATACAATGTGCTTAAATCTCTGCACAAAATAAAAATGCCATAAAAATCACTCATACGCATTGTTGCTGCTCCTATTACTGGCTAACCTAATTTGATGTGTGCGCGTCTTGGCGTCGCGACTGCTGGCTTTCGTAATAGAAGGCAGCTGCTGCTGAACAGCATATACACTGCAAGAAAAATACGTTGTTTATAGTAAGATTTTGCTCGGCTAAAGCACTTTGAAAGATGCAAGTATTTAGATAACGCTTTTCTTTAGTGTAGCAGCAGACGTCTCATAAGAATGTATGACAGAGAATGGCATTTGGTGGCGCTTATCGAGCTGGCAGAGCTAATAAAATGTGCTGAATTATGACAGAGCGACAGATAGTTGTATTCTCTGGCGTCGCACAATCGCATAAGGAACTAAACTGACCAAAATGGCAATGACCGCTGCTGAAATCCTAAAGATTTCTATAACAGAAATTGAAGCTGGACAAGAAGGAGGCCAAGTTGCTGGCGGCGTTTTGTTAAATTAAATCAGAGCTGTGTTGCAAAAACGTCCGAAATGAGGCACATAATCATGAAAACAATAACAGCAACAACAACAACAACAGCAACAACCAGAGCAAATGTAACAACCATAACAAAAAAGGACATTGGAGCTGGCAAAGCGAGCTATAAAAGCGACGCCCCAAAGTCTGCAACAGTTTTTGTTTTGCTCCAATGTTACGAGTATTGTCGTATGCCTTAACTTTTGGCTTGTCACACACACACACACACACACACACACACATACACACATTCAGTTACGTGTGTGTGTAAGTGGCGCGCTCTTGTAACTGTAACTGTGACCCAGCGAATCGTATTGTTTTCCCCTCTTTGTATATGTGTGTGTGTGTGTGTGTGAGCGGCCAAAGTTCAATGTCTGTTTGGCAATTTGAGTCGGCCTGCTTAGAGTGTGTTGCCAGTTTCAACAATGGCAAATGTGGGGAAACAATACAATGGGCGAATCGATACCAAACGACCGCCCCAACAGTTTTCACATTTTTCAGTCAAAAGGCCGAAATAAAATACTATGCGAGGAGAAGGGTAGCGCTATATAGTTGAACAACGCCCCATCTATCGACATTTGACAACTTATGCTTTGTGCATGTCATCTTTTTTGACTTTTTTTGTTTTGTTTAACGTCCTTTGAAGTCGCAGTTTTCAAGGCGAGTTCATAGAGTGCTACAAACATGCTCGTTGAAAATTGGTACATCACTTATTGACAGTCCGGCAAAAAACAAATCAATGAGAGCCTGTGTTTCCTTGCTTGTTGATACGGAATTTGTAAGGCTTTGTGCAAACATTCAATAGAATTGACAACACACAATAGTTGGATTTGGAAAACCTACCTATAAATTAGCTTCTACTCAGCTGCTTAGCTGGCAGTTGCTAAGGCAATTGACAGGTGTAATTGCAGCCAATTTCTACAGCTGATTGCCTTCTGCACAAAGCCTGCAATTCAATCAGCGCACAATTAGCCACAGTGTAACATGCCACAAGCACAACAACAACAACAATAACAACAATTATAGCTGGGTGTAACGTTGCGGTTCAGCGGTGCAACCTGGTGGTAAGACTGAGCAGCTCATGCTGCGGCTACTAAATATTTGATGGCAGCATAACATTACAACCAAATTAGCCTGTTCAGCTCAAGTGCATACACTGCGCAAAAAAGGCGATGTACTGCTTATAGGCAATTGATTGGTATGTAATAATCGTCTTATTTGGTATTTTCTTAATGTAAAACATTTTGGTTTCGTTTTTCTTAACCAAATTCTTGATTTCAAGCAGAATTCTTAATGCCAACTCAATTTTGCTCCGTGTAGAGGCAAATTAATCTTCCCTGCAACTACATTGGTGGTTCAGCAGGATGTCGCTGTCAGGAGAAAACGCATCAATAAACACACAGCCCAAAATTAGAGGGCTGTTTCAATAGTTTGAGTCATTGCAGAGCAAACTAAATTGATAAAGTTATATTTTATTAAAAATATAGTAAACATATATGTAGTTAAAGGCTGTAAAAGAATAATTATTTTTATACTCTTTTTTAATTTTTTTTTTAAAAAAAAGAGTATATTGGGTTTGTGAAATGTCCGTCTGTCTGTCTGTCCGTATGAAGCTAGAGCAACCAAACTTGGTATACATGTTGGTATATACTATAGGCAGACAAGGAGTCAAGATCTTATTTTAATCATAAAGAATTGACTTGAAATTTGATTTAATTCTATACGAATTAAGGATAAAAGAATCATTCTTTACAGCTCTGTTAAATAATTGAATTCAGTTAGAATCTATTCTTTGAGAATTAGATATTTCGGAAATCATTCTTTTTGGAATGATAGAGAATTGAGTTGAAATTTAATTAATTTTTTTAGATAAAGAATGGAATTGAAATTGAATTGATTCTTTGAAAATTAGGCATTTCGGGAATAATTCTTTACATTGCTTTTATATTTAAAGTCGAAAACAAATGTGGCATCCGGTTAATCGAGTTAACTGAAAAGAAAAGAAGAAAATAATTTCAGCTTTGATAAAAATTTAAAGGACGGTTCAATAAAGCTTTGTTTTTCACTCAAAAAAGAGTCAGTCAGTCTTATATTTCTCTCATAAAATAATATGAAAACTACTTTTTAGATGAACCAAATCAAATTTTATCATTATTTTAAATATGTGTGATTTCAGTTTTGAAACAAATGTGAAAAATCTTCTTTTATTATTTTCTATGTTTCGCAAATTTCTGCAGCAACTCTCGCTGTGCTTCTTATGCATACGCCATGTGGTTCAATTATTGTGGCCTCGCTCGCAGGCCTGTCCGTGCTCATAGTCCGGACATAATTTATGGCTTGGCAAACGTCTACGCCGTAAATTAATTGTCGCGCCTAAGTGCGTCGAGATGTTGAAATGCTGCAGGGACAAAGTATTGCCGAAATGAAGTTAAGCGATATAGAAAATTGCCATTTGAAGTTGAAGATGTAGATATAAACTTAAAAAAAATATATGAGCTGCTAAGTGCTTTGTATGGGCTACAATCAGTTCATGTTAATTGTCAGCATATGTAAAAAAACCAAAATATTACGTATACGTATATGCGATGGGTGTGTGTGTGTGTGTGTGTGGCAATTTTAAACAATTAAATGCAATTATTTTAAAGTGCTCTTTGCGTGCAGCTGTATAAACCAAGATACTCATAATAAATATGTGCAATTTTCGATTCACAGTTCATAAAGCAGCGCAAATTGTTATTATTATGATAAATGTAGTGCAGGAAATTGAACAAATTTAAGTGTATTTTCAACTTTAAAATTTTGAAATAAAGTTCAGCTGTGAATGAAATGTTTGCCCAAACGACTTTGAGCCAAGTGTGTGAGGAAAGCACAAACAGCAAATGTAAACTGTAAACAGGATTTTGGGCTTCGATTAATGTCTGTATTTAAGTGAAGCACTTTTGTGTGTCAAATCATTTAGTGTTGCAGAGTACACACGCACACGCACACGCACACACGCACACGCACACACACAGCCAAACCTTACTCAAAAAACATACACATACACATAAGAGCATTTCCACTCTATTTTGCTGCGTTTTTGGGTTAGTTGGCGTGTCGTGTAAATGCTGTTCTCAGCAAAAATGCCTTCTAAAATTCCAGATAGAGCTGCAAAGGATAGCACTTTAACATTGTATTGGTGACAATCAGTAAGTGCGTATATGTGTGCATGTGTTGGTGTGTACGTGTGTATTTGGCATTGTGAACATTCTCGACGCGAGGGACAAAAATGTATTATAAACTGACGTTTAATATCACCTTTGGGTATATATTATTGAAAATACATGCTGTGTTATTGTGTTTGAGGAGAGGTGTTGGAGGGGTGCTGTGGGAGTGTTGGTGAAGGAAACTTGTTGTCCTACGTAATCAGCTTAAATATTGAAATATATATATACACATACCACAAAACTGAATGCGATAAGTGGAAAACAACAACTTTTCTTGTTGAAGAAGTAACATTTAAGCTTTAAGTGTTTTGTAGATGATTCTCTGGATTTATATTAAACGATCTTGCAGCGCTTGACAAGAATTTACGAGCAATATCCTTCAGTTGTCGCCATGGGCGCCATTCAGCGAGCGTTTATCTGATTTCGTTTCCGCTTTTTGCCATTTTTTTTTTCGGTTGATATATACATATTTTCTTTTTGTTTTTTTTTTATTTTTTATTTTTAAACTCTATAGTCATGCCTGTGCCCATTGCTGATGTTCGTTCTTGTCGTCAACGTTGACATGTGATGCGCATGCAAATGTGGCAGCAGCCTCATGCCACAAATGCGTAGTCGAGTATATGGCACACATATATATATATATTATGCGACTGTCAGCCTGGCAATAGCACTGTGAGACTGTGAGCAGGCTGAGGTTGAGGCTGAGATTTAAATGAGAACGCGCCTGTCGCCGCTTCAACTTTTTTATGCTCATTGAAATGCGACAACGTCGCGACATCGTTTCGCGCTTCCTTTGAACCAAACTTATGGTGGGTAGTAGGCAGAAGCAACTGAAGTTATCTACAGTCGGTTGCTCAAGTGTCAACAGTCACAGATTCTTATTCATTCGATTGCCTGTTTAACAGTTGTGACTCATATGCGTTGTTGTTTTTATTTATTTTTATATGAACATTATATACAAGGCGTAAGTAGAAGTCCATGTATTTAAGCATTCATAAGAGCGGCTCTCTTCCAAATATAATAAATTCCAAACGCGACACTAACAGCATTAGCTCAATAACAAACTATTCGCATGTGACCAAAGCCCTAAGATAGAAGCATAAAGCCATAATATAAATATATGTCCACAAGCAGACATTGCGCCTCTGAATATGCTATAAAAATGGCGACGCATCAAAAAAGTTTTTACATGCGCTAAACACACACATCTATACACATATATACACATAGACATGCGTTTTTATACGCACTTGAACTTATGGAATGAATAAAGAACAGCCACAACTTGAGCTGCAGAACAAATACAAGTACGAGTACACACAGACATACTTATTCTTACACACAACACACAACACACGCACAAAGCCACAATGCACACTTTTGCACATTTTCTGTAAAATTAAACAGAGCTCAGCGCCATTTCGTAACTATCATTTTAATTCCCCCAAAAGTTGCATAGAATGCAAGAAACTAAGGCTTCTAGTAAGTGCTTAAATAATCGTTAATAAAATCTGTTTAAATCTCTGTTGCTTTATAACGTTGGAATGCTGTGTAACTCATTAATGACTTCTTATTTGATAGCATTTAAAGTCATTAAAAGGAAGTAATTATATAGCACAAAAGGTTACACTGTTGATTCAAGTAATGTTTATGCCATTATAACAATGGAAAGTTTCTTAGAAAGAAATAAAACAGATATCAGAACAAAGAAGTACCTGTTTTTTATTATTTTTACTCGCTGTTCCCATTAAAAACGGGAAAAAGGGAGTTATAAAGTACTGCAAATTTGTGTAACAGGCAGAAGGAGGCATTTCCGACTATATATCAGCATCAACAGCCGAGACGAAGTACCCATGTCTGTCTGTTAGTCCGTCCGTCCGTCTGAACACACATAGATCTCGAAGCCTATAAGAGCTAGAGACACCAAACTAGGCAGGTTCCTGTATACCATACGCAGATCAAGTTTATTTCAAATTTCGGATGCAAGCCCCCCGGACCACCGAAAATCGAAAAAAAAACTCCCACAGCCACAATTTTAAGGACATAGCTTTATTTTTGGTACATATATATTTTATTTCAATGTTGATCGGTTGCGTAAATTTCATCACGATTATATAAATAGCACCAAAGTTATGGAAGAATCTATTATCCCCATCTCAGCAGGCAGAAACAACAGTTTGACAGGCACTGGTCCAGTTAAGTGCGCTGCTTGCTTGTGTTGCCGCTGAACTGCGTGAAATGCAAGTCAGGAGCAGGGAGTCTGCTAGTCGGGCACACTTGTTTAATAAGAAGAACATCATTATTATTGAATATTGTAGAACTACCTAATTGGATCTGTGCTTCTTCGTGCTTCTTTCTCCGAACCAAAAGTAAGCTCTAGTTTTGAGAAATTCAATACAGTTTTTATCATCATGCATCAAGTAGTCTGTGACATTTAAATTAGAAATTAAATCAATATGAAATGAACGTCTGCTGTCATTTGTACTTAACGGTAATGCTCTTATTACTGCAATGAAATCAGCTTGATATATCAATTTAAAATAGTTTTTCCTTAACCTCACTTTACCACTAGCTGAGTATCATTCTTTAAGTGCAAATATTTATGTGCTTGAGAAGGCATGGTAAAATCTCAGTGTCAGTCAGTCATGGCTTAAGCTTTTTCCACATGTTAGCTGATTTGTATAGAAACCCTTTTTAGTCCTTCCCTACCTCTGAATGTGAAAAAGCGGAAACACTTTAGCCACATAATCGATAGTTGAACATATTTAAAAGAGCGCTCGCTGCGGCTGAGTGGCAGCAACTTTGGATTTTACTTTATCTTCGGGTGCAGCAGCGTCTAGACAATTTGTGGCAAGTCAACAGGCGAATTGAGCGCAACTGCAACGTTGCAACATTGCCACTCAATGCGTCAATGTGTTGTCAGGCGCAACTTAACCTTAAGTGCTGGGATCATGAGAAATCCAAAGCGCCTTAACTAGGGGCTTCTCTACGTCTTTGGATTGGCATTGACTTGAACTAAACATGCGCGCTTCACAAAACAAAAAACAACTCAAGCTGATCGACAATGATATACCCTGCAGGCATTGAACTAACTATTTGTAACAGTTTAGCTATTCCCATCATGCTCAAACTTTGTAGTGTGTATGGGGTATAAACAAGCCGTTGACGGCTGCAATAGGTCGTGTCCTGCACAGAGACAGAGCCCAAAGGGGAGTCTTTGATTCGTTTTTAAGTTTGTTTAGTCAGCTACTGATTGATGGCAATGCAAAGGCTTACTTAACTCAACCCCCTTTTTCAGCTACGCCACTGTCTGCTGTCTCATGTCTGCTGCCTGTTTGCCATACGTGATATATACTGCAAGTTTACTCATGTCACACAGCGCGTATCACTAATCATTCTGTTTGTTTGCCTGGCACAATTGTTTGACATCCATTTGCATAACACGAAAACAGCGCAATGCATTTAACGCTCAATTAATGTGATCATACGAGTATCAAGGCAGACTATGTGGGTGGTAGCAACTACACTTAAAAAAATGGCACGGCAAAAGTTGCTACCTTTTATAGGTTTAACAACTAGTTTAAGTTAATTAAGTTTAAAAAATCTTTATTTATGAGAAATTGTTGCTTTGTTGAGTGTTGACAATTCTATATTATTAACCATATTTTGTTCACAGTGTACCCTCAAATAGTCAAATTCAATTTATGTTTGCGCTGCTGACGCTGTTTTCAATTCGATCTATTGTAATATACGCATATGACGTTCATAAATTGCGTGCGTTATGTAAACATTGGTTAAATTTTCCACCACATTTGCTAATTTGGTGAAAAGCCGCTGCCCGCATAAACAGGATTGGTCATGCATCATGTCAAATTTGTTGGCATTGCCGTTTGCTCTTCAACATTTTGATTAAACGCGCTTAAAGCCAAAGCCCAAATCTGACAACACCAGATGTTGTTTTTGTTTTGGCTGTTGCTGTTTATGTGTGTGTTTATGTGTGTGTGTGTGTGTGTGTGTGTGTGTGCTGATCGATAGCAAAGTGGCTGGCACAACAACACCGACAAGTTGTGCGTCGTTCGTTTTTCCGGCAGCCACATCGTTAATTTGCTCAACATGAGCACGCAGCAAATTTTCCATGCATAAACTTAAAATTAGCGCCAGCACACACAAATACACACACACACACACACACAAAAGCACACACACACTTGCATGGAAATCTTGCTGCTCTGGTCATAAATTTCATGCCCGCTGATAAACAATAAATTAAGTTCAGCTTCAGACCAACATGGCACGTATCCTCATCGCCCTTCGAATTTCCCACGCATTTCCACGCCACGCACGCATACGTGCAAAATTCCAAAGCTAATTTCGTTGGCCATGTTAGCAATAGGGCTTGCTATACCATAACAGTGGTCTGAGTTCAACGAGTCGAATTATAGCCAGGTTTGGATTATTTAGCAGCTCAGTTGATGTGCCAATTTCTAATTTCTGTAGAATGCATCGAAAGTGCTTTTATCATATTAGATTCAAAGTACATTCAAAGTTTCGCAACTCGTATTTACTATAGAATCTTCGAGTTGAGAATATATCAATGAAAACTTTAGATCAAAAAGCTATTTTGATAATTCATAAAAGTATTAGACAATCTTGAAGTAAAATTCTAATTTCAGCATGAAAGTTTGTCTCTTTTGAGCTTAAGAGATAGTAAGATTCATCGTTAAAAATTATTTTAAGAAATTTAAAACATTATTCTTCACGATTTTCCAACCAACTAGCGCATTTTTATACCTTTTTTTTTTTTTTTTAATTTTTTTTTAAAAAAATAGAAAAAAGAGTATATTGGGTTTGTGAAATGTCCGTCTGTCTGTCTGTATGAACGCAGTTTTATTCCACAGTTTTGAAGCTAGAGCAACCAAATTTGGTATACATGTTGATCTATACCATAGGCAGACAAAGTGCCAAGATCTTCAAACTTTAAACCAGGACGAGCGGTAGGAAATTGGATGTCATATTTGATGGAAAATGGAGATTTTAACAATTTTAAGTTTACATTCTTTTTTGTATTGAAAATTTCACTGTGTATTTAGTTAATTCAGTCAGTTTATTAACATAAAATCATACATTTTCTTAAAAAAAATTAATCTTTGTATGGGTTAAAACAAAGATTTGATTGCAATATTGTCTGTAAATGCTTGAGCTTGACATAAAATAAAGAAATAAGAGTTATAGAAGTTGGACTTAAACTGGGCAAGTTCCTAAGCCCATTTTCCACTTAGGAAACTCAGTTGCCCAAGTAACTAATAATCAGATACAAAATAGCATTTTTGTTATTTAAATTACATTTTAACGGAAATAGGCTAACGTTGCTCTAATCTCTAAAAATACAAAGTAAACCTTTTATTTTTTTGGACTCTTAATATATATCAAATACCAAATTAAATATGCAAATTCAGTTTTGAGTATTGTGTTCGTTGGACGCTTGTGCATATCTGCAGCATTGCGCCCAAAATTGGATTTTTGATTCTTTTGTTTTTTGGGGTGTTGTTTCATGGCTTTGTTGTTTTTGGAATTATCTACATTTTGGATACTTTGCATATATTTTGACACAGAGAGCGAATGGGACACGTACAAAAAATGTTGCGGGCGCACATTAAATTTAACTTTGTGTTCGAATTTCGCAGTAAATCGTAAAATTTGTCATGGCCCAAAAAACCTCATCACACCATTTCAGTATGCGACTGCCGCCTGCCTTCTGCATCCTGCGGCCTGCGTCCTGAGTCCTTCGTGCTCTACGCATGTGGCAAAAGTTTTGCGTATGTTTTGCAGCTGCCTTTTGCGTGCGCTGAGCAAAAAGTTTTTGCCGATTTCGCTGCGTGCTTTTTGGGCGCGTGCGGAAAAGGAAATGTGCAACAGCAGCTTTTGGGCGCTCTGTGCGAAAAATCATAGCATACTTTTGTGAGTGCGCTATATACATTTGACTCTTGGTTCGTGTTAGCCATGCCACCCACTTTCCCTGTGTCCCTGCAATTCAGTTCAAAGTTCGATAAACTGGCTGCCTCATCGCCCGTTGTTGCCTCATTCAATTATTCCAATTCCAGTTGGCTGCATGCGATGAACGCTGATTTGTACATCGCTTTGATGTGCAAAAGTTTTAGCGTCTTTTTTAGTCCTCACTCGAGTCTTTTTCAGTTTCTGTTGAAAAACCCACTCCGTCCGAATGTCTGTCTCTTTGGCTAGCTGAGCGCGTATTGATGAACTTATTTTTAGCAGTTTCCTGTTACATGACTCCTCTTCCTGCTCAACGCATATCTATATCTGACGTGTTCGTTCGTTTTTCTGAGTTTTGTTGGCTCTGCGCAAAGTTTGCACGTTGCAAAAATCTAGTTAAGAAGCCAAGTCAAGTTTCTGGTTGCCACTTTCAGCTATTTCCTGGCCATTTGCTAAGCCTTATTTTTGATTTGATGCTCGTGTTATATAAGCTGGCAACTGTGCTGATAATTTCAAAGACTTTTGCTATGTCCTCTGTGCCTGATTCTATATTAATATTCAATTAAATTGCGTTTCATATTACTTCAGTTGTGCGGTTTGTTTGTTAATGCCGCATAAATCCTAGCCTTGAGCCCAAAAACGACTGCCAAAGGGCCGAGCGTATTTAAACACACACCGATAGGCTAATACGCTTAGCATACAAGTTAATGTCATACTCGATTAGCTCACAAACTTAACAAATTTGCGTGGAAAGAAACAAACATAGCTGCATTATAAATCTATATCTTTTATAATGCTATATTTGCTATATAGTCTGCAGCTGAAACAGCTTGACAAGCTGAAATACTCAATTTTGAAGAGCGTATCGAGTGCTGCTTAAATGCAAAATGAAAAGCACAAAGCAGCATAAAAAAAGCAAACATACACACAAAAAAAGCCAACGAAAAAAAAGGGGATATAATTGTTTGTTGAAGATTTTTGTGTTTTTGTGCCGACATTTTTATGAGAATTTTATTACTTTTCAGTTTTAGCGAGTGTTTTGTGCGTCGCAAAGCACCCAAGCTCACACACACACACGCACACACACATAAAAATTGTTCTACTTTGTGGCCTGGCATTGGAAGGCCATTTACCAAACAATACGTATGCACAATGAAAATGAAAATAAATTTCCATTTGGCACAAGTTTTTTATGCCGCAATGTATGCTACACAAATTTCACACTCTCACTCACTTTCTCTCTTTCCCATTTTATCCCTATTCGTAGGCTATAACGCTGCAATAGCACCAACGCCACCAACAACAACCACAACAACAATCTCGCCCTCGAATCTGCTGCCCTATTTTGACTTTGATGTGCCCCGCAACTTGACCGTTACCGTGGGTCAAACAGGATTCCTCCACTGCCGCGTTGAGCGACTAGGCGACAAGGATGTAAGTATACTCGTATATATATCTTTTGATTAACATATCAAAGGGATTCAGTTGGTAAACTAAGTAGAAACCCTCAAACAAGTCTCCAATTATTATGAAGCTTAGGTGACATTAATTGCAATCGTATTCGTTATTTTTAGCATTTTTCTGTTTAATTTTATGTAACTCTTGCTCAACGTTGTTTCTATAACTTTGGGCTAGATAATGAAATTAATTACTGTTCACGCTACATATTTTTTGCCTGCCAGAGATGTTTTAGGCTGGAGTTATACACACGCCTGTTCCGGTATCCACTTCCGTCAAAATTTTGACTCAAAGCTTCCTTGCTGCTGTTCATGTTGAGAATTGAATCTTATCTCCATGGCAAGTTAATTTAAAGCTTTATCGAATGAAAGTATATTTATTTTTCAAAATCTTACTATCTATTTCAAAGAAACTAAGATTTATAGAGGTATGCAGGCTCTTTCATTATTATAATATAATCTCATTTTTATAGGTTAATGGTATTAGATGTTATGATAGCTGTGTAACACTGTACTTTTCTAAGCTGCTCAATACATTTTACACAAAGACTTTTTGGAAGGCTACAAACAAAAATGTCATGGTCACTATCGATAGTTTGACAGAACCATAAAGCTGTTGCTTTCAATTTGAGCTTAGAGCCAAATACAGTTACAAAACACACACATACGCGCATATGTAGAAATCTCGGCAGGACAAATGTGAAAGGAACAAGGGACTTTGAGCGATTTAGGCTGAAAACGCTCAATCACTTGGTTTGACATGGTCGCGCAGTGATTGCTCTGGCGAGCAGCGTGATTGAAGGTCACCGTGCTGTTAACCCTTCGAAAAATATGCACAACACTAGCTGGACTGTTGGGTGGGAACTGTAGGACTACGCCTAATATGTCAACATCAGCAGCAAGACCCACGCAGCAGCAGCAGCAGCCTCAGCAATGTATATAGCTTTGAGCGGTCACAAACGCAAATACGCCCACAGTCGAGTAGTCGTAGGGGAGCTGGGGCTGAATCTGTGTGCTGATATTAAATGGCGAGCTTCCGAGCAGAGGCTTATGCCAAATTACTGCTTGATTACAATAGGGTATGCATGCGATGGTAAAAATAGTCCCAAGCCAGTTGCAGGAGTAACAAGACAGGCGACAAGCGAGCTGCGTCCTGTCTCAGTGAGCTAACGAGTGCCGCAAAATGGCAAAACGGAAGGAAAGGGAAGTGAGGGTAAGAGGCTAAGACGAAATGACTAATTTATGAGCCATCAATCACCAGACAGGGCTATATGCCATCAGCCATTTGACATGCGCATGCAGCCTCGCTCTCGTCCTTAAGGACTTGAGCAACCTTATCAGCTTTAATTTGCACAAGCTCAGGCCGGAAACGGAAGTTGTGCGCTGCGTGTAAGCAACCAAGTGCAGACACGCACTGCCATCGACACCAGGCTAAATCTATGAGTGGAAAAAGTTTGTCCATTTAAGACAAGTTGTTCATCGGGCAAGTTCATTAAAAGCATTGAAACTACATTAAACAAATGACACGCAAACATCGACGAACGCCTTGCCCTTGAGCCTTAATTACAAATCTGTCCACTGGGCATATCACAGACTACTTATTTGTTGCCATTGCCATTTCCATTTCCATTGTCATTATCCTTCTGGCAGCCTGCTTCCGGCTGCTGCTCACACTCCACAGAAACAGCGGCGCCTACGTCAGCAGCGGGCTCCTCGGCTGCGTTGGCTGCTACGTCAATCTTGCAACCGAGACACTTGGGACTTTGACTCAGTAGAGCCAACTCAATGGCCATCTCAATGCTGTCGGAAGCGGCCAACCTTTGGGGTTCTGATTTGGCCTCCGGCAGTGACAGTGGCTGCGACAGAGACAGCGGCTGCGTCTGCGACAGCGGCTGCTTATCTAGCGAAGGTGCGCTGGAGGAGGGCGTCATGAAGGAGGGTTGCAAGATGCGCGTCTGCATATCGGTGTGATCGATATGCGTAAACATTGAGGCCGTTGAGGCCGCATCTTGGCTTAATTGTAGTTGTCGATTTGGATTGGGAAAGGGTCGGCGATTCTCTAAAATAAGCTTAATGTCACGTGCTGACTGCCACCAGCTGCGGGGGGCAGATGTTAAACTTGACCAAGACCAGGGCTGCTATGCTGCTTACCGATACCAGGGCGTTAGCTGCGATTTGATCAACATGTAGACATTGGCAAAGTAAACTGTAACCTGTGGATTAGTTGCAAGCACAATAAAACTGAATACACACTTCAAATATTGCGCATACGCACCGTCATAAACAAAAAGAATAACATCCAGGATTTGGTCCATAGCTTACTCAGACCCCAGGATTGTGTATGCAGTGCATAGTACTGTATGCCCACCAGTAATGTGCCAATGATACCAAATGCCACCAAAGTCAGCAGCGAGAACATCTGGCAATCCTCCTGCAGAGCACGACGGCTCATGGCACGGGAGTACCACAAACGCAAAGATTGCAGGCAGGTGTAGCTAAGGAAATGCACAGCGACAAGAACAACAAGAGCAACTAAGTAACAATGCAACGTAGCTGCTGGCAATTAAGCGAGCCGACAGCTTAGCTAGATTGTTCACTGATTAAAACTTCTGACTTTTGACAAAGTGCAATCCAAGTGATGATGCAACAGCAACAGCAACAGCAACAGCTGCTGCTGACTGTCAAGTTGACAAAGTTGACTCTTTGAACTGTTGCCACTTGGATTGCCCTGTTTAGCACTTACCGCAACGTCTGCTCCGTGTTATAATGAAACTGGCACAGCTCACAGATCGTGCAACGGGAGGTGCTAATCCAACGCTCCAAGCAGTGCACGTGTACGTATGTCAGCGAGCCCTTGCACAAACATGGCGACACCAGTCTGTAAACAGATGGAGCAGCAAGCATTCTCATCAGCACTATGCAACAATAACAACATGAGTAATACGAACAACAACAAGCAGCACAGCATCAAAAGGCGGGGATTAAATGTGCGGACAGATGAGCAAACAGTTAAACATCATCAAGAGCAAACAAGTAACAATACTCTACTTCAAAATGCTCATTTAGCAGATACCCTGTAATTAGCAACGAGTACAAATGATAACAATCAAACGTTGTTACAATTAAAGCAACGATTTGAATATATAAAGTTTATATATAAACAGAACTATAGAAAATTTGATTAATTGCCTTAATTAATAATTAATTTAATGGGCAAAATAACTTTTACCCATGTAAAAACTATGCTGATTCAATCGATATTATCTAAATAAACTACTTTTAACGTTTGTCGAGGAACAATGCAGAAATCAGTGCTTAATATGTTCATTGATCTCTTTTTAATAGAACTACTTTTACCCCTTTTAGGGGCACAGGGCGTTTTCATGTTGCCGCCATTTGGACTGTTATTAATTTACATAAATTATTTAAATAAATATATGAATACTTTCTTGTATTTATGTACGTACTCATGCTTGTTTATCTGCCGCCGCACTTTCGAATTTGAATATAATTTTCAATGCTCTGCAATTGCAAAGACTATATAACTGCTACTCTACAAACAAAATGTAAATATGCTCAGTGAAAGGATAATGGCTTACATCCTTTGAGTACATCTAAAAAGTAAATATACTTGCTGTATCCTTTCAGGCTTACAACCTCATTAAACAAATGCTCAACGTTTAGAATTACGCACTAAAATCTTTTTGGATTAAAAATAAGAGTCTCTCTTTTGTGAAAATAAGTTGTACAGTGAAAATATT
Organism: Hirtodrosophila cameraria; assembly: GCA_949708635.1. Classification (NCBI taxonomy): domain Eukaryota; kingdom Metazoa; phylum Arthropoda; class Insecta; order Diptera; family Drosophilidae; genus Hirtodrosophila; species Hirtodrosophila cameraria. Next base: position 9,746,215 of record OX453089.1, on the reverse strand, counting down.
AAATTGTTGTTATACTCGGTTTTCCAAAATGGAAAAAAGAGTATATTGGGCTTGTGATATTTTTGTCCGTCCGTCCGTTGGTATAATGTTGGTAAAAACCATAGACAGACAAAGTCTTAAGATCGGCCAGATCAGAGCACTATAACATATAGCTGCAATAGGAACAATCTTTTGCAAATAAGCTTTTGTATAAACAACTTTTTTGTTTTTAAAGATAACTCAGCCAACCTCACTTTACACAAGTTAAAGGACCGTTTATACAGGCTGACAAAATTTCATCAAATTCGGACGACTATATCCTATAGCTGCTATATGAACGATAAGTTGACAGTAAGTTTTTGTATGAAAAACTTTTTTGATTTTCAAGATAACTCAGCCAGACTCGTTTTACCCAAGATCAAGGGCAGTTTATATCTTACTTCTATATCTTGTAGCTGCCATAGGAACGATCGGTTGAAAAATATGTTTGTGTAATATGGTGAATTTGGATTTTGTTGTGTTCAATATCTAGTAGAACATTATTATTAAAAATCGCATCTGCCAATAACTTCCTAAACTGTAGATTGAGATTGTGTATAAAATATAGAGACAAGCCATCGATATTATCAGTGGTATTAACATAACAGGTCATTATGTAATTTTGGAAATTATTCAACAATGGATAGTATGTTGTTTTAACACTGAGAAATGAAAATAAATCGACTTCTGCAATTGGCTCTAGCAGACCTTAGCTTATTGACTTATTTAAGAAATTTGTAATACCTAAAGAAAGGTTTACAGTGCCACGGATTGCATTGAGCTGTAGTAACACATAGATGCTTAGATTTATAGGAATACTCACTGTTCAGGATTATCCGCATTGTGACAAATGCGACAGACGAGCGAGCCAATCGATGGCAACGAACCACTCGAATTTGAAGCATCATAGTCCATATTCAGATTGTTGCACTGGGTGGCACCATCCGCACAGCGACGCAGCTTCCTGATGGTCAGATCAGTATTAGCCAAAATCTCAGTAGCACAGGAGGAGCTGTTGGCCGCCACCAAGGCTGCCTCTGTGCAGGCCAATAAGTGCTGGCAGCTGGCATGATTTTGGGACAGAATCTGGAATTGCACATTGGGCTTAAGGCCGAGTGAAAGGGAGCAGCCGGCCTGCTCGGGTGCCTCGACAGTGGAGGCGTCTCTATCTGCTGGTTTTGTGGATGACTGCAGCTGCAATTGGGTGTCCTTGGAGCTAATGCGCGTCTCGACAATGATCATGGCGGGAGGTGTATCATCAGCGCTGCTATTGGAGATGAGCTCATCGATTTCCAGCTCCAAACTAGTGTCCGGCTTGAGTGGGCCCTGTTCGATGGAGTTGCGAGTGGCATCTGAAAAACAGGGCTGATAAAGCATATGGTAGCTATATTTGCATATGGCTGTTTAACTGACCAAATCGTTCGCTCTCCATGTTGATTAAGCCTAAAAAATGTCTGATACTAAATGTGCAAAATATATTGTCAAAAGACGACGCACTTTGTGTTGATACTAATGATATTTAAAAACAAAAATTTGAACACATTTCTCTTGATATACTGAGATCGATTATTGTGTGTTTATATGCTGTTAAAGTCAAGTGCTTTTAGCAACTAATTCAGTGACTGCTCGGTTAAAACTGCTGCTTCCATTCAAAAGATACTAAGACCGACCAAAACTTACAAAAAAGAAAACAAACATTAATTGTAATTGACAGACTGGAACCGCGCGCTGTCACCCACAGCTCCACCCATAAACTCAAATTGAAAGTGTAACAGTTACGGCAAATAACTTTGTCGCCGCTTTGGCAGCGACTACCACCCACTAGCCAGGACACTGGCAGGACTATGCCAGAACTGGACTGGGCTCTTGGGTAATTTATGCCCGCGCTGTTAGTTCGTTAGGCTCTGCAAGGAGTATGAGCCAGGAGTATCGCCTCTGTTCTCTCTCTGTCTGCCATTACCATACTCAACTGCTGCTTCAGATTTTACCATTTTTTGGTGTTGTTTTTTTCTTGTTTTTCTCGCCGGAAGCTGCCTTGAATCCGCTTGTTCAACTTGACTTCACAGGATTGTCCGTTCACTGTTGATTTATTGCGCCGGGACTAACGCCAACGCAGAACATTCTCATAAGCGCGTTTCGTTCAACATCAACAACATGAGCAACCCGCAATTTGGTCATGTTACAGCAACAACAACAGCCACAACAACAACAACAACAAGCCAACAAAATGGAAAAATACAAAAAAAAAGAAAATTGCTATGTACATATCAAAGAGCAAAGTTTTAGGCAGCGCACCCTTTTTAATGCCATGGCCCCGTTGTTTCTGACGCATTGTCCTAAAATCTGTTAACAACTTTGTTTACAAACAGCTTTCAAATGTTGAAGTCTTCATTGAGCTGGCCTCCCTTTTTTTTTTTGCACGTTTTGTAGCAATTGTCTGGTTAATTGTGCCTTAATCATGTTCAGTTTACTTACAGCTGATATGCATGATAGCATTCGAAAGATGGAACATTTTATTTAGTTCTTTTGCTGTAGACAAAGTTCATTAGTTTTGGCCATAGCAATTTGTAAATAGGAAAACAAGTAGCGCATACAATTTCATGGCTATTACAATTTTAATGAAATTTTCACACCATTTCCGGCTCGGACAAAGGCAGAGTTGAGTGCTTTTGCCACTGCCACTGCTGCTGACTCTGCCTCTGCCACTGCCATTGTGGCATGGACTGCAACTGTGTAACAGTTCTCAAGTTACCCAAACTTCGAGCTGTGCAAAGTCTAAAGTCTGTGCCTTGGTTAGAGACGCAGAAAATGCGTCAGCAAAGTTTTTAATGTATTTTCGCCAAGTTTGCACATACACACAAATACACACAAACACACACAAACACACACACACGGGCGCTGAAACTTCCTTCATTTGGCTGTGTTATAAAATGACAAAAACAAAAAGTAAAAACACCGCAGCCAAAAAAAAAAAGAAGAAAACTCAACAAAAAAAAGCAACAAAAAAAACTGAAACAGTTAAGCGAAAGTTTTGCACGAGCAGCCAACACAAAGTGTTAAATAATATAAAACTATGCTTGTGGTATTTATTTAAACCTAAAGACATTACGAAAATTATACCCCGAGCACAAAAGTTTGCTGCGCTGTGTCCTCCTGACACACTGGGGATATACGAGTAGCTCGGCAACTCTGCTGCTCGCTGTCCTGTTTGATCCTGGCAACCTGTGGAAAGCTGCCAAATCCCACAGAATCGCGAATTCAACAAACTGTTGTCCAAACATTCTTCTATATACACACATACATATATGTATATATATATATATGTACCTATGTTTATAAATATGTATCTAAGCTTTGCTCACTTGGCTAAAATGGTTGACTGCAAAGTTTATAAACTTTTCACTTTTGCTTTTTTATTTTGGATTTTGGTTGAAAATTAAATATTAACGGATTTTGTGTAGTTTAGCAACAGCAAAATATTTTATGAGCACATAAGTAGTTGGACTAACGTGTTGTATTTTAAACGACCTCAACTTTATACAACATTTTCAATTCCCAAACAACGCATAGCTGTTCGTTATCAAAATCTATACTTGGAATATCAGATTGTGTGTTTTTGACTTAAAAGAAACTTGTTTAGCTTAAAAGTTAACAATATCGATCTCTTAATACTGATTATAAAAGGTACATAAAGTTCTTCGAACTATACTTTTAAATCTGATTTAAAAATGTTTAAAAAATCTTTTATACTCCACGCGATCTTATGATTTAAGGGACTTAAATTAATTCACAAATCTATTTTTTTATTATTATTATTTAGCTTTTAATTCACTTTAATCACAGTTTCGTTTTAAGAAAGACTTTATGCAACTTTGATATTATTTAAGGCACATTTCAGTAAGTCTAAACTTAATATAGTTCTCTCATCTAACAGCTGTTTAACTCTGCTAGCTTCGATTAACGAATGTTATATTGTTTTTACAGATTGAATAGTTCTTTAAGCTGATGCACATTGTAAAGCTTCTCTTTTTATGGAATTACTCAAATATATATTGGGTGCTAGTTTAATGTTTATCTCTATTAAAACCCTGACCTCGTGCAGTAATCTGAAAAACGACTTAGTATGAAGTCAATTCACGGCTTTGGTTTGTGCTGTCTGACCTTTTTTTTTTTTGTTTTGTTGGTGTTTAAATCGAATTGTAGGCATTTTATTTGAAATTCACATTGCATTGGAGAAAAATTTGCGCCAGAGAATCAAGGACAACTGCACGGATTCAAACGAAAAGTCTATGAAGAGCATAAAATTTGTGCATAAAACTTTTACAATCGAATGAATTTTATTTTTACGTATTACGTGATCGTATTGGTTGAATGCTTTTGGCCATTTTCAAAGCTGGCTTTGTTGTGTGTTGACTTTAGCGCCAATCGAATGAATTTATTAGAAACGTCTAGGATCAGGACATTGGCTAGGCAATAGAGCAAGCAAACTAAAGGAGTGGAATGAAAGCAAAAGGGTAGAGTAGGATTGTATATTTGCGCTATTTACTTCATACTTGGCAGTTCCTGTTTTATTGGCTATGCTTTTGTTGTTCGCACATGCTTGAATTGTTTATGAATGCCCAAAAGCCAAGTCATAACATTTATTAATGAGTGTAAGTGAAGCTATATAAGTTTTTGGTGTTTATTTTTCATTTATTTTGACAGTCGCAAATATTTAAACTTTAATTGAAGAAGTTGAGCTGTTAAACTTTAAAAATATATATGTATAATACATGTATGTATATATTTTGAATTGCAAACTTTTTGGAGGAACGTAATTAAAATTGAGCATCAGAATAAAAGCAGCAAAAACTAAGGTCATTAAATAAATTGGAAACAATGTGCCAAAAGGGCACAAAGGTCGACAAAATGGCCAGACCAGCAAAGGCGCACAAAATTGTAATCACAGCCCTCGGAGAGAAGAGCAAAGCTAATGGTTACCCCAAAGTTCCAGCCGAAGACAAAGCAAGGCAATCAAATGAAAATGTAATTCAAGCTCTAATAAAAATCGGGCAAATAGAGGCCAACAATGGCAACAATGGAAACATTTGCAACATTGGCAACATCACCGCTGTCCTCGGTCTATCTCTGTGACAGCGTATTGAAAGGCATTTGAAACAATTCGAGAAAGACATCCGACATCCGACACAGACAGGTCGGTCCCCTGCAAATGTCCTTGGCTTAAAGACTTTACAATTGTCTGAGTAATTTATGTTGCTATCGCAATAAAAATGTAGGTTTGAGCATCGATAAGAAGTGACTTTCATTTAGAGCTTTTTGGTTTGCTTCTTTTGCTTTTTGGCCTGTCAACGTTGCGTATGCGCAACCCTTTTCACACACTAAACTGTACGGATTATATGCTTTTTGAGAGTTTGGTGGCCATGGGATTTGTTGTTTGTTTTCTTGCCGTTGTCGTTGTCGTTGTCGTTGATTAAATGCCATATAAAAACAAAAGCAAAATGCTAAAGATTAACAAACAGCAAAACCAAACCAAAAAGAAGTACCAACACCAACAGCGTACAACAAAAAAAAGTAGAAAGAAAGTAAACTTTTCGCTTGTTGTTACGCTGCAAGTGGCTGTGGCATGAAATGGTGGCAACAACAGAGCAGAGCAGAGCAGAACAAAACAGGATACATATACACAAAGCGCTGTTAAACGCACTTGGGCAAAACTTTTAAGTGCGGAATTTGTTATTTTTGAACTTTGCAGACACAGGTCTTTGCTATAGCAGCAAGTGAGCAATGTGTAACAAAAGTCTTAATCTCTTCAACTTCAATTCTCAAACATTTACTTGCAGGTCTCTTGGATACGCAAACGTGATCTGCATATACTCACAGCTGGCAGCACAACTTACACTTCCGATCAGCGTTTTCAGGTGCGTAACATCTTTTTAAGTAACACTTACTCCCAATTGGCGTACTCATTGCTCTGCTCTTACACAGGTACTGCGACCAGATAACTCGGCCAATTGGACACTTCAAATCAAATATCCACAGCCACGTGACTCCGGCGTCTATGAGTGTCAAATCAACACTGAGCCAAAGATGTCCTTGTCCTATACATTCAATGTTGTGGGTGAGTATGATTGAGAAGTCTAGGTTGAGTCATTTTGTGTAATTCAATCCTTAAGCATCAGTGTACTGTGAAATTAATAGCAAATTTAGAACAACGCAATTGCTGCTATATAAAATTAAATACATCATGAGAACAACTTAAATAAAAGCTGATAATAAACAATAATAATAACGTCATCCTACCCAATTCGAAAAAAAACTGTCTGGCAACGGGATATAGTGCTTAATTATTCTTATTGGGGAATTTAGAGATGCATACCAGTTCATTAGCTCATAAAAGAACTTAATAAATTCCAAGAAATTGCCCTTTTGAATAACAAACAAAGACGAAGCTTTGAAAAGCAAATCCTTTACAAATAAATGCTTCTTAAAACACAATTTCAAACTCAGAAAGTTAATAAGCGACATAATGAGCTTGAGACAGACAAATCCTTAATCGAATTATGAACGTAATTTGTTGCACTCGCATTTTTTAATCAATAATACTTAATTATATTTTTACATCAGAGTAAAATGTAACATAAAACTTCCATTTATTTTGAGTGACTTTTAAAGTTTGAAGGATTTGTTGATTATACTGAATAGTACAGAATCTATCTACTGTCCGATTCTTGACTTCAGCAATATTTTGAACCAAGTTCCCATTTATGCCTTAAAGTAACATTATTTTACTCGTATTTATACATGCAGTATTTATGAAAGCCTCTTGAGATCGAAATTCGACATGTTTATTGGCACGAACATAACTGAGAGACTATTAGGGATCGTTGAAGCATAACTTAACAAAGTATTTTTAACATTTGGGCGCACATAATTACATACATACATAGGGTACCTACATGTGTATGGACATAGGCTGTCTGTTAAGTATCCCATTTCTGACAATTTGATGCTCGTGTCAGCTTTGGGGCCATTAGTTGGTTCCCAAAACAACTTTAAAGTGCAAAAAGGGCACAAATGAAAGGCTGCTTACAGCTACTGATGGCCCAGTCAAACCTGGCTAAGTATCGACATGCTCTAATACAAAGCCGCCTGCTAATAGTCAATGCAGAGCATAAAGAACTTTACCCTTTACCCTCTGGGCAATTATCATAACTCTCTGGCCAGAGGCAAACCACACACAAAATAGGCAAAATTCACATGCTTGCAAATAACCAAAAAATACCCAAGCCAGATACAAAACTCGGCAATGCAAAAATTGGTCACAAACCACTGAAGTGATTACATTTCAAGTATGTGCTGTGCTCTTGAAATTTTGCTTAAGCACAGCTGGAAACTACATACAGATTCAAATACAGATCCAGCTGCCAGCAGCAAAGTCTGCTCTTCTTTTGCCTGCTCTATGCAGCTTTCATGAGCTTAAGGAAGCTATACAATATGCATGTTATTTAAACGTCATGTGTGTGTACGTGTGTACGTGTGTGCATGTGTGTGTGTGTGTGTGTATGAGTGTATCCTGCAGTTAGCAGCACCCACTGAGCGGTCTTTTGTGCCAGGCAAGCCAACTGCCTCGTGTGATTATAAAATTGGAAATTCGATTATGCGCAAATTGGCTAGCCGAGAAGTCTCTCGTTGTTGTTGTGCTTGTTTGGCTTAAAGATTGCCGCTTAAATGATTTAAAGCTTTGGTGTTGGCTACACCCAAAGCCGGTAATTAGTTTAAGTTTACGCCTGAAAGGTCCTTAGTTTTATACTCGCACGCACACACGTGGCGTATACTTATTCAGCAGTTTTCAGCTAATTGAAAAAGTGTTGGTATCTAAGGTACTGGCTGACTGGGCTGACTGAGCTATATAGAAGCGGTCACAAGCATAACTTTTTATCTGTGGCCTACACAAGTCGAGCGTGTGCAGAACTGTGAGTTGTATATAGTATAAATACCTGTATGTGCTCGTATTGCCATGCAATGCTTATGCATTTTTCGCTCAGTGCATTTTTATCGTATCGCATTAGCAATGCATTTTTGTTAAAAGCTTCTGGTGCGGAAGAATGCCTTCAATGAGCTTATTTGATTTTTGATCTCTTCCTCTCTCTCTCTCTCTCTCTCGCTCACATTTTGTTGTTTTAGCCAACTCGTCTGAACTTGGCCAAAAGACTTTTGTCCGATATAAATGCTTTAGTCAGCTCGAATGTTATGAATTTTATAGTTTAAGCAACACAGACAGTTACAAATACATAACAATGCTGTGAAATGCGGCTGGAAAAACTAGTTTACACGCATATAATACTGGCAGAGGTTGAAGAAGACACTACAACTTGACAGACTGACAGACCAAACGTCAAGTTAGACACACACGGTCATAAATATTACATTTGCGGAAATGCAAATGACTGCCAAACGGCTGCATAAGCCACGCCCACTGGCACACACACTCACACTCACACGCCCCCAGCAGCTCTCTTCCTATTCGCACTGTGTAGCTCATATTCATACTCATTTGAATGCCCAAAAAGAAATGTGCATATAAAATATTCGACATGCCACTCACGTGAAAGCGCTAGCATTGCAAACGGCACCGTGGTGCAAAAGTTATTTGTTGTTGAACATTTGAAACGTACTTTAATCGCTTCTTTTGTATTGCTATGAATGGCAACATGGTTGATATTAATGGTTTTTATTAGCCTATATCGAGATGGTTTTAAGTCACTTTTGATCTTTTTTTCTAGATATAAATTCCTTAAATTTTATTTATATAAAAATATCGATATTTGTTGTATCTTTGTATGCTCTTTTTACCACTGTTCATCTGCTGGTGTTGGCACTATTGTCGCTGCACACATCTGATGTTGTGCCAGTATTTTTTATGCGCTTATGCAAATACAAATTTTGCACTAAAAATTCCATAAATTTGTATTTTTCTTTTTGACGCTTCTGAAATTCTATTACACCAAGTTGCGTCGAGCAAAATAAACAGCGGCAAGTTGACCAGAACCCCATAAACATCAGTCAAGACACTCGACGAAGTTGTTGTTGCTGCTGCTGTTTGCTGCTGCTGCTGCTGCTGCTGTTTGCTGCTGTTGCTGCTGCAATACTTTAGACATTTTAATGCAATAGCAGCCGCTTCAATTGCTTAAATTACGAAGTTTATTACAAAGTCTCAAAAAGGTGTCAAACTATGTGGGCGGTGAAGAAAGACGAGTACTCGGAGTACTCCAACTTCCACCTGCTGCTAAGACTGCGACTGCGACTGCGACTGAGACTGCTACTGTGAGTCGCCTTGGTGGATTTTAATTTGGAATTTAAGGCAAATTACCAAACACGCTGGCTGATAAAGAAGGCAAATTGTAAATGAAATTATGTACTTTGTGTGTGCGTCAAAACAGCGTCAAAGCAACAAGGACAGACCTTAAAAAAGGTGTTGTTGATGCTGCTAAAAAATTTGTTTACCAGCGCGAAAGTAATCAAGCGTAACTATACAGTACAAGAAAAAAAAAAAAGATCTACAAAAAAATAAATTGCTCAAGCGCTGCTTGCTAAAAACAGTCTTCAGTTTAGCGTGTCAGGTGATAGGGGAGTAGCAGAGAGAGAGAGAGAGAGAGAGAGAGCAGTGGAGAAGAGAAGGATGCTAAATTTAAGTCAAATGCTGACAATTTAAATGCGTAGTCAGGCATAGGATGAAAAGATGAAGAAGATGTCTGTGTGCCTGGCTGCTAGGCAAGTAGATTGCTAGATTGCTCTTTTCGGGCAACATAAAGCAACACTTCACATTTCTTTATACTCCTGTTGTTGTTGTTGTTGTTGTTGTTATTGTTCTTATTTGCTGCTGTTGTTGCTGTTGACATTAGCAGCCAGCAAATTGCATGCAATCAAGCGCAAATAATTTCAACTGCCTTTGCAAAAGTCCAGTGAGACATTCAATTTGTGAGCTTTTTATTGCACAATATTGTGCATTTGAAAAAAAAAAAAACAGCAATGCATGTTGAGAGAGTATTTTAGTATATTATAAATACAAAACAAAATATAAGGATAACGTGTAAGATATGAGTTGCTTCAGATATGCAAGATAAATAAAAAACAATTACTAAAAATATATAAAATTCTATAATATTTTTATCTAATTTCCTTTTATTACAACAAGTAAGAATGTGATCGGATGCTTATTTCTCTAGTTCTATGAAATCTAATTAAGAAATGAGCAGCCTAACATATACATACATAGATTTCACGAGGCGTCAAATTCATTGACCAAACGAATCAAATCAATTTAACTTCACTTCAAAATTTGTTGCATACTCAAGATAAATGATGAAATTGAATAATTGATACATACAATTGTTTGATTGACTGAATTAAATTTCACATGCTTAGCAAAATCAACTGTAATTACACGTAATTAATTAAAGCATAGAGCACCTTAAGGGCTTCTTTGAAATATGAAATTTGGACATGTATAACACGCTGCAAATTAAACACAGTAACTACGAATATGAATTTGTGGTTCATTTAGTTAGAAGGCCACACTAAGCAAGCAATTATTTGCAAATTAAAAGCTGAACTCGCTTGGGTGCTTTAAAGTTATGGCTCTAGCCATTGTCTTGGCAACGAGTCCCAGGTTAGCTGACCCCATTCGTTGGCAAATTCAACTTATTATACAAAGCGTCGCAGTGGCACTTGAAACAGCGAGAAATCCACAAAATGAATTGAAGAGAATTATTAAGTACATTAAGTTTTATTTATGAAAACTTTAGCAAGACTCTCTCCACAAACACAAACACACACACATACACACACACAAAACATAGGAGCAATGAATATATGCCAAGCCAAGGCAAAAAAAAAAATGTTGCATAAGCACAGGCGCAAATGAAATTGCAAACATAATTTTGGCTAGTAATAATAAAATGGTTTACTATGCCATTGTTTGGGCCAGGCTTACAACAGCGAAAGAGGGAAAAGAGAGGGAAAGAAATATAGAATTTTACTTGAGTGAGTATTTATGATAAATTACAGGCATATTATTGGCAAACGGGAATGGGAACTCTAGTCGTGGGCTCATGATTAATGTCTCACGAATTATTAATAATAATAATCACAAGAATGAAATTGACAATGGAGTCATGGACGGAGGTATAACTCTGACTATGCCTGTATTTGAGTCTGACGATGATGATGTTTTGGCATTTTATATGGGCATTGTTTGGGGGGCATTTTGACAAGCACAGCCCAAATTCTTAAGATTATTTCAATCAATTGTGTTTGTGTGTGTGTGTGTGTATGTGTGCTGCGACAGCGCTGCTTTTGACGCTGACTTTTACAAATTGAATTTATTTATTTGATTTGACAATTAATTCCAAGCAATTTGCGTCTCAAGTTCGTTCGTGCTGCCTTCAAGATTAATGACCAAATGCCACATAGTATTTAAAGAGCAGTCCAAATACTCTTACCATTAAATCTTCTATACCAAAAACTGAAACAGAAACTGCTGAAAAACTGTTAAATTGTATGTCACTTAGCGCTGCGAAACGAGAACAAGGCAATAAATACTCGTATATGTTGTACATGTGTGCAAACATACATCAACATATGCGGGGCAATAAATTTTTACAACAGCAGCAGCCACAACGCTTGTAAGGATCAAAGGAACAAGTAAGCCTGACCAAGGAATACTCCGTACTTGTAGTATAAATAACTTTAAAATCAGACATAAACAGTCTTTTTATATTTTATTCTTTTTAATATGTTTCAGTTCATAGTTTCTTGGCTTACATGCGATTTCTTTTAAGCAGAGAACAGAAAAAAAGGAGCTATCTTTATATTTAAAAATTAATTTCCTGGCAACAGAAGCGCTTCATTTCTTATAACTCAAAATATATAATATAAAAAACTTTTTTGGCTCTTCTGCGTGAAACTTTCAGAACAATTTCAATCACAATTTTCTTTTGAGTTTCAAAGAATTAATTGCTTCAGTTTTGTTCTTTTCATCTGTTATTTTTAGGCGCTGACTAACAAATTTTTTTAATATTGGTTTCCAAAAAAGACACATATTAAGATTTTTAATAAAAAAATGGAATAATTTTATTAATATTTTGACTTTTCAAGGAACTTGAAAAAACCTACTAGCTTTCGGTTTCTATTGCTGATGTTATAATAAAAGTTATACAAGTTACACTACTTGTTTTTGAGTCTAAATAGCTCCAGTTTAATCAAAATTTACATGCACATGCTCCACTTTCAGATTACTCAATAAAAGTTAGCTCTATATACCCCATATCCAAAGTATTGCCAGACTAGCTGCATTGTGGCGCCCAAAAGTATGCCATGCGCAAAGTTCATTGCTCCAAATGTTTATGTTTATGGGCATAGGCTTATGCGCATTTTATGCGCGAAATCAAGAAAAATGAAAATGCATTTTCATGCCTTTTTTTCTTACAAAACAGCTCTTGTCTCGGTGTCTGTCCGATTGTCTGCCTGTCTGTCTGACTGACTGCCTGTATGTCTGTCTGTCTGTCTGTTAGCCTTCTGTGGCTGCACAAATTCCAAGCCGACTGAGTAAACAAGGCTCAGCCGTCGTTCTGTGCTCTGTTTATTCTGCTTACAGTGGTACTTTGCCAGCTGACTTTAGCCTTATCGCTTTTTTTAGCTTGGCTTTGCCTTGGCAAATGGCCAGAATAACGTGGCCAACATGGACATTGCTGCTTTTTGGCCTGGGTCAACTAATGAAAACTTCAAACAGCTGGGCCAATAACAGAAATTGCGCTTAGGCGGCAAAGTTTGCTCTGACCCATTGAAGTTTGGCCTAAACACTTGCCATACATAATGCAGCCGGCCCAAAACACATGCCAATTGCCGCAAACAGTTAATCTAATTATTGTTAAATAAGCAATTTGACCCACAGGAGGCCACCAAGTAGTATACGAGTATTTCTATTATTGCCAAGCCAGAGATTCTCATATGTTTTAGGCTGCTGTCAGCAGGCAATGCAAGTTTCATGGACGAGAAAAGCAAACTTGGCTAAAAAGGAAGCAGAGCGAGCGAAATGCGGGCACACAACTACACATACACAGTTAACACCTGCCACATGAATTTACTTACACACACACACATACACACACAGCTGAGCATCCTGCACGTGTGAAGCAAAAGGATGGAGGGGTCGTGGGAGCAACTGCCGCGTTGTCAGCTGCATGTGTGGCAATAATTTTTGGCTTTCTTCTTTGTTTGCGCGAAGCAGTGGGCCAACAGTTGTAGCCAAGTCAGCGCCCAAAAGTCATAGACAGTTGGCTTTGGCTGCCACAATTGTTTTGCCAGGTACAACAACCGACAACAACAACCGACAACAACAACAACAACAACAAGCACTCATCGCGCCTCTGTGTGTGCCTCGTTTCCGGTGCGGGTCCATAAAACAGCCAGATAATCGCCTGGCATGTTCGAATTCCATTTGGGGTTTGTTTTTCCACTTTCGGCAGCACCAGTGTATTATTATGGAGCTTGGCATTTAATTTAGATTAACATTGGCTCAGCCATTTCTCTCTTTCCATTAGTTGAATGAATAACAAGCTTGTGGCTGCTTTAAGACTGATAAAAAAAAAAACGCACCCAAGCGAACATTTTTAAATTTTTTGTGTTTGTGCCTGACATAAGTAAAGCCTAGATCAAAGCGCATTATGAAGCTATGAAATATAGGTATTGGGAGCGTGTCAGTTTTTACTTTTTGCCACTCTAAATCAAAACAAATATGGTATCAAGAGGTTGGCGTTCGTTTTTGTTACATGATATGGGATTGTACGAAAAGAAACTGTTTTAAAGTTCTGAAACCCATTCAAATATGTATGTGCTGCTGAATTGTGAATCTACAAAGATATTGATTCTAAAATCTCTAGGAGAAGACTTAAAAAAATATCAAGTTGAAGTATTTACACTTTAAAAATATTTCATTGGATTGTTAAAACAATAATTGATGCAATTCATTCATGCTTCTATCAACTCATACCAACACTATCGATAGTATTTCCGAAAGTATCGCATCTTTTGGTAAAGTCGTAAGTTATTTTTCACTCTAACGAAGTCATGAGCCGAACTGATTTTGTTTTGATGACTTGTTTGATCAGTTTTTTATAAGTTTACAAAAGCAGGCTGGTCACACTTTTGATATTTGATGTCTAAATTACCATCAAATCAAATCTATTCGTTTAATACACTAAAAGACTTATATATATATATGTATTTAAATCTATCGGTTGTTACATGACAATCGACTATCAATAGATTAGCAGCACAACTCAAGCAGCCCTCGCCACACAATTTATGGGCTGCACACACTTACACAGTGCATATTAAGCTCATGCAAATCAACGGCCCAAAAGTATGCAACACTTTTTGCGTTACAGTTTTGCCAAATGGTTTTTCGTTGCCGCACGATTGAATAGCAGCAGAGAAGTGCGGGCAGGAGTAAAGCAGGAGCAGGGATTGGCGAGAGAAAAGAATGCCAAAGTATCAGATATACAGACGCGCCAGTCGAAAGTCCTCTTCCTCGTCCCAATTCCCCGTTCCTGAACCCTTTTCAGTCACACAGTTGCCGTCGTTGCAGCTGAAGTCGTTGGCTGCAATTTATTTACGCTGGCTTTGCGGTTCTTTAGGACCGAAGTTGCAAGGCGCAAAAAGCCAGTTGTGAAATTGCAGTATACGTGTGTGTGTGTGTGTGTGTGTGTGTATGAATGTGTGTGTAAGTGTATGTGAGTGTGTGTGTGTGTGCTGTGTAGCTGTTGCTGTAACTGGAGCAAACAACGTGTATAGTTGTTGTTTCCAGTGACGTTGCAAGTTTGATGACGGCAGAATGTGTGCCACATTCACCGTGCGCTTTTAAGCGCTTGCATTAGTGGCAATGGAGCAACAAAAAGTTGATTTAAAGTCAGCATCGCTTAACGCAACGGGGACATATTCCATTACAGCAACTGTCAGCAGTCTACACTTTGGCAGTCATAAGCTTTAATGCCCGAAATTGTATTTGGCGCGTTGTCCTTACCAATTTTCCGATTTCCAATTGAAATCATTGACAGTTGCTGCTACAACAAAGGGCACTTCAATGTTGACACTTTGATTTCGTTGTGCTGCGCTGCAAATGAAAAGCGGCAAAATTTTTAAGACAATTCCATTGAGACAAGAAAAGAATGGCGCTTGCCTTTAAGTGCAGGTACAACGGGGCGTATGCGTGTGCATTGTATGTGTCTGTGTGGTGTAAGTGGGGGTCTGAGTAACTGCTGCTGGCTTTTAAAAGGCATACACAAAAGCTTATCGCCAGCATAATAGAGACACGCGTCTGTGTAATAAAGTAGCAGGCAGCCAGGCAAGGGCGGGAGGGTCAGGCAGTCAAGCCAGGCGTTATCATTAACATTATTATTATTATTATCATTACAAAAACAGCGCTTTGTCAGCGTATATGTGTGTGTGTGTGTGTGTGGCGTACTTAAGTGACTTTTTGTTCTGCCATTCTCTTTTTTGCTTTCATTGTTGGCGTTGTTAAGCAGAGCTCAAAGCGGAAATCTACGGCCCAAGCGATCTGATGGTTAAAACGGGCAGCGACATAAACCTAACCTGCAAGATAATGCAGGGTCCACACGAGCTGGGCAACATATTCTGGTACAAAGGTGCGTATACGCGTTCTAAATGACAGCCATCTGACATTCTATTCGCATTTTAACAATTCAATTTGCAACTTTGCATCTCCATTTTCAGGCAGCGAGATGCTCGATGGCAAGAACGAAAATGAAATCGACAGCTCCATGGCTCGCATTCGCGTCGAGGATGATTGGACAGATGGTCTGACTTCGAGGTATGTGCGACTTTCTAATAACGAACATATATTTCAGGCATTTGCATTAAAATGCCTCGCTCTTAATTAAATGTTGTAACTCAGAATTTTAAGTACATTAGCATTTACTTGGGGCTTAATAAGTAAGAAGAGGAACACGAGCATTGTAACTGAAAGACATTGTTTACACATCAATATATATATTTTAGATATACAGACATATGTACTAGAATTATGCTGCAGGCTTATTAGTTTCATAACATTTTTAAAATGACTCCCCCAGCTTTATATATTCTCGGCAGTTTAACAAAACCTAGAAAACTAAACTTTTTAATAAAAGAATTAACAAATATGAACAAAGTATGAGTGTTTTGAATCGAAATTGTTTGCTTTTCTCAACTACAAAGCAGTTTATAGTTTTTAGTGCTTTTAAGCCATTGAAAAAGAAAGTAACTGAATTTTTCTTTAATACACAAGTTTGACGTAGTATTTTCCATCAATTTTCAATTTATTTACAATGTTTGTTGATGCTTTGTTAAACAAAAACATAATCGAAATAATACAAATGTTTTGGATTATATTGATAGTTATTGATCATGATTAAAATAAAAATATAGTTTTAATTAGAAAATATAGATACTCTACATTAGTAATTGGAGATACATAAAGAAAAGTATGGTGCAACTAAAGAATATAGCGTATCTATGTTGGTCTAAGTCGATTGGAATATAACTTCAATTCTGAAAAATGGTTGTTAGGTTTAATTTAAGCGCTATATCCAAATTTGAAAGCAAAGAAAACTTAAACAATTCCTGTTACACATCACCTATTTTAATCATTTGGAGAAGATATTAAGTCCATAACATGCATTCTAGCTTTTCCTTTTTCTGCTGTTAGTACATTGACTTTAAGAAGTACTTAATCAAATGAAGTTCTAGCTAGTGGGTATTCAACAGTCGGCGAACATTTATCAAAGGTAGCTAAAGCACAATTGTCCGTAGTTAGCCGTGTGTGACTTTTAATTTGCCAGAGTTCTTGTTGCCACAGTCGGAGTTAGCAGTAGCTGGTTAACTGAGAGTCTGTGCCACAGGCTATGTGCTCATGTCCTCATTGTGCATTTATGCCGTTAACTAACGACACTGGCGACCATAAAATGCAGATGCCACTATCTGAGTGAGTCTCTCAGTGTCCCTACACTGAAACAGAAGCAGTAGCAGTAGCATTAGCAGTAGCAGTAGCAGTAGAAGCAATAGAAGCAGCAGCAGTAGCATAAAGTAGCAAAGTTTTTAATGTGCCTGCTACATAATGCTTGGCTTTCATTGGCGCGCATTTGATGTTAGTCTGCCCTTTGCAACCTGCGCCTAACCCAACCAACCCCTTGCCCCATAAAATGCTGAGTGTGTTATTCATTTGCAGCCATTGCCATTCACTTTCAACTAACAACTAACAAACAACCAACCGACTATACATGTTCTATATGCGTCCTTTGCTCTACTCCTTTGCCTTCACAGATTAAAAATCAAGCGTGCCATGCCCGGCGACACCGGCAACTACACCTGTGTGCCAACTGTAGCAAAAACCTCTAGCGTCTATGTGCACGTAATTATTGGTGAGTATCACAACTGTACAAACTACGTCTATGTGTCTATATGCGTGTGTGTGTGTGTGTTCGAGTCCCTGTGGCTGACAGTTTTGCATGTTTATGACGGGAAGTTGCCTGTTAGCAACGCGCATTGCAATTTTAGCATTTCAGTTCCACTGAATGCCAAGTGCAGAATGCAGAAGGCATACTATGTCTTTTTTTATACTCTTTACCTGCTATGTAGCTTCAAAGTATTGCGGAAATGATTTCTTTTGAGTTGAAATGCCAATAACACTAGGCAGAAGTATGCAATAAAAAAATATTAATTTGTATATTATATGTGAAATGTTTAATCAAAGAATAAAATTTTACTTTTTGCATACATGCATTAAAGCAAATAAAAATCAAATGAAAAAACCTCGAGGTATAACTCCAGTGAGGAAAGTCCTTAAACTTCTTATAGAAGATTTTAAAAATTAAAAAAAAAAAGTTCAGTTTATTTCAACTTTGAAACTCAGCATGACTTAATAAACTCAGAGCACATAAAAATAGTATATATTAGAAAATTTGCAAAATTTTGTTGTCTAGTGTTATCAAGTCCGGCTTGAGGTGAAAGCTTTTTGCTTTATACGCAAACTTTCGCAGCTTGTGTGCTCAAGTGCGCATATGAAAGAAAGCATGCTCTTGTTGTTCATGTTGCTCATGTTGTTGTTGCTCTTGTTCTTGTTGAGCTGCTTGTTTGGAAAACAGGAAATGTGAACATGCAAAGTGGAGCAACTGCAGCAGGCGTTGATATTATCTGGCCCAGATGCGGAACGGCGTTGTGCTCCGTAGATGTTGATGCTGTTGATGAACTCTATATAAGTCTGATTTGCCTTGGGCGATTGAACCTGCCATTGCAAACGGCAATCGGAAGGTAGTCAACACCAACAATAGCAACAATAACAACGACAAGCAGAACAACAAAAACTTTGACAAGGAACTGTGCTGAATTGCATCCGTTTACAAATGCGCTTGGCTTGGCTCACCTTCACCTGCATTAACAATTAACTAATGAACTAAGCAACTAACAATACAATTCTCTTTGTTATCTCTTTTCTTGTTATCTTTGTCTCTCATTGCTGCTGCACAGGCGAACACCCGGCGGCAATGCAGCACAATTCGAGCAGCAACAGCAACAGTTTCTACTGCGGCATTTGTTGCATGCTGCTCAGCATCGTCTCCTGCTGCCTGCAACATTGGTATGTGAGTGGAGCGCCGACCGAGACAATGGCCGCCTTGTTGCAATCATTAAAGTTGCCATCTAGCCAATTATCACACACAGCTGCAGCAACAACAACAACAACAACAATGATGACTGCCCGCCCCCGTCCCAGCATACGCCTCAATCCCAGCAGCCGACTGCATGTGCAATGCGAGAGATGAAGGAATAATGGTCCACGAATGGGTTTGATGAGCATTTCGATTCATTGCAGTAATCAAGATGATTATTATGATAATGTTGATCACGCTGATGTTTAGTTAAATTCAAGACATGAATGGATCGGATCGCATTGATTTCGTATTTAAGATAGAAATGCACTTAGTGAATAAACAAAAACTCTCTAGCTGTAAGCGATTTCAAGTAAGTTTAGCCAAGCAAACAAATTTCGAAATCAATACATAAAATAATTAATAAAATTACAAAAAACAAAATAAGAGAAAAACAATAACAAAAGCCAAGTAAAAGTGCATACATGAGAATATACTATTTATATATACATTAAATGTGTTCACGATACGTATTCAATGTGGCTTGCGAATAATTTGGGATTGTTTTTAATTGACATTTAAATTGATTTGATTTGTTAATATTTTAAACTTTTTATGAAAAAAATACTATTTCCAAGCGATTTTATTATGTTTTATGCATATTTTTGACAGTCTACATCTAAATTCTCAACTAGTTATCAGATATGTTTCATTTCAACCAAAACTCTTAAGTTTATATGAAATTTTCGAACTGAATTGAATACAATCGATTTAAGGAACGACTTCAACAAGTAGAACGCTCATGTATATATATTTACATATATTCAAGATGATTATGTATTTTGTTAACGTTTAAGCAGAAAATGCACAGTTGGTCACAATAATATGAACTCAAGTTGAAATCTTTAAAAACAAAATTGAATCAAACAATGAGCTGTACTAAAATCAAATTAATCGGTCTTTAATTTACAAAAAGTTTGAAAGAATATTAAAATCGATGATCGTTTTTAATTTACTCCAATTAATCGATTTGGGCAATCTTGTTACATATTTGTGATCACCTGCGCATTTGTAAAACAGTTCACATGAAAATAGCATCAGTTTCAGACATTCTCATTATGAAATAAGACTAACTAGCTATAAATATGCTTTAGCAGTCAATCTATGCAGTCAAAATTGTTGTAAACCAATTTTTCAACTTTCACATTTGGACAACAATCATATAATCGCATATATGCATACTTGTGTAGCTAACTGTACAACATATGTTGCTTACAATTGAAGTACAGTCAATGTGTATTGTAATTAAAAATAATAAAAAAAGCATATAAATACATAATATTTGCTGTAAATAGATGCCATTTAAATAAATTAAATTAAATTAAATTTAGTGCATTATAACAATATTCAAAGCTAGTTTTTAGATTGCATAGCATATAATTTGTATTTGATTTGCACATTTCAATCACAGCTTGTGGTCTGCATATACAATTTTAAAAAACTAAACACGAAGATATAGCTCTCTTCGGAAAGCCGAAGATCAAATGTCCTTGCAGTTAATTTGTTATAATCAAAATCTACAAAATGAAAATACATTTTTGTCCGACTCCTAATGTCCATTCTATGATATGGCAATCCGATTGTATAAACAAAACCAGATCAATGTCAAGAAATCTTTCATACTCTGTATCTCATAAAGGGTTTAGGACAGTTAAGTCGAGATAGAAATCTCACAATCTATATTCCAGCTGCAAGGGTATTAATCAAGATAATAATAAAACAAAAGCTGCAGAAATTTTGCAAATTTAAAGAGATTAATGCATAGCGATATAAAAAGCCAATCAATTCATCTGTTTCAGCTCAGTTAATTGGCATGTTAAAAAAAAAAAACACATAAAACTGGTTAAAAAAAAAGAAAAAACAACTTGTTTATGGCAGGGTAAAGCTTTGCAGTTGTTTTTAATTGTATATACCATACCAGAGATAATTAGTTTTGGCTGGATATAAGAGCATATTGAAATGCAATTTATAAATGTGCTTAACGAAAATGAATGAAAATGAATGGAAATGGAAATGAAAATGAAAATGAAAATGCGAGCACTGTAAATAAATTCATTAGTAGAAAATGTAGTTTTAATTAAATCTTAAATAATGATATACAGCTAAATACAATTTAAATATATTACAACTGTTTAATTTGTAAAACTGCGGCACAAAGAAACTAAAATTGGCAAACAACAAAAAACACACACAAAATTTAAATAAACAACAACTAAACAATAAAATTATATATTCAAAAAATAAAACTATTTATAAACACATACACCATTTAATACAAATCAGCTGCAGCAACATTAAACAAAAAAAAAAAAAAAAAATAGACAAAATTAGTTAAATTTGATAAGAAACGAAATTAAAAATAAATGAAAGAAGAGCACAGAGCGTTTACACTGTGCAACATGGCACGCATTTGCTGGCCACCTAAGATCAAGATTTGTGATTCTGTTTAATTGATTAACTTTTCAATCTATGAGTGTGTTGGTGTTGGTGTATGTTTGTGTGTGTGTGTGTATGTGTGTGAAAGTAGAGACGTAAGTAATGGAAACAACTTGTAAATAAAATAAATTTTTCATTAACAAATCAGACGATAACTAATATACATATATATTAGTATATAAAATAACATGCATACAGGTTTATAAGACATACACATGTACACACACACAGACACACACACACGCACATACACACACACAAACTCACACACATACAAATATATCTTAGATGAATGTGTTACTTTATATATTAACTATAAGAGACAGTTTAGGAATCATTAACAGTCTATCAAATACAATAAACTATGTGTGTTTATGTATATGTATGTGTATGCCGCAACATTGTAACTAAGTATTTATGCATAGGTACTCATATATACACACATAACACATACCATACATGTTTAACAACAAAAAGCAACACAGAAACACACGCAGCAAGAGATTTAAACAAAATAAGAGAAAAATATTTATGAGTTGGAAAAATTAATAAAATGTGTCTTTTATTTCAAATTTGGTCGGTTTTTCTTTATGCAAATGATGAAATATTTAAGAAGACATCAATTTTAGCGGTTGACTCGGAGTTTAGTTAGTTTTAACTATAAAATCATCTGCTATAGTTACTGTATGATAAAGCTGTGTCAAAATTGGTTTGTTTTGGATTAAGATATCAACTTTTCAGGAACTTCATTTTTTACGATAGCTATGGTCCGACTGGACTATTTCTTAATTACACCATATATGGAAAACTGAGACCTGTTCCCATTTCCGAGTACTCCAAAACATTATCGACTTTATTTTCCAGTTTTTGAATGAAATAGCAATTATTTTTAGTTTTTACAGCGTTTGCTCCAATAGTTTTTATTCAAGTGACTCAAAGGAAAACCGAATATGCAATATTTAAGTTTCAATTTAAACAAGATATATATACCCTTCAAAATTTTGCTATACTAATTATTATTTGTATCAATAAATTAGACAACTGACTCGTCATTGTCTGTGCCCAGTCACGATTGATGTTAGTTACAGAACCAGTTTTATTTTTTTTTTGACTACGCTTTTAGCTGATTTTTAATGCGTTCATTGACTTGGTCGAATGTGTGCTGGTTTGACTAATTTATTGAAATGGATTCCCCGACATGCTGAGCTATTAAGCTTGACCAATCCATATTAATTCAATTGCCATATTTGGCATGTCATATGACAAATGTTTACCGTTGTGTATTGGGTGCAGCTTTTGGTCTGTGTTTTTATAGCCGCGAATGTATAAATAAAACCGTCGCGAGCCACAAAGATCTTAGTATCTTTGATTTTGCACAGGTTTTCGATGGCATCAACTGTGTTTAGATGTTTGGGCCTGTTGGTGGTCTTGGCCATCTTGAGTTGCCCAGAAGCGGGTGCGTAGTTCATATGCTCTATTTCAGCTAGGCATAAACTGAACTCTCATTTGCAGCACCCTCAACCAATAAGGAGGATGCAGCGCGGCAAGAGCAGCTGGTGCGTGTCTATCCCATCAACGAGGAGCAATACGACAGACTTGTAAAGCTTACCAATGGCAATAACCTCATCTCGGAGGCGCGTCTGACTAGCGCCGGATTCACTTCAGTGCGTAACACGCTGGATTCCGGCTGGAATTCGCTTTTGCGCATTATGGGTTTGACCACCACGGTTCGATCAGATGTTGCCAAGCTCGACATCGATGGTCAGCCCTTGTGTGTGATGAAAAAGAGCCTATCAGATAATGAGGAAGCCAGGGCAGAGACTGACGACACTGATGACTCTGTTATCAGTTGCATCGTTGTGCTGAGAAAGGATCCTCTGATGGATGTTCAAGCTATCAGCACTAATGCCGACTTTGCCCCTTACTGGTACCAAGGGAACAATGCAGCCACTGCTCAACAGTTGCTACAGCACACAATACCGTTAGAGCCCCAAGCTACGCAACAGGTCGTTGAGCCAATGCCTGCCCCTGCTCCCGAAGATGATCAGGAGGAGGAGCAAGCAACCGCACTCAAGCTGACCAAGCCCAAACCCAAGTCCAGGTCTAAGCCCAAATCCAAGTCCAGGTCCAAATCAAAATCCAAATCAAGGTCCAAGCCCAAGCAGCAAATTCAAAAGGACAGAACTCGCTTTGTTCTTAGCACTCCTGTGGATGAGCCAACATCGCGTCAATATGGCTCAATATATGGTGCACCATCACCCTATGAAGGCGGCTATGGTAGTCCATTTGGTGGTGCATATCCCTATGGCGGTTACGGCCAGAGTCCCTATGATGCATACAATCAATATAATCCATATGCGTCCTATGGCCAGCAGTCATACTATCCCACTCAGCAGCCATACTATCCAACCCAGCAGCCATACTATCCAGCCCAGCAGCCATTCTATGGAGCTCCCTCACCTTATAGTCCTTTTAATCCATACTATGAGCAGAATGAAGAAGAGGACGATGACGATGAAGACGAGCAGGATGGCTATGCCGAAGAGGAGGAAGACGAAGATGAAAATGAATATTACTAGTGTATTAACTTAAAAATAATATAATAATATAAAAAAGTACAAATTTGAATATATGGTTTCATTTCAATCTATTTTAAAACAATGTCTATATGACTTTTAGATATATAAGCAAACATATTCAATAGCATAATAAGTAAATTCTCTACATGACAACATGGTTAAAGAACTGCTGAATATGATAAATAAGTCGGCTTGCTAGATTAGTTCTATACTTTTAAATTAGATTTTACTTGAATAAAAATATCGAAATAAAGATCATACATATATATCAGTTTCACCAATATGCTATTGTTGCTTTATATACTCTACTTATCATGCTCAAATTTCGCTATTCACTTTATTCACTAATACGTTAGCTACTGGTTAGACCATATATAGAAGTTAATATAAATTTGGTACGCAGTTCGTGAAACTAATTCCGACCAAAAATAAACAGTTATCCAATAAAAGCAACAACCATTAAACATAATCTTTTCATGCTCTAGCCAAAAATCAAAAGCAACAAATGCCCAATTAAGAGCTTGGTCCATTCAAACAGTAATCTCTGATCGAATTCCAACAGAACTGGGTCACAAAATAAATTATGCACATATCAAGCTGATTAAACAGACACATTAAAGCGTATTTATGTTCTGGGGAGGGGCACTTTGGCCATTTGAATAATAAGAATATTGGCCTGAAGTCATCAAACTGACATCTTTGGACAGCCAGTCTTTATAAATATGTTGCCAAAGCAGATACGGTTTAGTTGTTCTATCTAAGCGATCGCTGAACAAGGCGGCGATGAATATCTTCCATTTAGCGGCATTGATCGCGCTATGCGCTGTTGCAGCCAACGCTGGTATGTTAAGAAAATTTAGATTTTCAAAGGATTTTCTATATTAATATCAATTATTAACACAGCGCCGAAGGCTCAGTTGCTGCGCATTCACCAAGTGACACGTGAGGAGTACAATGAACTCCTGAAACTGACCAAAGGCGAGAATGAGGTGCAGATGGCACGTCTGCTCAGCAGCCCAATGAGTGGCATTCAGGAGTTGGCCAAGAGTGTTAAGTTGCCTTCTTTCCTGAGTCATGACTCTGACAACCAGAAGAATAGGAATAGGAACAAGGGTTATCCTTTGTGCGTGATCTCACCCGACAATGTGGTCACGTCTCCAGACACGCGCTCCTTCCCCGGCCTTTCTTCATTGAACAGGCACAGATTTAGCAACTGGAACATTTTTGACACCGACAATGACAATGGTGGCCTTATTGAAGGTGGCGGTGGCGGTGGCGGTCCCGATCTTAATGGCGATGGCGATGGCGAACCTGGTGGTGATGATGATGGTGTCAATCCTGGTACTGGTCATGGCAAACCTACAGTTGTTAACTGCATTTTGGTTATTAAGGGCAACAAAGCTGGCGATGATGACGACGTGATTTACCAGCCAATTCCAAAGCCCGGTGCACAACCACATACTCCAGGTACTCCATATCATCCTCCAGTAGGCATGTGGCCTGGTGCTTATCCTGGTGCATATCCTGGTGCATATCCTGGTTTTGGTGCGTACCCCGGATATCCTGGTTATCATGGCTACCCTGGTTATCCTGGTTATCCTGGTGTGTATCCTGGATACCCACATGGACATGGACCAAAATAACGATGTAGCTAAAACTAAATACTATAAAAAACACAATTAAATAAGGAAATTTTATCCTAACGGGAAGACTTCAAAAATTTTTTTGTGCTTATGGAATTTTTTAGAAAAATATGTTTTTTAAGGCTGGGCTTACAAGTTTTAGCACTGACGAACTAATTCTTGGACGCCTTAAAGCCAAGCCTAAGATTGACTAAGTATGCAGTTCTGTTTAACGCAAATCTGCCTTTTTTTTTAAGGTAAATAGGCATTTGTTTTCAGTGCAGCCAAGCGAACTTTGCCCATCAATGTCACTTTGGATTTAGCGAATAATTAAATTATAAATTATTGCCACAAGCGTTTAATTAGGTAATTAATTAGTAATTGCAAAACATGTTATTATTGATGAGATTTGCAGCGCTTTAAATTGAATGCTAATTTTAAATAAATTGCGAAATCGAAAGTGTTACAAGGTTTGTAGCCAAACAATGCTAAAAACTTGATCTAGGCAACAAAATGGGGCCTGGGTATGTAAACAAGTGACATTACACTGACACTAACACGCACACAAACAACGAGAACAACGTGAACAACGACAACACACATCGGTGCCTTTTATAGGACTGCAGCCGGATTGGAACAGCGGCAAGGACAACGCGCTGTTATACGA
The DNA here is from genome assembly GCA_949708635.1 of Hirtodrosophila cameraria. Lineage (NCBI taxonomy): Eukaryota > Metazoa > Arthropoda > Insecta > Diptera > Drosophilidae > Hirtodrosophila > Hirtodrosophila cameraria. Next base: position 9,720,135 of record OX453089.1, on the reverse strand, counting down.
GTATAAAAGAGAATAAATTAAAGAACAACTCAAAACATCCGCGGGCAATTTTCAGCTGTACTGAAAGTGGGCGTACACATGTGTGTTTGTGTGTGTGTGAGTCCTTCTGGGTTGTTTGTGTGCCGATTTGCACGCCTACGCCCGTTTGCTGTTAAGTGCAAGTGCATCGATAGCACATACATATGTACAAAAGCCGTACACACTAGAGCTGCAAAACTATCGATAGTATCGATGAAACGCTCTTGGGTCTATCGAAACCTTTCAATCGAGTAGATCTTTAAAGTTGCAAGCTAAAACTGGAAAAGTATCGAAAGCAATATCGATTTTTAATATTGTTATATTATAAACAGACCTGCTCGCAATTCCGCAAAGTTTTCATTACAAATCGTTTTCGATTTTGTGTTTCTGTTTCCGTAAATCGTTTTTTTCTTTTAAAGATAAGTTCAAATGCTTCTTATTCCACTATCAAAAAAGCAAAACTTTCATCAATATTCAGAAATCGCAGCAGCTCATAATTTTGATACCAAATGCTTTGATCGGAAACGGAAATGATAACACGAATTTGTATTTGACACTAAAATTAGAATTGAAAGTCAAAATTCTATTAAAACATTTTGTATTATATAATTCTACGATTGGATAAAAACCATAGCTTAAATTTAAATAGACTTTTATTATTATATGAAACGATATCATCGCTTGAAACTATCGCTTGAGCACACTATCGATAAATTTGCAACACTGGTAAACACATCCAAGTAGTGCGCATAGAGAACGGAAGACAAGCGCCTTTGGCCTCGGTGCGTTTTAGCTGCTTTTCACTTTCCCATTTCCACCACTTTCCCTTCATTTCCACGACATTCGGCTCGCACTCGCATGTTGTGTCTATGCACGAGTACTGCAAAATAATTACTTTCATATCCAGCGGCAATTAAATTCATTTAGTTTGGCACCAATTTTCATCCAACACAGCTACCACAACAACAACAACAACAGCAATAGCAACAACAATGCGAAGCAACCCCCCTGACATGCTATTAAGACATTCATTCATTCATTCCACATTCAACGGCCTCTCCATGTGGCTGTTGAACCCGCTGAGCCATTGAGCCCCTTGCCTCTACCCCGTACCCCCTCTGTGAGAGAGAGCGTCTGGCCAACCAACTCTAAACTATGTCAACTGTTAACTTTTTTAGCCGCTGGCATTCCGCTTGTATGGCTTCCATATTTTTCAAGGACTCTACATAGTTTATCCTCACACGCACACACACACACACACACACACACACATCCTATGCTCGTGCATTAGATGTTGCAGGCACACCCACTTTGACATGGTTGAACAAATTGCTGAAGGCGCTGCCAGTCTAAAACTGACTAAATCGGATGCCGTTATAATGGCACATCTTCTAGATATAAATTGATAATAATGCATCTCAACTAAAAACTAAATCATGCGACAATTGCTCGTATATACTTAGTATAAGTTTATGGTTCAGATAACTCCACTTGATTATTTCTGATTGCTATTTAATCTTTAAGGATTACGCACTTCTTTTCCAGCGTATTCTTAATAAAACAGAATAATACTCATAGGAAACATATATGTTCTGAATTCGTATATGGAAACGGAATTGCTTGCTGTTCTGAAGTACTCAAAACGTCAAACGCTTACGTTTTGAAAAGTTGTATTTTTTTGGCTGTCGAATGAAAAGTAATTGTCAGATTACACAAGGAATTAAAAAATAAGAAATTCTTAAAATCAATTTTCCTAAATTCATCATCATATTTGAAAAAGAATTAGTCCATTTTATTATAGTAATTAAGTTAAATAACATTTGTAATATTAAATTGAAAAACTATCTGTAAAACAGAAGCGAAAACGTGCAAGAAAACGTAGCTGTTCTCGATTTAGCAATGCCTTCAAGAAGACAACTCAATAGACTTTTCACTATGAAAACACGGTTTGGAACTCGGTTTCGAACTTGGTGTCGAAAAAGAGAAAACGAAACCATTCTGATCGGATATCAGAACAGTAATTCGTAAATCGTTCGGAATTCATTCGTTTTTAATTTTCAAAAACGTACTGAATTCGAATCAGGCCTGTATATATCTGCTTTCGTTTAAGTTTAATTGCAATTAACAAAGAATCAAATAATGCGTTTTGGGGCTAATTATTAGGTTAAGACTGCTGCCATTGTGTGAACTAAAATTAACTGCTATTTATACAGCATATTTATATTTGAACAAAAGAAATCAATTCAATTTAGCGTTATTCATACTTACTTCTCACGAATATTTGATGATACTCGTTGTGCGTCAGATGTTCAAAAACACACGCCTGAGTGTCATTGGGCTAAGGCAGAAAATTGATAAGTGCCTTGTGGTTATTGCGGCCATTAACACGCACACACATACATACACACATGCAAACACATACACGCATTTATACGCACAATCAAATATATACAATAAGAAATATAAGGAAGTGAGAAGACACATAACGAGCGCATAACACACGTCAATCAAATATGGCGTCAAATAATCATTAAGAAACACACACACCCAACACACACACACACACACACACAGTCACACACCCACTCCCACATAAAGAGAAGCATTTTAAATGGCACCAGAACAGTAATAGTGAGGCTGTACATTCAGAAGAGATGTGGTTGGGTGGTGCAGGCACAAACTGTAACTGGGTGGCTCGTAAACCCAACCCAACCAAGCTGAGCCGAGTTATTGCTCATGTGTGTAGCTGTCATGTAGTTGTCGTTGATTTTGTGGTAAAAACTGATTTGCGGCTTTGGCAGCTACAAACATAACTGTATATGCTGGGGCAACAATTGAAGAGGGTCTTCAGTTATGTCATTTAATAATTGCCAAATTTGGTAACAATGCAGACATACGCTTCAAATAGTATTTACAATATTGAGTGAGAGTGCGAGTGTGGGTATGAGTACGAGTGCCAGTGTGAGTGTGAGTATAAAATGGGCATACGCTTAGATTGTCAAGCAATTTAGATTCAATGGCCGCACCAAAACTTCACTAACGAGCTGTGATTTTTCCAGCCATCGGGCGGGACTGCAGGCCAATGCGATTGACGTCAATTAAGTGCCATAAGCGACACAACAAGCACCCAGTCAGTCAGTCAGTCAACCAGTCAACCAGACTGTGAGTCAGTGAGTCATTGAGTGAGTGTGTGAATCAACCAAGCAAGCAGTTGCCATCGTATTAGGCAAAGGCGTATCCAGGCATTGCCCAAAAAAGGAGTCAGTTGTGGAAGGAAACTGTTTTTTAAATTTCAACGAAAACCTTGAAACTATTATACATTCTGTCAAAAAAGAAGTTCACATTTTTTAAAAACATTTTCTGGCAACAACTTCATACACAAAAGTTTCAAAAATACGACCCCTGCTCCATAGCAGCTACGCCTATGGCAACGATGCTTTGTCGCAGCTCCGATTGGAAGCTGGTTATGGAATAGGCGCGATTTTGACACACTTTCCAAGCACCTAGCAGATTGATTGCCACCACTCAATTGGCAACACCAAACAACCTTTGGTCTGATCCCGGCTTGGTTAACCGTTGACTTCTGCTGCCGCTGCTGCTGTTGTTGCTGCTGCTGCAGTTGCCTCGTTACACGCATCGATGCGCCAGCAAATGTTACATACTGTTTCCTTTTCTTTTTTTTTTTTGTAGCTTTCAGCCGATGCCTGACAAGCGATTAGAATAAATTGCAACAAGCTGGCAAAGCGACAGGAGGAGCAAGCAATAACAGTAGCAGGCAGGCCAGGATTGGCATCAGAACAGGCAGAAGGACAGGAATCAGGACACGGCTTAACGCATGCATTTGACACGAGTGTTGCGGGCTGGCGGATTGCTGCTACAACAGTCTGCAATCTCTCAATATCTCAATATATTCAACTACTGCCGGCAGCGTGCAGCATTCAGCTTTCAGCTTTTCGAGTGTGTTGCATGTGTGTAATCAATTTTAGTTGCGTCAAAAACTTTCTCAATCCTTTGCCATTCAATTAAAATTTTTGCAGAACTTTGTGCTCTTAAGTGGCAGTCAGTACACACAAGCAGACATTCAGCCATATAGCCCCTCAATCTGGCAATATACTATATACAATATATGGTATATATACCTATACAATATATTTGCTTGATGTTGTAAATAAATGTAACTATAAATTGCTTTGAAAAGCTTTTTATTGGGTTGATTTATGAGCATGCCAGTCAAGTTGATGAATTGCCATTTCAAAGGCGCAACATCAAAAACTGAATTTGGCTCTTTGAAGTCAATTCAATGTAAGCAATTATCCAATCTATATATATATGGGTAATGCAACTATTATTTTTTAAGATAAACTTATGAACGATCGAAGTCAATATATACTACTTTTTATCATTATTTTGAAGGTTCAGCGTTAAAAGGAAATTTAAAATCAAAAATGTTAAAATTTGAAGTAATGAAAATTTGAGTAATAAAAAGAAATCATGTTGAAATTTGAAACAATTTGTTTTATTGTAGAAGTACTTTGCCTAAAAATAAGTTTTATTAAAACTAGATTATTCTAAAAACAATCTTTTTATAGATCAGAAGATTAGATTTTGACCAGATATTAACATCCTTTGTACTTGAGTTTGCCATTGAGGGTGTACGATCAATTTTACTCTCTGAGTTGAATATGTCCTTGCATATTGTAGTTGGAATATAAGGAAATAGGGTAACAAATGTCGACAGCCGTCCCTATCTCGACCTTTTCAACAATAGACTAATATTTGATTTATGGTTTATATCTGCTCTTTTTAATATGCTACACAAACTAAAATAAACATAATGTTAGATGAAAATCTTATATAATTTAGCTGCCACATTAATCGGTTGACATTTTCAATGTAACATACAAATGTTATATTCGCATGTAGGAAGCTGTCTAACAAGCCTTTCAATTACACGTGACTTATTTGAGCGTCTAAGCAACAAGTTGAATTTGGTTTATTATTGTTCTTACACACACACACACCCACACACACGGTAGCACACATGCTAGAATATTGTAATAATTTAGAATGCAGGAAAAGACAAAGGCCACCATGAGAAAGTTTTCTTTTGTGTGGCATACTAAATTGAAATTCTATGCAAAACTTAATCAAAAATTGTTTAGCAATGCACAAGCAGAGTACAAGAACAACAACAACATATTACATTCACAAACACAAACGCACAAATACACACATATACACTCAGCACGCACACATAAGCACTTGAAAAATGACATCAAACTTTGGAAGAAATTGAAAAATAATAACAAAAAGTTACCTTGGCAGCTGCTGTTGCTGCTGAGCTGAGCTTTTTCTTGTTGTTGTTGTTTCTCTAATTTAATGCGATGAGTTTTTTTTTTTCTTCTTTTAATTTATCTACCAACCCGCAGCTCACTCGTCATCAGTGTTAGCCAATCTAGCTATTTTCACGCCAAAACTGGCTTATTTTTGAAGAATACTTCAATTCGAGAAACTATCAACTTTTCTAGCTGAATTCTGCTTCAGTTTGGGAATACATATCTGAAACTATATTAAAAAGATATGTTTAATATTTTTGAAACGATAAAATATATATTGTCAGATGAGCATTAAAGCCTTGGAAAACAAAAGAATTAGCTATATTTTCTGAACAAAAAAAAGTAACAAAATTCAAACAATGTTTTAAGAAATAACTATTATTTTCGCAGCAATACACAAAGCTCATAGATTAGCTGATAATTATTTTAACTCATATTGAATTAAACTCTTATAGTTTTAGCTTTTTTTTTGTTGTGTGACGATAGTTGGCAACACTGGTCGCCACCTGCACAGAGTTCACTGTTCACTGCTGAGGCAGCTAAAGATGTTGCTGAAGTTGCTGTTACCATTATTCAATCTGTTGGCGTCTGGGTCTTGGCTGTCATAGGCCGCCAATTGTTGTTGTTGTTGTTATTGTTATCGCTGTTTGTGTTTGTATTTTAATAAAACATTGGCAACATCACATCGCGTTGCCCAACTTGATGTCAGAGTCAAGAGTAAATCTTATTATTTTATCCTTTGTTATTGCATTTCCGAAGCTGAGAGCTGTGGGCTGTGACTTATGCCCTGCCGCCCAACCTTCGTTCCCCCGCCTTCAACTCACGACTCAATCTCAAGCTTATTCTTGCTCTTGTTCTTGTTCTTGTTGTTGCTCTTGTTGTTATCATAAATCTGCATGCTGTTGTAGCTTATGCAATGGCAGGCAGTGATTTTGATTTTGCTGTCACTTGGGCTGGCCGAACAACGTCATATGTCAACTGCATCAATATTTGCATTTTGATTGAAACTTACAAGCAGCATGCAGTCAGCCAGACAGTACGTCACTCAGTCAGTCAGTCAGTGCGTCAGTCAACATTTGCATATTCTTGAACATTGCCTTCATCGGACTCTGTCTCAGTTAATCCACAAACTCACATGCCACTTTAAATGAATATACATTTGCTGACTTTAAGACATTTGTGCCAATTATGGTCAGAACCTTTTTGGTATAGAGCTCTGTTTGTCGTTCTATTTATGTGTCAATGGCAAATGCAGTTATGCTGTTAATTTCACTTACATCGCACATTAAATGCAGACGTGCTGCAACAACAGCTCCCAAATGTTGTTGTCCACAAATGCTGTTTACCCATAATCAGTGCAAAGTGCACTCCCATTCTACAGACAGACCCAGTCCATGGAGCTCTTGATTTGGTATTGCTATTAGTATTGCCATTCCCATTGCCATTTCTATTGCTGTTGATGTTGATGTGAATGTGAATGTATATGTTGTTGCCTGGCATTGTCGTCGTCCCAAATTAGGTCAAAATGCGTTAAATATCCCTGAAAATGCCTAAATAAACGAGTTAACAAATGGCCAGCAACAACAAAAGCGCCATTTTGTGTTTGGCATTTAGCTATTTTCAAGCTAAATGCAAACGAAACTCATTTGAATAAGACATCATGTTTAGGACTTCTACTTAGTAATCATGCATTAGCCTATATTATTAATCATAAGTAGCATTTGAGCACTATTTGATGCAATTGATGCAGACGTATCTGAACCCTTTACATATATTCCTGATCAGCATCCACAACCGATCTGAACTAAGTAGCCATGTTTGTCAATCTATATACGACTTAGTTCCTGAGCTGAAATTTGGCTTCTTTTTGCTGTAAGCAGTCAGAATCGTACGAATTGGACTGCTATATAGCTGCAATTGGAACGATCGTTTGAAAGTTTTGTATTTCAAGATAGCTTAACCAAACTACCCAATCAGAGCTTTAGAATTTTCTAAACATGTTAAAAAATGTAATCAAAATCGAACCACTATATCTTATAGTTGCTATAGAAACAATTGGTTCAAATATTTTGTTGTTTCTCAAGATATATTTTTAACAAATTTATCCATTGAGCGTTTAAGCATGTTTTTGACATGTTCACCAAATTTGATCGAAATCTGGCAGCTATATCCTATAGCTGTCATGGGAACAATTCGTCGAAAATTATGTTTTCATATGAACAACTGTACTGAAAGGGTATTGTAAGGCAATTGTAAGTTTAGTTGGTGTTTGTTCTGTTTGTTTGTTAACTTTGCAATGAAATCAATTGTATTGGCAACTTTGGATTTATTGGATTTTCCTTACCTTGCACAGCTTTTGACACCTTAAGACAGTTTTAGTATTTAATATGCAACGATCCTGCATTCAAAACAGTTATATGCAAGCACCTGGCTTTAATTTAGACATCATTCCGAGACATTCATTGAGACTGTTGCCTGTGTATGAAAATTAATTAATTGGTAGTTGTATTGCAAATGGCAATGGCTTTGTATTTTGTGTTCCCCGTAAGCCCACAACCATGCCAATTACCACACACACGCCCAAAACACACACTCAGTGCACACACTGTGTTGAACAACAGTAAGATTATTTGGAGCTAATTAACCTGAGGCTTGAGCTGCATATTGTTGATTGGGTATTATGGCTAAGGGGCAAATACAGCAGCCTTCAATGGCACACAACAACACACAGCTGCATTTAATAATTATAAAATTTTTCAATTACTTTTAACTTGATGTAGTCATTATAGTCAGTGAGTCGATCTTGTGACTGCTTGAGTACCCCTGACTGGTTTATCGTAATTAATTTTGCGGCTGTTGCTTCTTTGCCTTGTCTTTTGCTACAGCTCCACTTCCACTTTATTATCTGTATTTCATTAGAAAGAATGTTTATGAAAAAAATAAATGAAATACAACAATAAGTACTACAAGCAAGAGCAAAATGGCCACAGAGCCTGACAAACGCTGTTCTGTCAGCGGCTGTCTTCTGATGGCAAGTTTATCTTTGCATATGCGCCGCAGCACCCTGCTCTCTCTCTCCCCCCCCCCCCCCTTTCACTCGCCATCCCACTCTAACCGACAGACTGACATAACCCGGCTCGGTTCAGGGCAGCTCGACTATCTTGAGCATAATCATAAAAAGTTATGCGCTTGCTAATTTGATTAATGGCATTTCCTTGGCCGCAATCCAAATTCGTAATGACTCTGGCTAGGAAATTATTATTACTTCTAATTACAACAGACAACAGACAACTTCATTAAGCCAGCAGCAATAGCAACAGCACCAACAAGAGCACCAAAACCAGCTAAAGGCAGCAATGCCCCAACAAACAACGGAACTGCCAGGACATTAAAACAATCGCATCTGGAAATCAAGTGCCGTAAATCATAAAATCTAATTAATGTCGCTGCCAAGGCTTTTCATAAACGTCGCGCACACACACAAGCTGTAAAAAATCAAAATTCTATGATTGTTTTATCCAATTTCAATTTAGTTTTCCATATCTATTGTCATGTCCAACAACGCGTATACGCAATGTGAAGTAACTAAATTGATGATTTTTGGCAAACTGGCCAAAATACTAAAAGAAATCAATTGCATATTTGATATAGAGTTTACAGTATGCATGTATAAATATGTTCCACACAAATCGGTTTAAATTCAATTTTAATAAACATTGCAATTGCAAAAATATTGGCTCGAAAAATTGTTTATTCAAGCGTTTTTCAATTTTTCACTCTTCAACAAAAGTGACTATATATTGATTTGAATAAAATAAAAGGGCAATAACATAACTGATCTAATAAAATAAACCATTTTATTTCAACACACAATGCAATGCATTGCAAATATTTCAGTGGAAATATAATTGTGTTCTATGAAAACGTAAAATAGAGTATCCAAATAAATATAAAAGCAATTGTTTGTAAATAAAAAAAAACTGTGAAAAAATCAATCCAATTCAAAGGTAAAGTTAAAAATTCCAAATATGTGGCATAATTTTCATTCTAGCAGCTGCCTCATTGAAACTATTGAATGCTACACAAGATTTTCTTAACAAATATTTGCATATAGCTGTGTTGCCAGCAATTGCCTCAATTTTCACATACATCATTGTGGCATCGTGCATAACTCTTGGATAAACATGCAACAGAACAGACTGAGCAACAAAGGAGACAGCATACTGACACTGGCACTGCTGATGTTGCCACATTGCTGACCAAATCGCGGCATGCACAAAGCTGATTATCATGGCAATGACAAGCATATTGGTCACGTTAACAGCAGCTCTATGCCACGCCAAAATGGCCAAAGGCCGCATGCACTTTACAAGCACCAGTCCCGTTAATAACCAAAACGTGCCTCAAATGAACCGTACGGCATTAACACGCCGAATGGCTGCTCTATTTGCGTATGACTCTTGTCCGACTTTGCCCAGTTGTGTCTAGTGTTTCTGTGGACATGGAACTGGAGGACATCAGCCAAACCAGCCAGCCAACAGCCCAGCCAGCTTGCCAGCCAGTCAGCCAGCCAAGAGCAGAGGCAGCATCATCAACCAGCTCTGCATGCAAAGTGCCAACTTCATTTGCCACTCCTCGCTCTTCTATTTTGTATATACTTACAGAGGGTACTATCATTTTGTCAAACACTGTGCAACACATTTATTAGATAAGCTATATATTTGCTTGATCAGGATTCGGATTTGATAGAACCTTATTACATGACTACAACTGTCTCGTGTTTTAAAGGGTTTGTGATGAAATAAAATTGAATAATTTGAAACAATAACTTAGTTTTATATACAGACTGTATTTGCTCTTCAAGATATTTCGAGAAAAACATACAGACCTGTTCTGTTTTCCGCTTTCGGCAACGTTTAGCGGAATTGAAATTCTTTTCAAGGTTCATAATTTTCTTATTGCTGTCCAGCTTGTAAATTACATACCATCTGAATGGAAAGATAATTCAATTCTTGAGCAAATTAAAGTGAATTCAATCCGCAAAACCTTACCACAAGTGAAACTGATAACATTTAAGCGAAATTCACTTTCGCAATATCTTGTCAAAAGTGGAAACTGGAACAGATCAACAAGATTTTGATAGAGAACAAAGTATCAAGGGTATTATATCTTCGTCAAGCACAAGTTATCAGTTCTTTATTGTTTTTATACTCTTTATTTTTGCAAATATTGACCAAAAAGGGTATTTTCGGTTTGTGAAATGTCCGCCTGTACGTCAAAAATAAATTTTGCAGCTAGAGCAATCAAACTTGTTATATATAACATAGCCAGACAACGTGTTAGGATACCCAGTTAGCAAAGAGTATATAGCAGTCGGGAGCAATGTTCTTACTTGTTTTTTTTTTTTGTGGGTTGCTGCTTGCTCGTTGCGTGCAAATTCCTAGTCCCAAGTCTTGTTCAGCTCTCACGTTTGGCGCTTAGGCAGGGGAATCGCATGAGGCGCAGTGATTAAGTTTTGTTAGTCTTCCGGTTATGTACGGCATTTGTTCACTGCATTTGCATTTACTTAAATAAAAGAAAGTATAATTTGAGTGTTTTTGTGATGATTGCTAATTGGTCGTACTTACACATGACTATTGTTCAGCAATTGTGAGCCCTTTTTTTTTATTTAAATGCCAGCTAATTGAACAAAAGGTTGGCACTAAACGCGTATTATGGTTGAGCTGCAAAACTTTTGTCATAAATTTAATTGCAGCACAAAATGGTGGCAGTACTTTAAGGATACATAAAGAAGTCCTTGCTGCTGGCTGTGAACTGTGGCCATGTTGATGCTGATTGATGCGATAGAGACTTTAACACGGCATAATAGTCAAGCCAGCTGGGGGACTGTAGCGACAACGAGGACCCGGACCAGGACCAGGACCAGGAGCAGGAGCAGAAAAAGAAACAGGACGAGCAGCAGGACCAGCGCAAACCAAATGCAAAATTGCATAATTAATCATACGCGCATAAAAATGTCAACTGAAATGAAATGAGAAGCTGCTGGCTGGCAACATGTTGCTGCTGCCCCAACACTCACACATACACACACACACACACACACACACACAGATACACAGATACAATATACATACAGACAGACATGAACACCCTTGCACTTTTGAAAGTGATCAGCGCAACAGCTGCAGCTGCTACTGAAACAGGAATTGGGACGAGGATTGGGATTGGAACGGGATTTGTGACGAGGATTGAAACAGGATTCTGTTACTGGCACTGAGTCTGGGTCTGTGTATTGGGGTTATCCTCGATGGCAGTGCAACGTCGAACATTTACAAACAAATCAAATTTGCATCAGAATTTCATTTATCTTGTTTTGCTATTGTGTGGATTTTTGTTGAAACTAGCTCTTAGCAACAAGAGCAGAGGGAAGAGGTGTGCCAAAACGAAGTAAAAGTGAATTTACATTTGCCAGTCGTAAAATCACAAATAGCTAGAAAGTGTTCGACCATGAAATGACCTGCAACTAATGATCTTAGTTAGCTGGAAAAATATTTTTGATATTAGCAACATTTAAAATGTTTGGCAGGCATTGTTTCAAATTCTGGTTATATTTCGTTATAAACTATTGGTAATATTATTTGACAATCTTAGATACGTATGTAGTTATGATCATATTAATAAAACTAACTAATTCAAGCCCAAGAAAATAAGTTCATAGTACTGAAAGCTTATTTTTATTTATAAAATATATGTGCTCCAAATCAAAGCACTTTTAATGCCAAACAATTTCCTCACTTGACAAATACTTTCTCGTCATGTCATTATTTAGTGCAGTACTTATGCTTAACCAATATGCCTCAGTTAACAATTTGCCAGACACAGCGCTATGGGGCAACTTTGGGCATCATGTGGCAGTATCGCATCGCATCGCATCGCATCGCACTCAGCTTCAACTTCCAACTTCAACTTTCACATCAACATCAGCTTCGACTGGCGCGGCAGCGAGTGCTCATTTATTAATGTCAAATGTAATTTCTTCACATATTTTGTTCGTCGTTCTCCTATAAAGCATATAAAAAACTATGCAAAACATAATAAATTGAGGCAGGAACGTGTCCATCTCGTAACGCGAAGAGAGTTCAGGGATCAGAGGGTACTGAAATGACTTTAATGAAACACTATATACTATATATATAGTCGTATATACATATTTGATATGACTTTTTGTGCAACGAACAAACAAAGTTAATAACCGTTTTATGAGTCTATTAAAAAAGGATAATCGTTGGGTTGCTCCTGCTCCTTTCGCATTTCATTTTTTTTGTACTCATTTTTTTGGTTTTCATTGAGGGGGGAGGGGGGAGGGGAACTGTTGTCTAGGACTCTAGTATGTTACGTGTGCGTGTGGCATTTATGTAAACGATGTAAACGATGCCACAAAAACTTCAGGCACACAGTTGCAAAAACACATCATCAACTACAAAAGCAACAACAACAACAAGAACAACAACAGCAACAATACAATTTCTGAGGGTTCTAACAAACAATAATAAAAGGCAGCAACAGCCTGGGCACTTCTCTAATCGTTTGCCGGTGTTTTATATGCTCGTATATTATTAAACCCGGCTGAACCTTTCTAAAACCAAAAGCCATCCTCCTCTTTATACCCGCTCCCCTCCGCATAAGTTCACTAGTTACTTACTTGCTGTGTAAATAAATAAACAGGGCAGGCAAACCAACAAAGCAAACATAAAATATATAAAAAAAAATAAATATAAAAACTAAAAATTGTTTTTTTATTTGCTGTTGCCTTTTAATGATTATCCCCTGTGTAAATCAAACCGCTTGTGAAAAGGGACGTACCGAAAAATTATGTAGATTAAGTTGAGTGGGCAACAAAAACACAGCCAAAAGGGTTCGGGGGGGGGCCAAATAGTCTATAAATATTATTTATGGTGATATGTGCCCAGCCTGCCAGAATCAGAATGATAAATTATAAAATGCCACATTTTACACATTTTCTGCTATGCTTTGCAGGTAAATGTTGTGGTCTAGGCTTTTAAGGTGTGCTTTTTTTCAGACTTTGACTTTTTACCTTTGCTGGGCTAGATGTGTATGTGTGTGTGTGTGTGTGTGTGGCAGAAATCAATAATTAGATCAGGCAACTTTCCGGCCCAGCTGCAGCTATCATTTGCCAAGCAACGAGCTCGCGTTATTTAATTAAATTATGCGGTCGCATCATAAATCAGCGGTAAATTGCATAAGCGCTCAAAGTTGGCAAACTGCTAAACGTTGCCACACCAACAACTGCATCCAATTATAAGCATGTTGAATGCACATGTGGCTGCGCTGTGTCTGTGTGTGTGTGTGTGTGTATGTTTTGTAGATTTTGCGGTGCTTGTTGCTGCACATTGCAATGTGGCAAGTGGCAAGTGGCAAGCATCCGCCTATGCCCGGCATGGCACTAGGCACTAGGAAACATCTTAAAGCTAACGTTTCGAAGTCAACTTCCCTTTTCCGTTGCATAAATAACAACAAAAGTCCTGGCGGCGCTGTTGTCATCCTCGTGCCGCATCTACATGCGCTCATCCTGCTTTAATAGTGTTGCCAACGCCTGGCCAACGGCAATGAAGCAACACGCATACGCAGCGTACGCCCCGAAAACTTTGCAACACCAAATAGTTTACATACAAGCATATATATATGCTATCTTTACACCCATATATACTCTACAATCGCGTATATATTTATATATATATATATATATATATGTATATTTATATATGTATGCATGCACATGCATGTTTTGGGGGCTCTCTGTGCTCTGGCCAAGATGAGCATTTAAATTTACAGACTGGGCACTTGCGAGCAAACAGACATAGCGCACTTCCGCAGGAGCGGCCACAACAACAACACACAAGAACAGCGACAGCAACCACAACAACAAACACCGGAGAAAGTCCAAGCAACTGCCGTAGCATAGCATCCACATATGCATACATACATATGTATATGCTTGCTATTCGAGGATTGCCTTCAAAGTTTTATCATAAAATTAAATATTTAAGTTCTTCAACAAAATTCCATAGAATTTCTTGAAAATCATAGCTCTAGTCAATTGTTTTATCTTCTTCTTTACAATTTTATACAAAACGTTTGTTGGAATATTAAATTCAAATATTAAATTACCTTAAGACAGAAATAAACGTTGATATGGGGTAAGAAATAATTAGGTTTAATAGGTCTGCAGGCTTGAAATACAGAGCAATCGAAAAGCTTTAAAACCTGTTAAGATCTAGCTGCTTCTAACTCAGCTAATATGTAACTTAACATAAAAAATAATATATAATAATAAAGAAAAGAAAATATATTTATACGCAGAAATCGATTCAGGATAAGAGACTCAGAACAACAGGGATTATAAGTGGAAAACAGCTTTGGAGTAAGATGATGCAGCTACATTTTCAGCTTGGCAACAAATTAAGTAACATCCCAGATGGATTAAAGCTGTTGAGCAACCCTCGCACGTGTCGCATGTATGTATGGCTGTGCTTTTGCTTGTCTGCGTGCATTCACAACGTATGCTGATATGAAAAATATTACTTCCGCCATTTTGCTGGAGAACTTATGCCTTGCCATAAGAAGGATTCACAGCCGCAGCCACTACGCCCACACATACACAGGAACACACACGCACACACATACACGCAGACCAGCCAGGGACAGACACCTCGGATTGGTGGGTGGGCACTTGATTCCCGGAAAATGAGCCGCAGGCAACTCTTCTTTCATTAACAGCCAACGAATGAGGATTTAAGCGTTGAGGCAGCACAGCAAAGGCAACATGGAAAGTCAGCTTTAATATAAGAAACATGAAAATACGAGTGTTGGTCCTTTCCACGAATTTCTCATATATGCTTTGGAGCACATAATTAAGAGTTGTTCAGCACTTTGGGGTGCTTTAGGGTCACAGTAAAACATTTTGCTTTGAAAATTAAAGCAATATGCCAGATGCCATACAACTTGTTTCATGCTGCAATACCTCAAATTGTGGCTTGACAGCATAAATCTGGCCAATTGCAGTGGCAACAGCTGCATTTAGACCCTTCCTTTGCTGCAGCTCTTGGCAAATGGAATTGTTTGCATGCTTTTTATTTGCTTGTCTGCAATAACAACAGACTTGACTTTGGACTTCAACCATCCACTCAACGTATTCTAAGCAACAAGACACTGGCTACAGCAAATGTAACTGAAATGAGCTAAGGACTCTGAGTTTGCCCTTTAACAGGCTACTCAGATACATTTACAACTCATAATTAATTACGCTTGATTAAGGTTTATATTCCTAATTTAAATATCAAAGCTTTTGGAGTTCAGATCAAGTAAATTCCAATTGGTTTTTTCAACTTGTTATTAAATTCTTAAACAACTGTCAATTTTAGGCTTCCACTCTTAAATTAGTCAAATTTTTGACACGTGAGTGAATTCATTTTGATTTTAGACAGAAACATATGAAATCGTATTAAAATTTGTCAAAATGTTAAGGTAGTTATCAACAGAAAATCAAACAAAAACATTATTAGACATCTGTATCATGTCAAAAACTTTATATTAATGTTTATTCAATGTCAATTAATTTATAATCCTACTTTGGCAAGCACATGTGTTTATGCATATTTAATCGAATGACTTTCAACTTTAAAAGTTCCTAACGAATACTTAGTACTTTTATGTACAACAAAACTAAGATTATAATTTTCAAAAGTTAAGCTTTAATGTCAGACCAATGAGTTCATTGCAGAGCTTCAATTTTAAAGTTTCCTGCAGCAATCAAAGCAAGTCAATTGATATATTATATTTTGAGTAAACCAACACAATACACACAACATCCTATAAGCAACAAACAAACATACATGTCTAGGATTCTGTTACAGTCAACGGAAATTGAACCTTTCCGCATACGTTTCAGAACGATTTAACAATTTGAATCAGAATTCGAAATGATGAAAATACGCAAATAATTAGAATTATTAGTTATGCATAAATAAATTTACTTTTTGCTTAATTTGCGCATTTGGATTTGGATTCAATCAATGCATTGCGATTATCTTTTTAAACTTTTGATGAAAGTAAGTAGCGTGTGTTTGCTAAATGTGCGTTGGAATTTGAGGTTTTTGTTTACATGTTAGTTAGTTGGCATACATTGAATATATATGTATTGTGGCTGCCAATTAAATATACACATTTGCATTTAAGGGTGTCAAAAAAAAAAAAAAACTGTAAACTGTAAACTGCCAAATGGCAAATGGCAACTGAAAGCGTTGAAAATTGCACGCATATATGGCTAATTGACATGTAAACGCATCGATTTCTCTCTGTCTGTCTGTATGTCTGGCTGTTTGCCTGATGATTGCATAACGCTAACAGCAACAAACAATAACAAACTGCACTCAAAAATAGCAAAATTCAATTGTTGTGCAAATTGATTTCAAATGTCACATAAACGTCAAACTTGCACTTGATGGATACTGTGCTTTATGCAATCCCCCTCAATTTCCCCCTATTCCTAGCCATAATCCCCAGCTGCAGCTGCTGTTGTTTCAATGCTGATAATATTGGCGAGAGTGCCACCACAATGCTCATTCCTCTTCACACACACAAACACACACACATACTTGCATATCGATTGGCAACACGCACACAGCACTAACAATCTTCTGACTTTTGGCCATAGTTAGATAGATGATTCGTCAGCGTTCAAGCCAACCATGAATTTAGGTGAACACCAATCAATAATCACATTCGCTTTGGGTATTCCCCACTCCTTCAATATGGCCATGTGGTCCATGGTCCACTATGACCGCCATGCCAACATGAAAAATGACCGATGGCAGCCAAATAAAGCAGAGCTCTTGAACTACGTGTAGATGTATAGGTATAGTTATATATATGTGTGTGTGTAGGTGTAGCTGTAGTTTCATACTTGTTGTAACTGTTGTTGCAGCCATTTGCTCAGCTCACTTTGATTTACTTGACTGTGCCCGGGCTCGACATTTTGACACAAATCACAGCTGACCAGCCAGGACAGGCCAGTCCAGGCACTTTAAATGCCAGCCTATTCCTATTCCCATTCGTATGTGTATGTGTGTGTGTATGTGCATGTGAGATTCCTTTTACACTCAAAGTTACGACTTTTGTGAGCTACACTGCGCTACCACAACTGGGAAATCAAATGTTGTTTTTAGCTAACAAATCAAATGTTCAAAATACAATCTCAATTCAAAATACCTCTTTATTCAAAGTTTAAGATGCGCATAAAATGCATCCCTGCTTGTACTTGCATCTGTATATGTGTACATATATGAAAACGAATACAACTAAAGCGCATAAATGTGTTTTAATAATTTATCAGAACTTACAGCGATGACCGCATGCAGACGATAGACCAGGGCTGCACAGCTAACGATAACATTATCGAATATATAAATGCATAAAATATTGTTGTCACAATTGCCAATTTCTGATAATCACAATTGTATTTAATCTAAATTTTTTTGAAATTACAAAGAAACGCCCATTTTAATATAAATACTAGCTAATTTATACGCTGCAACTAGTTTTCAGCATGTTTTCGATAACGATTATGCCATAAGAGTTTCAATTCTTATTCAATAATACAAATAATTGTTATACGTTGTGCTCAATAAAAGTGTGCAACAACAGTTCTTAAAGACTTTAAATATTTAAATGAAATCGAAAAACATATATCGCAATGTTGCTTTGATTCCGTCATCAGTTATCGATAATGTAGTCGACTATTTGAGACTATAAATAGTGCCGGCTCTGCCCATATTAGCTCAGTCGACACTAGCCTTTGCTAGCAGACACACCAACTTCTTGGTTAATTTCTTTTTATCTTATTTTCATAAACATCTTAATTGATGTTCCTCCAGTTCTTCGTTTAATTAACCATAAGGTTCTTGTTCTCTGCGATCGCATTGTTAGGTGGCAGAGTCTGGCCCTTGGTCTAATTTTAAATATTGCATTATCTTATTTGATACTTTTTATTTCTCAGTTCGTTTTCCACCATTTATCAACAGGCTGCGGACGCTTTTCTTTCATTCATCATAATCTACTTTTTTTTTATTTTTTTTTTTTTTTGCATATTTTACAAGTTGCAAAATTTCCAAATATCACAAATAATAAAATCGACAAGCTAGTTGGAACAGTCGGTCTCAAACAGTCGACGACTTCGACAGTTTAAAAATTTGAAAGCACATAGCTTATTACTGCTTCGACTTTTGATTTTTTTTCGAAAGTTTCAGTCTAGTAATTTCAAATCAGTTGGCCTTCTAACTGTCGTAGTGCTTCATAGTTCATCAAAATTTATTTTATGCTTTTTCTTCGACTGAGATTTTTGAAATCTATCGAAGCACAAGTTTAAGCAAAAGCAAAATTTTCCACAGTCTTGGAAGTTTTCAAAGTAAGAAACTAATAACTTTTAATTTGTATGATTTTGATTAATAATTATTGATTATTTAAACAAAACTCAAATGAATATGCTTATCTCTATTATTTCATTTGATTTATGTCATTTATTTTACATTTTAATTTATTTTTTCCTTAACTTAACGAAATAGAAACAGCTGTTAAATACAATCCACACATGCAATCGATATGGCAACGCTAGATGCATTTCGGTAGCATTTTTTTGTTTATGTGCGTACCAAGAAAATAGATTTCGTAACACACATAAAACTTTAGGACGGTGTTTTACAGAAAGGAGATTTGCAGTGCTGAAAAATTTAGTCGATCTGCGTACAGGCATTACCTAAATATTTTCAAAGCTATTAAAGAGCGAGTTAAGAGGCTGACCAGTGTTTGTTATAAATGTTGCACTAAGTGAAAAGCTGTTTAATTCATTTACTGTTGACCTGTCGGGAATGAAAACAATCGTTGAGAGCAACGAATGATGTATAAAAAATAATATAATAAATAAAAAATAAAAATAAAAATTGCAAAAGTTATGAAACGCAACGATGAAGTTAAGCGGAAGCACGTGCCAAAGATTTTGTTGTCGTTGAAATTTGTTATTAGTGTGGAGCGGGGCGGGATCTTTGCTGGCAGGACTCAGCGGCAATTGGCTTTCATTAGGCGTACTGGAAGCTGACAGGATTTGTCAGACATTTGTCAAATTCGAGCATATCAGAGTTTTATCACTGACGATGACGCGACGCCTGTCAGCTAGTAGCAATGCCTTTGTTTTTGTTTGTATTTCAACTTGCGGCCCAATTTCGAAAAGCGCACAAAATTCTCGATAAATCAGTTAGCCAACAGCCAAATTTTGTAGCACATAACAACAACAACAGCAGCAGCAGCAGTCTCTATCCACACACAGGTGACACATGGACAACGGCGGCAGAGACAATGGTCAATACAAGTCCACGACTCCGGATGACAACTACGGCTTCAGAGTGTACCGTAAACTGGACTGTTTGTTGAACTTTGGCTGTGCTGTTGCGGCGACAAGTTCATCACTCAATGGCGACGCCGCTGCTTGCCACTGTTTGTTGCAACCAGTTGACAGTTACAAATTATGATTGATTGGGGAACAATATAGCAGTGCCCTGCTTCTCGAATTTTGGGCAATCATTGAATTGAAGTTGCATGAGCCATAAATAAGCATTAGCCGCAGTGCAAAAACTACTGACAAGACAAGTGCATAAATTCATATAAAATCCAGTCAAATTTATGGCAAACGTTTGCCTCAATTCAAAGGCACTTCATAAATATTGTCTACTCGGTATACGATATAACATATTTTGCATTGTGTTGTGCGGCAATGCTTCACTTCAGCTTTTACCCAAAAGGCTATTAAAATTTAATGCTGGACCGCGCATTATTGAAAAGCAGCAGCAACAGCAGCAACAGCGGCAACAGCGGCAACAACAGCAACAACCTCCACAGGCAACCAATCATAAATCATTTGGTCAATTTTAATGCGGAACAAGACAGAACAGCACAACGAAGCTGCTGAGCTCCCAAAAAAGAAAACTCCAGCACTACCAAAAATACAAGCAGACTGCGATGGCTTGGACCCATTACACGCTCACTTGCCTAGATAATTGGTGTCTGTCTTTCCCTCTCTGTGTGTGTGTGTGTTGGGACAGAGTGTGCTGGTGGCAACAAAATGTGGCACGTGGGTGGACATTTTTGGTGCGTGTCGGTGATTTGCCCAAGGGGTATAATAGTCCGATTGTCCAGTTTGCAAATTGCAAAATACACGGATTTTCAACCTGCTTCTTAATTAAAGCGTTTTGTACACTAAAGGCAGACAACAATTAGTTGAAGTGATTAATTTGAATCTAATTAAAATCCTTTTATTCTAATAACTTTAATAATAATTAAATAAAATAAGTTTTTAGTTTTGATATAGTCAGCTTGGTTTTAATGCAGTTGTATCTAGGGAGAGTATAAACATATGTATGTATAAACCCCTGTTCCGTATTCGTATCTCGTTCGAAATTTGCGGAAACGGAATTACTTGCTGTTCTGAAGTACACAAAACGTCAAACGTTTACGTTTTTATAAATTTTACTTTTTTGGCTCGGAATGAAAAGTAATTGACAGATTACACAAGGAATTCAAAAAAACAAATTCTTCAACTCAATTTTCTTATAATCTTCATCATATTTGAAATGGAATTAATCAATTTAATCATTAAACTAAGGTCAAATAACATTTATAATATTAAATTGAAATACAATCTGTAAAACAGAAGAACAATGGCTACTAGATGACAACTAAATACACTTTACTATGCAAACACGATTTCGAATTCGGTTTTGAAAAAGTGATAACGAAACCATTCCGATCGGAAATCAGAACAGTTATTCGTAAATCGTTCGGAAATCATTTGTTTTTACTTTTCAAAAACGTACTAAGTTCGGAACAGACCTGATGGCATATTGCTCCCATTTCCGAGAACTTTTCATTCCGAAACGTTTTTGATATTGTTATCCTGTTTTTGAAAGAAAAATAGCAATTGTTACTCTCTTTTAAAGATGCCTTTGTATACTTCTCATTCTTCCCGCTGAAAGCAATCATTTTAAAGCCGAATTTTCCATTAATGTTCGGAACAGCTAATAATATTGGTTCGGAATGTTTTGATCGGAACCGGAAATGGAAACAGGCCCAATAATTTTGGATTTAGTCATACTTTAAATACCTTTGCAAGCTTACAAATTTGATCAAAATCAAAGATATGTCACTAACTTGCATAATACATATTTCAAAGTATTAGCCTTATAGCGCATCCATGAGTCGCATCATTTTCACTATAATTTTCCAACTAGTGGTTAATAAATCATAAATTGCTGTAGCATCTCATTGGGCGTGCTTGGGTTTGCCTTGGGTGTGCCTGAGTTACGTTGATTGCAAAAGTTAAATGAACTTTAAGTTTTTAAAGCAGCTTAGCGAAGCATTTTGGCTGCTGCTTAGACAAAAATTGGTTGGCTTTGCATATTGATGTGGCTTTAGGTGATAAAGTTTTGTGCATTACTCCCTCGCGTGCCCCACATAGGCAACAAGTTAGCCCCGTAATCGTCATCTGCAACTATCAAATTTGTGGCAGTCATAAATTGGCTTGAATTGCGTTGCGTTGCGTTGCGCATACGCACTGTGTGGCATAGCAGGCTGCATGAACTTTTCCTTTTGCCTTTTGTCATTGGTATTCAGTTTGCGTCCTTCAAACTGGAGATGGAGATGGGCTGAAGTGAGTGAGAGGTCGTGACAAAGAATCGGATTTTTATGTTGGCCATAAACTTGCCGCCTGCATTTGGATTTGCTGTTGATGCTGATGCTGCTGCTGTTTGCTGCTGCTGCTGCTGCTGCTGCTTCTGTTTGCTGCTGGTATTAGCTTTTGTTTTATTTTATTATATTCTTATTTGGCTTTGGTCGCTGCCTACTGTTATTGTCCTTGTTGTTGCACTAAATCAAAGTGTCGTTTATTCAGCGGCAAGCAGCCTGCCTGGCCCAGTTTATGGCCACTGATTGTTATGGCCTCATTTTGGTTTTGCATAACAATTAGTCAAGCTAACTTGATTAGCGTTTTACGCATTATATTATGCAACTGTTTTTTGCAACCGCACAATTTAAAATGAAATTGAAAAACAGCAGTGGCAACAATTCCAAAAAAAGATGCGGCGGACAAAAAACAAATCAAGCTGAGAGAATTATAGAAGCTTTTCAATTAAATATATCAATAGCATATTATTTAAATATTCAATTGTTATTATATCTTGAAATTGACTGTTGAATACGAAACAGATTGATTTTGACTTGAAGAGAACATAATGAAAATGTATTTACCAGAAACTTGAAAAAACTTGCCTAGATTATGTGTCAAGGGTTGTTGCTTAGCAAATAAATGCAGTTTAGAAGAATATACTAAAGAGATAAATAGCAATCCAAATATCATATAAACGACAGGCGCATTGAACCGCGAGAAATGCAAACTGCAAAATGTACAAAAGACAAAGAAAATTGCAATAACAATTTGGCACAGCACAAAAACTTGAACGAAAAACATTCGAATTTGGAATCTTTTTTATTTTGTTCATTGCACGGCATTTGCATAGAAAAAATTCAAATTAAGCGAAAATGTGCAAAACACTGTAAATGATTTTCTTTCTTCTTTTTTTTTGTGCTTGTTTTGTTTTGACTTGTTTGTTATTGTGTCTTTTTAAAATGCAACAAATGAATGTCCAAATAAAACAAAACAAAACAACAAAAAAAAAGCACAAACTATTTGCAAACTGGCAGTGATAGCACAAACGAGCAGCCAACACAACAATTGACAAAAGATAACAAAGGCAATCGGATGCGGAGCAGGGGGGAAGACAGACAGATCTAGTACATGGACATATAGAGAATGGAAGGGAGTGCTCAAAGTGTTCGTCTAATGACAAAGTAAATTGTTTGCATTTGCACTTCAGCAACAACAATATCAACTCGGACTCGAGAGCAGTCATCTATCTAAATTGAAGTTTAAAGTTTGCAATTGAATAAATAATGAAATAAGTCCGTTTCGAGAGTCAACCACAAGTGTATAGATGGATAGTTGGGTAGATGTAGATGGATGGTTGAATGGATTGATGTGACATGGTTAAGTTGTCTCTGGCAGCAATTGTTGTCCAGTATTGTTTGCTGTTGCACTTGTTGTTGTTTAATTAAGACGCTGCTGACAATGCCCTTAATTGTCTTACTCGTCAGTCCCATCATCCTGCTATCCGTTTATCCGCTTAACTTTTGTCCACGTTCGCCGGCACATTGCTTATTTTATTTGCATAGGCACCTTAACAGGCCACTTGCCCCCAACGAATCACAGTGCAAGTGTCCACTGCCCCAATGGAAGTGTCCACTGTCCAATGCCAACAAACAGTCAAACTGCAACTGTCAACGTCAGCTCAACTCCTGATTGCAGCTCCTATCTGAGCCCGCACTGAAATGAAACTCAAGTGGAGTAGTTGCCACTTATGCTTGCCTCTGTAGGCAAACTCTTTTGCCACAAGCAGAAGAAAAAGTTACTTTGCTAAATACCCTTTTACGAGGATAGGAAGTACTGCAGCAAAAAAACATATACAATTTAACCAAATTCAACTTTGTCAACTTCAGTTAACAGTTTGTGTTCTTGTTGCCATATAAACAATCCTACAACACAAATATGACTGGGTTAGCAAACTGTAACAACGATCGCTCAAAAATGTAGTTTACAAGTTTTTATCTTCAGTCTCAATGTACATTTGTCTATTAGCTACTTCTTTTCATATATGGGCCAGTCCGGCGTGACGCACGCTACATTCGTACGCATTTTCGGGGGAATAAAAAGTTACCTTTAAGTTAAACATTGTTTTTAGTAGAATTTAGTTTGTACTTTCGAATGGCATTAAACATAAGTTGTTGACGTTTTTTTTTTTTTTTTGGCGAATAATTGATTTTGTGACGCACGCTACAAAACGCTAAAACATTTTGTCGATTTTTAACAAAAGGCGTGAACTCTTTGTAGTATCAAGAAATGTACAATTTTTTATTTATTTTAACAAAACAATTTTTATTATTTTTTAAGAACATTTCTTAGTGCAAGTTTTATGTTTGTGAATGATCATATGCATAATTTATGAACAAATGCTGCCTTTCAAACGCTACATTCGTATGCATTTTGTTTTTTTTGATGAAGTATATCAAATATATAAAATAAATAATAATAAATAGTTAATTCTTTTATTTAGAGCAGTGAAAACTTTTATAAATCGTTAATCAATCGTAACAAACATCAAAAAGTTTCAACAAATCATTATGCTCTTTTCAAGGGTGCTAAAATACGAATATTTTTTAACTGTTTCATTTATGCCTTTTGTTTTCGCTTCTCCTGAGCCCAACATTTACATATATATGCTATTGCTGCCACTTTCTCTCTCATACGCGGCGATTGCCTTTGTGTGCCTGCTTGTCTGTCATTTTCATTTCTCTTTTCATACCCTGTAGCTATTCAAAATGGTTAAGATGGGTATGCTAAAGTAAAGTACATGCTGGATACACAAGATTATGTATGTTGTTTCTTGTAAACTATCTTTCCCACTCTCCTGAGATTCAAATTTCAAATGAATCTTAACTTTTAATCACAATTTTCAATATAGAATGCATATTTGTAACACCTACTATATATTCTCGAAAACTGTTTATATAACATGAAACTTTGACAACATTAGGATTAGGCTATAGGGTATTTTCTAGTCAAACCCTCTAAACTTATGCATTCTTGTGCAGTTCTCATTTTGCTTTCATGCATTATGCCTCTGCTTTCATTGGAGTCGCCTTTTTTTTTTAGCAGTTTGTGCCAATTGTCCGTATGTAAATTCGTTAAATGGGCGTGGCCTGTCCCCACTGTTTACGGTTCGAAGAACTAACTGTCAACAGTTTTCATAAATCTTTCACAGTGGACATCATCAGCTCTGCTGCTGGGTCTGCACTTGTCTCAAGACACAGTTATCTTAAGTGCTTTAAGTGCAAGCTGTCACTCGTTTTGTTCTTTGTTCTCTGGTCTGTTTTGTTCGGAGTTGGGTTGAATTTCTACATCACTTCATCATAATCAAAATTTACAAATCTTGTTAAATTATGTTAAAGATTGAATGGAAGACTTTATGTATTGACTGAAGCTATAGATTACTTATTTTTTACTCTGTTGCTAATTTTATAAAAAGTAACAAAAGGTAATAATACCGATTCTGTAATGTTGTTTTTTTTCGAATGCTGTGCTGCTGGTGACATCTGATCTATTTCAAGTTTTTCTCTTTTCTTTTTTATATACGTTTACAACGAAATGTTGGCTTGCTTTCTTTGTTTGTTGGCGTTCGCTTAACTGCTTTTGACATGTTCTCAAAGATAAATAAGTGCCCAAAATGGTCGAAATTGAATTGCACTTTTTGCTGAAAGTTCGAGTACACTTGTCAGACAACCAATGCACTATGTGTATGATATGCCCTGCAATATGTGTGTATGTGTGTTTAAATCTTTGGAACTTACTTTCTTTTTGCACGCCCGTTGTATGGACAAAAGCAACATTGAAATGTTAATCTCAACTTTCACCTTTCGACAGCTTCAATTAGTGTTTTTGTTTTTTTTTTTTCAAAGCGAGGCATAAAATGCAAATTGGTCAAGGCCCTGACAGGTCAGCGTGTCAAAGCTTCAATAGAATGACATGACCATCTGTAGTAGCCATAATAATCAAGTTTTATGGGACAGCATTAACAACAACATTGACAACAAATCGAGTCAGACTTCATTGTTGTGCCAAAAGTGCCGTTACTTGGGCCATTTGGGGAACCAGTTTTGCAATATTCATAATATATTCACATTCCTAGAACACATTTTGCGTGAATGGGCAATGCAAATTAGGCATCATCTTGTTCTGCTTCTGACCCAAATGAAGAGGTGATAAAATTGACCGAGTGTTCCGAAATCGGTTTAGTCGCTCACAGACGGAACGCTCAAATTATGCTAAAAACATGTGGCGGCTTTTTATTCAATTTTTGGTGATCTTTGTGGCATGTAAAGCACGAATGTGAAAGGCCCCAATCAACACACTTATCTCAATATCTCATTTTGCTTTACAGCCTCACAGCCTTTGTGCTTTGTCCATGGAGCACGCAAACACTGGAGACGACCAACCGCTCACGGAGCATTCAATGTGGATCTGTATGCCTACAACAAGCCTGTGATAAATCAGCTGTCAGCTGAGTCTGGCCAGTCATTGCCCATGGGTCAGCTGTTGGAACAGCTCTCACACAGCAGTCGCAGGTCCATCCCTACGCAAAAATCACATTACAGAAATCTCGACAATGGCCAAACCGATAATTACATGGCGCGTAACCAAGCTGCAGTCAGCATCGAGGCCGAAAACGAGGACGGGGCAGTGGCAGAGGATGAAACCACTAATGCAACCACAGACCAAATAATTGCAATGCCAGAGCGAAAACAATCAACTGATTATCTTGAAGCAGCTATTCACACCACAACAATTGCCACAACAACAAGTACAGCTGCAGCAGCAACTATTGCTGCCACAACAACAACAACAGCTACAGCTGCAGCAGCAACCATTGCTGCTATAAACAAGCAATTAGCAGCACTGCAAATGAATACGAGCTCAAAAAATGCTCACGCACATCAAATTTCATACTCTCACGAATTTCATGTGCAAAATATGGGCACTAAGAAAATTGTGCTACTAAACTCGCTAAGCAATGGAACAACTGCTGACCAGGTACGTAAACCAGATGCTGAATTAATGGAGAAACAAACGCAACCATTGAAAATGAAATTGGCATTGCCAGCACTGTCGGAGAGCATGCAAGACAGCAGTCAGGAGGAGCAACAGGAGCAGCCGGGGGAAGTGCAACTAAAGCCAGTCAAAATTATTGAAGCCAAGTACGAGATGATGAATTCGAGCACACAGGAAGATGATGCTTCTCCTAACGCAATTAGTGCTTTGAGTAACGAACTAGCAGCTGAGCCACTAAAGCAAATGGAGACCATGCAGCCAGCTGAAAAGGAGTCTATGAAGAAAAAGCTAAGTGATGTGCCTGATGACAGGAAGAACAGAGTAAACGATGCGAGAAATATGACAACAATCGAAATGAAATCGCCAGTGCCGCCTAGTGCAGATAAAGGACATGTGAAGGAACAGACTAATGCCAATGGAAAGCAGCAGCAGCAGGAGCAGCTGAAGCAAGATCAGAAGGATAAGGACGTTGCTGTTGCTGCTGATGATGCCAAGAGAAGTGACAGCCAGCATGAGAATGATGGGCAAGCAGCTCACATGCCAGTTGATAAGCCTGTTCGTTTGCCCAGCAAACTGAAGCTCAAGTCGAAGTCGAAGCGAAAGCAAACACAAACACAAACACAAACACAAATACAAACACAAATAAAAACAAGCGCACCAAATGAAATTGATACAAAGCCGACAATGGCAACGACGACACAGAAAAGCAGAGTGCAACAGCAGAGTATGAACATTCCGATGGTTGGGACAACAAATGTCAAGGCGCCATTGAAGGAGTCACCGGAAATTACCCCACAGGACATACGCAGGCCAATGCAAAAGGGCAGCAAAGGCAAACTTAAAGGCAAACCCAAACGCAAGGGTTCTACTCAACGTCGCCCCAATGTTGGCAGTGAGCAGGAAATCGAAACTACGACAAATTGGTGGCAGATACTACCGTATGCGGAAATTAGAAAATTTTTGAATACGATTTATGATAGCATTGCCGACGATGACGATGAACGTGCCCAGCGGATGTGAAAGTGTGTGGATGATACCATATATATGTATTCTATCAGCATAGTTAGTTTAGAATTGGATATGGGATTGGACTCTTGGGTCCATGGGTTAGAGCATCTGCTGTCCAGCGAGCGTTGAATTGAATTTCCGTTCAAATAAAGCTTGGATAAGAGCTAAGTTGCTGTCTGTTGATTACGACTAGCAAGTAAGTAGGTAAGTTTTCAGTTGTATATTTTATGTTCCAACACTTGGCAATAAAAATAAAATACATCAAATCGTAAAAACTACACATTCAGCGCTAAAAGTTCTTAAGTATAGCAATTTAACATTTTGTATTCAATTGTAAGCTCTGTGTTGGTATACATTCTAGAATGATTTGTAAACTGGCAATTTGAAGTATTTGTTGCTTAATCACTGCTTCAACTAAATGATTATTCATTTCTGCATGAATGAGTGCCATTTATGTAGGTCGACATTCGATAAATCAAGGCATTAGCGAACTCGAACTCACTTACACTTTCTACACCCCTCTTTAATATCTTGAGTATGCAAATGTGATTAATAATAATTAATCTATTGTTAATGTCGTATTGTTTAACACTGAATTTACCCCCTGCACAAATGTCTGAACGTAGTTCAATTCACTCAAAAAGGTTTTAAGTCGTTCTGACAGCGATGATGACTTAATTAAATACATGCTGTCATTTAAATTTCAATTTATTAATATTAAAATACACAAATCGAATATAAGCATAATGACGGCTTAGTTCACGCCAAATGAAATTCATTTCGACAACTTTATGAGAGTTGCGGCTCAGGTCAACAGCTGAGCTTCTGACACGCGACTCGACGACGGTCACAGGTTAAAGTTGAAAGTGGTCGAACGGCTTCCAGTAGCTGAGTTATTAAGTTAACGGGTTGCTGGCTGAGCTTCTCTTGAATTGAATTGGACATTAATGAGCTAATAGTCTTATTTATTATGTGATCGCCTCTAGAAACGGCAGTTGTGCATAAATCAATAATAAACTATTAAGCATCTTTAGCATTTTAATGGATGCTTCTTTATTTTGTGTTTTGATTTATTTGTCTTAAGCATAAAGCGGAACTTTTGAACATCACAACAACGTCTCAACTTTGTTTACATAAGCATTTTGATGTTCAACGCTTGTCTTAGCTTGGCCAACAGCTCTCTTTTCAACTAGCTGGCTATCCAACTTAGACTTCAACCTGTCTACAGCCTCCACCTGCGCATAGATGACCAAATTGTGCGACTTTTCAATAGTGGGTACTGCAAAGAGCAATGACATGGGCTTTTGCTGAGTCATGGGCGAGCGCGTAGTTGTAGTTGTAGTTGTAGTTGTTCTTCTGCTTGTTGTTGCCTTTTGCAGCACCTTTGATGACTCCCGATTGCTGGGCAGTTGAACTTCGAATGAGTGTCCATCATACAGATGCAGCTGCCAATCACATAACTCCGGAATGAGATTGCAGCGAGCCGTTACATTGCCAGCGAGCAAAGCTACTTGGATGTGACTTAATTCGCGTATTTGCTTCAGTGTTTCATCGAAAGGTGGGGCAGCGTTAGACCCTATTGCCAATTGCATAAGGACTAGCAGGAATAACCGAAAGTCGCACATTTCGAAAACAACACACGTTTAGCTAAGTACCAGCAGCTTTTGCTGCTCGTTTGAGACTGTCAAGTGATTTCAGCTGAGCTGAAACCAAACCCGTTTGCTCGGCTGTTTTGACAAAAAAAAAATAAAACAATGGTTTCTCAATCTTGCACAAAATTTATGCAACAATGCTTACCTTTGGAACACTACAACTTCATTACATGAAACTTCTCCAACACCTTTTCATTTTCAGTTATTACTTCCAAAATATCACAAAATAAGGAACTTGTGTCATTCAAATGATAAAGTAGTCCATGATTCAATGTCATAAGGGCAAACAATCATTGCAAAGAAGAAAATAGATCTTCTTTATGCCCTTGCAGAGTGTCTTATAATTTTGTCACGAAATGTGTAACGCAATGAAGGAGTCGTCTCAGAAACAAAATTTGTATATTCTTGATAAGTATGAACAGCCGAGTCATGTCCGATATGTCTGTCCGTCTGTTTATATGCGTTTTTCAAGACTTTGTTCTAGAGATATCTTGATGAAACTTGGCACAGATGCTTCTCTTATTGCAGGTAGTACCTATAGTTGAATTGGTCAGATCAGACCACTATGACATATAGCTACATGATGGACCACTATATCTTATAGCTGCCATAGGAACAATCAGTTGAAAAATATGTTTTCTTATGCAACTCTCTTTTATTTCAGCTTCACTATACTTGCTGCCATTATCTAAAAAGACTTTCACATTTTTATGCATCAGTTTTATTAATATTTTATTAATTAAATAAATTAAATATCTAGCCATTTAAAGCACGCTTTCCCTTAGATTTGCGTAAATTCTTGTAGATTATGTGTTTTATCACTCTGTCATTCCGTCTTGTTGGTCGACTGAAGTCTCTTCGGTTAGGACTAAAGATCGGTTGTTGTGTTGGCTTAGTTCTTGTGGTTGCATCTAGCGATATCAATATCATTGGATTACCATTTCCATCAGTTAGTTCCATATACTGTGCCTCGTCGGGCTGCACACAAAGCTTTGGATAGAAATGGCATAGCGATGTCAATGTCTGAGGTGGCGAATTGATGGACAATTGCTGTTCCGGTCTCAGAGAAAGCTTTGCGATATCAAAAATATTATCGTAAAGCGCTTCTGGAGGTGTGGGGTTAGAACCGTTGCCTGGATTCACAAGTGTTGTTTCGGGAGGGAATGTGATGGGCTCAATTGTTACTGGCGGTGTTGTTATGGGCCTGAGCGTGATAAGAGGAGTCCTTGTGGTAGTAGTTGTAGTTGTAATAGGTGCCATTGTAGTGGTCGTACTTGTCGTGGAAGTACTTGTTGTAGTAGTACTTGTCGTGGTTGTTCGTTTGGGTCGTTTTGTTGGACTTGGTCGATGTGGAGGACGAGGCACATATGGCGGATTATTATAATAGTAGTTTTCCCAATAGTTATTGTAGTACTCATCTATGAGTGCAGGATTCACTTTCTGTCTCTGAACTTTTTGGGTCTTGTGTGGTCCGTGGAATGCGTCCGTAATGCGTGTATATATGTTAGTTAGATCCCAAACTGGTATATGCAACCTCGTCTGGCTGCCAGCCCCATTGGAGTGAGTCCAAGCGGGCACAGCAAGCAAAAGCAAGAGACACGTGCGGCTAATGAACATTTGATAGATCCGATGGTAATTTACTGAATATTGATTTTTTTTTTGTTTGGTTAAGGGACCACTTATCAGAGCCACGCGTTAGCCAAAACTCAACTAAGACCAGCTAAGCACAAGTGGTTTTATATAGACGGTTGAGAGTTAATCATGGTATAATAGGACTAAGCCGCCTATTCTGATAAATATGATTGATGATTGCCCATAGCGTTAGTTCATATTCAATGAAATCAAAAACGTTTATTGACTTCTACTTAAAAGATTGACAAAGACATGAAATAATACATGACGATTAACACTTCTTTAACTCACATATCTTAATAACTTTATCCGCAGTATCAACATAGATTTTAAAATATATACATTTCCTAATGTATTCGATCCGAGAGTTTGAGTTTTGTGGTGCTTTACTGTACGAGTAGTGGGTGTAACTGGAGATGATGATTAATCCTGAGAACAGCGATACCAATATTAATTATATGCTGGTTTGTTTTTGAGTTCATCATTAGCAGTTAAACTAGTTTTTCTAAAAGTTGGCTCCGTTGGGTTTGTTGGTGGAACAGTTACCTCCGTCGGAAAAGTTGCATATGTTGGTCGTGGCTTTCTTATTGGCATTAGAATTGGGGGTTTTGGAAATATTGGCACGGGATAGATCCAAGGTGGATAAAGAGGCGGAGGATAAGGTTGTAGATTGTCGCGTTGATATTCCTTGAACTTTTTGAACTGTTCCTCTTTCATCAAAATGCTTTTGGATGCATAGATTGAGCTTGAACTTTGAACAGGTAGTCCCCAAGCTGTTCCAGCTACCATTAGCAAGAGATACTCAATTTTGATCAGCATTTTACAAATTTTAGTTGGATTTTCCAGCGATCCGCTGCAACTTTACGGCAATGCAACACACACGAGAGTGATCCGACCTTTGTGCATCACAAACAATTTTATACAGTTGAAAGACTTATCATAACTGGAATTAGTGGAATTACATCTTAATTCAGCAGACATAATCAAATTTTAATAAAATAACAATTTATATATAAATAAGATAAATAAAACGCTCATAGCCTAAATCACTTTCTAGAGTAATTAACTACCATGCATCAACAAAATTTAAAAAAAAAACATGCTTAATAGAGTTGTATATTGAAAGCAAAACTTGTTAGTTTTTGGATGTTCGATATTGTTGATACCAATATCATTTGTCTGCCATACTTATCCGTTAGTTTGATAAGCTGCCTATCATCTACAAAGACCTGTTAAAGTCATTAAGTTTATTTTTTGTTATTTCTTGGTGTTCCTTCTAAAAGTGTGTAAGAAAGTGTAAGAAATTATCTAATACTACAAGTATACCCAAGATGATAGTAAAATTTTTCCTGCAAATTTCATATTGCTTAATTGAAAAAAATAATTACATAAAATATATATATATATTTTATTATCTTATTTTGAAAATCACAAATTAAAATACAATTCGCTTGAATAACGTTCCAGTCTAATGAGATGCCACTGCAGTCAGAAAGATGGCTAAAACTGAATAGTTTTTCGATATGTCTTGCTCGGCTTGGCTTTGTAGTATTTGTAAGTTGGACGAGCTGCAACAAGACGTCGTCGAATGGGTCTCTGGTTGAATACTTTAGATGCAAATATTTGCCGCATGTTTGAGCTGGGTGTTATGAGTAGCAAGGGCTTTCCATTTTTATCAGTTAGCCGGACAAATTGCGGTTTGGGTCTTAAAACAATTTGAGGACGTTCCTCAGCATCATCATGTAAAGTGGTCTCATCATCTTCACTAGAGGATGTAGGTTGAACTGGAACTGTTTCAAACGTTGGTACAGCTGGCGAAGGGAAATCCGTAGCTGTCTCTGAAGTCTCAAAAGATGTAGGAGTTGTATTAGAAGTTGTTGACATTGGAAGCACTGTTGAAGTAGCTGTTGAATTTGAGCTAGGGTCCATATTAGAAGTCGTTGTATAAGCGGGCATTAATGTTGATATAGGAACAGATGTTGATCCTGTTGTCAATGCTGTTGATGTGGAAATCATGGGTGAATGTATTGGCAAAGAAGTTGTTGTGGTTGTTGTTGTTGAAGTTGATGGCAATGCTGTGGATGTGGAAGTGCCTGCTGGCTCTGAAGGCAATGCTGTTGAGCTGAGAACAGTTGCTGATCTTGTTGGTAAGCCTGGTGAAGCCAATATAGCGGCAGAGCTTAGGGGCAGGGCAGTTGTTGTCGGTATCGCATTCGAATTTATTGGCATTGCAGTTGAGGTGGAAATACCTTCCGAGGTAGTTGGCATTGCAGTTGAGGAAGCTGATGGCAAAGCTGTTGAACTGTTTGGCATTGCAATTAGTAAGGGAATATTTGAAGTAATTGGTAATTCTGTAGAGGTGGAAATAACGGTTGAGCTTGAAATATCTGTAGAGGTTGTTGGCACGGTGGTTGAAGTAGAAAATGCTGTTGAGGTTGAAATAGCTGACAAGGTTGTTGGCAAGGATGTTGATGTGGGAATATCGGTTGCCTCTGTTGGCAATGCTGTTGAGCTAAAAACAACTGTTGATCCTGTTGGAAATACGGATATCGTTGTTGAGTTAGTGATCAGAGCAGTTGTTGTAGGTTTTGCCATTAAGCTTATTGACAATACAGTTGAGTTACTAATAGCTGCTTCAGATATTGGCAATGCTGTCGAGGTGGGAACAATTGTAGATTTTGTTGAAGTGAGATTTGTACTCGATCCAGTTGGTAGGGCAGCAGTTGTAGTTGAGTCGGCTGGCATTGTTGTTGTTGTGGGAATCACGGTAGAGGTGGTTGGCAATGCGGTTGAGCTTGGTATTGGAGTTGATGTTGGAGTGTAAGCGGATGGCAATGCTGTTGAGAGAGATTTGAGGTTGATATTATAATATATGTTAAAGCTATTAAGGATGAAATAATACCTGTTGATCCTGTGGGTATTGCTGTTGCTGCAAATGTTGTTGTTGAGATTGAAGGTATGCCAGTTGTTGTAGGTATCGCCATTGAACTTATGGGCAATGCTGTTGAGATTGAAACAGCTACCGACAATTCTGTTGAGATGGGGACAGGCGTTGGCAATGCTGTTGAAATGGGAACAGCTGTTGGCAATGCTGTTGAGATGGGAGCCGCCGTTGGCAAAACTGTTGAGATGGGAACATCTGTTGGCAATGCTGATGAAATGGGATCAGCTGTTGGCAATGCTGTTGAGATGGGAACAGCCATTGGCAATGCTGTTGAGATGGGAACAGCCGTTGGCAATGCTGTTGAGATGGGAGCCGCCGTTGGCAAAACTGTTGAGATGGCAACATCTGTTGGCAATGCTGATGACACGGGAACTCCCGTTGGCAATTCTGATGAAATGGGAACAGCCGTTTGCAAAGCAGCTATGATGGGAACAGTTGTTGGCAATGCTGTTAAGATGGGAACAGCTGCCGCCAATTCTGTTGAGATGGGGACAGGCGTTGGCAATGCTGTTGAAATGGGAACAGCTGTTGGCAATGTTGTTGAGATGGGAGCCGCCGTTGGCAAAACTGTTGAGATGGCAACATCTGTTGGCAATGCTGATGAAATGGGATCAGCTGTTGGCAATGCTGTTGAGATGGGAACAGCCATTGGCAATGCTGTTGGGTTGGGAACAGCCGTTGGCAAAACTGTTGAGATGGGGACAGGCGTTGGCAATACTGATGACACGGGAACAGCCGTTGGCAATTCTGAAGAGATGGGAACAGCTGTTGGCAATGCTGTTGAGATGGGAACAGCCATTGGCAATGCTGTTGAGATGGGAACAGCCATTGGCAATGCTGTTGAGATGGGAACAGCCGTTGGCAATGCTGTTGAGATGGCAACATCTGTTGGCAATGCTGATGACACTGGAACTCCCGTTGGCAATTCTGATGAAATGGGAACAGCCGTTTGCAAAGCAGCTATGATGGGAACAGTTGTTGGCAATGCTGTTGAGATGGGAACAGCTGCCGCCAATTCTGTTGAGATGGGGACAGGCGTTGGCAATGCTGTTGAAATGGGAACAGCTGTTGGCAATGCTGTTGAGATGGGAGCCGCCGTTGGCAAAACTGTTGAGATGGCAACATCTGTTGGCAATGCTGATGAAATGGGATCTGCTGTTGGCAA
Organism: Hirtodrosophila cameraria; assembly: GCA_949708635.1. Classification (NCBI taxonomy): domain Eukaryota; kingdom Metazoa; phylum Arthropoda; class Insecta; order Diptera; family Drosophilidae; genus Hirtodrosophila; species Hirtodrosophila cameraria. The sequence continues at coordinate 9,684,539 of OX453089.1, read as the reverse complement.
TGCTGTTGAGATGGGAACAGCCATTGGCAATGCTGTTGGGTTGGGAACAGCCGTTGGCAAAACTGTTGAGATGGGGACAGGCGTTGGCAATACTGATGACACGGGAACAGCCGTTGGCAATTCTGAAGAGATGGGAACAGCTGTTGGCAATGCTGATGAGATGGGAACAGCAGTTGGCAATGCTGTTGAGTTGAAAATCGTTGGCAATGCTGCTGAAGTTAGATCCACTGTCGATCCAGTTGATAATGTAGGAATTGTTGTTGAATTGGGAAGAGCTGTTGGAGATACTGGTAATGCTGTTGGACTGGAAATGATCGTTGAGTTGGGTTTAACTGCTGAGGTTGATAAAATCGTGGAGGTAGATGCAGTAGAAGTCATTGTAGCAAATTCTGTTGAGGCAGTTGGTTTTGGCGTGGGAAGCGCTGTAGCATTTGTTGGGTTCGTTATTGAGGTTGAAGGCGCCACAGAGTTACTCAGCAATGTTGTTGAGATGGGAGCCGCCAAAGAATTAATTATTAATTGATTGGATATGGGCGTCGCTGCTAAAGTTGTAGGTTTTTTTTTTGTGTTGGAAAGCGCCATTGGCGAAGGCTTTGCTTGTTGAATTGGTGTTGAAATTAAATTTTGCTGATATGGGTTATAATTGTAAGCAGGCAAATTATTATAGTAATTATAGTACTGCCAGTAATTGTTGTAATCGTTGTAATTGTTGTAATCGTTGTAATCGTTGCCATAATTATAATTTGGGTAGTATGAATCAAAGTTCTCGCTTTGAGTCTCTTGATTCGTTTGGCTTTCTGATGTGCTCGTCGTCAGCGGTCGAGAACTGTCTCCTATATACCAAACTGGAACCTGAAATGGCCCCCAATAACCCGAAGTAAGCTGGGCACAGGCAGGCCCAGCTAACACTAGTAAAAGCCAAACGCGACTATTTAACATATTTCTAAATTTATTTTCATCGACTTAACTTCGGCGCACCTTGTCTAGAACTGAGCTTTCATCGGCGTGGCTCAAATGTTTATATATATTCTCAAAGTAGAAGGCATGTGGTGTGAATGGCCTTATTTATTGTACGCGTTGAATAAGCCTAAGCAAAATCAAAAAGAACACTTGAAAACATCTCATCTTTATGGGCTTATGCTACTGGCAGCAAATGAAAAGAATGAACATTTGGTGATTATCGTTTGAGTAACTGCTTGGCTTAATTAACCGCTTTTCAATGGTAACCGTTTTGATAAGAATCATTTCGAACTTTCAACAACATTCAAAGCCGATTAATCTAAATAACATACTGCTGTGGAGCTGTGACTGTCTGCTGAATAGAACTTTGCAAGATCTTGTTGGGATAATGCACATCAGTTGGCTGTTGATCATTCTCCAGCTCGTATTTGATACGTGAACCATTCTTAAAGTCAATGTAATCGTAGTCGGCCTCAGTGTTGTTGTCATCGTTGCTTGGAGCTTCCGTTTCAATGGTTGGTGGCGTTATACCAGGTGCCTTGGTGTTTTGCACCGCATTTGCCTGCTCCAGTATGCCCGCCAGCACAGCAGGTTGAATGGTGGGTCCTCCATTGGCTGCCATCGCCTGCAATCCCTGCACTATGCCCTGGATGAACTGTTCGCGTATCAACGCATTTGCATCGACATTCTCATCGTTTTGGACACTCTGCGATACATCGGCAGAGATCTGAGTTGGCTTTTGTGTAACCGTTAGCTCATCTTGGGGTCGTCTTATGGGTATGCCTGGCAAGATGCCTACGCTCTGTTGCAATGCTTGTGGATAGGCCAGTAGCAAAAGCCAAGGCAAGGCCGTACGCTGCTGCTCTTGTCGACCTGTTGCCACATTCAGTGGCAGACTATTGACGCCTAGGCTGAGACAAGCCCAGACAACTGAATGCAGAGCAGCTCGTTTCATTTTGAGACGAGTTCGCTGACCAACTAAGCGCCACATTCATTGCTTTTGCATTTTTAGCAGCTGAGCTGAGTTACAAAAATGCTAATAAGGCGGAATAACAGCGCCAACTGGTGAAATCTTTTACAAATTTCTATCAAAAGTCAAACAATCGAGCTAAAAACGTTGTCAGTCATTTATTTATCTATATACTATCTAATTAATAACTTATTCGCTTGGAACGCTGTTCCGACGCCTTTTGCTTTTGATTTTTTTGCGCATTCTTTTGGTTAGACTTCAATCTTCTGCTGGGCTTAAGTGGCTTAGTCTTTGTTTTGATCTTCGAGTCTGGCTCTGCTTTGCGCCACAAATCATCTCCATAATCATCTTCATTAACATTATCATAATCATCGAGTTCACCATTTACAAAATCGTCTTCGTCACCATAACCATATTCATCATCCCGGTCATAAGAATTAACATCATCATAACCATTGTCATCCTCCTCATTATAATCTACACTCTCAGCATCGTCGTAGCTTTGAGCATAATTTAAGCCCTGTCGAGACGATTGTAGCCATTGGTAAAAGGGTGCAAAGGCTGAGTTATACTGACCATGTCCATGGTTAAACTCAGAGTTACTCAAACTGTAGCCTTGTGCCAAATAGCCCTGCTGGGTTCTGTCGTTATTCAAATTAGCATAAGTGGCAAGATAATTGGGCAAACCAGATCCCAAACTAGCATATGATGAGTAGGGCTGCTGCAGAACTTGCACGCCGGGTATGTTGTTATAATTGTTCGATCCATAGATCTGTGCATAATTAGGTAGAGAGTAGCCATGGCTGTGTCCGTGTCCATGACCATGTCCCTGTCCATATCCATATCCGTGATCGTCTCCTTGTCCATATCCATATACGTGATCGTGTCCCTGTCCATATCCCAATCCATAACCATAGCTTCCGCCGTTAAGTCCATTCTGACCATTGGGAACTTGAACATTGATTATCTCACCGCCGCTGCGCTGCATCGAAGTGTCAATGGATGCCAGATTAGAGCCATAATATCCTTTGGTTGCCACAACTTGGGAAGACATGTGTTGCCTTTGGCTTTGAGTTTCTTCTATATTATCATTGATCTCCACTGTCTTTTCCTTTGTGGCATTGAAGAGCCTGCTGTATAGTCGGCTAAGATTAATCAGCGGCACCTCATTATATAGCCGTGTAAAATTGATTGTTGGTAGTTCCAAAACCAACTTATTGCGATCAGCTTGACGTAGTTCGTCCTGTGCCAAAACATTTGTGCAACAAATGCCAAGGCATATTACCATCAGTAGCAGTAGCTTCATCTCGTATAAGTCGTCCAATAAAACTATGCCTATGCCTTTTGTGTGACGACTGACCTGAGTTAAAAGGTGAACTTGCCTTTTATAATATGTTTTAGATTTCCATTTCATGGGCCATTTTTTTTTTCTTTTTTTTTTTATAATATTTAAATTAAGTTTCTAGCAGTTATATTTGCATTAATAATTGCTTTATAACAAATTGGATTTGGATTTTTTTAAATTTAATTTGCTGCCGACGCTTAAGGCGATTCCTTGTAAAATGAAAGTAGGCCTACATAACAAATGTTTTAGGTCACGTCCAATTAAACTAATTTACATTTTTCTATAAACACATGCTGCAATGATAAAATCCTTAGAAAGTTAAAAATTTCGTTATAGTAAAAATGTTATTGTAGAGGTGTCTAAAACTACAATCTGTAATTGAAATGTAATGTGGGAATTTATTTTTATTTTTTTTAAATGCATTTTCATTGTAATGCAATTATTATTTAATGCTTATAAATTATGTTCAATATGAATCAACCAAATTCTATAGAACAGTTCCCTTCAAAATTCTAAAACAACACAATTTCATTATTTTAATCTGCTGTTTAACAGAATTTTGGATAATATCAGTCAACTTTATTTTGTAATTTAGAACGAAACCCCTTCATTCATATGTCATCAAGGGTATTAAGTCCTTGGCTGTCCTCGATTTATAATAAAGTTTACAATCCACTATTGAAATGTATTTTAAAGAAATGAAAACTTTGAAAAGTATTTGCTTACATTTTTTGTTTTATTTGTTAACCATTATCAAAACCTTTTTCAATTGCCACCCAAAAAGAAAAAAACCAGCATATATCAATTTTGTTTTTAAAATACATTTTTTAATAGTATTCGTTTTTGTTTTTCTTATAAATTTGAATCAAGACATTTACATTTTATTATAAATATTAGCAGCCTAAATTTGCGCCTCCATGATGTCAGCTTGAGCTTCAGCCTCTGCTTCAGTATTGTCGACAGCCAAATAAAGCATCTCAGGTTGTTTTTTGGTCTTCTTGGACTTCTTTTTTGGCTTTTGGGAGCGACGCACCACATACTGAGTTCTCTTTGGCTTCATCTTGCGCTTGGGTGTCTCAATTTCATCCTCCTGCTCCACATCATCCAGATCAATATAGTATTGCTGATCTTGCTGCACATCTGTGAGTTCATAGTCACCGTCACGATTGTTGTAAGCTGGCTGATAGATCAGATTGCTGGGAAGTGCTGAGGATTGGACTTGGTACTGTTGTGGCAACTGTTGAAGCTGTGGCCGAGCAGTCAAGATTGCTGGATTATTGTTCATGGCTTGGGGCAGGCTTTGGGCAAGCAGAAGCTGTGAGAGTTGTGCCAGCCCATTCAACTGCTCCTGGTTGGTATTGCGATCGCCAATGCGACCAAGAAGACCACCTCCACCTCCACCTCCAACTTCGGTACCACCTGTTGTCGTTGCAGCGGCTAAGACGGGCGAGTAGGTAATGTTGATGAATGGTGGGAAACCATGGTTGTAACCATGATTATGATGACCATGATGATGGCCATGATTGTGTCCATGGTGATTGTAATGATGAATGTGTTGTGGACGATGATAATGTGGCTTTGGATTGACAATTATTGGTATAGTCTGTGGTGGCTGCGGATGCACATGCACTGGATAAGGAATATGCTGCGGATACTGCGGATAGTGTGGATAGTGTGGTGGATAGGCTGGTGCAGGATGCGAGTGCTGCGGCGGTGTTGTTATAATAATTGGCTTTGGGTCGTAGTGTGGATATCTTGATGGCTCTCTATCGGAATCAGTGATAATCTTAATGCCCGAAAAAACTCGTCCCTCAGGCTCAGGATCCTCATCAACTGCTTCCTCGGAGGCAGACGGCGCGGCACGAGCTAAAATTCTCAGTGTCTGTGTTTGCGTCAGTGCGCAGAGCAGCAGCAATATACAGCTATATCGAAACATTCTAAGGAAAGTTGGCCTATGATGCCAATTAAGTAACAAGAAGAACTGATCCAAAGAAGTCGTAAAGTGAGCTTATATAGACTCTATAGGCTCTATAGGCTCAATAGGCTCAATAGGCTGTAAGACGGCTTGAAAGACTTTTGACATTAGGTTCGCATTTTTGGGTTTAGCTAATTAATGTTTACATATTCGATATGTAAATCTATATAAATTCTGCATTATATATGTGCATATTTTTACGGCCCATGCCCGCCTATGTCAAAGTTGATATAACTAATAAGAAGGTGCTTTTAATACTTTATTAACTAAGATAATCATAAAAATTTCTGCATAATCAAAACTTTGTGCGTCACACAACGTGAGAATGAAAGTTTCAATGTATGTAACTAATAAGGTTTATGTCCAACACGCGTTTACAGTACAATTGGATTGGAGTTTCACAAATCAAACAACCCATAGGCCTTTTTTAAATGATCTTCAAATCCGAATCGAAAGAGTAATAAGTTTCATTATTATCAGGTTGTAGTAGCAATAGTCTTGAATCACTACTATCATCTGTCAATCATTTGTACATCGTCTGGTAAGTTCTTCTTTTGTACTGAAGTTTGAATCTGATCGATCAGTTGTATACTATAGCAAATAAGCACGGTTAGAATCAACTATGAACTGCCCATTGAATATATATTGCCCTATACAGTTATACTTTTATTGATTATTTAACAAAAAATAAGCTAGTCTTTTGTAAGTTCAGCATTTTAGCCATATTCGAACTAACTTGAGAGTTCCAAACGAGGCTAAGTGGCAGCGACTAGCATATTGTTGGCTCTTTCAAACAATGAATGAATTCTGAAGACATCATTCGCTTTTTACATTTTTTCAGCTTTTATGAGCTAATTAAAATATTGTCTTATCTAATGTACTCATATAAATTGATGTTTTGTATCTTTGAACTAGATACGTTATGATACACAAGCAACAATGACAGATACATTTCAATTAACAGTTAAATCGACGATATAAATGTGAAATATTAAACAAATTGAAGTAGAATGCTCTTGTCAAGTGTGCCAGGCTACAAACTACCCTGTAAACGATACACATATTTTTCCATGCAAATCGAGCACTGCAATAGTTGAACTTTAAGCAGTTCAGCGGTAGATCCAACTGTGGAGTTAAAATTATGAATGTGACTTTAAATCGAATATTACGAATTGGCTCTGGTATTGGTATATAGAAACCTACATTTTAGAATTCACGTATATAGGTTTAATAATCTCTGAGAGTGGTATTCAAACTGATCACATAGATAATTGACAATTTGAGTACAATTTAACAACTACAGCATACCAACTGCAATACAAAAATCAGCTTTTCTCTGGTTTAATATTGCCAAATTAAATACGCGTTTGTTTAAAATATTTGAAGAACTAATGCATAAATTCATAATTAATTATAAAAAAACATTTCTTGAAATGATCTGCTTTGATTTCCATCAGCATTACCATCATGAAATGGATGCCTATTTCTAAGCTGCTTATATGGCTTATTAGCTCAACTAATTTGCATTTAAATGTTTGAATGATCATTTAGCCTATGGAAATGATATTAAAAATTAGGTTAAGTATTAATATATGCCTTATGCATGAGTTCTATATATTATTTGTGCTATGAAATAATCTATAAAAACGTATTTCTAAAAAACACATTGAAGCATTTAGAAAGAAGCGCTCACAAAATGAGCTTGAAACTGTCATTTTGCCTATTGCTGGCCCTGTGCTGTGGCATTGCTATTGCCCAGGATATCAAGAATGACTTTGATCTTGAACTCGCGGCGGAATATGCAGCAGATTTGGACAACGATAATAGAGAGGACGATACTATCGTGGAGTTGTCGGATGCAGGTGTAGACGAGGACGGTTTGGAAGCATTTGGAAGTTCTGGCGGTAGTCATGGCGGACATCATGGCGGTAGTCATGGCGGTCATGGTGGACATGGAGGCCATGGAGGACATGGCGGTCATGGCGGTCATGGAGGTCATGGAGGTCATGGAGGTCATGGAGGTCATGGAGGTCATGGAGGTCATGGAGGTCATGGAGGTCATGGAGGTCATGGCGGTAGTCATGGCGGACATCATGGAGGACATCATGGAGGACATCGTCCAAGGCCACCGCATTCACATTATCCGGATTATTATTACAATTATCCTGGATATTCTTATCATTATCATTATCCATCTTATTCTCAGTATTATAGCTATCCATACTATTCTAGCTATCCATATGGATATGGACATTCTCATTCTCATAATAGCTATCCATATGGATATGGACATTCTCATTCTCATAATAGCTATCCATATGGATATGGACATTATGATTCTCATTCTCATTATCCATACGATTATTCCGACCATTCGCATTCGCATTCGCATTATTCACAAAAAAGGTCACAAGACACAAAAATCTGTAAGAAATTTGTTGGGCTGGGACTTATATGCACTACAGCAACCATTGAATAAATAAAATTTAATTTGAAAAAATATATGTTTTATTAATAGCTTAAACTGATTTAGATAACTAATATCTACACTCATTGAAAGTGCTATATTCATTGAGCTTACATACCATTCAAAACTAACTTGTATTTTATATGCAAATTGGGATTCTAATACACAATACATCATATTGCTAAGTAATTGTAGAAAGCCACTTTAATAGAGTGTATGCTCTTTCAAAGTTTGAATACATCAACGTTTACCATTCTAAAGTAAGATACTAAACTCTTAAGTTTGGTAAAGAACTTAGCTGTTCAATCTACAATTTGGCCAACAAAAGTTAATCTGAACGACGATCAAAGAAAAGGGGAAAACACATTAAAGTTCTAAGCTTAGTTAAATAGCGCAACTAATTTACATAAATAACGATTCGCGAATTTGCATGTAGCAGTATCACAATATGCTTATCATATTGGGCGTTGCCCTTTTGTTTAGTATCAAAACCGTAATTATAACTGGACCACATTCGTCTTTAGCAGATTAAACCAGGTAAAAGTATAAAATCTAAAACCACTAAAGACTTCTTTCAGTTTCAGCTGACTGCTCACAAAATGAGCTTGAAATTTGTTCTCTGTCTGGTGTTTGCACTGTGTTGCGGCCTGGCTGTGGCCAAGGATGACTCTCCTGCAGTCTTTTTGTTAGGGGATGACAGCATCGATACACCGAGCCTGTACGCTGATGAACTCTATTATAGCATACCAAGCAATGTCAGGGATCCAAGCAGGATTGTCACTAAGGATAATGGGCTTGGTGGCTTAATGGAATCAGATGGTCAGAACGGACCTAGTCCGTATCCATATGCTTATTATCCGATGCCACCCTTCTGGGGCTATCCAGTTCAAAAGGCAGATCCAGAGCCAGTTCCCGATCCAGAGCCAGTTCCTGATCCAGAGCCAGTTCCTGTTCCGGTGCCAGTTCCTGATCCAGAGCCAGTTCCCGCTCCAGTGCCAGTTCCTGCTCCAGAGCCAGTTCCTGCTCCAGTGCCAGTTCCTGATCCAGTGCCAGTTCCTGCTCCAGTGCCAGTTCCTGATCCAGTGCCAGTTCCTGCTCCAGTGCCAAATCCTGCACCAGTGCCAAATCCTGTTCCAGTACCTAATCCTGTTCCAGTACCAAATCCTGCTCCAGTGCCCAATCCTGCTCCAGTGCCCAATCCTGCTCCAGTACCAAATCCTGCTCCAGTACCAAATCCTGCTCCAGTGCCCAATCCTGCTCCAGTGCCCAATCCTGCTCCAATGCCCAATCCTGTTCCAAATCCTACTCCTGTAAATCCTAATCCTGGAACGCCGGGACATACTCATCCTCATTATCCACATCCTCATTATCCCTATCCTTATCCTGGGCATCATTATCCTGGACATCATTATCCTGGACATGGCACTCCCGGTTATCCATGGGGCTATGATCATTATTATAATTATGGCTATCCCCATGGCTACCCGTATCCTGGTTACCACCAACCTGGTTACCCTCATTATCCAGGTCATCCTCATCCAGGTCATCCGAACCCAAGGCCACCAACCCAACCCAGACCGAGCAGACAAAACTGCAAGAACCTGAAATTTGGCATTTTTTGCTTCACAAATACACACTAAACACACTCGGCACACTAAACACAAAATTTATTGTACGAAATTGATAAACTATTAAAGAGAATTGCACAAAAAATTATGTGATTTTATATTTTATTTTTAATTAAAGCCAGGTTATAACAAGTCAGAGACCTATTTACCTAACATTGATATGTCCAACCTCTGCCTTAAAACTCGACTGTATTATTTTTCTGAATAAAATTAAATTTATACAGTTTCTCCATAAGTGTAACTCATATAACGGAAAGTTCTGGTAGTTTCGACTGTATGAAGGCGTCATTTTTAAAGAGATCTAGTAGTCTAGCAGAGACTGGATGTTCTTCTAATTTATATTGCCGACTTCACCACTGGTAAAGAAAGTATATATTTAAAGTCTGATATCAATGAAATGCAAGGCCAATGTAATAATAATATCACTTTTGTCTTCATGCGTGCTAGAATTCACAAAGTTGTAAACATGTTTAATTAAAAGAATTGAATTCAATTTACATTAATAAAAACATTTTAGTTTATATCGAATTTTAAATGATATGAACTGCTAATGTCCCACCTAGCAATTGGAAGCTATTGTTAGCAAAAACTACCTTGAAGAGTCTTTTTCGAGTCATTTTGATGTTTAAAAAATGTATATTTTTATATGTGATTTAAAGAAGACTCAAAAACGACTCGTGCATATGCTCAAAATCTGATTTTTTAAAATACTATCACAAAAATCACTTTGACGAGTCTCTTTCGAGTCATTTTATTGATTTAAAAGAGATTAATATCAAAAATGATTCGTAAATGATTCGTAAATGATTACAATTACGGCTCGAAAACGAGTCGTAACTGATCAGAAAAACGGATCATAAATGACTCATCAAGAAGAGTTCCGGCTAGGCAACATTTTTCTCCCCACAAAAGTATGATCGGAAAATGAGCTCATTGATGACTATTTTAATCAGATTGGGGAGTCAAAAACGACTCGAATGTGATTAGAAATTTCATATAATGAATGAATTTTTGAAAATGCTTCGAGAAGCAAAACAGCAGCAATACACCTAAGTATTAGAAATCGAAGTATCGATCTTAAGTGGAAAGCAAGTATATTTTCATAAAGCAGGAAATTTATGTTACCTTTTCTTTTATAACTTTCTTATTTTCTATTATATATAAATATATATTTTCAATTGCAATAATGTTCCAATCCTAGAACCGTCCAATAATGTCTTCAATAAGAAAAATACTATTCTTAACTACTTATTTATTTATATACCTAACTGTTAAAAGTGAGATGTTCCAATTTTCCAATACCAAATCGCAACATCTTTAAGGCATTGTGTATGAACTTATATAAATGACAAAATATTTGACTATAATAATTATAGGTACGATGATCGCAAAGAGTTTTAAAAGGGTAAATGTTGAAACAAAGAAATAAATGAATTAAAAATAAATACTGAAGCTAAGCTACAAGCCAGATCATCAATATGACTTCTATTTTGAAAGCACCTGCGATACATGTCGAATTCGTACTGCAAAAATAAAATACAAAAGTAAGAAACGAGAAATATTTTATATACTTCTGCGATGGTTCACATAAAAAATAAAATACGTTAAACATTTGCAAGAACTTAATATACAGATTTACAATTTAGCTCAAAGAAACCGTTTTTTGGTTTAATGTGCGATGGTGAACAAAAGGAAAAAGATCGAATTTTGATGGTTCTTAACTGACTTTAATAGTTCAACTAATTTGCATGCTTATGTTTCAAAGATTCGCATTTAAATTTGGCTTGATATTGTATTCACTTTGGGTGCGGTTTTCATGATTATAGCGAACGCATTAACTAAAACTAGGTCGGATTAAATTTACTTGAAATCAAATAGATAAAAAACTGTCTTTTGTGAGGAGGACCAAGAAATGGGTATAAATACTAAAGGCAAATGGAACATTAATCAGTTCGACACAAACGCTCACAAGATGAACTTGAAATTGGTTCTCTGCCTATCATTGGCACTTTTCTGCGGCCTTGCTGTGGCCAAGGAGGATGATGTTGCGGTGGACTTTCAGCTTCAGGAGGAAAGCATCGGAGATCAGGATGTATACGCTGCTGAAGCCTTTTTCAATGATCCAAGCAATCTCAAGGATGATACCAGCACTGAAGATATAGCTTTGGCTATGGTACAAGCTGAAACAGGACGTGAATTCGATGTCCAGAGTTATTACTATCCAAGTAATCCATCGCCTTCGTATCCATCGTATCCGTCTTATAAATATCCGTATGGATATTATCCATATTATCCGTATTATCCGTATTATCCGCATTATGGAAGCTATCCACATCAACACACACCGCATCTCCCACCTTGCTATCCAGGACATCCTCCAGGCTATCCTTGTCATCCTGTTCCTGGTACTCCTACTAATCCTGGTACTCCTGGTACTCCAGGCACTCCTGGTACACCTGGAACTCCTGGCACTCCTGGTACTCCTGGCACTCCTGGCACTCCTGGCACTCCTGGTACTCCCGGAACTCCTGGCACTCCTGGTACTCCGGGTACTCCTGGTACTCCTGTTCATCCTTGTCATCCAGGACATCCTGCAGGAGTTCCGTGCACTCCTGTAACTCCTGGCACTCCTGGTACTCCTGGTCATCCTCATTATCCTCATTATCCTCATTATCCTCCTCATTATCCTCCTCCCTATTTTCCCAATCCACCACCATGGTACAACCCTAGACCACCTAAGCCCTCACCACCAAGGCCAAACCCAAGACCACAAAACCAAAAATGCAAGAGATTTGGTTCCTTCGGCACGCTTTGCGTTTAAACACGACGACAGACAACAGCTTAAATTATATTCAATTATTTATTATTGAAAACAAATAAAAAAATACCTCCACAAAATATTTGCTAAATTTTCTTGTTATAAATGAAGCTTACTTTCAATTGCAGAATTGTATTCTAGTATTTCAGAAAGCAAATATCGAATTGCATCTATTGTTTATGTGCCTTATATATTTACATATTCATATTGAGCTTAAGATTATTAAGATCTAGATTCGGTAAGCAGTTGATTCTCCTAATCATTCAAAAACTCTACTAGTTCATAAAGAAGATCTTCATGAAACTGTAAGTACACTAAGGAATATGAATATATATTCGGACTGGCTTATTTCGGTTCAAATCTTGGCTTGCTAAACATTTGTTCAACACATTTAAGCGTGCTGTGCAGATACTTAAACTAATTGTATATTTTTGAAAGCACTGCGGGTGAGCCAGATATTCAAATCAGTTTGAAATTGAAATTGACATTGAGCAAGCTCATTAACACAATTGCCAAAAGCAGATTTTGCTGTACTTAATAATTGGATATAAAAACTTTTTTTTTTAATGTCAAATAAACGAGACGTTTTTTTTTGATGAGTTTTAAACATCACTTTATAGTCGTCTGGCTTGGTGACAGTTTGCCGCCTCAAAATAAATATTTAAATTTGACCAATAAAACGTGTTGTGAGATACATATTCAACAAATGTAAATGTAAATGTAAATGTATATATGTATATGTAAATTTGTGAAATGTGAAATGCCATAAAAAGCATAAAGTTTTAACAAGTTCGTTGACTTGTGGCTGATCATAGTAGATATGAGAAAGAGTTCATCTTTAAGCAGTGCAAGCTTATTAAATTAGTCAATTTGAAGGCTCATCGCAACTTTGGAGCAAATTTTAACAGCAAGTTTAACAATGCCAAGCATTACAATGCCACTGCTATCTGCTGTCTACTAACTAATAGCCGACTTATTTATCGAGTTGTGCCGACTTTCTGGCGGCACTAATTAAATGTCCACCCAGCCTTACTAAATCAAAACAATTCAAAGCGGCAAACAACAAACCAAAAAAAAAAAGAGAAGATTCAAAGACAGCAGCAGTTAGTTAACCAAGCTGTTTTCTATGTGTGTGTGTGTGTGTGTGTGTATCTTTAGACAATCGTAAATTCTAGATATTGTTAAAAAAGTTTAGGAAGCGCATAAATCTGCTGCTACAACAACACAACACAACACAACACGGCACAGCAACAACAGCAACAACAACAACAACAACAACAAGAATGTTGGCCGCTAACGAGCCAAATTCTCTGCCTGAAATCATTGAAAAATAATGCCTATAAATATGCTAAGGAAATTGTCTGTTCCACATTGTGGCAGTGTATTGGTGTCCTTTGTGCCTCAATTGAGGCGAGTCCTTTTCAAAGGCAAAAACTTTTGCTACGATTGAGTGAAGGTCAAAATCGTAATTTGTTTACTTTATGCTGCCACTTTGCCTAGCTATGAGTGTGTGTCTGTGTGTGTGTGTCTGTGTGTGTTTGCACAAAGGGGCAACGCTTCGCCAATATTTGGAGTAGCTTCCTTCATGCTCTCATCTAGGCTGTGGCACTACAATTATCTGTGTTTATTGTGGCATAAACCCAGCCAGATAAATTGAAGAAACGTGTATGTGTTAGCTGTTTAAACAAAGCACATAATTAGTTGATATTGGCTTTGAGCAATTACCTGCAGACTTTTATTTATAATAATTTATGAAAAGCTAAACCAAAGACAAGCGCTTAAACGCATAAGACACTTGAATATATATATGCGATTATATAGAACAGAAACGCTATAAAGTATGATGCATGCCATAAATATGCCAGAGAGCTTACTACAGCTAGCCATAAACTATGAGCTCCATATACTATATATAGTCTTCTCTCTAAGCACAGCATGTTCCTCCGATTCTTAAATGTAAATATGCCGCACTCGTCTGCAGAGCTCTGCTGTAGCTCCTGTTGCCCAACAGAGGCCAACTGAGGCCAACTGCTGGCGTTCGGCCATTTTTTATAAGTATGTCTTAAAAAGGACATTTTCATTCACGTTTCGGCCTTTTTTAATGGCGAATATATATATATATATATGTATATATTTTTTGTTCCTTTGTTGCACCTAGAAATATGAGTTCTTGAGCCTGGCAACCAACGGCGGAAGTACTTGAAAGCAGCGGAAATACAAAATGAAGTTAGCCTATCAGTTGAGTTACTTAGCGAGCATTTTATGGCTTTCAATACTTGAACTACAAATTTTTTGCAGACTTTTCTTGAGAGTAACAAAATTTTCTTTTTATGTCAAACCTTAAAGCATCTTAGGGTAATTACCAAAACAACATTTTATGTTAAGGTTTATTAAACTGTTAGCATGGTTTGATGAAAAGAAACCTGCTAGTTAAAATTTCTGCCAATTTAAAATACACAAAATTTTAAAAAAAAAATATAGGTACTTATTAAATTTCGAACTACTTTCCTTTATTGTAACTTAGCTAAACCAACTTGTTTGTTTTGATTTCTAAAATCAAGAAAATTCACATTGCATAAAGATATAATTTTAATATTGCGTATTATTCCTATGATGCACAATTATAATTGTTCAACTTTAATGCTCAATTATTTTTTGCTGCTAAATTGCATAAAGCATTTTTTGTTTTCAACAATTTCAATGGAAATAATGATTGCAAGTGTTTATTTTCCGCACAATTTAAGCCATTTTCCACAATTCACATACGTATGTATGTATGTAGTATATTTTAATATCTGCACTTAACAATTGACTATCATAATAGTTGTCTGTCTATGGCACTTCACACTGAATTGTTTAAAAAGTTGAAAGTACGCTTTTTGTGTTTGCCAATTTGTTAACATTTCTCTTTCATTATGGTTTTTGTCTCTTCCTTTTTTTATATTGTATGCTTTATGTGCAGAAATTATCTAGGAAAACGATTGTGAAACTGGACCAACAAATGAATATATATATCCACTTATGCAACCATTTTTGCATTCCTTTTAAAGTGCTGTCATATTGAATACTGTTTTTAATAATTACGAAAAATAACGATTTGCAATGTTAAGTTCCAAAAATTGTGCTTGAAGCTTTAATTAGAAAATGTAGCTGCGCATAGAAAAGCAAACAGTAATTAACATTTCTCCATCAAACAAATATCTTATCAATATAATAGAAGAAAACAAGTAAGAACGTTGCAGTCGGGCTCACCCGACTGCGATATACTCTGTTTTCTGTACGTAAAAATTTTTTCCTCCAATCTATCGAAGAGTTCAAATGGAGTCATACTGCAAAATTTGGGGTTTCTAGCTATAAGGGTGTAGGAGATACAGGTTTAGCTCATTTGCGGGGGTGGTAGTGGGCGTGGCATATTTTTTTTTGGCAGGTCGGTCAAGGGTGTGGTCACTAGTCTGTATGTCAAATTTGGTTACTCTAGCTGTAAAACTGTGGAAGA
Organism: Hirtodrosophila cameraria; assembly: GCA_949708635.1. Classification (NCBI taxonomy): domain Eukaryota; kingdom Metazoa; phylum Arthropoda; class Insecta; order Diptera; family Drosophilidae; genus Hirtodrosophila; species Hirtodrosophila cameraria. The sequence goes on along the minus strand of OX453089.1, from coordinate 9,668,880 downwards.
TATTGGTTTTTGCGGTTTGTGGGGGAAGGGGTGGGGGTGGGGGGGAGATCTTGACACTTTGTCTGCCTATGGTGTATACCAACATGTATACCAAGTTTGGTTGCTCTAGCTTCAAAATTGTGGAAAAAACCTGCGTTCATACGGACAGACAGACGGACAGACAGACGGACAGACAGACGGACAGACGGACATTTCACAAACCCAATATACTCTTTTTTTCCATTTTGGAAAACAGAGTATAAATATGTCATGGCAATGTGGTCAAAATTATACACTAACCTAGAATATTATGATTGTGTTTCGCAATATGTATTCATTACGAGAACAAATCTTGATCAGCAGTATTTTCTATTGGACTTTCTTTAAGTTATCTATATGTTCGATTGGAATAGCAAATTTATGACAAACTATTTTGTTTCTCATGCAATCTTAACCACACTGATCCATTCTTAGTTTTATGGGATGTTTGTCATTTGAAAAATTTGTTATTAAACAAGTAAGAATGCTCTAGTCGAGTGTGCCCGACTACGAGACTCCCTGCTCCCAACTTCCACTTCAAGCAGTTCAGCGACAACTCAAGCAAGCAGAGCACTTAACTTGTTCAGTGCCTGTCAAACTGTTGTTTCTGCCTGCTGAGACGGGGGAAATAGATTCTTCCATAACTTTGGTGCTATTGCCGATCAACATTGATTAAACATATATGTGTGCCAAAAATCAAAGCTTTATCTTTTAAACTGTGGCTGTGGGAGATTTTTGTGATTTGCGGGGGTGCGAGGCTTGCATCTGAAATTTGAAATAAACTTGATCTGCGTATGGTATACAGGAACCTGCATGCCAAGTTTGGTGTCTCCAGCTCTTGTAGTCTCCGAGATCTGTGTGTTCATACGGACAAACAGACGGACATGGCTAGTTCGTCTCGGCTGTTGATGCAGATCAAGAATATATATAGCTTATATAGTTTATATAGTTTATATACCTCCTTCTGTCTGTTACACACATTTGCAGTACTTTATAACTCCCTTTTTCCCATTTTTAACGGGAACAGGGAGTAAAAAAAAAACAGTTTTATATACAAATATTTGAACCAAACTTGCTAGTACTTAATTTTATTATGTTTTACAACAGCTGACTAAGTTTTATCAATATCGAAAGATTATATCTTATAGCTGTCATAGAAATAATCGTTTCAAAATAAAGTTCTTTTTTCTGCAGTATAACTTTGCTTTCTGGTTTTGCAAATCTGATATTCTGTGTTGGAACATAAGGGAAAAGTGGGAATCGTTGCAGTAATATAATTTTTTTTTCGAATTTTGATTGAACATGTTCAATTTACAGCTGTTTTTGTAAAAAAAAAAAAAACATGTTGAAGTTGCCGCTCATTATAATTTTAAATCAGATCAGATTACTCTGTTTCTTTTTTTTTATCAATCGTAGAAACAATTGAATTCAAATTTCCACAAGGGTATTTAATTATTGCCACTGTGCTGCGTTTATTTTTTAGCTTCTTCATGTTTTTTTTATGAATTTTTTCGTGACATTCATTTTATTCTATTTTCAACTACTCAATATTTCAATATTTTTTGTGTGGCATTCCATTTTTGTTGTTGTTGTCGTTGATGGTCATTAGGTTCTTCTATTCTCGACTGCCCACATTTAAGTCAGAAGTGATTGTAATGAGTTTTTGATATCTACTACCACAGAACAAGATGATGCTAGAGACCGAGTTCTACTTCCGTTCCATTTCATGCCACTATAAATGTTCTGAGTGTTGTGAGTATTCGTGTGCTGTGTTCGTGTCAATATCGAAAATGTTTGTTTGCCTGCCAGCAGAGTGACTGTCACATTGTCAAACAGTTGACACAGTTGCCAGCCAAAGACAGTTGGCCAAAATATGTACATATACGACAATGAGTGCTACATAACAATGCCAGTTGTTGCCGAAATAATCAAAATGCCGCAACCATCAAAGCCATATTGAAATGACAGTGGATCTTAAGCTTGGCTTGACACACACACACACACAAAAACGAACATAAATAAATATAAAATAAATAAATAATGGCATTCATTTTTGGTACATCATGTTGACAACAAATTCAGCTCAATGGTATTTTGAATTGCAAATTAAATACTTGCTGTCATTGTTTTAACTTTATGTGGCTTTAAAAAAAGAAGTGAAATTTAAGCGTATATCCCTTTATAACAAATACTCGAGTTTGTCATTGGCAAACTGACGCGACGCGAGAAAGCGTTTAATGAGAACAAGAGAGAAAGTTTTTGTTTGCATTTAGAACACATGGAAGCCATGAACTGCTTTTACAACGTCCGGCCGCAGTCAACATCAACATCAACAAAAACAATGTCTACGGGCAGGCGCCAAGGCGTAAGACTTACAGCACTTGGGCACGCCCAGAAAAGAGGCAGGCAGGCACCTCTAGGATGCCTTTGGCTTTGCCTTTTTTTAATTTCTTTAAGAGCTAAGCAGAAATGGCGAAATAAGCATAATTTCAGGCGCCATAAAAATAAAAACAAAACAAAATAAATTCACACAATTTGAAAAACGCAAACACTCAGCCACAGCCACAGCAGAGTTGGTGGCAGAGACGGCGGCAGGGACGCAGGACGGCTGGCAGCCAAAGAAAATGGTGGTATCCAAAGTACAGCTGCAGCTGTTTAATGGCTCCTGTATGTGTGTCAGTCGAAGTGTGTGTGTGTATGAGTGTGCGAGTGTATTTTGAGCGTTCGTTGCGCTGGAAAATGAATTAAAAAATGTTTACGACTCGACCGCTTGATTTTCAGCACTCTTCGGTAAAGTGGGTGAGAAAACCCTGGCCCTGGAATGTTGCCTCATGCCACAACAACAACAAAAAAAAAGAAATGCCTTCACATCGATGCTGCTGCTACTGCTGCTGCGGCAAGCCAAAAGAGTGTTTAAGTATTTGTGGCGACGCTTTTACAATGCCACGTTGTGCCCTGCAACAAATTGATTTTGTATTAGCGTCTGTAACAGCGACAAAGACTCTATAAGAACTTTACAAAACTGTTTGCCACAACTTTCTAAATTTTGATACAAAAAACAGCAGAGTGTGCATTTTTTTTTTAGCACTTAAGATCATCAAAAGTTAAATTAGCTAACAGTAATATTTTATTCATAATTAAATTCATAGGCAATATAATGCGAAAAGTTGATCAATAAGTTACAAATTTTAAGATAATAGTAGTCAGGCCAGTTCCGAATTCAGTACGTTTTTGAAAAGTTAAAACGAACGATTTACGAATTACTGTTCTGATTTCCGACCGGAATGGTTTCGTTTTCTCTTTTTCGAAAACGAATTGATAAGTAAAAACGAATGAATTCCGAACGATTTACGAATTACTGTTCTGATTTTCGATCGAAACCCGATTTGAAAAGTATAAACGATTAAATTCCGAACGATTTACGAATTACTGTTCTGATTTCCGATCGGAATGGTTGCGTTTTCTCTTTTTCAAAACCGAGTTCGAAACCGATTTCGAAATCGAGTTTTCATAGTCTATTTAGTTGTCACCCAATATGAATTCCTGAATCGAGAAAAGCTACGTTTTCTTGCACTTTTCGTTTCTGTTTTACAGACAGTTTTTCAATTTAATATTTTAAAGTTATTTGACTTCAATCTAACGAATAAATTGACTAATTCTTTTCCAAATATGCTGAGAAATATAAGAAAATTGAGTTTAAGAACTTGTTTTTTTGAATTCCTTGTGTAATATGGCAATTACTTTTCATTCCGCAGGCAAAAAAGTAAAACTTTTAAAAACGTAAACATTTGATGTTTTGAGTACTTCAGAACAGCACATTTCGAACGCAATACGAATTCAGAACAGACCTGAGTATTCTACTCATATTTCGAAATTTGATTGCTATTGCATAGTCCATTGCAAGTCCTTTTTTAGCTTTTCTCCAGGAGTCTTATCAGTCCAGCTTATCGGCTTTTATCACAATTGTGCATTTTTCAGAACTCGAAAGGATCGCTATAGCTAGCTGAGCGTATACAATATTCGGCTTAAATCCGCGCTAATTGAACAATTTCAGTGGATTTTTTGTGTTTTGCTTAGCCTTGGCTTAAAATGCGTATAAAAAAGTTTTAATTATTTCATCGCATACTTGAAAACCTGCCCAATCCACATTCATTATCAGCACTTGGACCAAATGAAGCCGAACCGAAGCCAGATACATATTTCATTGGCTGCCAAGGACGACGATTCATTTGGTATATTCTAAACTAAGAGTCGAACAATTTAATAAGTGAAAGCCAGAACATTATGCAATAATGATTGCTGAACAAATAATTGATAGCACTTGCAAAAACAGTAAAACCCAAACAAAATATAAATGTTTAGCAGCTAATTAGTTAAGTGTGTTCATTGATAAAACTGAAAATATCAATTGCTGCACGATAATAATTTTGAATGTAAGCGAGTGGCATAAATTGTTGGCGTTGCATGCAACATTTAAAGGCGCGTACTTAACGAAAGCGCCGCAACCAATTAACGGTCACATAAGCTGTGCCCATTAGGTGCATTGGTAGCATCCACAAAACAGTTGCAAGCCAATGCAATTGCTGTTTAATTGAGCGCACCACGGCCACAGTCATTTAGGTGGTGTCACTGTATGCATCACGCCATGCCACATGCCACATGCCACACGACCGGGGGGCAGCTAAGTTAGCCAAACGCCAAAGCCAACAAAATGAGACAAAATGTTCAAAGGCATAAGCGCCTCTATAAATTGCATGCGCTGCAAATCGTCGCATGCGGTTTGCCAAAAGGGGGATGGGCGGGGGGGGATGGTGGGTGGTGCACGGCAGCCCTATTTGACAAATTATTATCGAGTTGGCATCTCTGCGCAGTCGAGAGCCCGTGGTTTTGGTTGAAATTTATGCGTCAGCCTTTACATGTAACACAAGTCTCGAACAGTGAACAGTGAACAGCTCACCTGCCACATCCACTGTAACAGTAGTCTATTAAATCAGATCGGGGGTAGAGACGAGCACACACAACAAAAAAAAAATGTACTTATGGCACGCATTTAGGCAGTGATAAAATATGACAAATGCCTAAAAAGTTGCCAAGATGCAGCATCGGCACAACCCTGCCCCCTCCGCCTTGTCTTATCTGCCACATGCATAATTTAAGTCAAATTGACAATAAATCAAAATACTGAAAATGCTGCCTGCCACAGCCCACATTCCACTTACCTCCACCATACATACAGGTGTATGCGCTGAGCACGCCTCCACGACTTGGACACAGGTGCCACAAGCACATTGCCACAAATGCCATTGCCCATTTTGATGGCCGGAATTCAAGCGGCGACAACAAGTGCCAGTCCAGGCCAACAATTTATTTGAAAACGCTTTTATAATTGTTATACTCTAACACAAAGTTGTACACATTTGTGCAATACGTTTGTGCAAACATAAAATACAAAAATCAGGCCTGTTCCGAATTCGTATTCCGTTCGAAATTTGCTGTTCTGAAGTACTCAAAACGTCAATCGTTTACGTTTTTAGAAGTTGCCTGTGGAAAAGTAATTGCCAGATTACACAAGGAATTTGAAAAACAAACTCAATTTTCTTATGTTCTTCATCATATTTGGAAAAGAATTAGTCAATTTATTCATTCGACCAAAGTCAAATAACATTTTTAATATTAAATTGAAGAACTGTCTGTAAAACAGAAGCGAAAACGTGAAAGAAAACATAGGTGTTCTCGATTCAGCAATGCCTACTAGATGACTACTAAATATGCTATGAATACTCGGTTTCGAACTCGGTTTCGAAATCAGTTTCCAACTCTGTTTCGAAAAAGTCAAATCGAAAACATTCCGATCGAAAATCAGAGCAGAATTTCGTAAGTCGATCAGAACTCATACGATTTTACTTTTCAAAAACGTACTGAATTCGGAACAGGCCTGAATATCTATATATTTTTGAGCATATCGAGATACTCGATACTTCTCTTCTGAATGAATAGGTTGCTTTCGACAGATTAATACACTGTTCCGAGTGCTCTTATCTACAATTGATGAATAGTGTTTCGACAAGTCCCGCTCTATACGATATTTTATCTGTGGAAACAGGATAATCATATCAGCAGAAGATTGTTATGTTGCTTTACTTTTAAAAAAATGTTGAAAAATTTAACTAAGCAGAAGATTGTAATGTTGCTTCCTTTCAATAATGTTTGAAAAATGTAACTTAAAGTCTTCAAAGAACAACCAAATAGGGAACCAGCTAAAATGTAACTTCACAATTAATTAGATTTTTGAAATTGTATGATTGTGCTCACAATTCTATACTTTTATCATGAATGTGACCAAGTGCATTCAAGTTTCGACCGAGAGGCACTTAATTTGATGTTATATATGTTTTTTGAAACGTTTTGGCAACGCATATATGTACATACATATATATAAAAAACACTCAATATGCGACACAGAAGCGCAACGAAAATTTAGATTTATTTTAGACAATTTGATTGCCGATGGTCGCCTTTTTGTTGTTGTTGTTGTTGTTTTTGTTGTTTTGGCACAAATGTCCAAACATATAAATCTGCGGCAAGCGCTTAAATAAATTTCAAAATATATATTCGTACGTGCAGAGAAGCATTTTTCAGTTATCGTCAAATCGTGTGAAGCAGCGTTTGTCAGTTGGTCACTGTGACTTTAACAGTGACTGCGACTGCGACTGCGACCGGGATTGTGAACCAGTGACCCTCACATGACCCCGAAAACGCAGCTGCTGTATGCAATTAATCAGCGTCAGGTAGCAGCCAGCCAAGCAAAGGTAGCCAAAGAAAAATATCAAACAATTGTGAATCTATTTCAAAGTGATCGACTAGCAGTTATCCTAGAAATTCAAAACAAGCTTAAAGCAAACAAGAGCAGATATATGTATCTATAGCAATTACAGACTAATGCCAGATCAAGTTTATATACTTTTAAGCCGTCTTTTTGTATACTCACAACTTTTGTATACCCATTGTGTAACGCTTTCTAATGGGTATAAAACAATGACACACACAAATAGAACAGATGAATTGAATTTCCAACTAAACAGAAGCTTACTGGCAACCAAGTCGAGTGTCATTGAGTTGGCTAAAATAGTGCAAAAGTCTCGTTAGCCGTTTCATGTGAAATGTCTAAGCCGCTAAATATGAGCGCTCAGGTTCTTTTTTTTTTTTTTTTTTTTTGACTGGGGCATGCTTCAAATTGAAGCACCTTTCAGACAGCAGCTGGCACTTCATTTTGCGCACTTTTTAGCTGGTTGGTTAAGACGCTTGCTTGGTAGAGGTAGAGGCAGAGGGGGAGGGTGTGGCACATCAGTCAAAGTGCAAGTGGCACTTGTTGCCACTCCATGCCACACAGCGCACACAAAAAGCGGAAGTTTCAGTCGGAGACGCACAGCGCACACAGCCAAGGCAAAACGTTGCTGCCTGCCGCAATGCAGCTCTCAAGTGGCGCCACCCAAGTCTACTAAACCTGTGTGTGAGTGCGATTTACTTTGCCTCTTTCACATAGAGAAAACCTTGGCCATGCCCACAGCAGCTGGCATATTTTTGGGCTCTTAGCTCTCGAATTAATTGCATCAAAGCCAGGCAAAAATGTTGTGCAAAATTCTTGGCCTGGGGCAAGTTTTTGGCCACAGCAAATAACAAACATCTCATATGTCCATTTTGCTGTTTTCTGCAATTACTTTCTCACAATACCAAAATTCCTTGTAAAAGCAACTATAAAATGTCCACAGGCCCAATAGCAAACCAACAAGTAAAAAGAAAAACAAATTCCAAAACAACTTGCATACCCTTGAGAGGCAAGTTTTTAAATTTTGTATAAGTTTTATGAGTTGTACTTGTACATATGAGTAACTAACTAAGTTAAGCTTTTAATAGTATGGCTATAATATGAAACTTGGCGCTCAAAGCTGCAGTTTTTCATGGTCAGCTGAAAGTGGTCTAGATAAAATAAGAAAAATGTAAGAAAACTTGGAAAAACTGCGTAAAACGTAAACATACAAGCAACAATTAAGCTTAAGATTATGCATCAATGCAATGAGATTCGTTATGCTTTAAATTTGTTAAGCATATCTTATATAGTGCTGTTACCATCGTAAGTATATATAGTTTAACTATCTGAATCGATAGTTTTTCAACATGAATAGTTATGTTCCGTTTGGGCGAATAAAGCTGCATACACATTAAAAAAAAAAAAAGGAGCTTGTTTGGTCATTGATGAAGGCCGTCATGTGGCAACTGAAATTGTAAGAGGCTTGTTCATGGACAAGCGGCTCAGTGTGTGTGTGTGTGTGTCTATGTGTATTTGGCCATGCACATGCAACGTCCCTGTAACCAAAAATTGTGACAGTGCCATTGCATTGTGCACAAGGATATGTGTGCAATTTCCCCAGGGAAATTTATGCAAATAAAATAACAAAATAAATTTTACAATTTCATGTGTACAACATTCATGCATTCACTCAGTCAGTCATTCGTTCATTCATTCATTTCATTTCATTTGATTTCGTTGCGTTTGGCTGGGCTCAACTTTGCTCTGCCTGTTTGTCAATTGGTTTGTTTATTTGTCTGTTTGTTTGTCAGTTTGTCTGCTTGTTTGTTGCTGTGTTTTTTTGTTTGTTTGTTGTCTAGTTTGCATTGCAATAAGAGTGTACAAATTTGTTAAAGGTCGTCATAAGTCAGAAGCATGAATTGCAAATCCCAGTGCGCCAGATCATTCCAAATGCCAAAATTTAGATGCTGTCTAGACACCGAGCGACCTTGCCAAACAATAAAAGTGCGCAATTATTCGAATACACTCATGAGTGTTTTAGACAATCAACTAGGTGTCTCTCTCTCTCTCTCTGTGTGTATATGTGTATGTGTGTGTGCGAAAATAAAAACTTTAATTGCTGGAAGCGCCTTGAGCGCAAAACTTTTTTAATCATGAATGTGCGCATTTAACAGCTGGTCGACCTTTCACACACCCACCTAAAACACACACACACACACAACACACATTTTAGCTTTTGGCTACGCGTGTTCAACCTTAACTTATCTCATAATAGAATAGAATGGGAACTTCATGTTGCTCGAATTTTGAATACCTAAATAGTTACAAATCTATAAAAAGTAAGTAAATTGCAAAATATAAAATTAAAAACAAAATTACTTTGCTTAAAGTTTAATAGTTTTTTTTTTTTTTTTTGACGAATTTAAATAAATTCCCTTGCCAGTAGTTCCAGCTTTCCATCCATTTGCATATGCATACACAAATACTAGCTTGGTCAAGAGCCATGGCTCAAATAGTCTACTAAGCCCACAACCGGTTAACTACTTATAAAATTAAAGTTACACCAATTTTATTCTAGAATCTTATAAGAATAATATTTTGAACAGTATTCTGTGGCAATGTTTATGTTAAAATAAACAAATTTGCAATCTTAAAAATATATATATAATATATAAAAAAGTAATGTACAAACATTTGTTAAATTTTGAATTTAATTGTTATTATTTCAAAGTCGCCTGAGCAAAGAATTATTATCAAATTTGATGGTATTTATATATTTACAAACAATTTATGTACAAACAACTTTCCTTTATAGCCATGAGAAATTATTTGGTAAAAGAAAAACATTTCAAAATTGGGTTAGCTGGGTTTTCCCAATCAATTTTTGGACCTATTTTTATTATATTTATCCCCAGTTATTTTTAATTTTAATTATAATTTAAAGTGAAAATTTAATTTTAATTTTTTTATATTTTTAAAAATGTTTAATTTTTATTGTTTTTAAATTGTTTATAATCGTAAAATTGTGTCGACTGTTTTTAGTTGACAATTAAATAAATAAATATTATTAATTAAAGGCAAGTAGATCAAATTTCGAATTTAAATAAACTAAAAAACAGGGTATTATTAAGCAAATATTGTTGCTCACCGTCTAAAGTTTGTGGTTGTCTTTGTTGTTGTTGTTGTTTTTGTTGTTGTTTTTGTTGTTGTTTTTGTTGTTGTTTTTGTTGTTGTTGTGTTAGTCCAAATGGATTAGAAGCAACTTTGTCTGCATCGTACGCCAGAAAGTATGCAAAATTATTGAAATTGAGCATTCAATTTATTTGCAAATGGCTTGCCATATATTTTGAACAGCTTTTGCTTTGTTTTCCGTTTATTTTTTTTATACAATCTCATATATGGAAAATTACAGCATCACACACACACACACACACATACACGCAGGAATGGTTGCTAGGGCGAAAAAGTTTAAGGATAACTGAAATGTACGCACGAAGGCGCCAACATCTATTAAGCTTCAATGGATAATACAATACGACATATGTATGTATGTACATTGTACATACTGTATGTATACATATCTATGTATGTATGTAGAGAGTTGTGGCTTTGTGTGTGTGTGTGTGTGTGCAACTCAAATATGTTAAAATTGAAATCAATAATTATTTCCATATCATTAGATACCAAAGCAAAATGAAATGAAAACAAAATTATATGCTAAACAAAAAAGTCTTAGATATATCTTAGAATTCTACGATATGTATATGTATATTCTGGCTTTTATTGAAAATTTAGCGCCAGATGTCCTTGCGACCAGCAAAACAATTGATAACATTGTTGTTGTTTACCTAGAAATTTGGCTGGCATTGAATTGGTTCGTTGGCCAAATTAAATGGAAGCCCTTTCCAAAACAAGTTAATTTTCAATTATGTCAAATGCTTACGTTAACACATATGCAGCCATAACAATTACATTGAAGTCAACTGGTAGAGCGTGCTTGACTAAGAGATACCCTGTATGGATTTAGTTACCTTAAATTTGTATACATGAAATCGTATAATTCAGAGCTGTTGTAGCATGATTCATTTTTAAATGAATTTTCGAATCACTCAATTTTGTAAGCCTTAACAAACTCTAACTTTTTTTCATATCGTGTTTGAAGATTTATCCATTGCTATAGGGTATAAGAACAAGCGACAAAACCCCAAAAGGGAAAATGTAAGCGAGCAAAACATTTTCATACTCTTTTTTTAAATTTCTTTTGAAAAAAAAGAGTATATTGGGTTTGTGAACCCAGTTTTTTTTTCACAGTTTTGAAGCTAGAGCAACCAAACTTGGTATACATGTTGATATATACCATAGGCAGACAAAGTGCCAAGATCTTCACCCCACCCCTTCCCGAACAAACGTCGAAAACCTATATCTTCCACAGTTTTACAGCTAGAGTAACCAAATTTAGCACAAGGGCTACTAATCACTTCTTTGATTGATCTGACTAAAAAAAATTTGGCCACGCCCACCTCCGCCCCCACAAATAAGCAAAGTCTGTATATCCCACACCCCTTTAGCAAGAATCACCAAATTTCACATGTGGAATTCTATTATATTCTATCTATAAAAAAATACAATTGCCACAAGCACTTCTTACTTCGCAGAGTCTCAAAAAAGAGTATATCGCTGTCGGGTGCATTCGACTGCAACGTTCTTACTTGTTTCTCAAAGAACCTTGAAGCTCTACGGTAAAAGGTGAGAATTGATGTGCATAAAAGTGGAAATTTTTTGAGGCAACGTAAAAATCAGAGCGCGTGTGTGTATAAGACGCCATGAGACGCATACATATTGTAGCTAATTTGATATTTCAGCTTTTTGCGTATGCAGACAACAACGCTAAACAAACACGGCAATTCAACAGAAAAGTAAAGAAAATTAAGAAAAACAGAAGGGCAACAACACACAACTGTACATATGTGATGTAAATGTAAGAATGTAAGCAATATGCTTGTGCATATTTTTTCATAGGAATGCAGCATAAATAATGAGCGCAAAACAGTTCGACAACCGTGCGTATGCGTAATGTGAGAGATATAAAAATGAATTAGTGCAAGCAATGGCAGCGCTCTTAACCATATAGCTTTACAAGTATATACAACTTCAACTTGTGACTATAACAATCACAATGAAACAACAAAACTAACATAACAAGCAACAGTCGACAATTCAATAATTAATATGCGACTTGTGCCCACTCTGTTGGGCACTTTGACCCCAATTTATCAACTTTGATTTATTGTGAAGTTGTAAAGTGCAGGCGCCCGTCTCACCGCTGCTTCCTCACCTCTGCCTCTGTGTAACGTACCTCTCCTTTTGCTACTTGCCTTTCAGCCGAGTTGGTTGCCACAAAGCGGCTACCATTTGGCTCACAGCCAGGCGCACATAATTGGCCTGGCCAGGAGCATTTGTTTGGCTTCGCTTCGTTCACCTGGCAACAACAAGCAATTGCACTCCACTCGAACCCGATTAAGGATCATTGCTGGCAGCAGCAAAAAAAAATAAATACAAAAATAAAAAAAAGAAAGTACAGAAAGAAAGAAAAATGCCAAACGAAACGTAACAAACACACGGAGAAAGAATAATTGTATGTATAAATAATTGATTGCAATAAACGAATCGAATGAAGGCGATTTCGCAGTGAGATGCAATACCGCAAATGAGTCTCACCATTAAGTATTGGTTTTGGCTGCGATGTACTCTGACAATACTGAAACACTCTTACACACATAAAAACGAGTATATATATATATTAAAGTATATGGATTGAGAGTTGTAACAAATCGTTCAATCGAAGAACTTACTTTATTATCGTTCATCTAGTTCACGTTTAGGATTGCAACAAAGTAACTTTTGATTTTAGGTACTCAACGACTGAACTAGTTCCATTGATTGAACTTTAACTGATGAAATATGTACTTACTCGTCAAACATCGTTCGACATTGTTAGACTGCAACATTTATGTTTTACAGGCTTGGACAGACTTGTGCAAACACAGACTGTAGGACAATGTTCGTCCAAAATGTTCAAAATTGTTTTCAAAGCATTTACGTACACAAAAACTTAAAAATATTCCAATAATAATATTAGACTTTTACAGACATTTTTGTACTTCGAGCATTTTCAAACCATTTTGACCAGACATTGGAAAGACAATAATGTCCCTTAAAAATATTTGATTTTTCGACATTTTTGTTTTGGCAGCATTTTCAATCCAATTTACTTAGACATTGTAATGGCAATACTGTTCGAACATGTTCCGGATTACTATACTCGTATGCTGATTGATGATTTCATTTGATTTCATCGTACGCCTAATTGGCAACATCATTTGCAGTTCATTCAGTTCTGCCTGCTTTTAGCAATAATTACAGTGTTAGCTTGTAGCTACACACGCCAGCTACCTCCCACAACAACCCCCTGCCAAGGCAACCCAATGCCACCCACTCTCATTACATTGTAAGGCATTGTAAACATGTCGTAACAACAACAACAGCAACAATTGAGCGCGATTGTAAGAAGCTGTTAGCGACAAGCTCGTAGAACTGTAAACACGCCAGGCAATAACAAAAACGTTTGCTCAAGATTGCTCTCAAGACGTAGAGAAGCTGCATGTGTATGCGTGGGAGGCGTTGGAGGCGTGGCCGTGTCATTAGAGGCGGCTCGTCTATTCAATCTTTGCTGTCGTTTACTCAAACAACACTTGCATTCAATTTGCCACAGCGGAAATAACATGCAACATGCAACGTGCAGTATTTAAAGAGAGCAAACCAAAAATGTATTTTGTGTTTATTGCCACGTTGCGAGTATGCAAATTTAGTTGCATATAATTCCATTTGTGACCATTTAATTCAATGTTTAGCAATGCCTAAAACAGTGCATGCCAAAAGTTTCGTGGCAGTAAAGCTGTAATTGTTGCTACTCATTCATTAAGTACAAAGCCGGGTGCGAAAACAGTATAATATGTGCTAGTATATGCCCTGTAGTAAGTTGAAGAACTACTAGTAGTTTGTAGCTTGTAGTTACTCTTTATACTCTGTTTTCCAAAGTGAATAAAAAGGGTATATTGGGTTTGTGTGCAGGTTTTTTCCACAGTTTTGACGCTAGAGCAACAAAACTTGGTCAACATGTTGGTATATACAATAGGCAGACAAAGTGTTAAGATCGGCCAGATAAGACCACTATAACATATAACTGCCATAGGAACGATCGGTTGAAAAATAAGTTTTTGTATGAAAAACTTTTTGTTTTTTTAAGATAACTTAGTCAAACTCACTTTAACTAAGTTTAAGAACAGTTAATATATGCTGACAAAATTTCATCAAAATCGAACGACTATATCTTATAGCTGCCATAGAAACAATCGGTTGAAAATAAGTTTTTGTATAAAAAACTTTTTTGTTTTTCAAGATAACTCAATCAATCTCACTTTACCTAAGTTTAAGTACAATTTATATATGCTGACCAAATTTTATCAAAACCGGACGAATTTATCTTATAGATGCCATAGGAACGATCGGTTGAAAAATAAGTTTTTGTATGAAAAACTTTATTGTTTTTCAAGATAACTCAATCAAACTCACTTTACCTAAGTTTAAGGACAGTTTATAAGTATATAAGTAATCTTAACAAAAAATTAATTTCTTAAACGTACAGAAAACAGCGTATATCGCTATCGGGAGAGCCCAACCTCAACGTGCTTACTTGTTAAGTTATAAACACATTAAGCTCATTATCTTTCAATACATAATAGACCTTTAAGCTGTATCTGTTTTTATGCCACATTTGTTACAAATGTAGCAAAACTGGTAAATTATTTAGTAATTGGTGTTCCATTTTCTTTGGAATTATTATTATTTTAATAAAAATTGTTAAAAGTGCATATGTTTTTCTTGTAATCTTACTATATAACACCAAGTTGCAACTTTAATACTTACGGACTAGAATCATCAGAAGTTTTATGATAAAAATTATAAAATAATAAGCTTTATAGTTTCCACTTTGTTTTCAGTCAGCATAAACAGCTTACACTTCTATGTAGCCACAATAGCTAAAAGTTGTAGCGCAGTTTTTCATAAATTTTCCAACATTGAAGTTGAGTTTTCAAAATAAGCTTAAGACCAAAACGCGTGAAGAGCACAAACGTTGTGTACCATCCATTTGCAATCTGCTAGAATGGAATATCAGTTTAAAATTTTTGTTATTTTTCTCAGTGAGCACAAAACTGGTTATGATTGGGCATATTGGCCTGGTCTAAAACTCGAGCGCCATATTGTGGCGACTGTCAATACAAATTTTCTTAACATTTGTTTTGAATATTTGTCTTTCAGTTTGGAACAAAGCTTATTTTAGTTTTTCATTCTGAGACTAAATTCCAAGTTCACACTTTTTTAATCAGAAATTCAACTTTTTCGTTCAACATGTTATGACATGTTATGATATAATCCCTTAGCATGCCCTAAGAGTGTTTAGAGTATACACATCAGGTTGTGCGTATATTATATGATACGATCGCATCAGACTATGTAATTACAAAACTCCAGAGTTTTATTTGCTAAATGCGTCGCGGTTCATTATTGCGCTGATGTCACATGTAACTGCTGCATACTTTTGCAGGATTGTGCACGTATGTATGTATTAGAGGATGAGGGGCACGGTTGTTGCATTTTATGTTCAATGCGCATTGGCGCCTCAGTTGTTTGGCGCATAATGAACTAGTGGCGACTTTGACATGCTCGTGCTTGCCACAGAGGCAATGGCAAATGGCAAATGGCAATGGCAAAAGCCGAACGACGCCAGTAACCACATCCGCATCCGCATTCGAATACGCATATACCTACACATACATATATTCACGTATATGGTATATGCTACATACAGAATCACAATAAATGTCGAATGATTAAAGGCCACAAATTGTGCGCATTGGGCGCTTGTTCCATTGTTTTTGTGTTGGTATTTACATTTTCATTATAATTGCGTGATAAATAGAACAGCAGATCCAAAACGCTCAAGCTCGCTTCGACAGTCTGTCTAAATGCAGAGGGCTGTTGTTGAATTTCAATTAAGTTTGGTTAACAATAAATGGAACTAAACACACACATAATTCATGTCGTTGGATGTTGGTTGCTGCAGCATGTGGCACACATGCCGAATGGCCACCGCCTGCCACATGCCACATGCCACATGCCACATGCATTAGCCTGAGACACGCACTACTCAAGCACTTGCATAACACTCATACGACCCATTGTGCGAGCCTTGCCTGCTTCTGAACTGAAATCAATTAGCAAGCGGTGCACAAAAGTCAAATGTAAGTGGCATATCCAAAGTTATCGATGTCGTTGACGTTGCTTATTATTATTAGTATGGTTATTAGAGCATAAGCACCGTATGCCAGCACACACACACATTGAGATGGTGCTTGTAACCCGGCAAGACAAAAAGGGACAACCTGGCCTCTGTTCGCTTCCAAGTATATTCAATATTTGAATTTAGTAACTGATACACATAACAATGGCCATTTGGCATACGAGCTAAGGCTAGAGCTGGTGCTGCTGCTCCTGCTGCTGCTGGTAGCTGTTAGATCGAAGCTGGACAAACTAAGGAGCGGGAGCATATCAAAGAAGCCATTAGATGGAAATCGTTTTGCGAAATTGCCACAATAAATGCTAAAATGTGATTGTGCTTTAATAGTGCCGCTTGACTTTGACTTTGACTTGCTCTCTCTTTCTCATTCGCTCTGTGCCTGTGTGTTTGTTTGTGTGTGAGTGTCTGCTTGTGTATGCGTGACAAGACATATGTAGTAATGCCTGCAGTAGGCAGCACGTGGCATCTACCAACAGAAGCCAAAAAAAAAGTTGTCTGATTCTGTCTCTGCGCCTGCTTTTTTCCAGCAGATGAAGCCCTTTTTTTTTGCTTCTTTGCAAGGACACTTTAAGGACTACTTTCAGTGCTTTGTTGTTGCCTTAAAGTATCGTAGACTGGCTGAAAGCAATTTTGATATTTCGAGCAATTTAGTCTTATATGTTTGCAACAAAAAATGTAGCAGACAGTTTATCATTATTTACAAAATAGCTTTATATATATATATAACAATTTTGAGTTTTTAAGTTGGGATTAGCCAGGTCAGCTACTTTTTATTTAAGCTTTTCTTTAAGGCTTTAAAAAATTGTTGAGGAGACTCGATACAGTTTCTAGCTTATGTTATTTGTTGCGTTTTAAACTTGCCTGATTAGTTCTTATATAAAGAACATTAGCTTGTTAATTGAAATGTGAGCTCAAATCATTAAAAATGCAGCTTAAAGTTTTGCGAAATTTGATCAAATCAATAGCTCATGCGGAACTGAGACCTGAGTGCTTGATTGCGCTCTATAAGGATGCATTGTATTATTTTGTATTATACTGCGACAATTTGTATTTCCTTCTTTCTATGCCAAGGACTGTCGTGCTGTCAATAACCATTGTGATGCTCATACACTGGCTCTAGTACAGCAAATTGCTTTAGTGGATTAAAACCTTATGTGATACACAGCTATGTGTGTGTGTGTTGAGCACAGATGAGCCTGTCATTGTATTGGTAAACGCCTGAGCCATTGACTTTGACAGGCGACGCCATATCGATAAGGAACTTGAATCGCTTGCAACTAAACCAACTCGAATTGTTGCTAAACTTGATGTAGTAGTAGACTTGGTGGGCTATTTATTTGTATGGCCTTAAAGTAACACAAAAAACCAAAAAAAAAACAAATAATTGGTCATTTTGTTTGACCATCTATCAAAATGTATCAAAATCTCGTTCGTGCGCGCAATGCGCTGACAAACGAGTAAAACTGACTTTGGTTTTAAAAGGTTTTGATGCGAACAAAAGCGCACATAACACACAAACACACACACACACACACACACACACACACACACACACACACACACACACACACACACACACACACACACACACACACACTGTTAGAGCAAAAGGACTTGCTAATCTAAGCGAAAGCAAATTGACGCAGAATAACCGCAGCCTGGTTTTGCTTTGGCTTTCGCCTTCGGCTTTGGCTACGCCTTCGTTTCCCTAGATCCTTCACACACAGCCGTGTTAATCCACACTAATTTGCTGGCCATAATTCACTTGGAGCTAAGCTGTTTCAAGTTGGCTGCTCTTGTCCAGCCTTTGTTTTCATTCGGCATTCGCATTCGCATTCGCATTTTCATTTTTATTTGCAGTGTGATGAATATCTTGGAAATTATCCTTTTTAATTGACAGCTGTTATGTGGATTTGAGTTCGTTTCTGTAAATACCGAATACACAAACAGAGCCTTGGCATTAAAGTCTAATTATGCGCTAAATTTAAGGTTACTTTTTTTGTTGGGTGGGTAAAGCAAAAACCAAATAAAATATGACCAAACGCACAAGGACTAACAAATGAGCAAACTGTGGCCATTTTCATGCTCGTAATTTCTTGTTGCCGGCATAAATATGTACGCCAATAAAGGACTCCGCTCGCCGGGGACGCCTCAATATTATCCTTTGCAGCGCATTAGACTGCCCATTTCTCTTATTCCTTTTTATATTTATATTTTGCTTCTTTTTTTTTTGTTTGTTGCTTTATTTTTGTTTAGAAAGCGATTGCGTTGGCATAATGAAGCTAGCGCGACACGCTTGGGAGTTGGTCCTGCCTTGCATAAATCAACGTAACTGTAACCAGCCCAAAGTTTCATAGTCGTAGCCCCTAGCGTCAGAAGGACAGGCATGTTTGGTCATGGGCAAGGACGAGCACTAAGCCGAGCTGGCCTTACGTGCGCAGGATTTAATCGATGTACTTAGTTTATTGTTTTCAAATTGAAATTGCAAATTCAAAACGCGCTGTTGTCGCAAACCATACACCAACAAGAGATTCTCACCCACCATAATACTAGAACACCATCATCCTGCACCACCACCAACAACCTCATCCTGAACTTGAGCCAACAAATTAATGTCTGTCATGGCAAATTTAATTTCATAAAATATTTGAGATATTTCAGCGCAATTTGTGCAGGTTATTAAATTGACGAAATCCAACAATTTACATTCTTAAAGTTTAACCTAACCTCTTTATGGGCTCGGCAAAAACCCTTTACAAGTAATTATTTGTTTGTTTTTTAAGTAGATTTGAGCACGTGTTGAATTTTCATTCGTGACATGAAATCTAATTTCAAACAAATAACACGATACAAAAACTATAGAAATAGTAAAAGCTCAAAAGTATTTCATATATTTTAAGTTTAAATCTTGATTATCTCTTAAAATCGATACAACTCTAGTCGATCATATTCGACTAGCAAAAACTTCGTCATTTGCATCCGCGTAGCTTCGATGCTATTTTCCAAAGAGTCGAACTGACAGATGGGGTTTGCTTCAGGTTTTCATGCTGATCAAGAATACTATCAGGGTTGTTCTGAATTCCACTTTCGAACGAATTCCACTTTTGGGAGTTTCTAAAAAGGATTGTTATTGAATCCTGCTCCAAAAAGTATGCTTCACACTTTTCAGTGGAATTGATTCGAAAAAGGAATTCAGAACAGGGCTGCATATACACTTTAAAGGGTCAGGAATGCTTTCTTTGGTTAAACCAAATACTTGCATAACTTTTAAATACCCTTTTTATTCTCTTCTAATAGTCACAGGGTGATAACTGCACTTTATACTTTTTCAAAATTGGATCCGATCCAAAAGGTATTCATCTCTATTGTAGACCCGTGTATTTTATGAGCTCCATTTTATGCTGATTTCGTGCGCACCTTTTGGGTTATGCTACCGCTTGCTTTTTATCGCAAAAGTAAAAAATAACTTTGTTTTTTAAGTAACAAAATATTTGGCACAAATTTTCGAAAAACAAAAATGCAAAAAGAAAAACTTTTGCTATTAAATGAAAATAGAAATTGCTTTGGTCGAACGAAGTCAGCCAAGTTTTTTTTTTTGGGAATTTATACAGTAACAACATATTGTAACTTGAAGTCAGCAACATCAACAACAACAACAACAACAACAACAACAACAGCAGCAACAAAATCAACGGCAACAGTCAACATGCTTGCCGGCGGACAATTTGGTTGAGCAACATATTGCCAGAATTCATTGTTGGTACCGTACACGGTTTCAGCTTAATGGTTTATTTATAAAGCTACAACGAACAAATTTTAACGAGTTTTTTCTTGAGTTTTTATGCACATTTTGTTAATTGCCCTGGCCAATTATGTTTGACTTGTGCTCTCGCACATTGAAATGAAAACAAAAGCTGCAGCTAATGGACAGGTAGTTTGTTTTCACAGTTAACTCGTATTTTACAGTCAGCCCAATTTATTATGCTTGGGCTGTAAAAATAAATTATATATTGAATATTAAAGAACGTAGGAGCAGTTTTTCATTTCAAATATACTTCAAACTTGAAGTTAGAGAACTGTTTTGTTAAGCTAAAAGTCGAGCAACTCTTTGGCTCAAAATCTTTAAGAAATATGTTGCATACTTTTAGGCATTCATTTTATGTTGAGTGTTTATCAAAAGCAAAGCTATTTTATATATTTGTTAAATACTTTTAGGCACATATTTAATATTGGCTGTTAAAATAAATTATATATTGAATATTAATGAACGTAGGAGCAGTTTTTCATTTCAAATATACTTGAAACTTGAAGTTAGAGAACTGTTTTGTTAAGCTTAAAGTCGAGCAACTCTTTGGCTCAAAATCTTTAAGAAATATGTTGCATACTTTTAGGCATACATTTTATGTTGAGTGTTTATGAAAAGCAAAGCTATTTTATATATTTGTTGCATACTTTTGGGCACATGTTTAATATTGACTGTTTATCAAACTAGCCAATTACCTGCATTAATAATTCAATGAAATTATGAAATTCAAAGTATGCTTTATTATTTACAAACTCAAGCAGAGCTTCGAGCTTAAAGATTTAACTGCTTTATGTAATCACTTATGCAATTGAAATGTTAGACAGACAGGCAGTTTTCATATTGTTAAGACAACTTTCAGCTGCATTGAGAGACATGTAATGATTTAAACATTATTGCAAAATCTAATATGAAATGGAACCTTTTGTCATTTGTCTTCTTTGTGCGTTATGTCAGACATCGTTGCACACAGATTTGTAGCATAAATATTTTGTATACAATGTGTATAAACACATAACAATGTGTTTGTGCAATTAACAATTTATGCTTTTGTAATATTTCAATCGAACGAATATATGTGTGCACATTAATTGTGTGTTCTTGTTATTGTTGTGTGTGCGTGTGTGTGCATCTTAAAATCCTTGCACCGTGCAACAGTTGAGCAAATGTCTGGCAATTTAGTTTCAGACACTGCGAATGCACAAAATTAAGCACATAAATTAAGAACTGAAAGCAGCAAACGATTATTTGTTAGCCAGACATAATTAAGAGAAAATATCCCAATCGAGTAGCTCTTAAAAGACGCACGCTCTTCGTTTTGGCGGCTGCGCATACGATGCGGCAGGACTCTTAGTTTTTGTGGCACAAATGTATTTCACTAATTTCAATGCACATTTATTACCTGGTTGTGGTAATTAGAAATATCAAGGGTGTCGTTGATGCTGCTGCTCGTGTGTGTTGCTCTGGCCATGGTGTGATGTCCTTGATGTGGCCAAAAAAAGGAAGAGCCACACGCATCTTGTCGTCCTGCACACATCCTGCAAGCAAGCAAAAGTTGTGCGGCAAAAACTTTTGCAACAAACCATCAATTTGTGCGGCCACTTTTCACAGCAAACCCACAAAGCAAAAGAGCAACAACAACAACAACAACAAGCGCAACTACCTGCTAAACTTCGTAGTTGTTGCCACATGTGGCAAGTAGCCTCAAGCGGCAACAACGACGACACTTTTGCAATAACAGCGACAAAAAATGTGCGCCATTAGATTTTATTTCGCCTGCTTTCACCTCAAGGCTGCTGCTGTCAAACTTAACACACATACGCAGCGTTGGCTAGCACACCTTGCATTATTCTGCTTGCCCCCCTTGCTTGCTCACAGGCTACGTGTGCAAAATTAAAAGCTTAGCCCAATATGACCTTAAATGTCAATTCATTGAAAATTTATAATTCGCCAGCCTCAATGCGCTGACCCTGATAGCCTCCGGCTTTGTGTGTGTGTGTGTGTGTGTGTGTGCGTGTGTGTTGAGTTGGCCATTTTGGTTTATACTTTCTCGCTTTGTGCTCTCTTCCGCCTGAGCCGCCTTGGGACTAGCACTTGTGGCTGAAGTTATGTCCTTTTCTTGTTCCTGTGACTGTTGCCTGATTTATTTATTTTCATTGAACACCTTAGGAATTTCTTCATTTTTTGTTGCCATAGGCCGAAAGCATTGAGTTGTGAATTTCACATTGCGTTGCTTTTTATTATTTATTATTTATTTTTCCATTAATTTGTGAAACATTACTCGTTGTACTTGTTGCAAAGAGAGCTTAGATATTAAGCTCACAAATATAACAATTTACATAGTTTCTTCGATTTCCGGCATGCTTGTCATTGAATTTAAAGGTCTTATATTTGGTTTACACAGCAACATTTATGAAGAACAGCTCGAATTTTCAGTACAGAATCGAGAATCTTATGCTTGAATTTGCCTTTTGCAGCTGTGCATTACACAGTAATAAAATACCGAATAGAATTGGGTTTGCCACTAGAAATGAAAATCGGAATAAATTTTAGTTTAAATTGAAATATAATACAATTTTTGGATGGATTTTTTCAGACTTAAAACTCAACTAGACAACATTCTTTCATTTTGTTTTCTGAATTACAACCTTTTTTTAAATCAACATTTCTACTCAGATTTTCAGAGCACACCTGAATAGCTGCATTAGAAACCTTAACAAAGCTCAAACACTAGCCTGCTTTTTCAAAAATATTGGATGGCCAATGTGGCAAATAAGACGCTTTCAAGACGAAAGAACTTTATAACCAACTTAGCAGTAGAATGCAAGTAACAACAACAGTAAGGACTTACAGCAGAGCAAAACACGATCGACAAAGCCTTGTGCCAGGACAAAGTTTGCATGGCGCCAGGAGGCAAACTTACCTGCTGCGCCCACAAGTATGCAATACAGATGAAAAAGAAAAGGACAAAAAGAAAAAAAAACAGGGCGGAGAAGAAGGAAAATGTGAAAAAATACAGGCATAAAATAGGAATGGAAACTGCAGGCGACGAAGGACGGCGAGGAGGTTTGCGGCAATGCAACTTATGCAAATTTATTGGAAAATGCTTGGCAATATTTTTGCGTTTTTTAGCGCGGCATTTTCCTTTTGTGCCATAACTTTTTGCCAGCTTCTTTTTGCATTTTATTTGTACATATCTGACGTCTTTTGCAGTTCATCTTCAATTTTATTGTATGTTGGCAAGAAAAGGAGCAAAAAAATAAAAAAGAAAGCAAACTGAAAAGAAATTGACTAAGGGCGGGGCCAGAGTAGGCGTTACTTTTCTTTGATATGCAAGTTATTTTACCGCAATTTTCAACCTGTACGTGCAAGTGCGAGTGCGAGTGAGTGAGGCGTAACAAAAACAAAGACAAAAGGCAAATTCCAATGGGAAGGTCATTTGTGGCAAATCGAGAGGCACAAGGCACTCTGAGGAGCATGAGCATGAATGTTTGTATGAGTATTAGTCAATGCTGAAATGGTTAAGTTTCGCTCACTTTGACATGCAGCGCCTGCATCTGCATAAGCGCCACGCCCCCTTCCACGCCCTGCAACCTCTGACTAGCGAGTGCAAAACAATTAATCAACCTGGTCCACAGCTAAAAGCTAAGTTCATTGTTCTTTTTGTGTGTTTGCAAAACTAAGCGGGGTTGAAGAGTTGGGCAAGGGGCAGACTACCAGTTGGGGCATCATTAATTTGTTGGCCAATTGTTTGTTGCTGCTGCTGCTGCTGCTGCTGTTGCTTTAGATGCTGTCCAATGTTTACAATGTTCACAGCATTTGCCTTTGTCATTTGGCCATTTTCTGCACGACAGCACAAACATTTGTGCGGCATTTTTATACCACTCTCTAATATGATTTGTTCTCTGCTGCGGCTGGCACTGCTGCTGCTGCCACTGCCACTGCCACTGCCACAGCCACAGCCACAGCCACAGCCACTGCCACTGCCACTGCCACTGCTTACTTAAGCTGCTTAAGCGACTTTTTGTGCAGCTGCTGTGAGCAGCAGGAGCTGGTCCTGCTTCTGCTCCTGCTCCTGCTCCTTGCCCTATAAGTGCGTCGCGTAATTAATTATATCAAAATCATTTATTTTGTTTTTATATATGTGCAAATCTATGTAATATTCATGTGCTGCTCTTGCTGATCCACCCTGCTACTGCTAATTTTATCCCAACTGCTAGTCCTGAGTGCAACTTTCATAAGCTGTAAACATTTTAAATGCATAACTTGATTGTTTTTTAGATAAATTGTTTCAGCTAAAAATAAAATACATGTTATTTAATACATATAAATATAAAAATAACATAAAGCTTAAAATATAAAGCGCTTTAAGCCTGTAATACTCTTGCATTATATTCTGTATATTAAGTCCTATGAATAACTTTAATAGCTTTAAGTTATTGTGCCTCGTTTTGAAACGTGTTTTCTATTTAATTGGCTGTCAAGAGATGCACTTTATACTCATCTTAATGAATAAACTAAATTGGGGCACATTGTGTGAGCTACAATGCACAAAGAGGCACTGGAAATTGCTGGCAACAGGCCGAGACTTGAACGAGAGCTGGTACTTGCAACGTGCAACAATGCAGTTAAACAGACACATCAATTAGCATACACAAGTAACTAACTACTCACAGGTGGCAGTTGCAGTGGCTTCAAAATGTCGAGCTGCTACTAATTTAATTAGCTGCCACTCGAGTTTGCCAGTTGGACTGCTGATTCCAGGTGTGTATGTACGGTGCCTGCCCCAGCAACTGATGTATCCATCAGTTGTTGCAAACTAATTAAAATTACCGGTGCTAATAAACGAATATCTGTTGGCCGTATTCAGACATTGAATTGCCAATTTGCCTCACACGTAGCATGCACATTTCGTTTGGCTTTGTAAACCAAGCCATTCTCCACGATGAAAATGTGTTCCGATTAGAGTTTCATAGTATGGCAAACCAAATTGAAGCCATACCATTTTAGCTGATTGCATAAATGTGCGCACAAGTTTGCAGGCAATTTGATACAACTGTCTGACAGACAGACAGATGGACGAATGGACAGACGGACAGACCGTCTGTTGGCAAATCAATCAAATGCTTTGTGAGTGAATCAATCAGACAGTCAATTGTGCACTGTTCGGCTAGCTGAATTGGCAGCCTAAAAGCGTATAAATCACGTATGCGCACGAGTGTCCGCACACAAGGTCAAGTGAAACACACCGACAACATCAGCAGTAGCAGCAACAGCAGCAGCAGCAGCAGCAGCAGCAGCAGCAATAATGTTGCACACAATGTCCGGCTTTGAGTTGAACAGACCAGAAGCATAGAAAGACTGTCAGGCAAACAGGCAGAGAGAGAGACAGACAGGCAGCCCTGCTACAATTTCTAGTATTTATCAAAGGCTTGCAAACATTTGCAGCAACATTTTTGCTATCGAGCTGAGATCTAAGTGTATTTGAAATCTATTCAAAAGGCAAAGCTTTAAATTGACCAATTTTCAGATTTCACAGCAAACTGGCAATTAGTTTACAGCTTTTTGCTTGAACTTATGCCAGACACGTTTTGCTTTAACTGCCTCTTAAATTATCACACAGTTTGCATAGAAATTCAATTATTATACCAGGCACTTCAGGCTCCACTTAAATTGCACAACAATTTTTTAATAACCATCATAAAAATTCCAAGCATTGGCCGGCCAAAGATGACATACCTGCTAGTATAGCCAGAGACATATTTGATGCAATCGATCATAATACCATTTTGATAACGTTATTAAGCTTTTGAGCGCACATTAAATTTACATTACACTAAATGCTTAATGACCAAAAAGTATGCAATGCCATACTGCAAGCCAGCTGTCCTTTACTTTCCTTTTCCCGTACTCAACACCAAAACCTGGCCTCAACATAACTTTTGGTAAAGTCATGAAATTTATACGCTTGTTGGCTCTCCGAAAACTCAGAGCAGCCCAAATGGCTGCAGCGTGTCCATTAAAATGCGAAGAAACTTGTAAATTGATGCACCTTTATATTTTTGGCATCGCGCGAACGCTGAAAAGTATGCTATTAAAATTATAGCTTTCTAAAAGCAAAATTACAAGCAATGCGAACACATCATCGTCAAGGATAGCTACAGGAAAGGACAGGCACGCTCATAAAACTTTTGCATATTAATGAGATTTTATAATGTTAGAGCAGAGTTAGGCAAGGATTCTAGAAATTAACATCTTACAAACTTAGTAAAGGTCATTGACTGATAACACAGCTAGCGAATAGAATGTAATCAACGTGTGTGGTAAGATAAGTTATAATCAGGGCTTTTCTGAAATCTTTAGAAATCTTTAGATATGAATAGTTTTAGTATCTTTAAACACAGTCTTTGATCAAAATCGATTCAGTGTACTCAAGTTAATCATAGTAATCATATAGTGCTCTCCGAATATATTTAGAATTTACAATCATAAAAGTTTGTAATCTGTTTTCAAAGTGCAAGCAAATCAAATTTCTATGAAAATTCACTTTCAAAGTGGCCAAACTCAATGTAAGCTTTGAAGTATGTTGCAAAATCGGCTCTGAACAAACTCAAAACTCGAAATACCTGATCACTATGGCAATGTTTCTGCCACAAAATAACTCTGTGATATGTTAAATATTCGATAGTCGTTGTACAGTTTTGGCGAAATAATTGCTCAAGTGTGGGTTATACAATTATTAATTTTCAGCAATTTACTAGCAATGTTTTCCACTTCAGTGTACACTGTGCAGCAAACAAATTAAGGCAGACTTTCTACTATATAATGATTTTTCAATATAAAATGCTAACAAGGTCGATGCTGCCTGATGGTTTATGTTGTTGCTGCTATGCTGCTGACGCGACTTTCTCAACAATTTGGATATTTCCTATCCCCCCCCCCCCCTGCTCCATACTCTTTGCTATCTGCCCTGCTGGCTGCCTCAACTTGTGCGCTGGCTGCCATTTAAGCAACGTAACTTGAAATAATCGAACTCATATATAATCCGAGGCATGCAACTTTCAGTTCCCAAAACACACCCGCAACTGCCAGCCGCATGCATGGGAATTTATACACACACACACACACACACTCTCAAGACAGACATCCAGCCGTGAACGGTTGCATGTGTGTGTGTTAGTGTGTGTGTAGCTGCTCCTTAGCATAAGTAATAAATGTACTACGCCGCATGAGAGAAATCGCTTGGAATGGCAGGAAAATAAATTATCGAGCTTCGATTTCACTACTCGTTGCTTTTGCCCAGTTTTATGCCTCCCCCTCCCTCTACGCCTGAAAACTAGCGCGCTCCAGTTTCGTTTTCTATTTTATGATTTTTTACATTCACTATTTATTTTTTGTTTTTTTTTTTTGGGCAAAAAGTTATAAAACTGATACTATGTTAAATGAAATGTTTACCAGACATGTGGAAAATGAACTGCTTTTGCAACTCTGTTATTTTCAACTAAAACTTACTTAAATAACATACAAATTAAAGTTTAATGCCGTTGGCATTGCATAAAAAATGTATGTGTGTGTGTGTGTGTGCGTGTGTGTGTGTGTGTGTGTGTGGGTGTGTGTTGATGTGTGGAAATTCGAGCTGAAGCCTTGTTCTCCAATTTGCTAGCTGCTTGTTTGTTTGCTCGTCGTTTATTTTTTTGCTATTAGATCGGGGTTAGCAAAATATTTGTATGCGCATTAGGTTTCAGTGGCTGAGTACTGTTACACTGGTCAGCAAGGTCATTTCTAAGCGCATATTTCATAAATATCAATTATTGAACAATTGACAAGCGCTCGGCTCAAGGCCAAGCGAACAAATTGCACAAATGTTCTACGAGGATAAAAATTGTAAAGCAAGCGTTGCATACTTTTTGGGGCGACATCTGTGTTTGGTTGTGTGTGTGTGTGTGTGAGTGTGTACTCGGGGCAGGTCATGTCAAGCAAATGTTCAACACTGTCTCATTAATCATGCCAGCCTCTCTGGCACACACCAACACACACACACACACACACACACACACACACACACACACACACACACACAAAGGTTCTGTTTGCATGAGGTCAGTTTTCTTTTCGTTTGTGTTTTGCGCTTTTTTTTTTGATTAAAATTCAACTTTTGACTCTTGCATTGTAATGTCTGACATCATTTGCTTTCTGCTGCTGACCACCTGTGTCCAGGCACCGACACACACACACACATACACTCACACATGTACACAAAGAGTCGAGTTCTTTGTGTATGCACGTAGACAGCCTAACACCCTTGGGCCAGTAATCTTTCAACTATAATAAAAATGGAAAAAGAAAAACACAAAATTAAAATAATTTGTTTTTGCACCGAAACTTTATACACTGCCATTTCAAATAAGTTTATTATGCTGAGACCTGTGAGTATATTCAAAAGTCTTTAGTTATATTTTTAACAATTTATTTTATTTTTTATGTATAACATACATTTTAGCTTCTTTTAAAAAATAACATAGTTAAGCTCTTGATACTCTACTCTAAGGGCAGCATATAACACTCATATTGATCTAGTCTTGTTTTTTATTTGGCTTATTCAATTCCTTTTTGTTATTTTCTTATATGCCGCATTAGAGCAGCAGCCACAAGAGATACTAAAATATGTAACAGTCGGAAAAAACCCGTTAAAATATTTATGATTTTATACATTGATCTGACTGGATTGACTCCACAAACTTTAATTTAACAATTTGTTCTTTAAACAATGGCATACAAGTGTAACTAAGTAAGTTGTATTACCAATTATAATGTAAAGCGTGAAAGCTGAGCTTCAACTTGGCTTAAAAAAAGATATAGCACAAATTGCACGACTTGATATGGGAATAAACTGATACAACTAAAACTTTAAAGTAATAGTTTTTTATTAAAATAACCTACATAATATGATATGTTTCAGCCCTGTTTCTAATTCCACTTTCAAATCAATTGTTTTGCAATTTTTAAAGCATACTTTTGGGCTCGTCGAAAAAAGTAATAAAAGCTTATCAAAAAAACGTTTTTCTCTTCTGCGCCAAAAAGTATGCTACATTAGTTTCAATAGAAATATTTGAATTGTATTCAGAGCAGGCCTGAATTGCATTGAAAAAGTTAGCAAACATGAAGTTTAACTTTTGAAAATGAATGCATAGTCCAATTCAACAACAAAAGCTCAATTTAAAGCTAGCACAGAATTTGGAGCGCTTGTATTAAGTATTTTTTTGCAGTGTATCATATAAACGATGCTCGCAATATGCATACTTTATATACATATTTTGTATTTTTACCAACAAACTAAGAACACTTTTAACTTTTAGTGTTTCCTTTTTCTTTTTTTTTTTTTTGTTTGTTTCTCCAACCATATTTTGGGGCACAACGAAACGAATTCATTTATTTCAAAATACGGTATTCATTTTTGTTGCCTACTTTTTGGGGCGAGGGCGGCTTTTAGGGTCCAGTTCCATTGTGCAGCTGTCACGTCCGTCATCAGCATCAGCTGTCAGACTCGAAAGCCGACTACGTGCCGTGTGGTGGATTTGTGTATGGCAGAAGAGTGGCTGAGTGGGTGAGAGGGTGAGTGGGTCAATGGGTAAATGGGTAAATGGGTGGTTATGCTATGGCACACAAATGTTTGTTAGTTTTCATTACATGCACACTTTTGTTGGGCCTGCTCACTTAAATTGCCATCAAGTGCTCGAAATTGGTTTGCATTTGACTAATGAAACTTAGCCACGTGGTCAGCAGCTAATTATGTAATTAATTTTACAGTTTTCAAATGTGCTGCGCAATCGATTGAAATGCTAAGCTAAAAACTTGCACAAATATTTAAACAGCTCTTCGACGTCAGCACACTTGGCCAAAAGAGTTGCACAACAGCATTTGGTTAACGCTTTCTTACCAAAGAAACAAAAAAAAAGAAAGCATTTGATGTGCAAATACTTAGCAGGAGCAGCAAATGTTTGTTATACTCGTAGACTACATTTAATGCATAGCTGACTTTGAGTCTGACTCTGTTTGGCACTTTGCCCCAAATGCTGCAAAGCAGCTGAATCTCAGGCTAATGACTTTGGCCAGTTTGACAGCAGCAGCAGCAGCAGCAAAAGCTGGCTTAAAGAACTTTTTGCGCTAATTGAGATAAAATACAATTTAATGTGCATGAAAATGGTTAATTTGATGCATTTGCATTACGTTCTGGGAATAGATATCTACAATATATCATTTCATATTGCATACTTTTTGTGTTTCATTTCAAAGCAGAGCTTAGTTTGCATGTTGCTGACAGATTGATGCTGATTATTTTCAAGGATTTGCCAGGATTACATTGCATTCTTTTGTGCTTGCGGTTCGTATGAGTGCATTCTGCAATATTACAATGCCAGAATTTGGGTAGAAGCAATATTCTAATGTAGTCCTGTGCAATTATGTCAGTTTGCTCTTTCGTCTGCCAGCCCACATTAACCAAAGCTCATCGCTCAATGTGTCAATTCCTGGAATGGCAAACACACACAGAAAGCAAGCACAACAACTGTCAGCCAGATGTGGCAACAAAAGAGAAGCTGCAACAGCAGCCACAACAACTTCTCCATTCATGTTTTTCAGCAGCCACATTGCCAATGACAACTGATAGAGAAACCGAGCTACAAAACTGACTACAATTCATGTTGTAGTTGCAGATCTTCAATATACATTTACAGGCAATACTTAACAAGTTCTGTTTGTTTGCAAAAGCTAAAACATAAAGCAGTTGTCTTCTTTCATATCTCAACTGTGCAACTGAATTGTGTTCCATTTTGCAGCACAAAACCAAACAACCACACAAGTAACAAGAGGCAAATCGCTTGGCACCACCTAACAGCATCACCATCCCCACCATCAAGCACCACCCTCAAGTTTGACTTTAACTAACCGCAAAATCCACATCCACATCCACATCCACACCGACACCCACATCCACATCCAAATTCACACCCAAATCCACACTCACACCCACACTCTCAGTCCCAAAGCCAAACCGTAATGCGAATGGGAACCAATCGCTGCGCATTGCGGTCAACAATTTTGATTGTTTTGTGGCCAAGTTAAAGTTAGCCTGCCAATATCAAATTGTGCCCCGGATTCCGGCCTCTGTTTTCATAGATTTTCCCATAGTTGGCTTCTTGATTGTCTGTATAACTCTGTCTCTCTCTATCTCTCTATGTCTCTCTCTCTCTCTCTCTCTCTCTTTTTTGTTGGCACGCCAATCAACGGTAAACAAGCATAACCAGCATGCAGTTCCATACTCCACTCTGCCACCTTTGCTTACCACAAAACTATATATCTAGTATGGTATTTTGATATAAACAAGTAACTGATACAATGGTCGACTTAACAATATGCTCAATTTAGTTATGCTCTGTAGCATATGTTTCTATGAACAATCAATAGGCAGTATGCTATTCAGAGAATCAACTTAAATAGAAGATTTGAAATTACAATGAACATTTGCTTATTCTGACAAATGTGAACTGAAAATTTGTTTCGAAACAAAACTAGTTTAGCTACATAGATTATAAATTATATGACTTTTTTCGAGAACAGCCACGTTTGAGTGCACGTTTTCGCTTCTGCTTAACAGAAAGTTTTTAAATTGAAAATTACAAATTTTATTTGACTTTAAACTATTGAATGACATCAATAATTTCTTTCTAAACAAGATAAAGAATATTAGAAAATTTAGTTTAAGAATTTGTTTTTTCAAATCCTTGTGTAATGTGGCAGTTACTTTTAATTTCGCAAGCAAAAAACTAAAACTTTTCAAAACATAAACGTTTGACGTTTTGAGTACTTCAGAAAAGCAATCAATTCCGATTTCGCAAATTTCGAACAGAATCGGAATCAAAATTCGGAACAGGCTTGATTACTTTATATCCCAGCCAACCATACACGGAGCGCTCCGAAAACGGAGTGAAAAGGACTCCCATTAATGAAAACAATCCCAAAACACAGCGTATGGGTTAACTTCGGATTATTAAAGGAGTCCTTTTAAGATAAACCATAGGTGAATACAGGAGTCCGCGCAGACTCCTGGAGGGGTTTCTAAGTGAACATTCTGGGACATCGAAATAGCTTATTTTCGGACTCCCGTAGCATTGCTATTTTCATATATTTTGAACATGCCTTTTTCTCCGTCGGATACCGTCCTTTTGGGTTCTTTTAGGAGCGTCCCTAGGAGGGTTAGCACTACGCACAGGAAGTCCTAACGGTGCAGCTTTGGGACTTCTCTGGTTGGCTGGGTATACTTTTCTATCAGTCGTCGGAAACAGTCGATTCATTACAGCTAGAAATTAAAAACTTGTTAAGCTTTCTGGAAAATGTATTTATACAAAATTAAGGAACTATTTATTTACAAAATTGTATAAAATATATTTAAGATATTACAATATTGTATAGGATTTAGCTTAGATACATATAGCTTAACATTATAGCAAAAGCGCAACTAAAATGTATAAGCTTCAGTTTTCAACAAGTTTCAAAATAAGCCCTAATCGGTTCCAACTTTTCAGTCTACCGATGTGTGCTAAGCTTAAGCTTTAGCTCCCAATATAAACCCATAATATATGTATGTATTGACATATGTACAGACGTGTAAGTATGGTCTTTTTTTGTCTAGTCACTTTCGACTGGTGGCAAATGCAATGATAAATGTATTATACCCTTTGGCACACGTATTCGTATTCGCACTCGCACAGTTGCTGTTAAAAGCCTTTTGGCAGTTTTTATGTTTATGCATGCCCAGCCCCTGCCCCTGCCTCTGCCACCTTGTCCCAAAAACTTTTGAGCTAGCAACTCGGAACTGGCATACATTTTATGCACTTGCAATCAATTTGCGCCCATAAATTCCATTGCTGCTGCTCTGTCTGCTTTGGTCTCCCTATTGCTACCCATTGCTACCCATTGCTCCCTATTGCCCCCTATTGCTCCCCGTTCCCCGTTTCTTGTCAGTCCGTTTGAGTTGCCCCGTGGCGCATCTTGTGCACGTCTGTGACATGGCCAAATAAAAGCTAAAAGCAAGCATAATGGCGCTGCTTACAACCCTTTGCTGCAGCAAATAAAAATTTATTACCTTCAAGCAGAGGGAGAAACCACAAACACACACACACACACACACACACATACACAAAAAAGGAAGAAGAATGAGCGCAAATAAAATATTGGCTAATAATCGCATAATAATACCAAAAGGATTCGCTGTTGGCCAAGGCCAGCATTATGTGTGCTATGCTCTGGGGATAGCCTAATACACGTCTGCCTCCCAAATTTCAGTAGATTTCGGCCACGCTGCGTATACGCAATCTACTTGCCACGCACTGCGATAACATTTTCACTTTGCCTCTTGCGCTACTTTGTGGCAGTTAATAATACTCTGCTTTATTCGCTCGCTGATGGTTGTGGTTTGGCAGAAGGGGGGGCAGAGCATAAAGAAGCATTAATAATGACAACTCGTTTACTGCCCGGCATCAAATGTAGCTCAATGTCTGACTTACTGCGCCCTGAGCTTAAGCTCCTTGAATCCTTCATTCTCACACAGCCACTTCATCCAGCTCGCCTCCTCTTATCCTAATTGCTGTTCCAGCTGTATAAAATAAAACGCTACCCCTGTGGCAACTGATAAGCTGACGTTGCCGCAGTCCTGTTAAACTGGCAAGCTAGCTGCAGGCTTGGTTCCTGCAGGAGTTGCGTTTAAGTGCAGCTCCTCTTCACTCCCCGCTTGTCGCATATGCTATGCTTCACATTCACACAGCAAGTGCCTATGCTTAAGTAGTTGTAAGCCGAGCGCCTGTAAAAGTTATCCCTCTATTATAGTCTTTCTGGTGTTAAAGTCTTTTTTGGAGAGCTTATTGGTTTTGTGAACCGGTTTGTTACTACTGCTGCTAGTTTATTGACCATTAGTTTGTCATAAATATATTTTGAGTATGTATTTAAAGTCAGATCTTAGAAGTTATATGAACAGACATGTCAGAGAATATAATCGATAATATAATAAACATTTCCGGTTAGAGCTTGAGGTGCCGCTTTCTCAATGCTCCGATTAAGCGTTTCCTTTTGATGAAGTCCTGTTAAACAAAAATTAATTTTCTTCGATTTGTTATCATTTTTGTTATGTTAACTAACTATAAGTCATCTGATTGTTCCTTATTGTTAGGCCTGGGAGAATGCGAACATCTAATTTTGACACAATTTGCGCATAGGCAGCTCGGTGGCAGGGGGGGTTGGCTACGCCTTTGACGCAGGATGCTTAATTTTTGATGTAGTGTTCGAAAACGAGTCAAAGTTTTTGCTATTCACACATTTAACAGTTTTTTACTTTAACCGAAACTTTAGAAAACGAAACTAGTTTATCGTCAGCTTTTTTCACACTTTTCTTGTAGCTTCGTCACTAGCGTGGACTGTCGTCCTCAGCGATGTATCGTTAGGGCTATTAATTAGAACGTTAAATCAACCCTTCAAAAAAGTTGCAATATTTTTGGTTTAACATATTTGCTAAAATCATTAAAATTTTTTAGAAAATTCAATTGTTTTTCTGATAAAGTAAGCTATTATGAAACGTCAAATTTCTTATTTATATATCCTTGTTAGATAATTGGCTTACTTTATACTAAGGCATGTTAATGTAATTTCAAGTTGCTTTGCTTTACTGCTTGTTTTTATACTTTGTCCCTAAAAAAAAGATCGAATATAGTTATTAACTCGTTAACAACATCTGTAACACTTATCAAAAAAGATAACCTAACTTTGAAAAATGTCTATTTCCGCCATAGTGCACTAAAAACAGAGTATAAAACAGTCGTAAGTGCTTTAAATACAGAGTATACCAACGTCGTTAGATTTCCATTTGCAGCTTACTTAGCTATTGTTAAGTTGTTGCTTTTGCTGTTCCTTTGGCTGTCATTGTTGCACCTCGGAGGTGCAACTTTGGTTCAACTTGTATCTTTTAACGCTTTTAGCTGTTGATAGTCCTAAAGTTGGTAACTGTTTTCGCAGTTATCGCTAAGTTGTGGCTTGTATTTTGTTCTTTTAGTTTTGTTGTTGTGCTGTTGAGCTAGTACCTTAATTACGAGAGGCAATAGCATGTGTTGCAGCCTTTGCTGCTCCTGTTGCTGCTACCATTTGTTGCACAAATTAAACATGCATTAGCTGCGCGTTTGGCTAACACGCAAATCGTTGGCAGCTCTATGTGTGTGTTAGCTTTTTAGCCATGCATTTTTTATGCGATTCAGCAGAAGCTATGCCACTTTAAAGTGTGGCATGCGTGGCATGCTAGCAACCAAAATGAAAGGGAAAACCAAAGCAAGCAAACATACATTTAAAAAAACACACACACACACATACATGCATATACATAAAATGTGTCAGCCACAATATGCTTGCTGTATAAACAGGAGCAGCGACCAAATGCGGAAGTCACTAAAGGCATTTCCTGTCGCAGCGGCAGCAAATGCTGTAAAAATGATGAAAGCAACACGCAGCAAACATTATGTTGCTGTTGTCGCTATCTGTTTGTTGTTGCTGTACACCTATACATAGATAAGCCAGTATGATAAACGAACTCCGTGCAGCGCCGAGGTCAATGGGTCTGATACAGCTTTAAACGCTGCCAGTCGCCCATTTGGCTGTGTCTCATATGCTCATAGCAAATGTCAGCTATGCTTGTCATAACATCCTCTCTTAACACACACACATAAGCACACTCACACAGAGACACATGCTAAGCCATCAAATACCGCAACACTTTGGCTCTCAGAGTCTGGCATTCGAAATGAGGCAAAACAAACCTCACAAACTCAAGACATTTATATTTATACCAGTGGCGTGTCCAAGGGGGGGTGGTGGGAGCTATACGGGTTGTAGGACCCCCACATATTTGCAGTAAAATCTAATTTTTGCAAAGACTACAACTTTTTCGTTCTTACCGAGAGGATATCAAAACAAACAGCTGAAAAGGCATTCTGCTCTGACACACAAAAGCTCGGGTTCGATTACCAGTTTTAGTTTTATATTCAAAATGTGTCATCGTCAATGTTTAAAAGCTAATCCCTTGATTCATTTTCTTCAGGGGACAATGACCACCATTAATTAATCAATAAATATATTTTAAGATAAAAAATAAATTAAAATATACAAATTTTTAAAAAAAACAAAGTTAAAAAAAAAATTTGTTTTGTTATTAAAAATTATTTTTAACTTTACCTCATTTTCAGTATTGCATAAAATTATCAATAATCTAAGGAAAAAAGTTGAAAAATTTTTAGAAACTTTAGTCTGCCCCCGAAAGTTGATTCCTAGAACCGCCACTGTGTGTGTGTGTGTGTGTGTGTGTGAGTGCTTATGCTCGCATATTTCTCAAAGATTCAACCCAAGCACACACACACACATAGACATGTGGCCATGCTGAACGCAGCCATGCAAAATATGCCGACATTAAATAACTTCAATCTACTCTAAAGAACTTGTATATCCTGTTGCTCCCCTTTCCCTTATCCTTTGCCTTTCCGCTGCTGCTCTATGGATAGGCTATCTACAAAAGCAAGAGCGCGCTTTTTGACATCTTAGCTAGCTAGGAATTCGTAAGGGAATACTTCTTCTATATACACATATATGTGTCATGTGTGCATGTGTGCGTGTGTGTGAGTGACCATTTGATATAGCATACATTTCAGCTGCTGCAGCAGTTGCCTAGTTTTGTATATATTGTATATATATTTAAGCAGCTCCTTCGACTCCTTTTTACTATCGCTGTCACTTTTTACATGTTTATACTGAGATTTTCATTGTTGGATAATGTGCTGTGGATATTTACATGCAATACACTTATATAAGTACTGCAAGTCCTTCCAGATATGATATCATTGCAATCTCTTAGCTCGACTCTGTATATTTACATTTGGATGGCACTGTTAATGGCATTGAGTGCTGACCAAAGCACTGCAGGACATTTGAGAATTTGTACATTTCCATTGAAATGCATTTGGTATTGCGTATGTAAGCTATAAGAATTTGCCAAAGTCAATATTTATAGCATGTGCAAAACATATGTAAGCTGTTTAAAAAAAAAGTGGGCAGCTTCTAGAGTTGTCAAAGTTTTCGAAATGAAATAACCATTTGTAGAGTTATCTAACTAAGTATGTTAAGTTGCTTATTTTTATTACAAATAAGTCAATTTATGTTGTTTTTGAAGATATTGCAACATTATTTGTTTATAGATAGATTAGAAAAGCCCTTTCTCCAATTTCCTTTTACTTTTCAATCAATATCATATTACACAGTAGTTATTGTTTTTAAGTTTATATCAAAACTTGTTCTCAAAAAAAACTCTCCCAAAAACCAAAAGTAGCTTACTAACTTGATTCTCAACTACGAAGTAATAAAACTGTTACTTATATATTCAAAAATTTTCAAAATCAATAAATAAACAATTTTTTCTATAGCAAAGTAGTCTTTAAATGATGCCTTAATAAACATCTCAAAATAAATATTAGCTTATTTTTATTTATTTACAATATCCATTCAAATAAAACGAGTTTTGTTTTTTGCATATTTGTTATAAATTTAATACAATAAATTTTAAATAAATATCAAAGATTATATTTAATTACAAATTTCAATTAGAAATGTAAAATAAATTGCAAATTCAATTGTTTA
The DNA here is from genome assembly GCA_949708635.1 of Hirtodrosophila cameraria. Lineage (NCBI taxonomy): Eukaryota > Metazoa > Arthropoda > Insecta > Diptera > Drosophilidae > Hirtodrosophila > Hirtodrosophila cameraria. Next base: position 9,631,116 of record OX453089.1, on the reverse strand, counting down.
TTTTTGTTGTTGCTTGTATCAATATATGAACTTACATTTTAATATATAATACAATAGCTACTAGTACTATGCATAAATGTTTCAATTTACAAAAATATATATATGTTTGAAGTATGGTCAATAAATTACAACAACTTCTGCTTATAATATTTGGCACAAAATTGACTATAAATACAAAAATTTTGGTTCACTGTTTGCCAGCTGTATGAAAATATTTACAATGAGCTTTTAGCAAAAAAGGACAATATAAAGTTTGCTCTTTGCATGAATTAATAAACAAATCGAAGATAAATATACAGATATACATATACACATGTATATATATACTTATGTGTGTGTGTGTGTGTGTGTGTAGAGAGATAAAGTAAAGTAAAATAAAAACAATGCACTTTTAAGCAATTTTTTTGTTCGTGTAGACAAAAAATGCAAAAAGCTTGACAACAAATTGTATTTCTTGGTCCTTGTTGCTTGCATGGGAAATATAAAAATTACTTCGTTTATATTTACAAGCAGCAGGGCAAAGTGGACAAAATTGGTCACGCAGTGACCAGACAAGTAATAACACTTGACGCACGTTCGGGTTTTGCTGTTTGTCAAACCAGGACGTGCCCAGGACGAGCCACTCAGGTGGCCAGTGGAGATTGCCGCCTACAAACAAAAAAACTACCGAAAACTAGACAAAACTTTCCTGGCGTGTTAAATTGAATTTCAGACCCGTTCTCTGCGTCCTGCCACTGGCTTGTGCCTCGGGCAACTGATGAGCGCTGCTAAACGATCCCGCTTCCGCTTCCGTTCCCCTACCACCCACTTCTGCTGGCGCTGCCAGCAGCTGCTGCTCCTGCTGATGTGCTTGCAGCAATTGTCGCGTTAGATGTGAAATGTCTCCACTGTAGCCAACATAGCCACTGTGATCCAACTGGCTGCCACTGCCAGCTGCTGCTGCTGCTGCTGGCGTCGCTGCAGCCAAGGACTGTCGCAGCAGATCGGGCAGACGCCATTGCTCCAGCAGCTCAACGCCCAGCGTGTGAGAGTCCTGGACGAGGCGCGTCAGCGTGTGCAGTATCGCCTTAATGTTACGCCGTTGGGCATCGCATTCGGCACGTGAGTCGTAGGTCCTGTCGAATTCCGTTTGGTAAACGGACGTGATGAAATTTATGATGATGCCATTGGCCAAGTGGCTGTGGCATCTCTTGTTCAGAGACATGTTGTGCAGCATCCCAACGATTTGCTCCTGTGTAACGATAAAAGACAGCAAATGTTGATGAGCAAAAAAACACTAGTAAACAGCGGGCAGTCAATGTGTGTGTGTGTATTGGTGGGTGTGTGTATCTGTGTGTTTGTTCTGAGCAAAGGCAAATGAAAAATCGTGAGCAAGATTGTTAAAAAATTGCTTTGCAAATGCACAAATAAATTTTACGAGCTTCAAGCAATGCTTTCAATAAAATTGCTCAACAAAAAAAAAACAGGGCTGCAAATTTGATAAAGATTCTATTTGAAGTCGATTTTCAGGTGTAAGTTTTGAAATACTTTCATGGACTAAAAACAAATTCAAGAAAATTAACCAAGCTAAAGACGTTTCTATATAATTTGAAACTCAGATAGTTTTCTAAAGTCCTATGAAAATAATTAGATATTTAACACTTGACTTTCCAAATGTTTTGGAAAATATGATACCTTTATAGACTTTTTTTTTATCAATATATCTGCTTTGACTACTATGAATGCTAAGTGAAACTCATTTGCAAACTTTCAACGATCATTGAAGTGCTTCAACTTAAAAGGAACCAGTTCCACACACACACACACAAAATTTACAATTTGCCAGCCCTGAAGGACAACTTACATATAGAAAAACGCTGATGCCGCTGCTCTGATGCTCCAAAGTGGAAATCAGTTTAAAGATGGCCTCATTGGACATGATGGAGTAGTGCGATGTGACCTCCATGCGACTGAGATTATTAAGTGCTGCTGCACACAACAACAACGTCTGAGCGCAGCAGTCCGGCTGCAGCAGCGCTGCCAGGCCAGCTACCAATGTTTCAGCACCATCTCGAAGTCCTGCCACACGATGTTCGGGTCCATGCCAGCTGGCTGTGATCTGTGCTAGAAGAGAGACTGCCTCACGGCGTTCAATGGCGCCACGTTCGAGATGGCCGCCCACTTGTAAAATATCGCGCACAAGTTCAATGCCACCACAGGCGCCCAGCTGGGCAATGGCTTGAGGGGCACAGCAGAGTGTGGCCAAGGCACGCAAAGCCAAAGCACGCACCGAGCTCAACTTATGATCGAGAACAACAACAAGCAGAGCGCGTACCGCCTCATTCTGCACAAAGGCATCGGAGAGCGAGGCAAAGCCATCATAGTCAATGTTCATTAGAGTCGCCACCATGTTGATATTGGCGCGCAGCAGCAGATCACAGCGGCTCTGCTCGATGCTTGCAACGAGCACACGTGCCAAACGCTCAAAGATGAGACGCAGCGTGATGAGCGTGTGCCGCTTGAGCAGCTGCACATCATCCAGCAGCGAGTCCAGATTGATATAATGCTGTCGTTCGAGGGAGTAGCGCGTATCCTTGCACACTGTGCGTATCTGCGCCAAATGCTGCTCGTAGCGGCGCCGCTCGACGCGTGCATCATTGAAGAAGATGCTGCGTCGTTCCAGCACACAGGTGAACTCATCCAAGTGGCTGAGCAACTTGGCGGAACCTGTCAGCGCATCCGGCAGCGTTGTGGGCTGCAGGCCGCTCAGGATACGCTCGGTGCGCTCAAAGTGCGCCTGCAGATCCAATGCCTGCTGCTGCAGCTGACGCATCAGCTTTGCCACAGCGCTGGTGGTGATGGTATAGTTCTTGTATGCCTCCTGGGCAATGGATTTGTGCTGCAGCATGCACATGACCTCCGGCTCACAGTTCCAGCGCTGCTCGCCCAGCCAGCTCTGCACAGGCTGTGCCTGCTCCATGGCTTGCTTCGATTTGTTGCATTTGGTTTTGGTTTTGGGTGTGCTCGTGCTGGCCGTAAATCTGCTGGCATTGAGACGCAGCGGCGATAGTGGCTCCATTTTAAGCGTAGCCTCATGATCCTGCATGTCACGGCCCCCAAAGGTAACCGTTTCATTGTTGTACGGCGGCGGGGCCTCACCCAAATACACAGTTTCATTGTTATACGGCGGTGGTGGCGTCATCAACTGCTCCTCATCGCTGCCGGATGCCTGCTCCTGTTCCTTGTCCAGCTTGGCTTTGCGCGCCAAACGCTTGCGGCGACGCACTGCAGGACGCGGTGGTGTTGCCGGACTAATTGCCATATCCTTATCCTTTACATCGTCATCCTCATCCAGCTGCAGGCTATCCAATTGCTCAAACAAGCGACTGCGGCTGGCTGTTAAATCTGCATCCTCATCCTCGTCCTCATTCCCATCTTCATTGGCTGCCTGTTGCTTTTGGGGCGTTTGCGTGCCGCTAAAGGATATGCGACGCGTTACGCTGACCAGCGGCGAGTAAAAGGACGAGTTGCCCACACGGCGTATAACAGTGGGCGGCGTTGCCACCGAGCGTAACGATGTGGGCGACCCGCTGGGCGTGGCAGCTGCAGTTGGCACAACTGTTGCCACAGTTTGACTATTGTGCTGCTCCTCGTTGTCCGAGAAACCCGAATCCTGCAAAAATAATATGCACATGAGTCTTTCGTTAATTATAAATGAAGTGTTTGCAGTTCAGGAAATGTCAGCAAATGTCAAACATATCCTTAAAGGAAGCAGTCTTTTGGGTTTAAATAAATACGGCAAGATAAATTACTTGTTAAGTTCAAGAATAAGAGTTGAATTTATACAATAAATTGTAAATTTAAATTTAACAAAATGCAAGAAACAACAAGAAAGAAATGTTATCTTCAGCGTGCCGAAGATATATACCCTTGCAGAAAAGATTTGCATAAGAAAACTTATTTTTCAACTGATTGTTTCTTTGGCAGCTATAAGATATAGTGATCCGATTTTGATAAAATTTGGTCAACATGTGTAGAACGTGTTTTAATTTAGATTTAGTAAGTTTGGTCGAGATATTTTGAAAAACAAAAACATTTTTTCATACAGAAACTTATATTCAACCGATCGTTCCTATGGCAGCTACAGAATATGGAAGTCCGATTTCGATGAAATTTTGTCATCACGTTTAAACTGTTCTCAAACATTGGTAACGTGAATTTTGTTGAGTTATCTTGAAAAACAAAAAAGTTTTTCATACAAAAACTAATTTTTCAACCGATCGTTCCTATGGCAGCTATAAGATATAGTCGTCCGATCTTGATGAAATTTTGTCGTCTTGTCTAAACTGTCTTAAAACTTAGGTTAAGTGAGTTTGGTTGAGTTATTTTGAAAAACAAAAAAGTTTTTCATAGAAAAACTAATTTTTCAACCGATCGTTCCTATGGCAGCTAAAGGTTGTAGTGGTCCGATCTGGCCAATTCAGCTAAAGGTACTACCTTCAATAAGAAGAAGCATCTGTGCCAAGTTTCATCAAGATAGCTTTAGAACAAAGTCTTGAAAAACGCATATAAACAGACAGACAGACGGACAGATGGACATGACTCGGCTGTTGATGCTGATGCGATCAAACCGAATTTTACTAATGTGTTCAGAATTTAGAACAGCTTATAATGCCGAATCCGTAAGCTATGAGCGGAATCGGTAATAAAAACATTACTGATTAGCCCAGATTAAAGTAGTATCAAAATCTTATCTTTGATTAAACAAATTTAAGATGAGTTAATTAGGCTTGTGCCACTTCTGAACAATTATCTTTACTGTAACATAAAACTCCTTATGCAGAAATGCTTGCCATGCACAAGGAAACGGAAACAAGCATTTCAAATGCTTGTTGAAATTGAGAATGTTGCATGGAATATTTGGATAACCCACCTGACTGCGCAGACTGCCAGGACTGTCATGTTTGTGCCAAGACAGCTTGCTGCCATTCTGCTCATCGTCGACCTCCTGAATGCTGGACAAGTTGCCGTTGCCATTGCCATTGCCATTGCCATTGCCATTTCCATTGCCAGCATGATGCGTTGCCAGATGATGTCGCTGCAAGGCGCTGTCCAAAGATGCGGGCTGATGTTGATGAGGATGCTGCTTCAGCTGCTGCTGTTGCTGTGGTTGCGGGTTGCCATAATTGTAATGCGAGTAGATGCCGCTATATTGGCTATCGCCGCCCCACCAGACCTTGCTGTAGCTGCGCTGAAAGGACATGCCTGACAATGGGGCAAGAACAAGACAGAAAGAGAGAGAATATGGATTATAATTTTTGTGCTGTTTGGTAAAAATGCAAATCAGTTGTGTCAATCATTTAATAAATTACCTTCTACGCTTAACCGAACTTTAAATTCATTTAAATTAATGCAATTGACGCTTGCCTTGCTTAATTTATTTTCAACACGCCCCCAAAGGTCCTTTTGGCATTGAGGCAAATGTCAACAACTTTGTGCAGCCAGAATAAGTTTCAAAGTAGGTATGTTTAACACACACACGCACACACACAGACACAGACATGCCATAAGGTAAATAAACAAGCAGACACACACACACACAAACACTCTTTTATTGTATTAATATCCGTTACAGAAAAAATTAAATTTCCGCCAATGGACACAAATCATTATTTTAATCAATATGTGTATTTGTGGAATGTCTGGAATGTCCTGCGTTTGGGGTCCTTTGTGCGTGTGCGTTCATTCAACTGACTGAACTGGTCTCCAACCGAAATGTCATTTTGCAATTAAAGTCCTGGCAGAGGCATCCTGGCAGCAGCTTCAGCCTTATGCAAAGTTTGCTGCTATCAAAATGACATTTGACATATGGCAGACATAATTAGACTACAGGACTAAAAGGACCACAGCTGCCTCATGCCTGCTGTTGCAAGTTTCTCTCTATACTTTCTCTGTATATATATATATATATATATATATATATACAAATATATATATATATTTATGTAGATATGTTTGTAATTGTGCTATAATTTCAAAGTAATTGATGTGATGCCAAATTGTGGCCAGGTATTTATGCAGATTTTATAGCCCAAACCGACTATTTGCTTGCCATGAAAATCTGTGCACCTGTTTGTGCCTTGTTATTCCACAGAGGGGTGCAGAGAGCGAGTGTTTCAGTTTTGTATCCAGTTAGGCAAATGCAAATGTTGGCCAAAAGCATTTACGCTATATTATGCAAATGAAATAAAGTAATTATGCCGCACATTTATGTTGCTGAAGTGCTTTACAATTTTTGTTGCCCAATTGCGTTTTGCGATTCTAAATTATATATATTATATATATATTTTTGGGGTTGACAACAAATATACTATATAGACATAACATATATATGTATATAACATAACATAACATAACATAAATTGCATCATTTTGTGGCTTTCACTTGTAGCAGCATATTTATTAATGTTCTTTTTTTTGTTGCTGTTTTTAGCATAATTACAATGTGACAGTTTTTGGTTTGCGGCGACAAACTCAACAAACAACAATTGTTTTTTTATAAATTGCAATTGCATTTTGTGTTTATTTTACAGTTGAATAAACATTTACAGAGTATATTTTACAACCAAAAATATAATAATGACATAACAACTTTTTATGCAACAAATTGTATTTATACAATATTATATAACATAAATAAATAACATAGATGTTTTTTGTGCTTTTTGTTGCTGATATAAGATACACTAGAAATAAAGAAGGAATACCTGACTTTGATTTGCCAAAGATACTATATATCCTTGCAGAAAAGCTTTTCATTCATAAAACTATAGTTTTGAGTCGAGACTTTCGACATATCTTTCCTGTTGACAGCTATAAGATATAATCGTTAAATTTTGATATCATTTGACCAAACTATATAAAATATAATAAAAATCGAATTTGATTTATGTTTTTCAACAAAGCGTCACACAATTTGTGACAAAATTTGAATATTATCCTCTGTATCAGTCCTTTTCTGGTTTCCACTTTCGGCAAAATTTTCCGAAACGGAAACTTTATTAATTTCTTTTAAAGGAACAAAATTTGCTTATTGTTTTTGATCTAGAAAATTGATTCGAATATCAATTGCCAGATAATTCAATCCTTGAACAGCTGAAGCTAAATTCAATACGTAAAAGTTCGAAAATCTCAAAATCGGGTGTCTCACTTTCGCTATATCTTACTAAAAGTGAAAATAAGAACAGACTTAGATAATCACGAGACTGTAATTTTTATAATTTCTGAAAATTAGTATCCTTTAAATTTATTACATTTTATGTATTTGATACGTCCAATAGTGGAAAAAGTTCCGTCTAAGAAATGTTTCAATTGGCTCACAAAAACAGGTTTCGCAGTCCAATTTTCGCTCAGTGTACATCTTGTTCACCTTTTGATTTTGTAAATACATATTAATTGATTTCATTAAATCATCAAACAATGCTATTTGCGTAACATCAACTTCATTTTACACAACTTTCAATTAAATTAATTAACTTTAAATTTAAAAGACAAACAACTTGTATTTATACAAAAATTGCAACTTTTGCAATTGAGCTTTAATTTCTTTTGCACAAAATATATTTTCGAAAACAAATTTATTTTGTATTTTGGAACAACGCTTAAAAGTGAGCAATGTTTAAAAATTTCATTTAACGAGCTGATGTAAAAAATAAATGCAACAATAGCAACAACAAAAAGAAGAAAAGTAAAAACCGTTGGCGGTGGCTAATTAATGAAGAGCTTTACGACCAGCAGCAGCAGCAGCAGCAGCCGAAGGGGGGAAGGGAAGCTTTTGCTTAAATCCGATGTGCTTCAGTTTGCGCAATAAATATTGCGCAATGGTCGCTGTTGGCGTCGGTATCAGCGCTGCCACAACAACGTTTGCTGCAAGGCGATAAAAATTAACGGTACTTAATACCAATATGGAAAATCATTAAGTGATTTATAGCCCAACGCACAACAGCAGACAAATAACAAGGCAAAGTGAAGAGGGGGAAAAGGAGGACAGAGTGGGGGATTGCTGAATACAAATGAGTAAGTAGTAACAATATACATATATATATATATCGTAGTATATCGGGCGATTAATATTTGTCAGCGCTTTTAAAGCACTTTCACAGACACAAAGTCAGAAATGGTTTTTAATGCCCATTGAAAAGAAAATACCAAATGCGAAAGTACGCAAAGTATTACGCGTTATTTATCCTGCTTTTTGTTACTATCTTTTCAGATTTTTAATTTCGTAAATGTCCTGAAATACAAAACTGATTCATCAGGCCTGTTGCCCCAACCGTGTACTTTTCATTTTGGTTTTTTGTTCCTGAATGAAATAATAATCGTTCTTCCTTTTTCAAGATAAGTTCAAATACTTCTCATTTCAAACTCTCGAAAGCACAACTTTTAAACCGAAATTTTAAATCAAAATTCGGAATCCAAAATAGCTAATAATTTAGATTTAAATTGTGCGGAATTGAAATTGAATGAAATAATAATCGTTCTTCCATTTTCAAGATAAGTTAGTTAGAATTAGAATTATTTCAAACTCTCAAGTGTAAAATTTCAAAACATTTAATAATTTAGATTCAAATTATGCGGAATTTAATGAAATAATAATTATTATTATTATAATTATAATCGTTGTTCCCTTTTAAAGATAAATTCGAATACTTCTCATTTCAAACATTTCAAAACTTTTTAGGCCGAAATATAAAATCAAAATTCGGATTTGCGGAATTGAAATTTACTGAAAGTTGAAAAATATTCTTATTGAACAGCTTGTGGATTGCATACCGTCTTAATGACATGTGACAGTCAACCCTCAATCAAATGAAAGTGAATTCAAACCGCTAAAGTGAAAATGAAAACATTTAAGAAAAAACAGTGAAAATCAGAACAGGCCTGATTTTAAAGGTTTGAAATGAATTTCTAAAAAAAAAAGTTTACTTAGAAACAAATTAAAAAAAATGTTATTCATTTCTCTTGATTCGTTTCCATTCGTGAATAATTTCAAACATAGCCCGTATTTTTATGTATTTTGTTAATCATTTATTAATTGTTATTTATATACAATATAGCATCCTAGAATACAAATAAACGCATTTTTATAATACAAATACACAGATAAACAATGTCAAACTTTGTTGCTAAATCGGAGTACAAAATAAAGCATTTCTAAATATAAATCAAATTTTGTTTTTGTTTTGTTCTTTTTTTTTAAGTATTTATAAACAATTTTCAATACTAGTTCGATATAATATCATAAAGCAGAGCAATTTTGTTCATAAAGTATTTCAAGTTATAAAGATTACATTTAAGACGCAAGTCAAAATATCAACTTCCAATTGAAGGCCACGCAAAAATATATATATTTCAAGTCAAAAAGAAGGTTTCAATAAAGGAAAAAACGAAAACACACAAAACAAATAAAAACAAAAATAATTATAAATTTTAATAAGCAACAAAAAAAAGGTAGAAAAAATATTATGCAATTTTGCAGATTCCTGGCCTTTTTTGTGCTTACTTCGTTGCATGTGTGTTTGTTTGTGTGTGTGTGTGTGTGTGTGTGTGTGTGTGTATGCGTGTGTGTGGGGCAGTCAATTAGCAAACGCGCCACATAAATTTTAATATCGAATACATATTCGTTTTTGGTGTTTGTTTAATCAAGATAAACGAGCTCTGCGCGCTGCGTATGCCCCACATTGAATGTGAGGCACAAACACATTCCACACACGCCACATGCCACACTCCACTTGCCACCTGCCACACAGGAGTTGAGTTTTAGTTGAGGTTGGGAGGGTTAAAGTGAAAGCCAGCACCAATCTGTACGTATACACAATATTTATTACAGGACTGCTGCTCCAGCGACTGCTCCTGCGCCTTCTCCTCCTGCATCAGCGTGGCACATCGTTGAGCAGCAGCGTGGAGGTGTAGCTGGGCGCTTGTATGTGCGCCGTCTTGGTGGTCGCATGCAACACCGCCATGGGCTTGCCATTTGAGTCCGTATGCGTGGGCGAGTTCGTCGTCTCCTCCTCCACATAGCCACCCACCGTGGTCACCTCCACGCTCGTCTGGGTCAGCTGCAGCGTGCGCTGCAGCGAAGTCGTGCCGCGTACCTCGTGAATGTTCATGTTGCTGCTGCTGCTGCTGATGTTGCTGTTGCCGTTGTTGCCGTTGTTGCCGTTGTTGCCGTTGTTGCCGTTGTTGCCATGGCCATGACCATGATCATTGCCATAGCCATTGATATGGCTATTGTTGGTGGCGGATTCATCATCGCTGTAGTCGCTGTTTAGCGCCGCGCTGGAGCTGCGCATGGAACTGTCATAGGAATACGGAGACTGCAACCGATTGTTGTTGTTGGTGCGCTGTTGCAGCGTTGTCGTTGAAGCCGCCGCCGTAATATCCTCTTCAGAGATATCATCAAAGGCTGGTGGCGGCGTGGACATGCCGGAGAGCATGGCCAATGCTACTGGACGCGCACCCGTGCCATTGACAGCGACAGAGACGGGCGTGCGGGGCAGCGGTGTGCGCAGTTGTGTGGCAGAGGTTTTGCGCTTGGAGGGGGAATGTTTTAGCGGAAATGTGGGCGTCTTCTTGAATACCTGCTTGGCCATGGCATCCTGAAAGCGTTTCGCATAGAACGAAGGACGACAAACGGAAACCGTATCGCCATTGTACAATATGCTCTTGAATGTATGCTCCAGTTTCTTTTCGAGACGATACGATTGCAGGATATCAATGATGCCAATGTAGAGCATCAAACGTTCACCGTCCTCGGAGCGTGCAGGTATGCCGCCCTTGGGCTCATCCGCGCCATCCTCGAGCGTGGCATCCAGATCGGCGGTAATGGACTCCATGGCCGTTGAATGTGCAACGAGACGCTGACGATTCATGCTGCGAGTGCGATTCAAGCCAGCGGCTGAGGTTCCCGGAATGGAGGCATAGGAGGCAACTGATTGCAATTGATTCATTTGATCCGCCTCGGGCGCATCGTCATCTGCCAAAGGAACCGTTCCGCCGCCCTCTCTGCGCTGCAGCTTGGCGCGTGCATTGCGTATGCGTTCCTCGCGCTTCTCCTTGGCCGCAATATCCAGATTATGTATGCCCACTAGAAGCGAGTAATCCATAATCTGAAAACTCTCCAGCACCATGCAATCACGTTTGATGGTATTCATAAGAGCCGTATAGGTATCGGCCTCTAGAAAAATGCCATTCGGATGATGCTCGGCAAAGTCCAGATCCTTAAAGGTGGGACTTGCTTTTTGGCGTTCCAGCTTCGAAGCCTTGCGTCTGAATGTCGAACCCTTTAGATCATATTTGGCATGCATCTTAATGTCCGAAGGCAACAGATTATTCATGGCCACCAGACGCACATTCTTCGAGTTGTAGTGGAAACAATACAATCCAAAGAACTTGGGCAGCAATGTGCGCGGATTCTGCGAGAGATTCATGTAGTAGCCAGGCAATAGTTTCTGCAGAAATTCGCACTCCTTCTTCTGCACCGTCTTGATGATAAACTCATCATCGTCGGTCAAATAGAAGATGGAGCCGGAGGCGCCCGGATTGGACAACTCGCGCATGGGCGAAGCGCACATGGAAATGAGAAAATCATCGGGTTCAATATTAAACAGATCACGAAAATAACGAAACGCAATGGGTGCATAAACCTTAAACCTAAAATCGCTATAATGATGCGCTGGCGTCAACGAGGACCCATCTGGTGGAAAGGCAATTGTTTCCATCTCCCAGAAATCATTCATTAAAAGATCACGCTTCGGTTTGCTGGCCAAGATGCCCACCGTATGCTGTATGCCCAGCTGAATGGAGCCCATGATTTGCTTGGATTGTATTTTCTTATAGGTCACCTCACCGCCCTCCGCCACCCGTCGATGTCCAATCTTTTTCTCATGCCGTCCACCTGTTGTGGAAGGATTCCGTGAGACAGTCGCATCCAGCATGGAGCTATCGCTGTACACCTTGGGCAGCTGTGTTGCCGCAATGTTGTTCAGCTCGTGCTGCAGGAGATTTGTCGAGTCCAGGCCGCCGTGCGCTGCAGCCGCATCCTTGAACAGCTGCCGCGACGTACCAGCCGTCGTCGGCGTTGTTGGTGTCGCTGTTGTTGTTGCTGTTGCCAGAGGCGTGGGCAGGGGCGTAAGTGTGAGCGTGGGCGTGCTGTTGGGCAACTGTTGTCCAACTGTTACCACATAATCGTTGATCGAGTTGCCCGAACTGCTTGAGGGCAATCGCTGTGTGTTGTTGTTGCTGTTGTTGGGCGTCGTCAACAGCGGCTGCTGCTGCTCCTCTTCTTCCTCCTGCTGCTGCTCCTTGTGGCTGCTGTTTCTTCTGCTGTTCTGCTGCTGCTTGCCAATCGGCTCCAACTCCAGCTCAATGTGTGTCTCCATCTTATCGCTGTCGTCTTGCAAAGTAAAATAAATTGTGTTCAGAAAGAGTAAACAATATACTGACAGTGGCTTTCAAACTGTAAAAAGCAACGCGTTTACAATTGAAGCTCATTTTTTAAGTGTGTGTGTGTATTTGTGGATGATTCAGCGTTGACTGTATGTGAAAACTGTCACGTTTGCAAACTGCACAAGGCGCTTTTACTCAAAACCACAGTGCACATTCGCTATTGTGGACTATTTTAAAACAAAGGTCTAATTGAGTTCCATTTGTCATGTTCATGACAAAACACATGTTAGTCATTTCAATCGATGTTGCTTTAAAGACCCTATCGATGTTTTTCCACTTTATATACTATTAATGTTAAGTTCTATCAACTGATTTGTAGCTTTCTATCTATTCTATCTATTCTAACAGCAATTAAAAAGCATTTTTAATATGATTGACATATATTATCGATAGTGTTAACTATCAGGAAGAGTTACTTTTGATGCTTTTGTTAAAACTTCTGGCTTTTATGGTAATAGTTAAGCATATCGAATGTGCACTGTATATGCATAAATTAATAAACAAAACTGCATTCATTTAAACACACAAAGCTTCATTTAACTTTGATTGAACTGTAAACCATTATATATGTATATTTTTTTTTTATTATTGTTTATTATTTGCCAGTTGTTGGCTTAGTCAGAAAGCAGCTGACTGCGCAGCTTTGCACCCACAACTTCTACACACAAAATATGTTGCTTATCTTTGTATACACAATAAGCGACAGCAACAATAACAACAACAACAATAGTAAACAACAACAATAACAATTTTATCGCACAAACACAGCAAATATTTAGAACGCAGTGCATGTCAAACTGCGACCAGCGCAGCTACAACTGTGAACTTTGTGATGGAATTTCGTGGAAATGAAATTTGTTATTGCAAAAGCAACAAATTGATATTTGTTATGCCAATAACAACAAATTGAGTGCAAAAATGCATGAAATACAAAATGAAATTGCGAGCGCGCTTGACTAGCAGATACCCTTCAAAACGAAAAACTATCGATAAACTTAGCATTAGGTGGTTTCGATAATAATCTTTAGCTTTATAATATTTGATTAAACTCAATCGAAATGCAAAAAATGTGCTTGAAATTTAGTTTTATTCAATAACAAGAATTTACATACAATTTTGATCAATATTTATACAGTTTAACTTGCCCAACTAACTAATATGCTCTATTTGTTTAACATTTAATGTGTAAATATTATAATTATGCCCAAAAAAAAGCCGAATTGTTTTTCATTTAAACCGCAGTTGGGCTAAAGTCAAAACAATTAAATAAAGGCCAAAATACACATTTATAATAATGGCTTTTGATTTTGAAATGGAAAGCAAAGCACAACAAATACATATACATTTATACATATATATAGAGTATATAAGCATGTTTTTGCATTTATTTATTTTTGTACTTGTCACAAGCACGCTCTCTTGGATACAACGGATACAGATACAGATACGGATACGGAATTATGTATAGCAACGAAATATATACAGACATATCTATCTATAACTAGCCGACAACAAATTCAAAATGACAACGGAAAATTTTCATATTTCTTCTTTTTTTGTGTTTGCTGAATGAAAATGTATACAGTGTATGCATATGTTTTGATATGTAGTATATTAATAGTTAAGCGATTGCCAAACTGTGGGCGTTGCTTTAACAGTCCGGTTGGAATTTTTATCGTATCAGCGAAAATACGCGCAAAAACGTCATTAAAAAGCCAAAAGTATTTATAAAAGATTATGAAATTGAGCCCAATTAATTAGCACAATTGAAAATAAAAAAAACAGTTAAGTAATAGTTAACAGAGAAACGTTGACAGAGTGAAACTAACAGTTGGCAAAGAATAAGGTAATAGTTAACAGTGAGCAGTTAACAGTTTAACACAACAAAAGGTTGAACAGTAAATGGGAACAGTTAACAGTTAGCTAATTGACATTGAAAGAGATAAGCTAACGTTTTGTAATATTTATTGTTTTTGTTAAGAAATTGGGCGTAATTAATTAGGACAGCAATTGAAAAACAGATAAGTCATATCTAACAGATAACAGTTGAAAAAAAGAGATAAGTAACAGTTAACAGTGATCAGTCAAGCAAATCAAAAAGTTGGAACAGCGAATGGGAACAGTTAACAGTTGGCTGCTTAACATTGAAAAAGATGAACTAACATTTTGTTGTTTGTAACTATTGTTGTTTGTTGTTTTTGCCAGTTGAAGGTATAATAATAATATATGTAAGCATTTATGAGCTTTGCAATTAAACGCGTTGCCTTTTAGTTGTTTTGCTGCCATTTGAATAAATTTATTAGCGTACTTACCACACAAAAATGCGACGAGTGTTAACGCCGCCAAAGGTCACACGCGCGCACACACACAAAGCGCTCGTATATATGTGTGTGTATATGTGTATGTGTGCAACAAGTCGTTGCTGTTGTTGTTCGTGTAGCACTCCAGCTAAACGCTGAGTGCTGCGAATCTTGAACGTATTTATTTTTGCACAAATAATTTCAGCTGTGTTCGTTCTTCTTTTTCTACTTCTTCTCCTCCTTCTCCACTCTGCTTCGTTCTTGTTGTTGCTCTACTGCGATCAATGCGCGTTTATTTCGTTTTGTTGTAGTTGGCGTTGTTTTGGATGGCGCTGCGCTGTTTGTTGTTGTTTTTCGATTTCCAGTTGATAAATTGCTTTCATAATTTACAAATATCCAAGCAACAACAAATTCAATGAGTGTTTGTGTAGTTGTTTATGTATGCGTGTATGTGTGATGACGTCGGCGTCGTGTTGCCGCAGCGGCTAACAAAAAAATATCTTAAATGTTTCTCCGCATGACGAACCCGAACTTCTTACACACTTGAGACGCGCGCGCACAACAACAACACTCAAATTGCTTATTATAACTAACACAGTTGATGTTTTTCAACTATTTGTTTAAGCAAACAAAGTGAAATTTCAATATTTTCTTTTTTATAATGTGAAACCGCAGCACAGCTGCTTCAAGTCAAACGCGCAGTGTGAGTCAACTTTGTAGAATGAAGGTGCGACGCAACCAGGCAGCAAGCGCAAAGCGCTTAGCTAGTGCGTTAGAGCAGTGCAGCTATACAGCACAGCTATGTGCGAGAATGAGTCAACAGGTAGTGTGTGTGTGTGCAGAGCGAGTGCTGTACAACGCTTGTTAACAGTGCTGTGGAATTGTGACAACTGATGGCGCCATCTAGCTGTCAAGTCTACAACATTCATAACGATCAGCAAACTGCAAACCGATTGTCATTTTGAATAATCGATAATATAAAGACGTTATTATTTGAATGGCCAGCGTGCCGAAAATCCAATTAGATAATAATACCTAATGCTGAAAACATTTACAGACTCTGCGCCTTAGCTAATTAGATTAAGGCTGCCACAAAGTGTGCCCTGAAGCCAGCTAAGCAACGTTTGCTCGCTCTCCCCCTCTATCCCACTCCAGCGACTCACAATTTGTGGTGTTAATTTACAACGATAATTTAATGCGCCTCATTAGCAGCAAAACCGCAGCAGCTACTGCTGTACATTTGCAATTGATTAAAAAACGAAACTGTACAAAAATAAGTAGGAATAGGAATAGGAATGGAATTGGAAATAGAAACAGAAACAGAAACGCCCCAAATCGATATTTATGTGCGATGAGTAATTTTAATAGTAGCTCATTAAAAATACAAAGAAAAACACAACGCAAGTTAGTTATAAAGAAAATAATGCTCATTACAAATGCCCAGCAGCCAGGCAGCAGCAGCAACAACAACAATAACAGATACAGCAACAACAATATTAAATGCCATTCCCATAGAATCATACAATTTTTATACTCTGTTCAGAAAAATTAAAAAGGGTATATAGATTTTATAAATTATCCGTCAGTATGAAAGCATATTTTATGCTCTATTTTCGCAAATTTTAAAAAAAAATAAGTATTGGGTCTCAGAAATGTCAGTCTGTCTTTTCGAAAATATTAAATTTTTCAAAAATTAAAATAAAAGAATATCAGGCCAGTTCCGAACTTCGAACTTTTTCGAAACGTAAAAACGAAAGAATTTCGAACGATTTATTAATTCAGAACAGGCCTGTATATCAGGCTTATCCGTCTGTCTGTCTGTCTGGGCGTCCGTATGAATGAAATTTTTGTTTATTTTTAAATGAAAATTAGGTCATTTTCGAATTCCAAACGTTTTTGATGAGTAAAAGCGCAAGAATTTGGAAAAATGTATAAATTCAGAACAGGTCTGCATATGCGCTTTGTGAAATTTCCGTCTATCTGTCCGTCCGTCCGTCCATCCGTATGAATGCAATGAAGCTAACAGCAAGGAAACTTGAAGTACTGATTGAAATACAACGAGGCAGGGGCTAAAAACATACCCGACACCAAAAAAAAATGTTGAAAACAGAGTATATTGCAGTCGGTATTATTCAACTGCAATGTGCTTACGTTCTTACATTGCTTTATTCAACAAAATTGCATTGAACAATTGACTGCGCATCGTTTTGTGTTTAATAGTGTACAAATTTATGCATGTTTCAATTTGTTTAGCTGGCAATTACCTCCCCAAGGGGCGGGTGGTGGGTTGGTAAATTTTCTTTTGATTGGCAGAGAGAGCGCAGAGAAGAGAAAGAAGCCTAGCCATAATTATAGTAGTAAAATGTTGTAGCTACTTCAGACATTTGCCTATTGTTTAATTAGCAAATCGATAAGCAATGTTAATGTGTATAAAATACAAAAACAAATACAAATACAAATTCATATGCAAATTGTAAATAATAAAGTTGTTTTCCAAAAACAGGTTTCGAAGCTATCAGCGTATTATTAAGGTATATCGAACTATAACTATTCATAGCCAGACAGCATTCTCGATATGTGATAATGATGGTAATGATGATGATGAGGGAAGCTTAATTAATTGCGCTTTATCAAAATGTTAAGAAATGGAAAATGCATTTATAGACTGCTGTATACCCTGTTCAAATTGAAAAGGTTTGAAATATTTCAACATATAGTGAATTCTACTAGAAATCAGTCACTTTTCTCGTTTCTCGTATTATGTTTCATTAGAGACAAGGTTTTCGGTGGAATAAGAAGTTTGATTCTTAAAAGACTCTCAATTCAAACACTTTTTTAAGGGTTCATCGTTGTTGCTCTCTAAACTCTCTCAAATGGCGCTTTCTTAGGAGCGTTCTTAGTTATGGATCTCAAGAGCATCTTAATTTTAAGAGCTATTTTAGAGTTCATCATTGCTGCTCTCAACTCAATTTCAAATAGGGTTGTTTTCGAATAATGATGTGAAATTTTCTCACAAAAAAAACCTTCCATGAGAACTTTTAAAGAGCTCAAAGGTGAGAAAAAGGATCTTGAAGAAAGGTTGACAAACTCCTAATGGGTTTTTAGTTTACCGTTAGTTTATAAGATATTAAATATAGATTCTATACAGATTAAAATCTAATACTTTTTCAATCTTGCGCCAATAACTTCTTGAAAACAATCCAAATCTTTTGATCTCAACTTAGAATAGGCATTTTTATAGAGCTCTCTTAAATATGTATTCACCCATCCATTTATCTTTCTTTACAGGGTATTTGAAGTTTGAAAAAGAGCTCATAATTTATGCAACACACGACACAACAAAAGCAGCAGCAGTTACAAAAAGATACGTTGACAGTTAACGGCACTTTTCCTATAAGCCATATAGAGACAGACATACCATAGCAAACCATACACAATTGAGTTCATATCATTATCGTTTTTACATATCGCTTGAAATGAATTTAAAAGTTAAACAATCGCAAAAAGCTGATAACAAAAGCGATTTTCGATTAAATTTATTTAATTGATGACAAAATGAATATAACTTTATATATATATATATATATATATATATATATATATATGTTATACGAATATGTAAATGCATATATACTCATACTTAATGTTTGTAATCAAAAATGAACTGTGGAATGTTGAATTTGATGTCAATTTGGAACACTCGAGTGAAAATGCTGCAACATATTTATGAAAAGTAGCACAATTATTTATTGGGCTGGGCTATCAAATTAATATTAAAATTTAAGCACATTATTGCAAATATATATATATAGTATTGTTGGCATGTTTTAACCTTTTTTAAAAATATATATGCACAACAATAACACATTGCATTTCATTAATTTGAGAGTACGGCAAAAGTATAAAATAAATGAATAAACGAGTTAAATAATAAGGAATATATTAATTATGGTTAAATGACAGCATTAATAATGCATATTTGAGTTCTGCGTTTGGGTTCTGCATAAGTTTTGGGGTCAGGTTGGACAGTTCAAGGTTTTTTTTTTCTATCAAAGGAAAAGGTGTTTCCTCCTATACTCTCCTACACAAAAAAAGGAGGGTGTTTTTTCCATGAAAGGAAAAGGTGTTTTCTCCTATATTCTTCCTTACAAAAACAGGAGGGTGGTTTTTCTATGAAAGGAAAAGGTGTTTTCTCCTATATTCTCCTATACAAAAACAGGAGGGTGTTTTCAATCTATTTTTTTTTTTTTAAGCTAACTTGTCTAAGTAAGAATATTTTCTATATTTTTTCTCATTATGCTCCCATTAATACAGGTCAAAATGTACCACTAGGGTGGCTAGACTTGGGCCCAGGGCGGCGAAATTTCAGGGGCGTCAAGCTTAACTCTAGTAAGCATGTAAAATTAAGAGAGAGAAATTTTGCAAGAAACATTTATAATGCTTTGTTAAAGTGTACTTCTATTAAAAACAACTTTCGTTATTTGATTATGCGACGAAAAGGGCGTCAAAACATTTCTCAGGCGCCAAAATGTTCAAATCCGCACCTGTATTTTGTACTTTTCCGATTCAAGATCCGATTTTGATCTTTGCACATTAGAATATTGACTTTGAACTTATTGCAAACTTTAATTGTATTCATTTCGTTTAAATTCTGACGGCTTTTCCTCATTGATCATTTCATAAATTATATGTTAATTCATTGTACGGTTGGTGGTTTGTGGCTCTTGAAGCGGATTTACTTAATTAACCATCACTTAAATTATTAATCAGTAGCAGAGTTTTAATAGTTCTGACATTTAAGTGGCAAATAATAAATTCAATTGAATAAATGCAAAATAAGCGTAATAAATTTTAATCGCTGTGTTAAGCATTTCCCATTTGTTTTCCCAATCATTGTTGTTGTTGTTTGTTGCTTGTTGTTGTTGTTGTTTGTTGGTTGTTGCTGCCAATTTATTTTGATTATTATTATTATAATTATTAAGAGGGCGTACACCCTTTTGAATACTATTTTTGTCAACTGGCAGCTGTTGCACTGATTATAATGCAAATTATTTATTTAATGCGCTGCATTGCGTATACTTTATTTATTTATTATTTTATTTATATATATATACATATATATATATATTTTTGTTATGCATTTTATTTTGCCTTTTTGTGTGCAGCATAATTAATTGTCATCATTCAAGTGACAAACAATTAAATAATAAATCACTTTTTAAATAATTGCGCAATTATGTTAAATGGACACTGCGGTGACTTTTTACTTTTTACTTTTTTACAGCGAATCAACGGATTGAAAAGCTAGTCGAGTAGCCTTTTTTTACATTCCAAGTATTTTCATAATATTTATTTGCTTTTGTTCTAGAATTTCAAAACTACAAAGTAATTAAAAATCAATAAGGATTTAATAAGCGCTGCATTATGTAATAATTGATGATATTTTCAATATTTTCTTTATATTTTTGTTCTTTAAAAGACAGAGAGCTATAATTTAAAGTGTCATCAAAAGATCAAGTAAAATTTATAATTCTCAACTAGTTTTATTAAAAATTTCCATCAATCAACATTTAAAAAGGCGGTTAAATATGCATTAAAGTTACAATTTATATTTCTCAACTAGTTTTAGCTATGTTTTCCATCAATCAATTCTTAGAAAGGCAGTTAAATGCGTTTCTAAAATAAAATATTATAATTCTCAACTGGTTTTAGCTACGATTTCGATGAATCAATCGTTAAAAGTTTCCGAATTAAAATTTATAATTCTCAACTAGTGTAAGTTATGTTTTTCATCAATCAAACATTAGAAAAGCATTAAAATGCGATTTTAAATTACAATTTATAATTCCCAACTAGTTTTTGATATTTTTGATATGGATTTTAAAAGGTTATCAAAAAGATAAATGAATTTATTATTATATGTAAACAATATCAGCCTTGTTTTCAGTTTAACGTAGATTCTTTATCAGTTCCAAAAACGTTCTACGTGGAACGTTTAGCTGTTTAGCTCCAATTCCATTAGCTATCTAGCCAAACGTTACGATTTTCAGCACACCTGTCAAATGCTCTCTACTAAATATTTCGCACAAAGTGGAAACTAGAACAATTGCGGAATAATTAGCTAGTTTTAAATTGTATATTTAAAATGTTACAACTATTGATATTTCCTTCAAAAACAGTAGAAAACGATTCGGAATGAAATGTTCTCGTTTCTGGGAACATAAAAATGTTCATCTGTATTTTTCTCAAAATAATATAATTTTTATCTTGAAAAATTTAAAATTTAAAAAAAATATCAAATTAAAGCTTTCAATACACATTAAAAACTTATTGATATTCAGAAAATGAAATTGATTTGACAATTCTTCATATGTATATAAGTATATATATAAACTTATTTGTTATAGTTAACATTTAAGCTTAGAAATAACACCTAAACTTGTTTGCACTGTATCAGTTTGTTGTAACACATAAAAATGAATTCAATTACGTTTTATAATTATCAACACAATTGTAACAATAAACTAATGTAATGCAACAATAACAGTTGCGAAATGGCCGTTAAATAGAATTTTATGCTATATGCCAATGGCAAAATTTATGACACACAACAACAACAACATTAAAACACACAAATAACAAAACACAGAAAACAGAAACTGAAAGCAGAAAACAGAGGAAAACAGTCAACAGTCAAATACAAAGCTCGAATTACAATTGTTAGCCATTGTTGGATGTACTTGGGCAAATGTGAAGGCTCCCCCCCCCCTCCCCCCCTGCTGCTCCTTACTCCAATTGTTCAAAACTTTCTGTTTGTGTGCGTGTGTGTGTGTTAACCCAATAGGCAAACAATCGAACCATATTTGGGCTTTTGGCTCGCTTGGCATTTCCAACAGCAAAATCAATGAAACATTAATTCTATTTAATTACACAATTGTCGATGACAATCAACGATTGGCATTCGTTTTAAAAGCACCGACTTAACAACAACAACAACATCAACTTCAACTTAAATTAAACTTAAACGAACGGTAACTAAATAATCATCCTTCTTCTACTCTCGACACCATTGTCATTGATATCCATCTCAGCTTAGTTCGAATCGAGGCAGAATGTGAATGTATATTCAGGTGACTGACATCGAGTTGAGACTGGTTTTGAATCTAAAGTCATGTGGCATCAAGTAGTCGTCGTCAGGTGTGGTCAACAGTATGTTGCATGCTCCACATGGCTGTGCAACTTGCCGCCTTGTAATCAAGTCATGGACAGTTACCATAATACTTAGATCTTTGCCTACAACACACACACCATCTCTAATTTCAGCTCTTTAGCACTTTAAGCTGATGTTGCAAACAGTTGCAAAACAATCAATCAAGAATCGCATGTTGCAACCACATCAGCTGCCTGCAGCATGCAACATCAAAAATCATCAATTTATTTAAATAGCATAATCAAAATATCAACAAATTGAATTACAAATTGCATTTTGTTCGTACAAATCACAATTATAAAATAATATTAACAAATTCAGTTAAGCTCAGCTGACAAATTGATTAATTTCAATTAAGTGTGTTTACTTTTGCGAGGGTTGCTTGATGAGTACACATGTTGCAAATTAGTTGCAATTCAGCAAGGTTTGTAAAGTAAATCAAGTTTAATTATAGATTTTCTATTGTCAAGTGTTTTTTTTTTTTTGTTGTTTCTTAATTTAACTTCACAATAAATCTTTGAACAACGAATAGCCAACTTACTTCCTCTTCTTCAATGATTCATACACTCACTGAAATAACAAGATAATGACGTGTCAACTGGCAACATGCATTCATTCATATTATACCATTTACATGAATAAATGTTGGCTTATAAAAATACAATTTCTTCAAAAGTGAACTGAAGTGAAAATTTGAACTTTTACGTTTATATTTTATTCATGCTTTACAGCAAATTTAAAAAGTGTATACAACAAAATGGAAAAGTTACTCTACTACGAAAAGCAATACATAAACAATTATTAAGTTTGGGCTTTTCAATTAAAATTTATAATTTTCAACTAGTTTTAGTTAAGTTTTCTATTAATCAATCGTTAGAAAGGCAATTAAATGCGTTTCTAAATTAAAACTAATAATTCTCAAATAGTTTTCGTTACGTTTTCTACCAATCAATTCTAAGAAAGGCAGTTAAAGGCGTGTTTAAACAAATAAATTTATAATTCCCAACTAGTTTTAGTTATGTTTTCTATAGATCAATTCTTAAAGAGGTAGTTTCTAAATTAAAATTTATAATTCTCAAGTAGTTTTTGTTATGTTTTCCATCAATCAATCGTTAGAAAGGCATTTTAATCCGTTTTTTAATTACGGAATTTATAACTCTCAACTAGTTTTGGTAATGTTTTCGATAAATCGAACGTTAATAAGGCAGTTTATTGCGTTTTTAAATTTTATAATTCTCAACTAGTTTTAGTTATATTGTTCATGAATTAATTATTAAAAAGACAGCTTAATACGTTTTTAAATTAAAATTTATAATTCTCAACTAGTTTTAGTTATTATTTATATTTGGTCAATTGCAAAATAGTAACATTTCTTAATTTTATTTATTTCAAAAAGTACTAAACCAAAGAAAGTTTCAAGTTAAATTAGACAATAGTTTCTTGAATAAAACTCGTTTGTTTGTTTTGAAACATTTTAAACTTTAAATAGTTTTCAATATAATTCTATATGAAGCAACTTACAATGAAATTACAATTCCCAATGTGCTTAGTCAACTTTTATAGCAGCTGCGCAAGCTCATTTCAATTAAATGATCATTCACTTGTGGGGTGTTTTCGTGGAGAGAGGTAGTTTCAAAAGCAGCTAGGTTGTTCCTGACATGGGGTTTCTCAGAGGTGTGATGACTCATGGGATCTACAAAGCGGCACGATATAAAACCGAACACACACAACGAGAACATTAAGATATAAAAAAAAGCACAACACAGAATGTGAAACAGAAACTGAAACAAACAAAGCGCTCAAAATGATGGCTCAAATCCCTGAGTCATAAATGACGCTTGGGGATTGGTTGGGTATTGTGTGTGTGGCGTTGAGTCCTTGTGTAATTACAAAGAGCTTTTAATAAAATGAGGGGGGGTGCGTATAAAGATTTTATTAAATATTTTTGTTTTGTTTTTATTTTTATTGATAAGCCGCAATCAGTTTGCTTATTGAGGTCAAAGCGAACCAAAACACATTCAATGAAAAAAATATGAATATGAATATGAATATGAGTATGAATATGGAGTTAGTATTCACATTTATGGCATTGTCAACTTACCGTTATTGCGGTATCGCGTTAATCCCAATTTAGTATGAATGTCGTTTATAGCTGATAGTTAAATATATATTTTAAGCACGTGTCATTTGATTATTATGGAACAACAACACAAACACAAAACACAAACACTATAAACACAGGGGCGGGGTTCAATGGGGGGAAAGACACCCACAAAAATAGTAAATAGTTTTACACTGTGCAACGGTAAACAACAAAGTACGAAAGACCGGGTAAATATGAACGTAGAATACGCAACGATCGTGCGACGTTTGCGTCTGCGTTGTTTGAACGTTCGCTGCCGAATGACAACGCTGTCGCAGTTGACCGAGCAGTCAACGTCGCTGCCGTGCAAGCGCACCGTTGTAAAATAGAGAGAGAGAGTGGAGAGTGGAGAGTGGCTTTACCTGAGAGTTGAGCACACGCGCTATCAGCGCAAGCAGCTGCCACTGCTGCGCCCTGTTTCGGTCGTCTCCCCTGCTTCCTCATTGTTGTTGTTGTTGTTTGCTTATTCATATTGTACACAAGTTTCGCATAATGCAGCGGCTTTGTTCGTTTCATTGCTTGTTGTAGTTGTTCGTGGTGGTTTCTGGTTCTACTTCGGCTTCTGCTTCGGCTTTGGCTTTGGCTTTTGCTTTCTTGCTGTTTCTTATCACGGGCTCGCTGCACAGCTGTTCGCTCATCAAAACCGGTAGCATCTTGCCATAAAGAGCGAAAGAGCGATAGCGAGACTGAGGTGCGATCTTTTTGCTTGCTGCTGCTGCTGCTGCAGCTGTTGCTCTCTCTCTCTTTCGCTCTGTGCTTCGGAGCATGCGCGGCATTCCATTCATTTTAACACTCAGCTGCCGTGATTTTGTTATTTCTTGTTGTGTTGTTATTACGTATTTTGTATTTCTGTTCTTTTGATGCATAATTACGCACATTTTTGGCGCTTACTTTTTCGATGTGTCATTTGCATAGCTGACGAACATGATAACTATGCGAATTATCGCATGGCAACGAGGTGTGCTACAACAGTTCTGACACGCACTGTCAAATTTGACTGCGCTTATGCTATGCTTATTATAGAAACTTTTTTTTTATGAAAAATGCTTGTGCAGTAAATCAATAAATCAACAATTCTTTAATTTTACCTCGTTTACTTAATGCCCAAGTATTTCCGTTTCGAAACCTTTTGCTTTTTGATAAGCTTACAGCCCTTGCGCAAGCCCCCACAAACTAAACACTGTCTGCTGGCTCGGCCATAATTGCTGATAAGATTTCAAATTGGTTTTGTATATAGCTTATGGTCAGCAGAGTTGTGTAAACTTTTTGAGATAGCTGATTGATCAGTTAGATAATCGTACACATTTCGTCACAGAAAATGTATTTGTGAAACTCTTTACATGACAGCTGAAAGTTTTGTTGTACAAAATAATTCGTTGGCAATTAAGCAATTGAACAGTCGCCTATAAATGTCATTAACACCGCCCACCTGCAAACCATTTAAGCCACCCACGCTTAAAAGTAAAGCAATTTTGCCAATTTTATAACAATTTACAGCCGCAAACCAAAAAGCCAATGCTCGAGTTCTCGGCTGAGAGCGCGACTGCGTGAAAGTAGTTAAAAAGCAATATGCAAGAGGGGGCGCCGTGGGTGAAATAGCAAACAAACATACATATGTAAATACATATGTATGTATGAATGTGCGTACATTCACACATATGCATGTATGTATGTACATGTGTACATACGTAGGCAAATTAAAATTGAAAAACAATGTGGAAACGTAAACTAGCAAAAGTGCTCGACTTTCAGATACCCTGCAAGGCGCTTATAACAATTGATTTCGAAGAGAAACTTAAAAAATTAACTATTCTTTCTTGTTTTTCGAATTGTGACTTATCTATTGCTAAGATATATATATATAAAGTTGTTTTATTTAAAATTACATTTGCTTATAGAATTTTTTCCTATTTCTAAACATGTTTCTATGTTTAAAAAAAAATTTCATCCAAAGCTGGTATTTGGAATTTTAAGTTTGTTTTTCTGAAACTCCCAATTTTTCCTTTGCGCTAAATCTACATCTTTTTTTTTACGAGGATAGATGTTTACTTTATTCAATTATATACTGTACTTTGCTTGGCTTAATTAACTGTAAGTTAAGGTAATTTTTTTTTTAGAATGTGGGTTTCGTATTGTTTTTTATGTGGCTATGCAGCCTTAAGTAGCAAACACAATGGGTATAGTAATTGTTGTCGTTGCGAGGTAAATAAACTTTGCGACAAGAATGTCGAACTATTTACAAAGAAGAGAATCGTGCAGAGCATACACACACTTACATACATACATACATATGTATGTATGTATAGAGAAGGATGAAGGCACATAAAGAAAGTTCAGAGTGCACACGGTGAAAGGAATTTCGTTGAGCGAGCAACGAGCAATATAATTTGTCAGTTCAAAGACCTTTGCACGTAAGCACAACAACAACACCAACAACAATAACAAGATGAAGCTGAAGAAGAACATCAACATCAACAGCAGCAAAAGCAGAAACAGGATGCAAGGATCTAGTACGTGCATATTTTTCCCCGAGATGTTTACACTGTCGCCTCCGAGCGAGAGGAAGAAAGAGACAAATGTGCCAAGTGTGCAGACGTGAGAGCTGCCCGCGTTGCGCCCACGACAACTGATGGCAATGTAAAAAATGTAATCAATGTATTTTTGTCACGTTAACAAAATTTAGACTGCCAAGCAGCAGCATGCAACAACAACAACAACAATAACAATAACAACAGCGACAATAAGAGCAATAACAGCAGCATTTGCTGTGTTCTCAAGTGCAGCTGCCTTGGGATTACCCCTTTGGCTGCATTTACATGATGAAGTTACTTCTTGAAGTTAATGCATGACTTTGCAGTGGAAGAGGTGTAGATAGAGAAACCACTCTGCAGTATTTTATGCAGTACTCTCTGCAATATTCGTATACCTTTCTTTGTCTAATTGCATAAACGTAATGTTGAAATGTTAACATTGCATTCTGCTGTTAATTTAACAGCTGTTAAATTGGGAATTACTTTACTGCACACTGTAAAAGCAAAGGAAGTAAAGCGCGTTTAAACGAAATTGAAAAAAACTCATGAAACAACTTCTTGGTGTAAATGCAGTTCGTGTGTATTTGCTGCAGTTGCTGCAGAGGTGAAATAAACATCAATTTAGTTGCAGTTGCTGCGGCTGTTGCCAAAATTTGCACGGCACACACAAGAAATCCGAAATCCGAGCACAAAGGATTCAGTTCTAGGTACACACACACAACAAACACACACACACACACACACACACACACACACAAATGAAATGTCACTTAGTTTGCAGTAATTATCCTCAAACTCAAACTGAAACTCAACTAAAATGTCGCAGCTGCCTTTGGCGCGAGCGATTGTGTTCTCTCTCCTTCTCTCTCTTTCTTCATACTCCGTCTCGCTTTGTGCAATTGAATTGCTCAATTGCATGTTTGTTAGTTTATATACCGTACCCGTACCGCTACCTCTCCCCCATCCCTATACCCTAGCTGGCACTGATGTGTGCCTTATGCCACGACTTCCGTGCACATTCACCCCCCGAAATGAGACCGAAGAAAACTTAAGTGCATTATGCGGCAGCGTCTGGCAGCTGTCTGCACCCCTAATGCCCATTCGCTCTAACCTCTCGCTCTCGTTCTCGCTCCCACACTGATTCAAAGCGTTATCGTCTCTGATGTCGCAACTATTTCGATATGCTGCATTTTTCAATTTATGTGCAGCGCATTTGTTAGCTATTTATAGATTATGTATTTTCACTAATTGTGCAACGGTACTTGGAGCATGGAGTTCACATAAGTCGACCTATCGATAACATTGCAATCTATGTTATTTTATCTTAAGCAATTAGCTTCTTGAAAACTTGTTATTAAGTTTGGAATGCTTTATGGTCTTAACTTTACTGCAATACTGCAATAAAGTAAATACATATATATTCTTGATTCTCATCATCAGCTATGTTTAAATATCCATATTCATCCGTTCGGCTGTCTGTTCGTCTGTTGCTAAGCGGACTGCTCTCTCAGTTTTAAAGCTATCTTAATGAAACTTGGTACAGATGATTTTTGTTAATGCACCCAATGCATATGTCTGAATCGCTTGGAACGGACCACTATAACTTAAAGCTGACATAGGAAGTATCGAATAATTTTGATTTTTAAGAAAATTTGACCAAAGTTACCAATTCTGAGATTTTGCATTATATAAAAATATGTACAAAATTTCATCCAAATCAGACGAATATAACTTACAGCTGCCATATGAACAATCGGTTGAAAATTAAGTTAGTCAAATTTGATCCAGGCTTATATTGAATAACTGTCGATAAATATGTTTTTATAAGAAAAGCCCATATGCAAGCTTTTAAAACTTGAAATATTCATAGCCCGTCTTTCAACTCAGAAATATTAATGAAAGTTTTCATTTAAACTTTGCTGACTCAGCATAAACAAAGTGTACCTAAAATTCTAACTCAAGAAACTTGAATATATAGAAGGCATCTGTAAAGTTTGCATTATGAAGTGCTGCTTATCGCAGTCATATATCTAACACATAACAGACATATGTATATCTAACTATCATCTCTTATAAAACTTATCCCAAACATAATATGTATGTATCTATAAGCTTCTGACTCATGCGCATTTTCTGCGAATTTGCATGTGTCAGAGTGATAACAAAAGAAAGCAAAATAAATACATCAAGACTCATTCAACGAGACACCTTCAAAGCGCGAAGTTGGCACAATCAAAAAATAAAGTAAAGTTGCTTATAATCTGATTGAATCAATAGCGTTTTGAATGGGGTGGCGCAATTTGACTCCTTGAAGGCGCCTCAAGTTGCATATTATATTTACCGCTGTTTCAGCTTTTCCCAGGCAGCGACGTTTATAAGCGGCGGCGGCGGTGGCGGCGTTATGTTACTGTGTCATCATAAAGTGATATAAACAACTAAGAATGCTTAAGACAAGTGTGTTCGACTAGCAGTTACCCTCTACTCAGGCGAACATTATCCTGACAATCTTGCAATTTAATTAGTATTTTACGCTATAAATGTTGAAAATTTGGCTGTTATTAACACATTTTAATTAACCAGATCTCAGAAGAGTTAACAAAAGCCTAATGAAATTTTGTAATATATTTTCAAAAATCTTAATATTATTTTATCAAACTGTAGCCCTTGACTTCTCTGGGATCGTCAAGTTCAACGAACGATTAGAAAAACTTTAAAGTTTAAACAGTCACACATTCGTTTACACAAAATTTGTATACCCTTTATAAATAAGCAATAGGGTATAAAAAGCAGACCATGCAGTAAAGAAAAATAATTTAACGACGCATAGCGACGCCGCTGCGCGCCAATGAAATCAAAAAAACAAACGGCTGACAAAGATAGCGACGCGCAGTGACGTCGACGTCGCCGTCGATACCGACAGCAACAAGTCAGCGACAGCGTCAACGTAAGCGTCTGCGTCGCCGTCAACGCTGTCGCTGGCTGTTTACCTTGTGTCAGATGCCAATGCAGCGTAAATAACCTGACGTCTAAAGTTGCACAGACTTTAACTGTTATCAGCGAGCGTTCTCTCTCTACCCTTCTACTTCTCTGCCCTTCTCTTCTCTACCCTTCTCTTCTCTACCCTTCATGTCTATCAGTGTGTTGACATTGTTGCAGTCTGTGCCCTGCGGTTATTGTTAAGCTTTTTACAGTATTTTCACACTATGTGTGAGCAGCTTAAAGCTTAAAGCTTAATTGCTTTTGTTTATTGTACTTTTGTTCAATTTTCCTAATTAGTAGAAAAAAAGACGTTCTTTATCTTTTTGTAGATAATGCTCAAAAAGAAATAAATTAAAAATAGATCTTCAAAGTTTAAAATTAATGTTGATAATTATCTTACTGAGTGTAATGCACTATTTTGATGAATTCTGAAAGCCGTACATATACATACTTATGTCAGAATCGGGCAGATCGGATTACTATAACATATAGTTGCCGATCAGCTGAAAATTTTGTTTTTGCGATAACTTGAACAAACTTATTAAGTTTTAGCATTTTCTACGCAAGTTTTAAAAATTTTTTTAAAATCGGTCGACTATATTTTTTTTATGGGAACAATCTGTTAAATTAGGAGTTGTTGCATGAACAACTTTTTTAGATATTCCAACCAAACTCACCTGTACTTAATGTTATTATGTTCTGCGAATGTTAGCTGAGTTTGATCAAAATCGGGCTACTATATCTTTAACTTGTCATAGGAACAGTCGGTTGGAAATTATGTTTTCATATAAAAAACTTTTCTGCATAGATAAATGTATATCTCACGCCGAAAATAACTTTTCTATATTGTTACATAAAATATAACAATTTTTTTGGGTAAACGATTTAAAAATTTCTGAATATATGTTTATTATTTTTCAATATATAATCGATCCAGACAAAATTGGTACAAGTATATTGCTCATAATATTGTTAAATTTTTTTTAAGATTTATTAAGATTTGATAAGATTCTATTTATAACCAGTTAATCATATAATATGTACTTAATTAACTTTGCTTTGCTTTTCCATTGTACCAGTAGAATTGCTTGTCATAAAACTGTGATCTATACTTCCAAAAGTATTCTATATAGTTTCTTATCTGCTGGAATTTGTACAGATTATTATCTGTGTTTTAAACTTTAAAATTTAAATCTAATAAACTTGCAAATAATTTGCCATCATTAAAGATTTGAAGCAAAGTTGTCGGTGCTTAGTATATGTTAAATAATAATACCTTGACCCTGAACATTATCAAAGCTGTAAGCCTACGTTATCTTGTTCGAAAGCTCTGAAGTGGCGCTTATTAAGTCATAGCCAAAGCTAAAGCTAAAGCACAGTTCACAAGCACTTGACGCCCGCATAAGTATGCTACAGATTTGTGCATGTGTTGAGCTTGACTGTGGCTGCTGTTGTTGTTGTTGTTGTTGCTGTTGCTGTTGTTGTTGATGTTAATGTTGCTGTTTATGTTGCTGTTGTTGCTGTGGTTGCCTTAGCTGCCATATCCGACTTGTGTGCATTGTAGTAATTTACTATTTTAGTAGCTTACACACAACAACAAGCACACGCTTTTGTTTTAATGCCTATCGCAGGAGAGACCGAAAGACAGAGACAGCGACAAAAAGAGAGAGAGAGAGAGGTAGAATGTGGGGGAGAATCGCACGCTTCAGTTGAAGCGCATTGTTGCTTAAACTTGCGCTGAAAAATCACACAATTTACCCAAGTGTTGAACAACGGCAACAACAACCACAAGTGCCCTGTGGCCTATCTGCCACAACAACAGCAACAGCAACAACAACAACGGCAACAATAATAACAATAACAATGGCAACAAGTTAACAATGCAGCGGCTTTTATATTAACAAGTAAAGGCAACAACAGCAGCAGCTGCGCAACAACAACGAAAAAAAAGCGAAAAATAATCCTGTTGACAATGACGCAAAACAAGCGAAAACATTGCATAAACTTGGGCGCACACACACACACACACACACACACACGCATGCACACCCACGTCGTTGTATATGCGTGTGTGTGTGTTGCGTGGAAATTTATGCTGTGGAAAATAATGCGATGGCAAACGCTGTCTGCAAAGCTTTAAGAACGCGGCATAAAACTCTTTTCGCTCTGCCATTATAGCTGCTTATCGGCATGGCGTGTGATGAGCGTGTGTGTGTGTGGGTGTGTGTGTGTGTATGTATAAGTGCTAGTATCTTAGTGCAGTAACAAATGTAGGATATGTGCTAAGGCTGCTGCTGCGGCCTGTGCGTGGATTATGTAACAACTCGCTGCATTTGAACTATGCGCCGCTTTGTCCTTTATCCTTTGTCCTTTGTCCAAAAACCAGAGCAGACAACATACAAATTCTTTTTATTCTTTCTTTTTTACTGTTTTGGCGCACTTTCTTTGCTTTCTACTTACTCTATTGCAGCTATCTGTGTGTGTGTGTGTGTGTGTGTGTGTGTGTGTGTGTGTGTGGAAAAGCCAAAATATTTGTAAAATTTTAGTTGCAGATTTGCTTTGGCAGCGACAGCCGCAAAACGCCAGCTAACATCCTTTAGCTTTACGGCACTTTCTCTATTTCCTTATCTTAGAGATGGACAATTGTGAAAGTTGTCCTTCACAACAAGAAAACAACTAACCAAAGTATACAAAAGAAATGGCCAAAACAGTTAAGAGTATCAACTATGTTCAAGTTACAAATGTGTTTTATATTCATTCAATGCCCGGTTCTTTTGATCGATTTTTAAGATATTATAAAATGATGCCTGCTTAGTACTAAATTTTATAAAATAAATTACCGTAAATGAATTTTCTGTTGTGAGAGTATAAACTTACGTTATTATGCTTTTTACCAAATAAAAAAAATTTGAAGAAATTTCAATTTTCTGTGGTTGAAATTTCGAATTTTTCATGTTACTCTATCTTAAATAGTATTTAAGAAATAATATTTCTTTTTACGATAAAAAATAACAAATATAATCAGACCTGTGCCCATTTCGGAGAAATTTTCATTCCAAAACGTTTTCGATTTTGTGTTCCTGTTTCCAAATTAAAGAGAAATCGTTATTTTTCAATGATATATTCAAATTTTTCTTATTCCACTGTCCAAAAAAGCAAAACTTTTTAAAACGAAATTTAAAGCGATATGCAGAATTCAGAGCAGCTTATAATTTTAAAACTTAGATTGAGTTCGGAAATGGAAAACGGTCTGAAAATATGCATGAATACTGAAATATTTGAACTTTCTGTGGAAAATACACGAAAACAGATTTTTGAGCAGCAACACAATATGAAAATTGCGACACGTTTCCAACTCTATTCTAGTTATCTATAGATCTAACTAAGTATCTTTCTCTCTTTGAATGTGTGTCGCGTCTGCATATGGCATAGTCTGACTCCCTCTCAAGTGATTGCCATCTCTTTCTTTCTATCTCTCTCTCTCTCTGTTTGCTCGGTGCACTCGTTTAGCATCGTTAAGCTTTCCACTTTCCGCTTTTGTGTGCCGGCCACATTTTTCGTGCTAATATCGTTAAAATGTTATTACAACGTAGTTTTTGCTTTAAATTTCGTTGCACTTTGTATGCTGCCTTCTGCCCTTCACCACTCCACCCCACTTTACTCCTTTCTCCAAATGTGTGTGTGTGTGTGTGTGTTTCAAAATTATCGTTAGTTTTGTTTTTGCCCTCACTGCTTGCTGGATTTTCGCAACATCGTGTAAAATTAATTGAATGTAGCTGCCTGCAGAGCAGATGGCCAACACAGTATGGCTTGAAAGTTGGATCTAGAAAGTGTGTGTATGCGTATGGGTATGGGTAAGTATAATGGGGTAAGTGGATAAGGGGGGGCAGGGGAATAGGGCACTGGAGCATATAATTTAGACGCTCACCATGTTGGCAGCTACTTAAATGTGCCTTTTCTCTTCTACAACTGCTTACAAACACTGTTGGGGCAGTGCCTTTGGGGGCAACTTATTAAATATTTATAGAGTTTTTCGAATCGTTTAAAATAATGTTGTGCTTGAAACTGTTTTTATCCTTTGTTACAATTGCCGCAAGTATTGTATTTATTTGCTAGAAGTTTGTCTTCATTTCATAGTTTCAATGTTTTGCATATATGCATTAATTAAAATTTCAAAAGTTGGAATTGTAAGACAACAATTGAATATGTTATTTTAAGAATTATTTTTTTGACAGGAATGGGAAGACTTGAGAAAGTAACTATTATTTATTTTAAAAATTTTTAAAATTTAATATTTGATATTCTGACATAATTGTATCAAAATCGGACTACATCTAATATAGCTGATAGCTGCAATCGGAATAATCTGTTGAAATATGAAACTTAAAAAACCCAACTCATTTGTATAATACTTAATGGTATTATGTTTCACACATGTTGACTAAGTCTTATAAAAATCGGGTGAGTATATCCAATCGCTGTCATAGGAACAATTTATACACAATTGAGCTTCTATGAGAAACCTTTTGAGTTGGGTATATAACATGTCTTTAACACGCCAAAGATAACTTTTCCCAACCACAACCTACCTGCTGACTTTCAAGGGAAAGCATAATCGTGAGCTTTGGAAAAACTTAATGTAATATTCTTTCTGCCTTAAGCTATATATATATACCTTAAATTGGAGTACTCAGTCTAGAATGTAATTATCTTAACACAGTCCGATTTTCAGCTTATTTGTTTTAAGCAAACTTGAAGCCAAGCATAACTCAAATAACCCTTACTCTAACATAAATATACTTTTTACATACTTATGAGTAGGTACTTTATGTACTTAATGTACACGCAACGGTGCCGCTTGTTTATACAACTCGGTAATACTTGGTGTTATCTTATCAGTTGTGTCTGTTGGGTCTGATTCTGATGTGATTAAGTTCAGTGCAACACATTGAAAATCGAGTTTTCACCTTTATCGATAGGCAGACGTTTCAAAAGTGAAAATGTAAAGGGAAAAAGATTACAAAAAAAACTGTGATAAATATTTGTATATGCTTTAAGCTTTGCCTTTTAAATAAACGTAGATACTATTTTTTTTTGTTATTTGTCTGACTGACTTCAAAGTTTATGCCCCACACAGATATAAATACTTATGCTATATATACTCTTACTCATGCAAAGATATACAAATAGCACAACCACAACTAAACATCCATACGGTAAAAGCAAAAGTAAATGAAGTCAGTTGTGGCACCAGTTTAATAATGCTTTGCAAATATTTGTTCGAATAAAGCAAGGCAAGCATATTTTATTTGGAAAATGAGACAAGTTTGTTTCCGGCTGTGAGCGCTGCAGAGTGGCAGGGTTGCTTTGGAGGGGGGGTTGTGCTGTTTTGCATAGCTAGTTATTTGCTGACCTTGGGCTGGCTTTGCAAATACAAAAGTCGACCAAACATTGCACTACTGATTAGCTTGATCCTTGGGTGCTAAAAATTAATGTGAGCGTAACCAGACGTGTTTAAAGTGTTGAATATGCTAAGAGCTCACGCATTTGTGTATTTAAAATGTTATTCATTCTAAACTGCTCACGAAATTAACTTAATAAATATTAAAATAATAATTTATTAAACTTAATAGCTTTAAAACAAGTAAGAATGCTCTATTCGAGTGTGCCCGACTACGAAACTCCCTGCTCCCAACTTGCATTTCAAGCAGTTCAGCGGCAACACAAGCAAGCAGCGTACTTAACTTGCCCAGTGCATGTCAAACTGTTGTTTCTGCCTGCTGAGACAGGGAAAATAGATTCTTCCATAACTTTGGTGCTATTTATCCGATCGTGCTAAAATTTACACAGCTGATCAACATGTATGTGTACCAAAAATCAAAGCTTTATCTTTAAAATTGTGGCTGTGGGAGTCTTTTGCGATTTGCGGGGGTGCGGGGGGGTGCATCCGAAATTTGAAATAAACTTGATCTGCGTATGGTATACAGGAACCTGCATGACAAGTTTGGTGTCTCTAGCTCTTATAGTCTCTGAAATCGACGCGTTCATACAGACAGACAGACGGACAGATAGACGGACATGGCTGTTGATCCTGATCAAGAATATATATAGTTTATATGATAGGAAATGTCTGTTACACACATTTGCAGTACTTTATAACTCCCATTCTCCCATTTTTAATGGGAACAGAGAGTAAAAAGTGAAATTGATAGGGGATACAGATATAATTAATCTAAATAATAATAAGTACTATGATTGGTATTCGAGTTTTAACTTAATAACTAAACTATAAACAAACACAACTTGAATCTACAATTGTTAAACATTCGAATAAAGTTTAAAGCAGATTTGACTAAGTTTTCATTAAAGTATTGTATTGTATATTGAATGCAATTTCAACTTAAGTAAATTTTTTATTAAAACCAGCAGTATATGAGTGTGTGAAAGTCTTACAATATATGGAAAAACTTATGCGGAGATATATGCACAAAATTCAATGTTTTAGTATTACAAAAGGTTAAAACCAAAGGTTATTTCCAACCGAAGACTGGAAAACAAGGACATTAGATACATTAGTAATGCCATAAAAGCTAATATTAAAATGGCTGTTGAAGTGAATTATATAAAATGGATTTTGAGTATGTCTACGCTGTCTTACAGCACTTTCCTAATAAACACTTTTATGTACTTACCTTCAACAATGCTGAGCATAAAAGGTATTAAGGCAGCTGTCGAAGGAGTTTACGTTTCTTTATATACTTGCGTTTTTTTAATAGCCACTAAATTTGGGCAAAAAGGGTATAACAAAGCTGTGAGCTTATCAAGTGTATTAGTATTTATTTGATAGACAGTCGAGTTAAATTAGTCATTTTTGTTGTCTCCACAAGCTTAAAGAACTCAACAATTTGTAGTTAAAGTACTTGACTACTGACTGGTGTAGAGGGTAACTGCTAGTCGATCATAACCGACTAGCGCATTATTCTTGCTTTTTATATTTTTTGAATTTTTTATCAGCGATGAAAAGTGAACTATTAGCCAGTGGGCCATTGCTAAAAGGCGCTCAACTGAGACGCGGCGTGTGGCAGGCAGTGTGGCAGGCGACAGGCGGCAGCAACATGTAACCATAACCCCGACGGCTTCCCTATAACTATTGCTATTCACATTCTTGGCATTATCGCAACCCGTGTGGGTGCTGCCAAGCGTAGCAGCAGGCAGAAGGCGACGGGCAGCGTTGGGACACGCGTCCTTTAGGCTTGTTGCCGAGGGGTAGGCGGCAGTTTTTTTGGTCTATTTGGTCGCTTGTCGCCTTATGTGGCACTTTCTTGGCTTGGCTTAAAGTTAAAGGAAATTAAAATGGTCAGAAGAGCAGCTGAGACGGCGAAAAGAACTTCATAGTTGAATAAAGCCAGGCAAAAACTATTCAATTGTGGTTATTTCATGATGGGCTTATCTGGCCGGAAATGAGAACGCTACGCATTGACAGATGCACTGCCAAAGATGCAAATGTGTGGCACTTATCAGCTATCAGCTGGCTTTTGTTACAAGCAAACACACACACACACACAAAGCTATACACTTGAACATTCTTTTGTCTATTGTGTGCGGCATAAGTTTTGTGTTTATCTTTTAAGGCCCGCAGCTTTTGCTTGTTGGCTGTGAAAACGTTTCAACGAATTTCATCGTTTTACGTTTTTCGTCTATGGCCTCTTTTCATCAATCAAAAGTGCGTGAAATCAAAAATGTATGCCTCATTGGCAGTTGGGGCACGCGTGAACGCATTCGCAAAAGGCGTATCACGAATCAGAAGGCCGATAAAAACCGTAACAGAAGAAAGCGTCAGGCGCAGATATGCGGTCAACAAAGCAGAAGAAAATTCCCATAAAATGGACCCAATAAAATTGTGAAATGCACAATCGTACATACTCCTACATGCATATGTGTGTGTTTGTGTGTGAAGGCCTAGGCAAAGAAGCAGCAAACCGCAGGGCAACAAAAATATAAATTTTATTAACCGACAAACGCAACAGAAGCTTACAAAGCAGATTCAGATACACTGATAAAGATACACAGATACAGATACATTTACAGTTACAGATGTCCAGTACAGCAAATGTTGACCACGCACCTTGGCTACAACAAGCGGGCGGCACAGTGGGCGGTTTGGGTCTACTCTACCCGCACATCAGCTGCATGCCGCACTATGGTCTTAAAACACCATTTTACTTGGCATAATATTCGAAAATTGTAGAGAAATGAATCTCAGATTTTACTAGAGTTTTCAAACATGACTTTAGTGGGCTTGTTCCCAGCTAAACTTTATTTGACAGTTTTTTTATACATATAGTATCCGATTATGATCAACTTAACAACATTTTGAATATATGTTAGATCAGAGGGGTTCTTCTGACGATTTATATTTTGATTAATCGTTCCATTTTCAACGAAAAGACACACAGGCCTGTTTCCATTTCGGAGAATTTTTCATTCCAAATCTTTTTCGATGTTGTGATCCTGTTTTCGAACAAAAATAGCAATCGTTCTTTCTTTTGAAATATAAGTTCGAATACTTCTCATTTTGGAAATTCAGAGCAATAAATTATGCCAATTTCAAATGTATTGATCGGAATCGAAAGTGGAACATTTTTGATAGTTATCACAAATTATTCAAATTTAGCTTAAGTATTTAAAAAAAAGTTATCCGAAGTCAGAAAAAAGGTTTAAACGCAATTCAAGCTTTGACAGATTATTCCTATTTGTAGCCTTATAATGTGGTTATCAGTTTCTATTATTAATTGATTCCTGACTCAGAAGTTCTGATGTTCGAACCTCAACAGACAGACATATGTAAAGGAAACGATTTGAAAGTTCAGCTTCTATATAACTCATAATTAACAGCTTTTAACTCAATATCGCGATACACACTTCAATATTATGTCTCAAAAATTGAATATAGAACCATAGTGCGCTGGTCAAGCCCCCACTACCCCAACTAGGCCATTGTTTGGCATTAAAATTGCATGAACTTGAAGTTGATTTGAATGTGGAAAGCGTCCAATTGCAAAGTGGGTCACATAGGTATATAACATGTGTGTGTGTGTGTGTGTGTGTGTGTGTGTGTGTGTGTGTGTGTGTGTGTGGGTGTGTTGAAAAATGTATCACCTGAGCGGGCAACCACATGCTCGTATTCCCAGGCGTTTGTGCAACATGTCACGGACAGCATAAATTTCATTTGGCCCCCACAGAGCAACAACAAAACTTCAACTTCAACTCAAACTCGAAACTGCAAACTCAACTGTTTAAATGTGCTCGCTGATAAGCCAGGCTGAGCTGATAGCAACAGTAACGGTTTTTTGCTGCTCTTGTGCTTAATAATTCTTTTCAAATATTGTTTTTTTTTTTTGTTGTTAGTTGTAGTTGCCACCACTTTGAGCTGAACATGCAACATGCACCACTTTTTCAACCCCTCACGCTGAAAATCAACGCACGGCAGATGTGCAGGCCACGCTGCGACGGCGCAGGACACGCTCGGCGGCGCAGGAGCAGGACATGTGCTCTGCCACATGCGGGACGCACAATCTTCCCCTCTCTCTCTCTCTCTCTCTCTCTATCTTGCTATTACCCTCTCACTTTGAACAGATCAACCCTAGAGCAAAATATGCTCGTTGTTTAATTACAAAAGGCAGCAGCCTTTCCACCCATGTTCATATTGCTATCATTTTGTTATTGTTGTTTTTATTGTTCTTGTTGTTGTTGTTGTTGTTATTCAATTTTTTTGTGTGGTACAGCCACTAGCTTTTACAAATATTGTTGTTGCTTACCAAATTTCATATGCTGCGGAAATCCTTGATGCAACTTTAAAGTGTGTGTTTGCACAAATTTTTGTTTTTGTTTGCCTGTTTGTTACAGGTTGTCCAGAATATTTTATGAGTATGCATAGGGAACAAAACAACAATGCAAATCTGGCTTTATTGATGTTGTTGTTGTTGTTGTTGCTGTTCTGCCCAACATTGTTGCATTATTTTGTAGTGTGCAGTCAATGGTAAAACCAAATATTTTGTGCAACTGCTCAACTTGCAGTCTTGAGCAGAAAGCAAAAAAGTTAAACCAGAAAAAAAAGGTTACAAAAGGTACAATTTCCATAAACAATGAGATTTTTTTTTGGCAAAATTGAGGCAATTTTTATATGAATATTGAGTTATTATTAAATACTATTAAATAAAAAAGTAGTCAAATTGTGTCTAGGCTCGTTTCTATAAAAAACAAGTAAGAAAAGTTAAGTTACCTTTGATGAAAAGTTGTTCATATGAAAACTTCATTTTCTACACATTTTTCCTATGACAGCTATAAGACGTTGTCGCCCGATTTAATATGAATATGAAATATAACAAAACGCAGAATATGTCAATTTTCTTGAGAAACAATAAGTTTGTTCATACAAAAAACTAGATTTTCAACCGATAGTACCTATGGCAGATATGGTATTTTTTAAAATTTTTCCCAACTTATCTTCCTAATCAACAATATACCTTATTACGGATACTATATTCATTTAACTTGTATTACCCTTTTAAATTATATACAAAATTGTAATTTCAATTTCATTCAAACTTGTTTAAGTTTTGATTAATTGTTGTAAATTGAAAGCTATTCTGCAAGGCAATAAATATTATATATTTGATATTCTTGCATTTTCTTAAATATTTGAATATAACATTCAATAAATAATTGGATTTATTTAATAACCATACAAAATATGCCATTCAGTAAATTGCATAAAAATAAAATGCACAACAGTTTGAATGTGGCAAATCATTTTTATTTTGCAATCAAGATTCAATTTAATACATTTACCACTTCAATGAAAATATTTTTCTCAATTGCGCAGACAACAAAGATGAGATTTTTTTGTTCTTTTGGCCAACAACTTGAGGCTCCTAAGGCCAAGAATTTTTTGTTTGCTGTGTAATTTTGCATAGTTTCATTGCGGGCGGTCTAAATCCAATTCAGAAATATTTGTGGTTAGCCTGATAGGTTGATAGAAAGTTGAAAGGGACAACTGAAGCATGTGTTAACAGATTGACCTGGTCAGACGGATTTAAGCTCTGTTTTTTTTTTTTTGTAAGTGTAAGTGCTAAGAAACTGACTGACCAACTGACCAAACGGCTCATTCATTCATTTATTCATTCACTCATTCATTGGCCATGCAAATCCCTGGCACACAAAATTTACACCTTGGGTGCAGTTTGCAAAGCCCTAGGATAATCCGCATTAGTTGCACAATGCAGCTGTTCACAGCATATTGCCAGGGCTTAGTTTTGCACTTGTTATAGCTTCTAGCTATATTTAGTATATATACTTTTCTATATAATACTTCAACATTAACACTTGTCGGCAGTTTGGTTAGCCAGGTCAAAATGAGTTCAACGCAACGCAAATTGAATCGTGTTTGGTTGCATTTCATTTGGCATTTGTCAAATGTCCAAATGTCCAAATGTCCAATTGTTAACCTCAATGCCGTTGTCTATGCAATAAAATATGTATTGCATATTGCAATTTTAATTTCTCAATTCATTTCATGTTCTTGGCATTGTTGTTTTTTTTCCTTTTGCCTGCAAAGGTACCATTCTCTACAACATTGCAGCCACAGGAGTGCCACAAATAACAAATTGCTTGTCATTGGCATCGTTGTGCCACCCATAGACCCAATGGACCCATTGGACTCATACACCCATACACCCATAGACCCATACACCCATAGACCCATTCAACAATTCTAGTGGCATTGCCATTGAGTTGGGGCCAGAACAACCTTCGCCAGCTAGGGAACATTGCATTTACAATTTCAATCTCTATTAAAATTCATTGAATCCCTTGCATTAGTTCGGTGAATGTCTTTCTATGGCACAGTGGTGCAAGCTCAATTATAAATTATTTTATAAGCTATTTGCTGAGCTTCACAACAACACATTTTGTTGAATTGAAAAGTGTTTTGAAATCTACCAGAAACAATTTAAAAATATGAAATTTAACGATTTGTCGTGAACATTTTAAAAAGTTGATTTTTTTGTGAATTAAATATACTCTTTAAACTGTCTAATGAATATGATCTTCAAGTGTGTTGAAATGTTTGAAAATCCCTCAAAAAAGTGAATATTATTTGAAACAGAACGATTTGTCGTGAATATTATAAAATTGATCTATTTTTATTAGCTAATTTTAGTCTTTAATCTCCTTTCTGATGCATATGATCTTAAAGTGTGTTGAAATGTATGAGAACCCTTCAAAAAGTGGGTTTTGTTTGAAACAGACCGATTTGACTTGAACTTTTTAAAAAAGTGATGTATTTTTATAATCTATCTATACTCTTTAAACTCTGTAATGCATATAAGTGTGTGAGAAACCTTTCAGAAAGTGGGTTTTTATTAGAAATAGAACGATTTTTCGAGAATATTATACAAAAAGTGATCTATTTTTAAAAGCTAAATTCAGTCTATAATCTCCTCTTTGCATATGATCTTCATATTTTAACATTTGTTATCGCTTTATAGTTATAGTTTTTAGTAAGTACTGATGGAGAACGATAAAGTGTATCCTGAAAGGACGTTTAGCTTATATTAATGGTATAATACGCCACCTTACCAAAACCCATGGCTATTCAGCAAACGATCTTCAAATTTAAAGATGAGCAGATATTTTAGTTTTGTTTGCATTCTGATCAAAGAAGACTGATCATTCTATTAAATGAAATGAAATAAAATAAAGCTAAAAACACTATTTCAAAATTGCTTTTATTCGTTAACTGATCTGTATTACATGTTTTGTTTTAAACGCTTTAGTAAAAAAACACTGATCTTTCTTATCAATAAATTTACTGAATAAATAAATTTATGCTAAATATATATATATATATATAGTTATGTAGCTTCCTTATAAATTATATATTTTACCATAGTCTATTCCTACTCGGCTTTAATGCCCAAGGCTCGAATCATGTCCGCCACCTTGCAACGCTGTAGTTTGTCATTGGAAGTCTTGGGCAATGCCTCAACGAAGTAAACACCACCACGTATGTGATATGCTCCACTCAAATGACGTTCCACAATGCTCCTCACCTGACCTGCCTGCAATTGTTGACCCTCTAAATCAGAAGTGCGCACCACAGCGCAGGATGTTAGATTGCTGGATATCTCGTCGGGAACACCAAAGACGCAGGCCTCGCTGACGCCGGACAGACGCAAGATGAACTCTTCAATTTGCTCCGGATAAATCTGAAAGTTATTGTACTTGAAGACATCCGTATCGCGCGTTTGTATGTACAAGTAACCCTCGCTGTCCAGATAGCCAATGTCTCCAGTTCTCAACCAGTAACCATCGGCACTCAAAGCTCGCCTTGTTGCCTCCGGATTGCGATAGTAGCCTGCCCATTTGTAACGCAGATGAGCATAGATGATGCCCACTTCATTGATGCCCAAAGGCATACATAACTTATCCAGCACACGCAGTTTTACATTCCGCATGACCTTGCCCTCGCTGCCTAGCGGACCACCCAGGTTCTTGCTGATGCCACCCACCTCGGAGAGTCCATAGCCCACAATGAAACGCATGTTGCCAATCAGCTCGTACATGCGTCTTGAGACTGCCCTGCAGACCTTGGAGCCAGCTCCAATTAAGACACGCACGGACTGCAGATCAGCCTTGATCTTGGGCAGATCGTTGTGGCATTTGGACAGCAAGGCAATCTGATGTGAAGCCAGAAACAGAAAGGTCACCTGATGCATGGGGACAATACGCAGCAAATAGTCCACCGTGTAAGGACGATTGGTAATGATGCGTTTGCAACCATTGAGCAGCGAGGCCAGCAGCATAATTGTGCCGGAAATCCAGTAGAGAGGACTGAAGGATAACAGCACGGTGTCTCGGGTGTAAACAGTTTGGCTGCAAGGCAGTTGGGTATGATGAAAGCTGTTTTTGTTGACAACAATTCCCAACTTACTTTTTGCAATTGCAGATCAAGCTACGATGGGAACGGGTTACGCCTTTGGGCATGCCCGTGGTGCCCGAGGAGCAGACAATAAAGGCCGTGTGATCGCCATTGAGCTTGGGACAGGGCACATAGCTAAGGAGTAACCGAATATAGTCTTAGCTTCAGCTAATTTCAACTACTTACGCAGCAGGATTTATGCATATATCCTCTCTCAACAGTTGCCTGACATTGTGCACGCCTTCAATACGACCATTCACCAGATAGATCAAGGCAGGATGAGCCAATCTTTCATTAACCGCTTTAATAATGGCATAGTTCTCCACATCGCAGAAGATGAGCTTGGGTTGTGTGATATCATACATATACTTGACGGTCTCTGCCAGAAAGTTGAGTTAAAAACTTTGCCAACATTTTTGAATAGCACCTTTACCCTGATCAAAATCCGGATGCAGTGGATTGATGGGCGTCCCACGTAACATTGCTGCAATGCAAATGCCTGTCAAATAAGTTGAGTTGTTTGCTGAGATGCCAATAACATCGCCACATTGCAGTCCCAGTTCCTTAAAGGCCTGCTCAATGATAAGACCCTGCTGTGCCAGCTGTGCACCCGTTAGCTCCATGCCACTGGGATCACAATGTTGCAGCACCTTATCCGCATTTAAATTCAGCACACGCATGGTTACCTCGCCAAGTGTCATTTCAGGACCATAGAATTCCTTGCCACGTGGACCCAGCCAGGTGCGTGTGGCTGCATCGTAGTGAACCTCACATGAGGCGCCACCGTTCATCTTTATGGCCTGAATATCACTTTTAAACTAAGTGTTTTACTGCTTTCCAGTATGTTTTTATAGTGTTCGTAAATGAAAAACAAAAACTGAGCTGTTAATTGCTCAGACACGTTTCCAAAATATTGT
Organism: Hirtodrosophila cameraria; assembly: GCA_949708635.1. Classification (NCBI taxonomy): domain Eukaryota; kingdom Metazoa; phylum Arthropoda; class Insecta; order Diptera; family Drosophilidae; genus Hirtodrosophila; species Hirtodrosophila cameraria. The sequence goes on along the minus strand of OX453089.1, from coordinate 9,586,569 downwards.
TATTCGCGTCACAGATTGTCATTTGTCATCGAAATTTGTTAAAATGGGATGCTGATTTTTGAGTTTTGGTCATGATTTTGAATTCCATGGCTTATTAGAGCACTGGAGCAGTCACAAATTGAATAAACAATTAGTAATCGTTATGAATACGCATGACTTAGTAATTAAGTTGTTTACGTTGTTAGCAAATCTTGCTCATCTCTTCATCCTCTAACTCTGTTCAAGTTTTCCACAGTGCCCAATTTACAGCTTTCAAAACAACTTTTAATTATTTCAACATTCGATTTAATTGTGCTTTTATTTACAACTGTGTTACAGCATATTGATTCTTTAGTTCCGACCAGATCCTGCGTCGCTGTATCTTACTGTTTGTAGTCTTGGGCAGCTGCTCCACAAAGTAGACGCCACCATGCAGATGATATGCCTCACTCAAATGCTCCACAACCACGGAGCAGATCTTTTGGGGCGTCAGTTGTTGACCCAACTCACTCTGATCGCGCACCACGGCGCAGGCTGTCAAATTTGTGGATATATCATCGGGCACACCAAAGATGCCCACCTCCTGAACGCCGGGTAAATGTAGAATAACGTCCTCGATTTGCTTGGGATAGATCTGAAAGTGATTATACTTAAAGACATCCGTGTCGCGTGTTTGAAAATGCAGACAGCCCTCGTCATCAAAGTAGCCATGATCGCCAGTTAGCAACCAAAGACCATCGGTTGACAATGTGGTCTGTGTATCCAGCGGATTGTGATAGTAGCCGCCCCAGCGCTGATTGAGGCGTATGTGTATGTGTCCTGTCTGATTGGGTCCCAGCGCATTCTCCTGGCCATCCAGTATACGCACTTGCACATTGCGCAGCAGCTTGCCCTCGCTGCCCAGCGGTCCGCCCACATTCTTACTAACGCCGCCAATCTCTGAGAGGCCATAGAGCACGCTGAATCTCTCACTGCCCAGCAGCTCATACAGCTGTCGCCAAATTATCAGTGGCAGCTTGGAGCCACTGCACACAAACGACTGCACGGACAGCAGCTGTTGTGGCAGATCCAAACGCTGCGACTTTGCCAACAGTGCCATATGATGTGGCACGGTCAGCACAAAGTTGACCTCATGACGCGCAATCAGCTCCACAAAGTAGTCCACGCTAAAAGGACGATTTGTGATCACGCGTTTGCAGCCATTGACCAGGGATGCGAGGAGCGTGAAGATGCAGGAGATCCAGTAGAGAGGGCTGAAGCAGAACAGCACCGTCTTTGCGGTGAACAGCTGTGGACTAGCAGGGGGCAGAGGGAGAAATAAAGTAAGATCGTTGCAGGCGGCAGTTACCGACTGTGATATACTCTGTTTTAAGCATTCTAAGCTCTTATTTTTCAATTACATAATTTATCCACTCAGAAAAAAGGTGCTAAGCAAAATAAGATTAAAAAATAGAAAAAATTTCTATTTCTTAAAAAGTATTCAATATGTTGGAAAATTTCTTAAAAGCGAAAAACGGAACTTGCTCAAAGACCACATTTTTTTCTACATCTTAAAAAAAAGGTTATATTTTTAAGAAAAAGATTTCTGAAAAGTAAAAATTCATTTGCAATAAAAAAAAAAAATAATTACCCTTGTATTTTGAAATTACATTTAGAATTAATACCATTCAGAATTAATTTTATTCTCGATTTCTAAGCGTTACACGTCCTTAAATTCATTTCGAATAGGTCTTCAACTCAAAGACGACCGTTCATTGTGATCAAGTAAGAAAAAAAACCTTTGATTAAGTCCAAAATAGTTTCGAAATTAAAAAAAATGATCTTAATATAAGAATTTTGTACTTCAAAGTACGGAATCCTTAATTTTTTTCCGAATGTGATAGCCTACCAACCCAGCTGAGCCTTAAGCTCTTTCCTCCAGACGAATTGTCTGCATGATATCAAGGACTTTAACTGACGTGAGAGCTGTTTTTGGCAGTAGAAACTTCCTCATAAACTTACTTTTCCCAGAATTATGCAATTTCTTCTACATCTAACTAACTTTTAGACCGACGGACAAACAGCCAGGCAGATATGGCACAAACTCAATATAACCTACTCTTCTCTAGAAACAGAGTATTTTTTATAGATTAAATGCAAGTTTGCGCACACTTACATTTTGGTGTTGTTCAAGAGACTGCGATGAGAGCGCGTGACGCCTTTGGGTAAACCGGTTACACCCGAGGAGCTGATGATGAAGGCCGTGTCGTCGCCGCTTAAATGCGGGCAGGCAAAGCTGTTTTGCAGTCACGGGAATGTTAGTTTGAGTTGTGTGTTTAATAGAACTACATACAGTGTTTTTGGATCATAGCCATCGGCACCATCCTTGAGCAAATCCTGAATGTTGCGCACACCGGTTAGACTGCCGCTGAGCAGAATGAGTTCCGTTTTAAATTTCAGACTGTTCTTAACGTCGGCTAGCGTCTCATAGTTGTTCAGATCGCAGAAAATGACCTTCGGTTTGCTAATCTCGTAGCTATAAGCCACCGTTTCTGTTAAGGGAGAGTCTCGTATGAAAGGTTTGCAAAAAACTGTGACTTGAGCTAACTGCTTACCCTTGTCAAACTCCGGATGCAGCGGATGTATAGGTGTGCCACTCAGTAGTGATGCAATGACCACCTCTGTTAGATATGTGGTATTCGTTGCCGATATGCCAACCACATCACCACGGTGCAGTCTCAAATGCTGAAAGGCATGGGCTAATCGACGACTCTGCTCGTATAGCTGTGCTCCGGTTAGAGTCTCACCCGTTGGATCGAAGACCTGTATCACCTTGTCTCCATGCAGCTTCAGTATGAGCAGCGCTACTTCGCCAAGTGTCATGTCGGGTCCATAGTATTCCTTGTCTTTTGGACCCGACCATATCTTTTGTAGGCTATCGTAACTGGTTGCCGTCATGATGATTTGTGCTGGGGTTTCTTCTAAATAGTTGCTCAAGAAACTAACTCTAATCAACTGAGACAGCCATCTGTTTGTATGGCCTATATATAGGCGAACTCAGAGTTGCCTATTTGCGACTTTACTTTAAAAGTGCGATCCGTTAATTGCCTCAACACGTTTCAGACGAGAGCTGTTATCTGAGATGTTGTTTTTTATAACTTTCATTAAGCAACGGTAATGTAGGTGACAAATCTTGAGTTGACATTGCTCTTGAATTTGATTGCCGAGTGAGAGACCCGATTTTAAGTTTTGATTGAGTATATTTTTCTTAAATAGATTAATAGATTAGTTTGCTTATCTTTGACACTTTGTCTGCCTATGGTATATACCAACATGTATACCAAGTTTGGTTGCTCTAGCTTCAAAACTGTGGAAAAAACCTGCGTTCATACGGACAGAAGGACAGATGGACATTTCAAATTGACAAGGATCGTTTATCCTATAAGAAGTATCCCTTATAATTTAATTCTTTACCTACCACATATTTTTTCGCACACCAGTTTTCTTTACCTTTTGCACCACTGTGCAACTCCAGCGATTGCATAATTTTAACGATTAAACACAGTTTGATCTCATAGCTCTGGCCCTGTGGTTGCTGCACGCGCCTTTGTCCTGCGTTCTGTGGCCCTCCATTCACTTTGTGAGATGCACAGGACACTCGCCAAGCGATAGAGAGAGAGAGAGAAAAGCGTATCCTTGATGCGTACACGCTTCATTTGCGTGCTTAGTTAGGAAATCAAGCGTGTGCTCCAGGACATGGCGTAGTCCTAGTCACAGTCACAGTCATAGTCACAACTTAACATGCAAGTCGCACGCAATGACTCCGCCTTCGTCTGTGCCACCTACGCCCCCAACTTTCTGTTCCCCCCCTTCCACACCTGAATGGAGTGAAATGGCAAATGCCTTTTCAAGGCAAACTTCAACGGGGCCAAAGTTGTTCAGCGTCAGCGAACGGATGCTCAGGTGAGCAGACATTGCACAGTGGTGCACACTGATAATATTTTACTGCAAAAGTCATAGTACTTAGTTCAGTTTAGATTTGAATCGGTCATTTCAAAAATACGACAAGTCCACCTTTTTTGAAACAGAATTCTTAGCAACGCTACTTATAACATTATTTGTCCTTGACATTTGCTCGGACCTGGCGAACTTCATCTCGCCCAAATTTAAAAAAAGCGGAAAATGTAAATTAAGTTAAAATAGCTTGAGAAACAAACACAATTTTCATACAGAAACTAATTTTTCAGCTTTATAGAAATTGTAGCAGAGTGCTGACCAAAATTTCCAATTTAAAATAAATAAATAAATTGAATAAAAATAGGACACATTTCAGCTGCTGAACAAAGCAAAAGAAAATTCTCAAAAAAAGCTGTTAACATCAAAAACAATCAAACATAATAGAAACCACATATAGTTAACGTTTTTTTAGTTTGCCACTTATAATTCTCAAACGGTTTAAGCAAACACTGGGTGTATTGCCCCACTGAAACCCAATTTAAAACAACATCATCTAATTTCTTTTCTCTTATTTTATATATTGATTGAATCTTAAAAGCAGATTAGTAGAAAATGATCCAAATTTGCTGACGCTGAATGATTTCAAATAAAATCTGCAAAGTCGTTCTTATAATCGAAATAATTTTTATTTTATTTCTTTTAAGAAGATTCATCGAACACGAAGTGTAGTTTTTTCTTTCATATATAAGCAATATATAAGATATAAATTGAATGACACGTGATTGATTAAGTGATTGCTACTTTGATTGAAACATTTTCAAATATCAATATATTCGCTTTATTTTCGATTTCATGACTTTGTCGGAGGGTGTTCGAAAAATTATCTAAAAAACCTTCTAGCAATTATGAACATTTGTCAAAAAATTTGAGTTAAATCGGCTCTGCCGGTCTCACGTGAAGTCGGTACACCCAATTTTCACAGCATTTTTAAATATAACAGATTTTTTGAATTAAATTGAATTGGTTTTCTTAAATAAAAACAAGTAAGAATACTCTAGTCGAGTGTGCCCGACTACGAGACTCCCTGCTCCCAACTTGTATTTCAAGCAGTTCAGCGGCAACACAAGCAAGCAGCGTACTCAACTTGCACAGTGCATGTCAAACTGTTGTTTCTGCCTGCGGAGACAGGGGAAATAAGTTCTTCCATAACTTTGGTGCTATTTATCCGATCGTGTTGAAATTTACACATCCGAAAGACATTGATTAAACATACATGTGTACCAAAAATTAAAGCTTTGTCTTTAAAATTGTGGCTGTGGGAGTCTTATGCGATTTGCGGGGGTGCGGGGGGGTGCATCCGAAATTTGAAATAAACTTGATCTGCGTATGGTATACAGGAACCTGCATGCCAAGTTTGGTGTCTCTAGCTCTTATAGTCTCTGAGATCGACGCGTTCATACAGACGGACAGACAGACGGACATGGCTAGTTCGTCTCGGCTGTTGATCCTGATCAAGAATATATATAGTTTATATAGTCGGAAATGCCTCCTTCTGTCTTTTACACACATTTGCAGTACTTTATAACTCCCTTTTTCCCATTTTTAATGGGAACAGGGAGTAAATACATTTTATAGTATTTTGTATTATTGAAATTATTTGCATAAATTTTTAGTAGTTCTTAAATCATTTATCAAGACAGCTGAGCAGTTTTTTACCATCAAATACTATCAAAGGCTCCACAGTGCGCTAGTCGAGGATTCTTTTGCCTGTCGCTGCTTGTCGTTAGCTAGTTTCAAGGATGGATTGTAACAGTACTGTCTGTGGGTGTGCCTGTATGTGAGATGTGAAAAATGAGTTTACCACTCTCAGCTGCATAAAGTTCATTTATTGATTTCACTTGAGAACTATGCCATGTTTTTGTTGTTGGTTTTTGGCGCTCACCTTGACAACAAAAGCGTAATTAATTAATTAACATGGCCTGGTAAATGTGCATACAAAATTCTCAATGTTAACTATATAACTATTATACATATAAGAACAAATAAAGTATCTGAATGATGATGGACTACAACAGCGCCAAGTAGCAAATAAAACTTTTGAACAACTTTGATATTGGCTTTTGATGAGGTCATTAAGCCGTCAAGTAACAAAACCAAAACATACAACAACAACAACAACAAGAATTTCTCTGAGCTGAAATCTCAGCAATTAAGTGCGAGAAATGTGCGCCAAAATGACACAAAGCCCAAAGTTGGTGAAAGGCCGCCACAAGCTGAGCTGCTGCAGGACTCACTTCGTCCTTCTACTCTTTCGCTCTTTTTATCACTCCTCTGCGTCCAAATGTAATCAGGCTCAACATTATAATTAACCGCAAATGCAGTTATACCCGCGAGTCCTTCGTACTGAAATGCGAGCCGCTTGGGTCCAGCCGCCGGGCAATATGTTGTCAACCCGGGGTTTTTTTCTTCCCCCCCCTTGCACCCTACTCCTTAACCACCTCGACCACGCCCACGCGCATAGTGGACTGTCCAAGCTCAGCTGCTATTAAAACTTTTACGACAAGTAGGCGAAAAAATTACTTAATTAAAATGATTGACTAACAGAAAAGTTTGTGCGAAATCATTTTTACTTTTTTTGCAGCCGCTGCGAATGCTCGTAACTAGCAAGGAATACTTTTCCGGAACAATAGTTCTTTCCGGTTGCGGTTCGCACTCTCTCTCTCTCTCTCTCTCCGTCTCTCTTTTTTCTTGCTCTAGTTCCCTCTCTCGCTTCACCGCCGCATATTTATTGTTTGTCTTTGGCCGCCGGCACTGAAATTTGTAGGAAACTGCGCGGACATGCTCGTAGTCTACCTCCTGACATGGCTCAGGGTCCAACTCCGGGTATTCCAGTCATGGTCCGACTGGACTTAGATATCTGGCGCACAGTCGACATCATCTTGTTGTTCATCTAACAAATTAACGAGCGCCTCAAGTGTTGTTGTGCGGTTTCCTTTTCTTTTTTTTTTTTTGATTCGTTTTTAGTATACTCTTTTGAAGAGTATTATAAATTTAAGCCGATTTATGTATATATATGACTGATCAGGATAGCCAGCCAAGGTCTTTCGGTTGTCTCTTTTAGTATGTTAAGATTTCATGAATTATTGTCGAAGATGATGTCGATATGATGGCTATATCAAGAGTAATATCATCATGAACCATGACAATGTTTTAAACTAAAATATCGATTATAACGATAGATTTTTTATGCTTCTAATCAGGTCAAATAGATAAAAACCAAATCTAATATTTTCGAATGCATTTTAAAAGTGTAAAAAAAAGTGAATTGATATCGAATAACATCAGGTCTGTTCCGGTTTTCACAGTTGACAAAATTTAACAGAAATGCATAGCTCTTAAATGTTCAAATTTTCGTTCGCAGGAATGTTAAATCCTACCTCAACGGGGAGATAACGCATTACTTGATCAAAGATAAGATTGCATCAAAAGTGAAAAGTGGAAATTGAAAGGAAATTAAAAGATCATATTATATAACTAACATGAATGTGCATTATCCGCAAGTTTATTCAATCATATGAATGTGCATTATCCGCAAGTGTATTCAATCTTCGACAATTCGTAAATGGATTTTTTTCTACATTTTGTTTTTCGTCTTGGCTTTTCACATCTATGCAGGCCGAGAGCCTTTGCCGGGAAAAACTTTGAAGTGTTAATGAATTGCAATGGAGTTGAAGTTAGAGTGGGAGTGAAAATGTGTATGGGAGGAACAGGGGGTGGAAATGAGTAGCTCCTGGGCATTGCGGTGTAATGACCGTTGGTTTCTGTGGTTAATTTTGCTGTATGTAATTGAAATTATGATTTAATTGAATTTGCTGCGTTTTGCAGCGTTGAGTGAACAGCTAAAGTGTTGAGGCAAACAGCGCAGACAGAAGAGCATAAAGTAAATTCAAATATGTAGGTAATATTTATAAGTGACCATCATCTTCTTATTTTACTTTTATTCATTTAGTTTAAATCGTTTCAATCACTTAAGTGCATCATTCTAATTGATGCTTTAATTTAAGCTTGTTGTGAATGGCTTTTTAGTGTGCTCTGTTTTATAATTAAGGCTTTCAAAATGTGTCTGCATTTGGCATTGTGCTTCAAACTAAATTGTTTTAATTGAATATGTATGTGAGCTTAGGTATTTTTGAATTTGTATTCTGTTCCTAATGAAATAAATTGTGTGTAAAATATTATTCAATTATTGGAAATATTATGAAACGCATTTGCAGCATTTCGACGAAATAATCAACTTTATAAAACAGATTAAAACAACATTTCCTAATTTTAAATATTTCAAAAAAATATATTATAGTAATTAATTTTTCAAAATGTTAAGCTAACATATTCTCATCAATGATGGATTAATCGAAAATCTAGATGAGATGTCCTTTCGAAGCGAATCTGCCTTGTCAACCCAATCAAACCTTGCATAGGTCTGTCAAAATGTGTTTTTGCACTTGGTTTGTATTTAAGAGCAATTTGTTTTAAGTTTCATTACTTTGTTAACAACTCATAAATACTCGATTTATGCTTTATTCTAAATATGTATTTTATATATATTCAAGAAAACACTAAATTTGCTATCAACAAATAAACAATTGAAGTGTAATTATGCAATAGAATTAAATAATTCATTGCAATTATGTGTTTAAGGCGTGATTACAAATCGCTACAAGACTAATAATCCGTTCAAATGAGCAATTAACAATTAATTAGAGCGCCTTAGTGGCAAGTGTTTGTGTGCACATACCACACCCTTAGGTACACTCTCCAATGTAATCGCACACACACACACACACACATGCATAATTGATGCCTGAGAAAAGACGTTAAGTGAACTGGGTCCTAGTTGGTCCTGGAAACTGCGCAGCCACAAACCAATTACATATTTGATTTCAAGATTTTCGTGCACTTAACCTTAAGAAAACTATGCTACTGTTAATGGAGACTCCACACATATGTATGCCACATAGACACATACACAAAGATACAGCGGGCTGAGGCGCAGAGTAAAGACTTACAAGTGTTTTTGCAAAATCCCTGATGGCATATAAAAAGCATTTAATTTAAATGTTCGTGAAATGCCTTAAACTTGCCATTGCCATTGCCATTTTCATTTTCATTTTCATTTCTATTTCCATTTCCATTCCCATTGCTCCGGATATGCCGCATTGCAATGGGCGCAAATTTTAATTACAAAATTCGCACATGTGGCCGTTATGCGACCAGTTAACTGGAATCGTTATGGAATAGGCGGCCAAATGGCTTGCGGAACCGGAAACGGTAATTGCAACTTTCATCGCCATACTGCGCATATTGCAGAAATCACAATCTCACGCAAAAGTTGACTAGCCTACTCCCTTGATCTGTTCATATGCAGGTGCCCCCAAGGCACACATGCTTACACTCACACATGCTCACACTCATAACACACTTACTCACACACACACACACAAACACTTTTACCCATATACGTACAAGGACACTAGCATATGATATTGCATTTTGAAGCAAACTTCTCGCTTTGCTGACAAAATTTTCGAATTCATTTTGTTTTATTATTTTTAAATTTCCAATTTAAAATAAATAAATAAATTGAATACCAATTTCAGCTGCTGAACAAAGCGAAAGAAAATTCTCAAAAAAGCTGTTAACATCAAAAACAATCAAACATAATGGAAACCACATATAGTTAACGTTTTTTTAGTTTGCCACTTATAATTCTCAAACGGTTTAAGCAAACACTGGGTGTATTGCCCCACTGAAAACCATTTTAAAACATCATCTAATTTCTTTTCTCTTATTTTATATATTGATTATATCTTAATGAAGAATTACTTTCCCAGAAATAAGCTGTCACTGTATAGCAAAGTTTCCATCTACAAGTCCATATTAAGTCCCATATGGAAATATGCACTGCAAATCTATGGCATTGCGGCAAAAAGTAATTTAAATTAAATTCGAACAGCGCAATCAAAAATTCTAAGGCGAATATGCAACGCACCATGGTACATTCGAAATGTTCCTAAAGTGGGTGATGTCATGCAACTACACGCATCCAAATATCTTCAACGCCTTGGTGGTCACCCTAACGCATTAGCCAGACGTCTAACCAAGACGCCAAGAAAGAGAAGATTCAAAAGGTGCCATCCACTGGACCTTTCTACCAGATTCCTATAATAATAATAATTAAATAAACTTGTAAATATTGTAAATAATAGTATGTAATATTATATTAATATAATTAGTTATATAATTAATTTATAATTAATTATATTAATTCTTTCTTCCTTTCCCATAAATGTAAAACTAGGTTAAGTTGCCGCTTAAGGTAGCAGAAAACTTGTTTAAACAAAATATACAAATTTTTACCAAAAAATAAAAAATAAAAAAATAAAAAAGAATTACTCAAATGAGCTCCAAATGTATATTTATTATTTTTAATGTTTTATTTGAATTAAATTCTGTGGGAACTTTACAAAAAATTTGTTAGATATTTCCACAAACCACAATCTACTTAACAGATTCCAGTAACATTGTATTTGATCTATACACTACGAATACTTCAACTGGAAATAAGAAAAAATAAACACGAACAGAGTATACTGCAGTCGGAAACATTTTGATAAGTTACGTTTTGAACAAATCAGCTTTTAGGTTTAAAAATGTTTCTAAAAAAGCTTCATTACACTTAAGCAACTTATTGATAAAACTAATGTTTTTTATGCGCTAAAAAAGCTTATTGTTCCACTGTTGGTATAGGCAATTATCGAAAGAAATACACATTGTCACCGTCATTGCCGGCGCTGCTTTAACTGACTATTAAAATGTTCATTTGGCAAATTTTCTTTGTTTTACCTTCAGCTTTTTTATGTGCGAATATTGAGTCTTTTTACATTGTTTTGCACACACGTGCCATGTGTGTATTTGAGTGAGTGTGTGTGTGTGTGAGTTTGCAACGTGGCAACCATTTACGCGTGTTTGCCTTTGTGTTTTATTGAAACAATTGCTCATTATGGGATGATGAAAACATATGCGAGTGAGTTTCCTGCGGAGTAGCAAAGTGCAGGACAAATTGAAATTTAATTAATCGTTGCATACTTTGAGGCGCAGAGTGTTGGGCGCTTGTTTAAAGAAAAAATGAACTAGTTTTCCCGTATAGACTAGAAAAATAGCAATTCGAAGTAGCATGGAAACTACCTACTTTACAAGTGACTGCCTTTAACATCCAAATTCAAATTTCAATTCAATTTCAGTTATGCTCCTGCCTCCATTTGTTTAAGTATTCCTTGATGGTTTATTCAAGCACAACTGCTATTCTCATAACATGCCCATAACTAAATCAACACAAGTGTGAGCAGGTTAAATGCTTGCAAAATATTGTGAAGCTAGCATTTCATATTCTGCATGGAAAAATAAATAATAAAAAATATTAAACTGCCTCCGATATTTTGCCTGGCAAATAAAACCCAACAACAGCAAATATAGAGAGAGAAAAATTCTTTAAGTAAAAAAAAAAAATGAATTTTTCCGAAGACCAGGCCGTATAAAATTTATGCTTTTGCCTGCATAAACAAAAGCAAAACAAGAAACAATTCAATTCATTGGATGACGACGATGACGACGACGAGGATGACGATGTTGCCGTGTATATACTTCTCTAGCCTGGTCTGTTCAGGCCTGGTCTGTGTGGGCCATGTCTATGCTGGTCAACGCCGTTGACCAGAAGACAAACTTTGTGCAAACTTGGTCAAAGAGAGAGCAAAAAAGCTAATAGCAATTCTTGGAAATTGTCTGGGCAACGTTACAAAAACGCTTTACAAAATACAAATATTGTTCAAGTAAAATGCTCAGCTTTAAACTTCCCTGTATATACCATTTAGAATATCAGTTAACTTGATTTTGTAGTATCATCTTTCGTCTATCGATATTGTCAATTAAATTTAACTTGCTGAATTAAATAAATATTGCAACATTTGTTGAAAGAATATCCCTTGTTCCTGAAACTGCACTCGGCTTAAATATCAAAATAAATATAAATTCGTGTGCCTTCCATTGTAATCAGTTTTCAGTTCAATCAAGGCTTATGAAACTAGATTCTTCACTCAGAAAACACAAGGATTCTGTATTAAAATAAGTTTAAAACTTTTACAATATTCGTCTAAGTTTGAAATAATTTCTTGAATGTACAAAAATCTTATATTAATTTCCTTTTTTTAAAATTTGAAACTATTTTGTATTACAAAAATGTAGTTTTAGTTTTAAGGCTTGAAACTCATTAAAGCATATACATATTATCCTTCAACACGCGCATCTACTCTATAAATTTATGTGTAGTTAGCGTTCAAAGAACAGGGTATATAGCTAACCACAGTCATTCAATTCAAGTTGAAAATACAACTCTGTGTTGCATTTTCTGTTTCTGTTTAGTTGTTTGTTTTGTTTATGCGGCTTCTGCTGCTGTTGTTGTTGTTGTTGTTGTTGTTGTTGCTGTTGTTGCTGCTGATGTTGCTGCTGTGTTTGTTGTTGCTGCTGCCGCTGCTGCTGCCGCCGCTGCTGATGTCGCTGCTGCCTTTTTATTAGCCTCAACGCGGGCACAATGCAAAAAGCAGCCTGCATCTTCTGAACCTCTTGTTTTTTGCACTTGCTGCTCCTCTTCCTGTTCCTGCTGCTGCTCTTGCTGCTGCTCCTTGCACTGGCTGACTGTGCGTATAAATAATGAAAACATAGAGGCAACAACCACAGGCAGCCTTGCGTAAATAGCTGCGTTGCTCGTCGCGCCAAGAAGCATTAACAGCAACAGGGAAATAGTAAGCAACAAAAAAAAAAAAGAAGAAAAGAAAAGCAATATAAGAAAAAAAGGAAAAAAGACGGAAATTTCAACTTTCGCCGAGTAATTTTGTGCAAAAACCGCATTTAAAGTTCTTAGAAGAGGCGGCAATTGGAGCACAGCAGCGGCAAAACTTTTTACTGTGCTGTCAGTGTGTTAAGTGCACCCACACATAGATACACACACACACACAGATACACTCTTATAGTTGCACTCAGAATTCAATGCATCGAAATGATCATTAATCAGCTGAGTTGCAAATAAATACGAGTACCTACATAGTACAACTAAAAGAGCAACTTGCAACTTGCAACGCCAAACAGCAAACAAAAAAAAAAAGTTTCTTGGCTTCTGTCATTTCAATTCATTAGTAGCTACAATTTTATAAATTATGCAAATGCAAATGCCGAACTTTTCAAATGAACAGCTTTAATTAAATAGCTGGCAGTGCTTTTGTTGATTTTCAATTCATGACTTCAACTTTTATAGCAGTTTATATACAAGATTTTACATAAAGTGACTGTGAAAATTAGCTTAAGCTGTTCAACTATCGAAAGGCTCAACATTTTGATAGTTGTTGTTAAAACTTCAAATTTGAATCAAATTTTCATGAAAAACATTTATGTTATTCAAAACGGATAAACTTGTCAAGTCTTAAACATTGTGTCAAATTTATTAGTTTTAAATTCAAAGTTCTTAAACTATTCATAAAAAATAAATATTGAGTAATAAAATTTGTCTAAGAGTTCATATAAGAACAAGAAAACGTTGTTTAGCATATGGGCATTTCCAAAAATGTCAAAGTCATTATTAATACCTATTTCTTCTGAATTATATGCTTTAATCGATAAAAGTTGTTCGAAAATTATTAAATCTTACAATTTACAATCCAGATCAATAATTATCGTGAGCGAACCGACTGGAATCTGCAAAAGTGACTTTTTGCTCTTATTTTGTTTATTTTTAGACCATTTTCTCTTTAATATTTACGTTGCCAAATGAGATGATACTTGATGAAAGATATTTTATAAGACTTTAATAAAAACAAGCACTAACTAATAGAAATATAAAGATATCAATTTAACAAAGCTTAACTATAAATGTTCAAGTGCAAAGTCAATGGAAATCTTGTAACGTTCGCGAGTTAACGTTCGCGATAGTTGCAAATTTTATTTAAAAAAAAACTATCAGAATTATTTCAAAATTATTAATAAATATTGAAATCTACATTATTTCTTTATAGTTTAAGATTATTTTCTACTAAATATTTCATTCATATGCGGAGATTTTTCAAATTTCCAGACACTGTCAAACGAGACTTATATATATATACATATTTTAAAAAATATGTTTTTGTTATTTTGTTTTCAATGTAAATGCGTACGAATGTAACGTTCGCGATCCTGCAAATGCCCATATCCTACTTTCATTTGTATTGATTTTTCTTAATCTACATTTATATATTTTTCTTATCATGCTCTGCTGCAAATTTACCACAAAATTGTTCGCATAATTTGATAAACCTACAATGCATCACATGTTTTGCTGCTCAAAAATGTCTTTTGTCACCGTTTCTAACGAAATTTGGGTTTTCTGGTGAACTGCTCAGACGTGTTTGAATTACACAAGACAACGTGAACCTCAGGGGATAATCGCAACGCCCAGCATATTATTAACTTAATATTACGCGTTCAAGGCTAAGCTGGCAGTCAATGTCAATGTCAGCGGCCGAGGGCTGTATAACAAGTTTCTCAAAGAAATAAGAAACATTCAAGCAAGTCTAATTTCGCAGTTTGGAAGATTTAATAAGTTTGCAAATTGCATTAATTATATATATTATATACATATGTTAGTCAATTAATAGTATTTATTCTGATTAATGCTAATTAAAACTGTTTAATAGGCATACAAAAAATGAATTAACTGTGCCTATTAGTTAATGTATTGGTTCAATGAAGCAATAAAATATGTTGCCATTAATATAGAAATAAAATAAAAATGTTTTTAATTTATGTGAAATGTAAATGTTTAATAAAAATTGTTTATTAATATATATTTTACACATAAAATGAAAAAAATTATACATTTTTATTAAATAAATGTAATAAAAAACAAGTAAGAATGCTCTAGTCGAGTGTGCGAGCAAGCCAAGTTTGGTGTCTCTAGCTCTTATAGACTCCGAGATCTGTGTGTTCATACGGACAGACAGACAGACGGACATGGCTAAATTGACTCGGCTGTTGATGATGGTCAAGAATATATATACTTTATACAGTCGGTAATGCCTCCTTCTGCCTGTTACACACATTTGTAGTACTTTATAACTCCCTTTTTCCCATTTTTAATGGGAACAGGGAGTAAAAATGATTGAACTGTGACTATCAATGTAATTATTATAAATAATTTGTTTGTGCAATGGAGCAATAAAATAAAAATATTTTTAATTTATGTAAAATAGTAAACAGTATACAAAGTGTCCAAAATTGTACATAAAAACGGAGTATTAAATACATTTTAACACACAAAAAGAAAGAAAATTGTAAATTTTCTTTGGATCAAATAAATGTAATTTGAAATATTTGATTATTTTCAAAATTTATTTATGCAAAGTAAAACGCGCAAGCTCTGCAACAAAATTCGCAAGTGTCGCAGTTTCAGCTGAGCATAACCTTGGCAATTCTGTAGCACTGTGCTTAAGTCCTTACACGCAATGTCCTTGAATTATAACTTGCACACAGCTCAGTTCGCAGTTCGCAGTTCTCCGTAAAAGTCGTCTATAGGTTATATATGGCTTCTAGTTGTATTTGTAATAGTACATATGTTATATGGCATTAAGTAATTTATTTCTCGCTTTGATTGTCGACAGCTTCACAAGGATTTTGGGATGTAATTAGCGAAGTTTACTGTTATTTTTATGTGCCGCACCGTTAGAGAAGTATAATAAAACATAGCCGTGTTACAAATTGAACTCTGTTAGTGAATTTACTTTAATTAGCGTTTGATTAACGTTTGCAATATCACGTTGAGCTTTTGCCGTGCAAAACCCCATGAATATGCATGTCAAGTAGTAAGGAAATAAAGCAGTTAGTAATGTTGGAGGGGAATTTGTAGAAGGGTGTTGTATTTTTAACGTTACTGAGTGGAAAATTGTATGTCAATTGAATGCCCAGAAATCAGTGCTTTAATTTGCATAGCATTTGCAAGGCAATCGAGCCAAAGGACAAACGGAAGCAGGTCAACGAGATATAACAATATCAGCAGGATAACGAAGGTAACGTTAACGGTTAACGCGCAGTGGCCAAGAGTGCGACAGGCAGTGCAGCCATTGCATGCATAAAACATAAGGATAACGAAATCTACAGGACACACAGTGAAAGAGACAGAGAGAGAGAGAGAGACAGAGAGAGAGGGAGCAGACAGGAAACGGAGCATTGTATAATTAAAATTGCATTCAAATGCAAATGCAAATGCGAATTTAAGCCAGAAAACGCTCAGAGCGGATACACAGTTTAGAAAGGTCCTTGTGTCCATGTATGCCTAGTTATCCTTGTCCATTCATGAGTTCTTCATTCATATATTGTCCTGCTGCTGCAATCCTATTAGGCCAGTGCGCGTGAGCACACGCAACACATTAGTTTGAAAGGATTTGACGGCTTTCAGAACCCATGCCCAAAATCGAAGATCCTTGCTTGGTCTTGTGCGTCTGCTAATGGGTGCATTGGTCTTAAGGCTTAAAGGAGACATTGCATTATACCAGCATATCTGTGCATGAATTATCACAACAAACGGTTTGGCCCACACTGACAACAATTCGCATTATTCGCATCCTTTTGTGCGGCGCGTCCTTTGAATCTATATATGCAAAAATTCCATTCACATTCTATGCAACGAAGGATATATGTATGTATGTATGAAATAAAGTGAAATGTGAGAAGCATATTGAATTTTTATTGAGCTCGTTGTTGGCAAGGATACTACGACTAAGGATATTGCCAGCATGCAGGCAATGCAAAATATGTGCGGCTCGTAAAAGAGTATTTTGCATATTTTGGTTCATTGCATTTTCACACCTATTCGCCTAGCTAGGATCAGGCTCAGGCACAGGCTTTGGCTTTGGCTCAGGACTTTGGTCCTGGCTCTGTTTCTGGCTTTGGCTCTGGCAAAAGGCAAGACCAAAAATGGATTAAGTGTGCTACAAAATCAACATGTGCCTCAGCTGCACGTGCCCCGTTACAGGTCACACCAACTGGCAACAGGTAGCATTAGTTGCAGAAGAGTTTTGAAGTTGTAGCTGCCCGCAGGTCGCGTGGTGGCATGCCACGCGTTTGTCACCTTTAGGCAGCTGGCCTGCCTGCCTGCCACACTCTCACGCTGTGTCTAGTTGTATGCCTGATAGGGGCACTGCTATTTTGATATGTGGCACACGTGCGTGAAGCTGCAGCTTGTCAACAGTTGTTGCTATTGCTGCGGGCCAGCAGTAATATTGCTCTAATTGAAATGCAATTGTATGGCAACATGTGGGCCTTGCAACAAGCTGCAACAAGCACACAATTCGCGCTTTGTGTCTTACAAAGTGTTTGTGTGTTTTGTGCAACTCAATCATAATGCGATTAGAGAGGCAACAATTCCAATTTGATGACACCAGCACACAACTTAATGAACTGCAAATAACTATTTGCATTTGTCAGCTGCTTTTGTACTCCTGTCGCTTCTTTTGTCCCCCTGTCGCTCCTATTGTGGCACGTGGCTGGCGTTTCAATATTTGCCATGCGGCCATGTAAATTTTACAGAAGCTGGCAATGGAGCGCAACAAATCGCAGCTCAACTGCAGCTGCATATCATACTTTGCATATTAATGGCCAAATGCAATTGCAACAGCAACTCTCAGCTGCAACAACAAGGAGATCTGCCGCAGCTATGTAATGCTAAGGACGCCAAGGACGAGTCAAGCGTCAAACGCAGAATTCCAAAGAAATTTCATACAGCACGGCTGCAAATGAAAAGGAAGAAAAAATTATTTGTTTGCTTTCGTCGCCTGCGATGGAAAGCTTAAATAAAGTTTTTTCTACTCTGCTTGCGCAAAGTTACAACGAGTATACTGGGTTTATGCAAAGTTATTGTCTACTTCAATATCTTTTTAATGCAAAGGCCACCAAATTATATATTCAAATAGTATTTGTATTATCATCTTCTTTATAGATTTGACCATATGAATATGAGAACAGAGCATTTCGTAGTCAGAAAGGTGTTTGTTTGACCTTCTAAGTTGTTTTACTTCATTTTATCTTATTTTTTGTCATATCACGAATGCAGATTTCACAGAATTGCAATATCAAAGCAAATGCTGAAAAAAATGCAAATGAATCGTGGTAAATTGAGAAAACGTTACTGGACGTTAATGGACGAATGAAGGGCAAAATGCATTGAATGGTTTTTTCAGTTATGTCATTTTAATATGTTTAAATAATCATTTAAGATATTTAAATTTTTGCTTTGTTTACATCTTTTCAGTTGTAATTTTATTGAATTTGTTTGTGATTTGTCAAATTTTTAAAGAAAATTAAAGCTTTTAATAAAATAAAACAAGAAAAAAACGTTAACTTCGGCGTGCCGCCCTTGCAGACAAGGTTTGCTTATGAAAACTTAATTTTCAACTGATTGTTCCTATGGCAGCTATAAGATATAGTGATCCAATTTTGATCAAATTTGGTCGACATGTGTAGAACGTGCTTTAATTGAGACATAGTGAGTTTGGTCGAGTTATTTTGAAAAAGGCAAAAATTTTTCATACAGCAACTTGTTTTCAACCGATCGTTCCTATGGCAGCTATAAGATAAATTCGTCCGATCTTGATGAAATTTTGTCTAAACTGTCTTAAAACTTAGGTTAAGTGAGTTTGGTTGAGTTATCTTGAAAAACAAAAAAGTTTTTCATAGAAAAACTATTTTTTCAACCGATCGTTCCTATGGCAGCTATATGTTATAGTGGTCCGATCTGGCTAATTCAACTATAGGTACTACCTGCAATAAGAAGAAGCATCTGTGCCAAGTTTCATCAAGATAGCTTTAGAACAAAGTCTTGAAAAACGCATATAAACAGACGGACATACAGACAGATGGACACACGGACATGACGGACATGATACGGCTGTTGATGCTGATCAGGAACATAAAAATTTTTTTCTGAGACGTCTCCTTCAATGCATTACACATTTTGTGACCAAATTATAATACCCTCTGAAAGGGTATAAACATTAAATGATATTAACAATTAAACATATTTACAGATATTCTGCTGAAACTGATAATGACAGCTTATTCAATCTTAAACTATTGAAATTTATTTAGGATATTTGAGTTGAAGATTTCTCATACTTCCAGTTTTGCCATAAAACAACTTCTCGTTGCAATTTTGTAACTTTACCAAGTTATAAAAGATTTTTCTATTTGAGTTTATCATATCACAAATCGATCAATTTTTGTCAAAGCAAATTAATAAACATGTTTACAGCTGCTCTAAAGTTGAGTGCTCTGTTACAATTTGACATACTATATAATGTTCACTTGGCTGAAGGCAAAATCCACTTAAAAGTGACTGCAATTGACTAAAGTTATATATATACTTTTTTTTTTACCATCCAGCTTGAAAGGTGTACTAAGAGCCATTAGCATTAGACAGTAACATTTTGCTTTTGAGCAAAGGCCGCTCATCATGAGCTTCATCATGCCATGAAACTTTGAGCTAGCCTGTGTCCAGGACATTTGCATGATTTTTTTTTTTCACGAGTAATAAACGTAGAAGCGACAACAACAACAACAACAACTACAAGTGTAATGCTATAAAACGAACAAGCAACAACAACAAAGGCAATGCCAATACTTAATGTCAGTCACGTAGCATGGACACTTTGCGTGCATTCACATTGCAGGCGTAGTTGCCACTTGCACCTTGCCCCTTGCCACTTGCCACTTGCTGCCCGTAGAACGTAGAAGCAGCAACAGAAGTGTTGAACAGTTTAATATACTTTTGATCTGAAGACTCCAAAAACGAAATAAACTAATAATAAAGTCGTCCTTTTGATTCCGATTAGCTTTCGTTTTGCTAATTTGAGATAGAGTTTTCAAGTGGCAATAACCTTTAATGTTTTGGAACTAGATCATTTTGATTGCTAACTTTAATTGTAGAGTTCATTTTCTGTTCAACGCAAATTTATTTATATTTTTTTAATGTGTTCAAAATGAAGAAATTAACAGAAACGACATCGAATCTTATTATCGATTCGTTCATTCGCCAAATCTTCATTTCCGGAACTTTTTCAAACTAAATTGAACTAAAATGTGCAACTCTAGTGCATAGTTAAGGACTAGTCACTGTGTCTGTCTACGTGTCCTGGCATAACGGTCAATTGGTTGGTATGCAAAATGCTTCATCTTCATCCTTGCAGAGCTTTCTCTTTATTTTCTTTCTTTTTTTTTTTGCTTTTCCCCATTGATTTGCCTTTCACTTTGCACACCAGCTGATAGCAAAGCAAACTAAAGTTATTAGAAGGGAGAGAGTAGCGTAAAAATGAAAGAATGTGAAAAAGATAGCAAAAATATAAATAGAATATTTAAGTAGGATATCATTTGAAGTAGTCGCTTTGATACGCTCGTTTTGGCTGTAATTTGATAAGCTTGGCAAAAAAAAAAAAAAAAAAAAAGAACGATCCCTGGCACAAATGAGTCGATACACTTTTAATAGTTTTTGTGCTCTGCTGATGCAGTAAAAACTTTTGCAACTTCTTTACAAACTTTTGCGCTCAGATAAACAGAAAACAGCAACAGCAACAACAACAATAACAACTGGCTATAATAACAAGAGCTGAAATAAGAGCCAGTAGAAGTCAAAACGAAGTGTTGACAGCTTGATGTTACACACACACACACACACTTAAACACGCACACATGTGCAGCTATAGAAAGTTTTGGACAGCTCAAATGTATTGTATACAAATGCACTTTCTACGACCAGAACTAAAACTACCAGCAGCACTCTCACTCTGAAGTCCTTGGCCAAAATAGCCAAGTTTTCCTTTTCAATTTGAACTTCTGACAAAGGCCCAACAACAACAACAACAGCAGAAAAAGTCAACCTGCAAAAGTTGTGCGCACAAAAAGCATAGCATTGGCCAAAGTTATGCTCAGCATTATTAGAAATTGATTTTGATTGCATTTACACTATCCATGCAAATACAGTACTCTCCCCCAAAGGCTGTTACACACAATCACAATCACATTCGCCTAGAATTGAATGCTAGCAGGTCAATTGCCTTTGTCATAAGCTGCAATTGAAAGATTTTACTTTAGCTTAAGCTTCACTTTCTGCATGTGTGTAAAGCACCCTGTTATATTTGTATACCCTGTACTTATTAAAAGATGAGCATATTTCAATGTTGGACGTAAATCTGTTCCAAACTGTTTAAATCATTTGAACTTCACTTTCTTTAAATTCAATAAACTTTTCTATGCATATATCAAAAGAAGATAATCAGGCCTGTTCCGAATTCAGTGCGTTTTTGAAAAGTTTTGATTTCCGATCGGAATGGTTTCTCGTTTGCTTTTCTCTTTTTCGAAACCGAGTTTTCATAGTAAAAAGTCATCTAGAGGGCATTGCTGAATCGAGAAGGGCTACATTTTCTTGCTCGTTTTCGGTTCTGATTTTTAATTTAATATTATAAATATTATTTGACTTTAATCTAACACATAAATTGTCTAATTCTTTTTCAAATATGATGAAGAATATAAGAAAATGGGGTTTAAAAATTTGTTTTTTTTTTAATTCCTTCTGTAATCTGGCTATTACTTTTCATTCCGCATTCATTGAAATATCTTTAATATTGTATAATCATTAATTTTCCATAAAAAAAGTTCAGAAATTCGAAATTAAGTAATAAAGTTTAAGGGGAAACAGCAATATAGATTTTCCTCGCCAAGGTTAGGACAGAAATGGATCTTGGTTCACGTTTGAGATCAACTGAAAAGCACATTTGATTAAGATTGTTCAAAAAAATTTAGATTAACATTATAACATATTACAGGGTATCGAAGAAGTTGTGCATAACTTTCTAGCTTATTGCATATTATGCATTGTTCAGGGCTGGAAAGTGTCAGCTGGAATTTCATTGATGATTTTTGGAAAAGATAGGCAACTCAGCTCGTCAATGAATTGTGTAAATCTATTTTCAAAGCTGTTACAGCTGTCAAAGTCGAGCTGAGCAAATTTATGAAAAGTTTCAATCAAAAAGTTTGCAATAAACATAAATTTACCACGGTAAGTATTTGTACACAAAGTAGCTGCCATTATATACTTGCTATATTAATCCTTTTAATTTTGAAAGTTTTCGCAAACATGCGACGTACTCTTCGAAAGTTTTTTAATAACAAAAATCCAAAGAGCTGAAGACGACGCGGCCAAAAAGAGCCAAGTTATCAACTTGGCCAGAAAACGGGAATAAATTTCAACGTTTCCGCACGTACTCTGCATACATTTCTGCACTTGGTCATGGGCTGACAACAACAACAACAACAACAGCAAGAGTAATACTAACAAGAACTAAAACTGCAGTGACTTCTCGGCCCGCATTTTGGCCAAAACTGAAAAACTTTAGAAGCAACTGTGCCTGGGGATGTTCTCTCTCTCTCTCTGCCTCTCTGACATGTACTGTCCTTACAGCTCAACTGTAAATACAAGTTATAATAATTTCTTTTCAATTTCCTCAAAGCAAATAGCAGACGATAGGGAGATGAGCTGAGAGCACAAATTTCGAATGCAACTAACGTTGATTCCGGCACAGGATTAGGGCCAGGGATTGCGGACGGAGACTAGTATGAGAACTTGGTCTGGGACAGAGACTGAGACTGAGACTGGGACAAATAGCATAAGTCCTCGACGGCTTGGGCAAATGTAACTCATTTTCTATGACTGCCACTTTCATCATTTTTCGCAATTTCTGCTTAAAATTTACATAATTCCAAGCAAACAAGCAATTTGTAGACATTTTAGCCATTTCAGTGACGCCATTTTGAGTGGCTGTCAAGAGTAAGGTCCTCAAAAACATCCACAGTTGCACATTGCACTGGTTATATAGCCAGGCCAAGAGCAACACAATAACTCTTGCTTGGCAATTTGATATTATCATTGTAGAAAATTCAACATGCCCGGCTAATTTGATTAAAATAGAAATGAAAAACAAGCTTGACAAACGTTTGCATCCGACACAATTGAAAAATGGTACTCAAACAAAATGTAAATGTAAATTTATAAATAATTATATTTTGTTGAGAGACAGCGATTTGAGATAGGCAACAGAATTCTAGTAACAATATTCTGTTTAAAAAATCTATAAGTTTTATTTCCTTAGAAATCTTATAAGGTTGCAGCGGAATGGAAAAGAGAGCTGAAAAGACTTCGATATTAATCGATATTCGAAGTCATATGTAATCAACTAACGTGTAATCGACTAGCCTTGAATAAGTTTTCAAAATTGAAATACACTTCAAACAGAATCTTAATTGTGACTTTGTATTTCAGTTGCAGATTAACTTTAAAATACTTTGAAAACGTTGAAATTCATTCAGAGGTATCCCCAACTGAACTTATCGATTAAAATAATTAACTGTTTCATTTGGTTGCATTTGCATTTGGAATTTGGCTGCAGAAATCAAAGGTGAGTCCATAAAGCAAACACGTGAGAAATGACAAAAAGTTTTCAGCACGCATAATTCAGAAACTTATTACTCGCAGCTGTTAACTTGGCTAAGTAGAAGTTTTGTGCGATAAGAGTAGACCCAGCATTTTGCCACACAATAAAACAAAAACAAAAAAACTTGCAAAATAATTTGCAGTCATGTTGCAAGTGCAAAATAATATGCAGGATCTTGCGACACAGTCCGCAAAACTGGGCAACAAATATAATAAATTCAATATTAAGTTGTGCCTATGTCAACATTTCATGCAGGCAAACACGCACACTACCGCACACAAACACACACACATATTCAGTCAGGGGTGTAGCATGCTAATTGGAAAAGGGGCAAATTATTTACATGTTTTTAATATAAAATTTCAATATGTCTACGCACAAACAATTTTATTGTTTTGTAGAACCATCGGTTCAGTTTTTAAAAAGTTATGGCAGTTTTTTTAAAAAACCATTCTTTGTAGAAAGTTGACTAAGATTTTTTTCTCAACTCCGGAAATTTTAAAAGCTGATTCAATATAAATGACAAATCCGTATTCAAAAGACATTCGCATGGAAATTGGTTAAGTTTAGACAAAACTACAGCCGATTTTAAAGAAAAAATTTTTTTTTTAATGTGGAAAAAAGCATTCTATATGAAGGAGTTTAAAAAAGCACGATTGTTAAACAAAATATGATTTTTTTTCAATTCCTTATAAAAATGTTTCGTTTTAGGAGAAAATTCCAATTGAAATCTTTAATTTTTTTTAAATGCGCAAATGCAAAATTTTCAATTCAGTCCATTAAACAAATTCGAAATCTATTAAACAAATTCGAAAATATGCACAATTCGCACAAAATGGCGCGGCATAGTTAGCTAGCCTACTTTGTATACATTTCAAAATAATTAAAATTAAAAAATTATAAATAATTATAGAAAACTTAGCAATAAACAGTCATAACAGCATCCCTAATTAGATACTTGAGATACGCCCCTGCACACAGTAAACACACGCACTCAACAATATTTGTGCTTTGCAAGTCAAAAGTTATCGCTAGGCAAACAGGCCAGCCAGCCAGCCAGTCGAAGTAGCGACCAGAAAGGACGAAAAGGAAAAACTTGATGCTAACCCCAGGAGCGGCAGCACCCAAAACATAAGCGATTGCAGCCCCCCCACACCCGCTTTCCCCTTTACGACTCAGCCTGCAGCTGCCTGCGTGTGCTGCTGTTTATGACTTGCTTTGCCAGCCATAAATAAACTTACACTGGCAGGTAATCATTTTCCGCCCAACGCCCTCTCCCCTCTCCTCCCTTTACCTCTTCGCTTGTATGCCGTCTCCCTTCCGGCTTCCCTTTGTGTGTGTGTGTGTGTGTGTGAGCTGATATTGTGCGAATTTTTTTTGGTTTTTACACGCTGTGGTTTCAATTTAATTACTGCACAGCAGTAACATTGACGTTATTTCATTAACCCACTGGCAACCTAGCGGTACCAGCTCCAGCAACCTGTCAATTGCAGGAGACGGTTGCGTCTCCTTTATACAAGTACACTATGCCACGTTTGTATGTGTTTGTGTGTGATACTGATTAACTGCAGCGTATAATGTGAAACAGGCTAAGTTTCTATGCCAAGTGTAAGGTTTTGAAGCCTACAAGATTTTTAAGCAAAAACGGGGAAACTTGACTGAAAGACACTCCCTATACAGGTCTGCACTATATATAAAAGCTATGTTAGCTTAGGTCTATCCTTATCTCTTAAGTATATCCTTATCTTTTGATGCAAAAGAAAACTTTCATACAAATCTAACCTTTATAAGTTTAAACACAATAGCTAAACATATCCAATGTTGATCTCTAGCTATAAGAAAGACTGACTAGCTTGGTTAGAAAGGCTTTTGATAATCAAGAATATATAACGCATGTAAAGTCCTTTTTCTGGAAAACTCTACTGTGCCATGTTTGGGGTTAAGTTATTTAGAATGGAAGCTCTCGATGATTGGAAATCAGCAAAATCTTTCGAGCAACTTAAAATACTAACTCTCAATGCTTGGATTAATTTTCTCAAATAATGCATAATACACGTTTCAAAAATTTGCTGATATTACTTTTCTTTAAACCGTTTAAAATTCAACCTGCTCCAAAAAACATGTTAAGAAAATGGGTTCAAGTAAAGTGAAAAGCATATTTTGACGAAGAAATTATTATTTTTTTGGAATGGACACACTTTGATAGTCAAGGATTAGCTGTAATTAACATACAGTTCCTAAGCACAAAGATATCAAGGATAATTTCTGCAACTGTTTTGGATCCTTCTCACTTTTAAGTTAAATATTGCATATGTTGCGAATTGTTTACATTAGCACATTATTTAACTAGATTTTTCCGAGTATTTAAACAGACTATGTAATCTTCTTCTTAGTTTGCTGGCATTTATTTATTATTTATAAGGCTTTGCCAGATTTAGCAGCTGATTATTTTATAGACTCGGCCGTAAATCCCAATGCAATTTTAGTTTACAACTTTAAATGGGGTTTCACTAAAACACATTTTAGACGACACATACAGGCACACACATGCACCCAAATGATGCACAACACACACACAAACACACACACAGTGGCTTGTTTGCCTGTGCACGTATAATTACACGGCAAAATATTCACATTTTGGCTTTGGCTTATAGTATGCCATATATAAGTAGGAGTCGAGTCGAGTCGAGTCGGGTCGAGTCCTGTGCCTGAAAGCCCAGTTTTCTGGCAGCAACTTTGGCCACTTCATATTTCATAAAAACATGCATTAAGGACTATTTTATGAAGCACGCGTCGAAAAGTTTGGCTGCACAGGATGCAGCAGCAGCAGCGGCAGGAGCAGCAGGACTCCTGTGCATGGCTCCTGTTAGGTATTTATTTAAGTTTCTGCTGTGCTGTTGTGTGTTGTATTGTGTTGTGTTGTCCTTTCATAAAATACCCTAAACGGACATCGATGTCCTTCCCCTTCCACACCCCCCGATGGCTGATTCCTTATGCCTTGTTCGTTGTTATCGTACTTATGTGGTTTATGACAACGCACTTGCAGGCCTGAAAGTCTCAAAATTCATGATCACACACTAAATGGCTCACTTTGGAGCAACAAAATTTCAAAGCCCATGCAAACATGGTCATGTCAATAAATGTGTGCTCAACGTACATCTTCCCTTTTCCCCTCTCCCATTGCCTCTTGCCCATTGCCTCTTGTTAGCTTTCAATTGCAAATTATGATTGTGCAGCATTCAGGGCCAGACTAGGCCTGTAACTACATTCCACTTTAAGCCATCAAGCAACCATATTGATAGCTCATTGGCATTTACAGGCAACGTTCAAAGCCTGTTTTCACTTGGCCATTTGCGATTGAGTTGGCCCATTCGCAATTGGCTAATTCAATGCAAAGTTTACATGGTTTGTGTTTACCTTTCAATTGATTGCTCAAAGCACTCATTACAAATTTAGTGCCTATACTCTGTGCTTATGCTTAAACACAAATATTTATTCAAAACTGTCTAAAACATTCATACATTTCACAGGACATGTTCAACCCGCTAAGTTTCGTTTGGAACAGCATGACGTCCTGTATGCGCATTATCATGGACACTGCGTTTGAATCAAACTATATGATGCTGCTGCTAAGTTGTGTGATGGCTCTCATACTCATAGTGCACCTTAAGTCGGCCAGCATACTAATCGATGATTACTTTCAACCAAATATAAAGACAGTACTTGCCCGTCAGCCATCTCCCATCAATATTGTGCGCAGCTTGACGGTACAGCAGGAGCAGCTGCAGCAGCTCCAATGGCACTGCTATGAAGAACTTCCGCCGGCCATTTTGCTGGAGAACAATGGCAGCACCGTCATCTTGCGAATCTCAACTGCGCCGGAGAGTACGCCGTATATCTGCGGTGGTGCGCTGCCTGCCAAATACTACTTTGTGGAAGCGGTTTTCAAGTGGGGCAGCTCGGAGCATTTGATTGACTCGCGCAAATATTCACTGGAGTTGCAAGTGTTGCATGCCACCAATTTGCCAAATGTACCCTTTCAGTATATAACTGTATCCTATCTGTTTACAATCACACGTCAAAGGAACACTCACCTGCAGGAGATTGTGGAAAATCTAGATGCTATTATGCAAGCCGGATCAGTTATCGAGTTGCCGCCCTTTGATCTACTCTCAATATTGTGGCCCTTCAACAAGTCCTACTACAGCTATCGCGGCACCTATGCCAATGGCAACACTGTGTTACCCACCCAGTGGATTATCTGTACACGCCCCTTCTGCATTGGCACCCGCCAGCTGGCTCAGTTTGGCCTCCTTCAAGGTTTCAATGGTCAGCCCATTGCTAAAAATGCACGTGAGGAGCAACCGTTGGGCAATCGTAGTGTTCAGTTAAATGTGTGATTTGATTGTTAAACTGATAAATATTCAGAAAAGATATAAATCGTTATTGAGGGCAGTACTTGTGTTGCAAAAATTCATCTTATACTATCGATAGTACTCAATACTTTTATATGAATATTAAAATCAATTTTAGCATATAATGTAGTTTGAGTTTATTGAGTTGGCAACAGAAACCGTATAACCGATGCTGTTGATGTACTTAAAAAGAAAGAAATGTTATTTTCAGCGTGCCGAAGATACATACCCTTGCAGAAAAGATTTACATAAGAAAACTTATTTTTCAACTGATTGTCCCCTGGCAGCTATAACATATATTGATCCGATTTTGATAAAGTTTGGTCAACATGTGTAGAACGTGTTTTAATTGAGATATAGTGAGTTTTGTCGAGATATTTTGAAAAACACAAAAGTTTTTTATACAGCAACTTGTTTTCAACCGATCATTCCTATGGCAGCTATAAGTTATAGTGGTCCGATTTTGATGTAATTTTGTCATCATGTATAAACTGTGCTCAAACACAGGGAAAGTGAGTTTGGTTGAGTTATCTTGAAAAACAAGAAAGTTTTTCATACAAAAACTTATTTTGCAACAGATCTTTCCTATGGCAGTAATATGTTATAGTGGTCCGATCCAGCTGAACTTGACATATGTACTGCTTGCAAGGAGCAGAAACATATGTGTCAAGTTTCATAAAAGTAGCTTTAAAACTGACGAACTATTTTGCATTTAAGCAAACGGGCTGACAGACGGACAGACGGGCATGGCTAGTTAGGCTTTGCTGTTGATGCTTATCAATAATATATATACTTTATGGGTTCGGAAAAGTCTCATTACACATTTCATTATAATACTCTCTGCAAGAGTATAACAACTTAATACATTGATACTTTTGATTATAATAATAATTATTATTAATAGCTATTAAGTCTTCTTCAAGCAATTAACCATCTATTGAAAGCTAAGTGAAAGTAGATTCTTTCTTATTAACATTCTAAAAGTTATGATTTTTAGTGCAATATTTTATTTATGAAAATATCATGTCAAATTTTCCATATCATTTTCCAAGAGTGCTGACCTAAAAAGAACTTTAACTACTGCCACACAACGAAAAATCTTTATATGTTTATAGGTAAAGTGTTTTATTGAAATGGTTTATAGAAGAGTGTGTAAGTAGTGTGATTGTTAAGTTGTTTTGTTCCATTTTAGCCATTTGATATAGCTAACCCGTGAAAATGCCCTGAGCATTATTGGTTTGTATCAGCAGAGTTCCTTGAGCTGTAAATATAATAATGAAAAGAGTGAAAAGATTAGAGTTTGTATGTCTTTATACTCTAGATGGAAGGACTTACGTTCAGGCGCCGCACTGGCCATAGCCACAATCAATGCCAAAACAAAGCCACAGATTCTGAAGAGTTGCATGTTGATGAGTCTGTACTGAAAGGCTGTCTTTCAAACAATGTGGTTTAATGTGTTTCCAGTCGATGCTTTTATAGCAACAATCAAAGCTGTCTGTTCAGAGAGTAATCAGTGGGGCTTTGCCCAGCGTGCTTATCTCAAGTAAAAAACCCAAGCAATTGAAATGTATAAAGATTTAAAGCGTTGTATTTGTGCGGAGTTGATAGCTTTGGCTTTAGCAAGTAATCAATTTTCTATATATTCGTGATTTGCCAACTATCAGTTGCAGGTATAGAGATAGTCCTGGCTATTTGACTGACTTGAATGCATTGAAGCACATAGTCAAAGTCAGTTAGCATTCGATTTGCAGCAGACGAACAACAACAGAAACAGCAAAAACCTGCTATTCGTTGGAATTTGCTCATTTTGTTAGCAGTTGCGCTTTGGCACGTTTTTGGCCAAAAACGGTTTGAAATTCCTTTTGGCCAAGGCAATAGGCAATAGCCAAGGCCAGCCGTAAAGCCGTATAAATTAATTTCCAATAAACGCCCATAGCTACTACAATGAGTAGCAATTGTGATTACATTTGAGGCTGCTCAACTTTTTACATCATAATTCCAATGGCCACAAAATTCACTTTGATATTACTAACATGAAAGTGAGCTTTGGCCATGCCTCCTGGCACAAAATTCGACGCGACGTAAAATGTTGCAAATTCCTCGTACCATTGCTTTGTGGCAGCAGCAGCAGCAGCAGCAGCTCAGGCCAAACAATGCCACCAATTCCAGCTTCCGTTTATTGACTGCCACACACACACACACAATGCGCAGTGTGGGCGGATTGCATGGTTACTGCCACAACTGTTAACGGCTCTTGCCACATAGACAGAGCGGGCGGGGCATGATGTGTGCACATAAATTGTTGTTAGCTGGAATTTGTGCAGTTGAAAATCAAAAGGATTAGCTGAAGCTACGACTTGTGCTTGGTCCTGGCTAAGAAATTGGCAGCCAGTGGCCATCCGACGCCGCAAAGTCGCCGCCAGTCATACGAGCTGTTAACCAGGCAACTTCTATTACAATTTATTTCAGGCGTAAAACCAGCCAAGGAAATATTTGCGGTAAAAGTTTCAAATAATTGTTGATGTAACGAACCATACAGCGCTAGGATAACTGGAAATGCTTTAGGTCTGGAACAATGAAGCTAAGCCAGGAGCAGCTATTGCAGCGTGGCAGCAGCAGGACAACCAAATAGTTTTGCGTTTTGCTAAATTGTTTAAAGTTTTGGCCATGTTCGCCAAGTGAATACTACCAAATATGAGGAGCGGCTTTTGAGGTCTGTATATAAACCAAGTCAATGCCCAGTCGAACCGTTTTTACAAGTCAAACAATTGTAGCTATTTCCATTGCCATCAGAACACACAAATACTTATGTAGGTATATCAATATACTAGAGATTAAGCTAGTCTTTAGTATGCATCTAGTGCTAGCTGGGGCATTTCCAATTGCATTATCAATTTATTATAAAGACAACAATAAAAGCAACAACTTTGTCAGCATTGCTGATAGCAAGTTTATTGAAAAACCTGTTTTTTTAGCATCATTTCGTATGATATGATTCTTACTGCGTATTCGTAATTGAATCGGACAACGGAATTGAGCGTGTTTATGGACTTGGTAATACCCTGTTATTTAATTGCAGAAATTTGCACTTCGATTTCAACTTAAGTAGAATGATTTGTTTATAAACTCAAAGAAACATACACACATTTTTATACTCGGTTTTAAAAATGGAAAAAAGAGTATATTGGGTTTGTGAAATGTGTGTCTGTCCGTATGAACGCAGTTTTTTCCACAGTTTTGAAGCTAGAGTAACCAAACGTTGAATATACGTTGATTTATACCATAGTCAGACAAAGTGTCAAGATCGGCCAGATCAGACCAATATAACACATAGCTGCCATAGGAACGATCGGTTGAAAAATAAGTTTTCGTATGAAAAATTTTTTTGTTTTTCAAGATAACTCAACCAAACTTACTTTACCTAAGTTTAAGGACAGTTTATAAATTGTATCCAAATTTTATCAATATCGGACGACTTTATCTTAAAGCTGCCATAGGAACAATCGGTTGAAAATAAGTTTTTGTATGAAAAACTTTTTTGTTTCTTTAAATTACTCAACCAAACTCACTTTAAGAACAGTTTACAAGTATATAAGTAGTCTTTACAAAAATCTAATTTATTAAACAGCGTATATCGCAGTCGGAGAACCCTAGCCCTTGGAGCACCTAATTTGGAAAGTGAAAAACTTTTCAAATTCTGCCAATATTATCATATCAAAATTATATCATATGATCGGCTTACTCATGAAATCGGTAGGCTGCAATCAACTACTTTAATTCTATACTGACATCTTTTAATGGCATTGTTACATTGTCAAAGCGTTATGCATGGTCAGACAATTTACATATCATTTATTTAAAATTCATTAAGTCAAACCGGTTCATCAAGCTGTTCTCTACACGTGTTATCGGAAAATCTAATACGAGGAAATCTCGTGCAGCTTAGCTGTAAATATTCACTTACGCACATTCAATTTCAAGCTAACTGCTAATGCTAATTAATTCGAATGTGTTTAAGTTAGTTATCATTTTGATTAGCTGTTTGATTCTATAAATAATTGCCCAAAAATACTATAAACTTAGAAGAAATAAATAAATCGTTAGAGAATGTTTTTAAGTGTTCAATTACACTTTTATATACTCTTACAGAGGATAAGACATTGAATTTGCGACTCTATAAAGTATATATACTTTTTATATTTCCAATCCAGAGTCCTTTCGATGTATGTAACTGCAAGTGCATTACAAATTTTTTTCTTATTTGAAATTGATTTTTATTTCAGTTCAAGCATTTATTTATTTCAGCTGTTGATAAGAATTATAAACAAAAAGACTTTGACAATTATAAACAACACAAATATATATAGTTTTATTATATCTGTTTATTCAAAAGATGTTCAGCAACAATTCTTAAAATTTAACCAGTGCGAATGTATTGAACGTTGTCTGTCTGAACCAACACAGTGCCAGCTGTAAAGATAATAAAATTACATTAATTACATGGATTATTGAAAGATTGTTTTGGATTAATCTAAGGATTATTGAACTTACGCTTGGGCACAGGCTCAGCACTGGCAAAGGCGGCAAGCAGGGCCAGAAGAACAGCAGCAGCTTTGAAGAATTGCATATTGATTGAAAGTGTTTGTATATTTGATACTGATTTAATTTGCGGCCTGCTGCGATCTTTTATAGCTGCCTCGATTGCTGCTGCGTCTACAGCAGCGCCTGTTGATGGGAAATTCCTATCAGTATGGGTTTTTATGCAGGTTAAAAGATCGACTGTTAGCACAGGTACTTTATCTGTAGACTATCAGCACATTGTTTATATTTATTCAAAATACTATATATAGTTGCCTGGGTTTTTAACGCAATTGAACTTTGTTATTGACATAATTAGTATTCAAAGTGTAAATGATAATTTAAATACAAACACAAATCCTACAGATTTAAAAAAAGAAGATTTATAATATATTATTTATTTTAGCCTCAATGTTTCTAAAATAGTTTCAGTATACAATACTTTAACTCCAGAACTTAATACCAAATCATTTTGAGACGTGAAAGTACAGAAAAGTCAATTTTGAATCTTCAGAGCTTATGTAAGAAGGATATCCAAACATGACCCTACTTTTTTAAACTTAATTCCGATTTGATTTATATTATAAATGTTTAATCTTTAGGG
Source organism: Hirtodrosophila cameraria (assembly GCA_949708635.1). Classification (NCBI taxonomy): domain Eukaryota; kingdom Metazoa; phylum Arthropoda; class Insecta; order Diptera; family Drosophilidae; genus Hirtodrosophila; species Hirtodrosophila cameraria. The sequence goes on along the minus strand of OX453089.1, from coordinate 9,553,438 downwards.
TATTTCATATATAGCTCCAATAATTCAAATATTTGAAAACATCTATCAAAAAGCCATAGTACTCGTATAATATTAACATAAATTCAACTATATGAAAAACATATAAACATACATTATCAGCTAAATTTGCATATAGCATATTAGCATCTAACCTACATTTAAATACAGTGTATTTGTGTGCAGCCAAATGTCAATAATAAGTAATAATATATACATATAAGTATATTAAAGCAAAATTATCAATACTGTCGGTCATGTCACTGGGTATTTTCTACGTATTATATTAAAGCTACGCTGATTAGGTAGACATTGGAATTTCCATTTATAGAGCTCCGGACAGCTATAAAAGCACAGCACTGTATAGATTGCTTCGTCAAATCAGAATTATTCAAGCAGAAAACAACATGAACTGTCTAAAGATCTGCGGCTTTGTCTTTGCGCTTATTGCGGCGCTGGCTAGTGTGAATGCTAGTAAGTATATATATATATATTTATATACACAATTAATCTGAAGCTGAAACTAATTAACGCATTACTATTTTACAGACACACAAGTATTGCATGCTAATGGCCATACGCTGATCCAAACAGATAAAACTCAATTCATACGCAGGAACTAAATGAATGCTGCAATATAATGAAAATAAAAATGTGTTTATAAAATGGAATTTTTGAAATGTGTTATTTTTTATTAGCATTAGATTTGAATTTAGCGGCTTTTTATTGCTGGTCACACTAAAATACAGCTGGTATTTTTTTCGCTTGATCGATTATAATCGACAATTATCAGCCGACCGCCACAAACAGCTGTTGCGCATTGCACAATTTGGTCACACTGTTTTGCTGCACTTGAGCAGCAACTTTGCACTGATCATAGAAAACTGGCGGAAAACTTGAAAAACAATTAAATTTAAAAGTGTTTTGAAACGCAATTTTGATTTGGCAATATATATAAGGGTGTATAAATAGTGTGTTTGATTTGATTTCAAATCTTATTGCAAAATGTATACATTTCACTTTGTTATCGCAGCGCCTCCAACAACAACAACAAAGTTCAACAAACGTGACAAGCTACAGCCAGAGGGCAGGCAAAAGCAGCAGCAACAATAATAAAACCACAGCAAAACCGACCGCAACAAGCCACAATCGGCAAAATCATCAACACTGGCGCGCCAGTTGCAGGAGGGGCAGTAGGAGTGGCTGTGGCCGACAAGGAGACGGACTCGTCCGTGTCAGTTGCATTTTTGACAACGCCAACGAACCGCAAACACCCGCGTGGAAGTCATGACAGATCCTCCGCCGACTGCAGCTGCGCCCCCGCAAACGCCGCCAGCAGCAGCAGAGGCAGCAACAACAGCAGCAGCTAAGACTCTAAACGCGCTGCTGCACATGCCCGCGCAGATGGAGCTGAGCCAAATTGAGTTGATCTATCGGGCGGAGGGTAATGCAAATTTGGTGCTGGCGTTGCCGCAATTTAAAAAAGTTTTACGTTTGCCAAAAATGATATCCAGCAGGCAGACGCAGCGGCAGTTCCAGGCACAGGCCCAGGCCCAGGACATTTGCCAGCCGTCCGACATACCAAGGCCGGAAGGACAGCCCAACGTTTCCGACCCAACTAAAGCATCAAGCCCAAAAGGTTGGTTGCTTTATTTGTATGGCATATACACAGATATACATATATATATAAATGTATATATGTATATGTTGTTACTTTTTGGTCAGGAAATGGTTGCGTGCAACTTCAAACACCCCAGCTAAAACCCAAAAAGTAACAACAAGAACAGTTGCCATTTCCAAACAGAGTTTTCTCTCTCTGGTTTTGGCCAATTTGTGTATTGTGCCATGCTTATTGCCCGCTTGGCTGGCTTTTATACTTGCTTTGTACTTCTAGTCGTACGTAGTACGTAGTATATGTTGTTATAGCCTTAGCTATGAACCAGCCTTTGTATCTCTGTTTTTTTGTGGTTAGCTGTGTGCATCTTTTGGCCATTGCATCAGAAGATGTGTTTATTTCATTTATCTTATTTCTTGCTATTGCGCTTTGCTTCTTTTCTAGCTGGCGACTTGACAATGCCGGATTTTATGGCTTATATCGAGATAATGCGCCGTCTATTAGGAAATGAGTTTGTCTGCGAAGCGGATATTGTTGCCATACCAAAGGAAGGCGATAGATTCTGGATAAACGAGCACATACGCGCCCACAGGCCGGGTGAGTTCATGTGAACATGACTTCATGTCACTGTCTTTGTCTGTCATTGTTTGAGTGTGTGTGTGTGTGTGTGTGTGTGTGTGTGTGTGTGTGTGTGTGTGTGCTGGGTATTTGTGCAAGCTTTTATGCTATCTGTGCTCATGGCAACGAGCTACATTTTGTATTTGATCAGCGTGACTGCATTGCACATCCTGCGACTTGGCCTTTGCCATGTTAGCTGCCATTGGCCGCTGTCCAAAGCCTTTTACCCGCCACGCCACTGCAATCAATCATAAACGAGCTTTTTATAGTACGTAGCCTCTTTCACTAACCATCGAGACTCGTTTGAGACTCTCACCAGTTTCTAAATTGTACATCAATATGCACATGCACATGGGACTGATTAGTGGCATCGTCAGCGTGAGCCGGCGCCGGACCAATAGTCGCAGTCATATATCAAAATTCGGTTTGAGCGCGGCTTGTGGATGGATATCCTAGCTCAGTTGTTGTAGCGTTGGCTAGCAACAGGCTGCAGGCGACTCGTCGGGCAAACAATTTATCATTGCCACCCGCTAACCCAGAGGCATCTCAATATATCAATAATCGGGGCAGGCTTCTGCACTTTACATTCATGTTTGCCTGTTTTCGTTGCTTTTCCACTTGCAGTTGCGCGTCTGGATAAGGAATTTGTGGGGCCATTCGGTCTGCTGATGCCAGATGTGACCCAATTGCCTGCCACGTTCGATGTTTTACTTGCCAATTTACAGGTGAGTTTTTGGAGTTGGCTTCGTTTTTTGGTCACTTGCGCTGCCCGCTGTACCCAGCCCGCTGTCCTCTTTCCGTTGCCCTGCTTCGATGGATCGAATGGGGCATTGTGGGCGTCATATTGGCGCTCTGCTCAAATATATTGTATATTTTGTACAAGGACAATATTGGCATTTTTGGCCATATGCGCTGCTCGCGTTCATCCTGCGGTTTAGCTTGTCCCCATCCCAGCTTCCCAGCACTAAAAAAAAAATATGTATATGTACCTATATAGCTAAAAACTCAAACCAGGGTCCATGCCATGGACATGAACATGGAAGCTAAGGCAACATAAATCAACGGTTCTTTGTTTTGAATTAAAGTGGGCAACAGTGTAAACACATTGTTGTTGCTATTGCTATTGCTATTGTTATTGTTGCTGCTACTCTTGTTGTTGTTGTTGTTGTTGTGGCGAGCAGCGGCAGCGGCAGTCGAAGCTGAAACCTTGCCTGGACCCGATGGCCGTTTCGGTTTGTGCGGTTATAAAAGATGCCGAAATTGCTTTGAAAGTGCCGCCAGAGCTACTAGTTCCGCATGCCCTGTAGTCATTGAAGCTATATGCTTAGGGTAGCTTAGCCAGTCTGAATTCAAAACTTTTATTACTTATTTAGAACTTGATTTTGTTTACAGTTATGAGGTAAGAGATGGGCTCCTCCTTTTGAACTTATAAAATGAAGGTTACTAAGTAAATATATTACTTTAAAAAGCTTTTTACCAAACTCAATTTTATTTTAACTTTGACTTTAAATACTAGAGTTGAAAAACAACCGATATCAGTCACCATCAAACATTATCGATAGTTTTAGGCGGCTGTTTTTGAGATCACAATCGCTACTTCTGATCATGTCAACTATAATTTATTCTTTTAAAATCTGTTTATTATAACTTTTCCAATCTGTTAACGGCATGAAATGTTGTTAACTTCCATTTATTCTTTATTTTATTTACTATCGATAGTTTATTTTATTCCTTTCTGGGGATTTTCAGCTCTTGTTCCTACGTTCCAAATACAAACTGGCATACAAGTTTTTATAATAATAATAATTTGTAAATTTCTATTCATTCTTTGTTCTTTTTTTTATTACTATCGATAGTATCGATAGTTTATTTTATACCTTTCAAGAGCTTTTCAGTTCTAGTTCCTACATTTCAAATACCAACTGGCCTAATAGTTTCCTTCCTATGAACTTATAATATTCACGTTTGAATAATAGATTTGAAGTACAACCGATATCAGTCACCATCAAATATATCGATAGTTTATTGCAGCTTCTTCGATACTTCTGTTCATATCAGGTTTAATGATATTGGGCACAGGATATCTTTGTGGTCGATAACAATACAGGGCTTTCAATTCGTGCTCAGCACGATGGTTATATATTCAATTTATGGCTTTGGTGCCAAAGCATTGACCGAAATAAAATTGCACGTAAAGGAAAAAAACAATAGTTACGGCGCCATAACTAACGCCATATTGTGTGCTGGACAGGATATGACTATGAGCAGCAACGGGCTAGCCAGTCAGCCAGGAGCTAGAGCTGGAAATGTAGTTGGAGCTGCTGCAGCAGAAGCAAAAGTGCCGCTTTTAATTGTGGCTTTAAATGTTAATTTTCAATTTCAAGTTGAGCCAAGCGTGTGGTCCTGGGCACGAAAATAAAAAACACATATATATTCTCTTACCTGTGTCCAGCTGCACATAACTCATCATACAATCAGCGCGGCAAACAACAACTTTTGTTTTATGTTGCAAAAATGAAAACAACAGCAAAAGCAACATGCAGCAGGACAATGGCATGCAGTTACACTTCATGTTCATAGCGATAACCTGACTCAGTTGCCAGCTGCCTGCTGCTTGATCCTGGCAGTTGCACTGGCTGCTGCTGCTGCTCTTTTTTTTTTTTGTTGTTGTATCTTCACTTTGCCAGTCGTTGGCATTTTCAAGTCAAAATGGCGTCAACGCTGGCAAAAGTTCGCGCACGGCACGCCCCTTGTTGTACCCCGTCATCCTGATGCATTTGCCATGCAAAAGCAAAAGCAAAACAATGAAACAGAGTATAAGCCAAACGAAATAATTTGTAGGCAAAGGACATGAACACGGACATGAACGCCGACATCTGCAGCGACTCCAACAACGACAGCGACAACGACAGCTCCACCTGTGACACCGGAACGGAAACGGGAACGGAGTGTGGAGTTACCCGTCTGGGCGATACATATGCCATCGAAATAAAACCGAAACAAGGCTGGCTCCAGTTGGCAAGTGATGTCAGCAATTTATTTGATTTAATGCCAGCGGGCGCGGAGACAATGGACTCGACCTATGAACCAAAGCAGTTGTTGTTGTTGCCAAGTGCAGAAAACAAGTGCAGGTGTCGCTATTGCAGCATGCAGCAGCTAAAGGTGAGTTGTGCCACATTTTGTTGTTATTTGATATACAAACATTTACCTTTGCAGCTGCACACGGGTAAAATCAAACGATTGGGCGACTATTGTCCATTGGAGCTGTTTTCCGGGTAAGTTAACCCCCCACATGCCCACAAGTTTATACAGTGTGCAAAAGGCTTAAACCTTAGTCCTAGGCTGCTGCACACACGCCTTTAAGTCATAAATTTCAATCTGCTCCATTTGCGTGTCCTGTCGTGCTTCATAATTCCAACACTTTCGGCTGCTGCTGCTCCTGCCTGCTGCTCCTGCCTGCTGCTCCTGCCTGCTGCCTGCTCCCATGGCTTGTCCTACCTACAAGCACTTGAATGTCATTTTTGGCCTTGCTCTACGCTTTCCGGCATGAGCCTTTATAACATGACTGTGGCCAGCAAAGGACAGTACAGTACAGGCCAGGACTTGGTTCAGTTTGGTTCTGGCCTGGTCTGGTTTGGTACCCGCGGCTCATTCGTTTATTTGTGGCCCGCTGTTTTAAGTCATGCGTGCATCCGTGCACGAAATTCAATTTGCTTGCGCTTTCATTCCGGTTTACCGCCTGCTTCGCATCCATTTTCATTTTCATTCTCATTTCTTTTTAGTTCTTTTTTCGCCTCTTTTCGGCTTTTTGCAGCCTTTGCCTTACCAAAAAATTGCTCCCAGCTTTTTTTTTCACATCGATTTATATCATCCATCCATCCATATGTATTAATATGTGTATGTGCATATGTATTTATGTTTTAATACTATTATTTTATATACATATATATAACTGTGTGTTTTTTTGTATCTTTTTAGTGCACCCCGTCGTATGCTTGATGCCTTAAATGCACTTTTCGCTTGCCCCCAAAACAATTTACGTGTATTTCAGAGCAGCAATTTAATTTATGGCGATCACGCGAATTCGATTTCCTGTGAAGAGCTGCATGCTCGAGTTTTTCCAAAGTAAGTGCATATTAATACAATTTCTTATCAATTTAATCATATATATATATATATTTGATGATCGAAGTAATGCTTAAAGTACTGCTTCTTCAATATGACCAGCTGCTGTTGAGCATGCTTATAATGCATAAATCTATATCAAAAATACACAAAACAGGGCTGTGTATCATAACAAATGTTAAAGGGCATTGTTTAAGTAAAGATTTTGAATGTGGCTGTTTTGGCTACGCTTTAAATGGGAGGCTGTTATTGGGGGAACTTTTTTTTAAAAGGCTTTTAAAGATTGTGTTTTTTTTAAAAGGCTTTTAAAGATTGTGTTTTTGAAATATGCATCGTAACCATCGAATGTCACTTAAAGTCGCCTTTAACTTTTTCTTTATTTCGTTCTAATCAAAAACAACAATCTTGTTCTATATATATGGTTCAAAGTTCAACTAAGTTGACGTAAATATAAAGAAAATATTTTGTGGGTACTATAAAAAGAAAAACTGATTGTCCCAAAAAAATAAACATTTCGTAGCTGCAGCTGTTTTGCAAAAAGAATAAACACATTGTAAGCGATAATAATCAGTTTACGAGACAAATACTATATATGTATATTGCCAAAATCTATACAAATATGCACAAGCAGAAGCTAGCTGTGAGAAAAATCTGGGAATCAATTGTTCAACACGCAAATATTCAATAAATAATGCAAGAAACAGCCAAATACAAATTCTCGAGTGCCAACCGCTAACATTGCCATTTTCCTTTTCCTCTTGCTGTTTTTCCTTTATGTATTGTTCACTCATTTCAACACCTTTGCACAACGTTGACAACAACTACGACAACAACTACAACAACTACAACAACAACGATGACAACTACAATAACGGACCCACAAAATTGGAATGTGCATTGAAAATGCTAACAAACGAAAATTTTGGGTTAAACTCACCAATGCCAACGCCAAATCGCAAACTCAAACCCAATACTGCTCCCATTCTCATTCGTTGCCAACACCATGGTCATAAAATCACTGAAATTCTCCAGTGAAATTATGGCGCTTATAAAACATTTGCTGGTCGCCTGCCTGCTCAGGGAATACAATAACGGGCTAGAAAAGGGGGCTGAGCAGGGTCGAAGCTCATACCAGACCCAGAGCCAGATCCAAAGCCAGAGCCAGAGTCAGATCCAAAGCCACAGTCACGTGGCAGGCGTTGCAATTGGGGAATCGGCATCGAAACGGTGTGGCATGGAGACAAAAGCTACAAAAACTACAGAAATTGGCGCAGCTAATGTTGATGCTGCTGCTGCTGTTGCTGCTGCTGCGTGGCAAGTGGGGCAGAAGCAGGTGGAGCAGGCGCCGAGGGAGCAAAAAAGTGCTGGAATAGTTGAGTTTGTCAAAGCTGTTGCTGGTCAGCCGCAGCGTTGCTCGACGAGAGCAGCTGTTGAAAAAGCGACCCAAAGGTACACAAAGCGTAGCAGAATAACAACAACAACAAGTGAAGCAACAACAGCAACAACAGCAACAACAGCAACAACAGCAACAACAGCAACAACAACAACAACATGCAAAGCAAACACAACAATTGCTTCAACCTGGCTGTCAGCAAACGTGGCAAGAACAGCAACTCGAATGGAAACGGAAACGAAAACGAAAACGAAAACACTTCCAACGGCGATCCCAACTACGACTAAGGCAACGACTTCGACTTCGAGTCTGAATCCGGATGAGACTCAAGCACAGATCAACGATGCGGAAATATTTCACTTACCAAAAAATTGTGTGCTGCAAAAAATTTTGCATTTGCAATTGTCGGTAAAGGTAAGTTTACAATTTGTTGGCTATCATCACTTTTGTTTATTTCTTTTTATTGTTTTTTTATTTTTTTTTTTTATTGAGGCCACAAACTCTAGAGTTTCGACTCTTTGCATTTGTTGGTCATCAGATGACTCTTTACTTAAAGAGGCTACTGGGTTTGGATTGTATTAGTCTGATTGTTTTTGTGAACAGTTTCCCATATTCCATTTGAGACTGGGTTTATAATATCAAAAAGTTTACTATATTTAATTGAATGAATAAAGAGCATTTGGAATTAAGAACAGGTCTGGTTGTTGTCTGTAAACAGAGTATATCGTAGTCGCTGTCTTTTTGCTTAAAACGCCTTTTGCTTTCTTTATTTTGTACTTATACTCGGCTTTCCAAAATGGAAAAAAAGAGTATATTGGGTTTGTGAAATGTTGTCCGTCCGTCTGTATGAACGCAGTTTATTACAAAGTTTTTAGCTAGAGCAACCAAACTTGGTATACATGTTGACATATACCATAGCCAGATAAAGTCTTAGAATCGACCAGATCGAACCACTATAACATATAGCTGCCATAGGAACGATCGGTTGAAAATCAGTTTTTGTTTAAAAAACTTTTTTGTTTTTCTAGATAACTCAACCAAACTCACTTTACCTAAGTTCACGGACAGTTTATATATGCTCACTAAGTTTCATCCAAATCGGACGACTATATCTTAGACTGCCATAGAAACGATCGGTTGAAAATAAGTTTTTGAATGAAAAAGTTATTTGTTTTTCAAGATAACTCAACCAAACTCACTTTATCTAAATTTAGTGTATACATGTTGATCAAATTTTATCACAATCGGACGACTATATCCTACAGCTGCCATAGGAACAATCGGTTGAAAAATAAGTTTTTGTGTGAAAAACTATTTTGTTGTTTAAAAAAACTCAACCAAACTCACTTTACCTAAGTTTAAGGACAATTCAATTTATTAAACGTACAGAAAACAGAGTATTTCGCTGTCGGGTGAACACGACTGCAACGTTCTTTCTTTTTATTTTTGTTTTTTTTTTGTCGTTGGTGAAGTGCAGTTGCTGCACAAAGGCAACGACAGCATGAAGCAACCTGGTTGATATTTCAACAATGCTTCAAGTGAGTGCCTCGTGCTGAAGCAGAATTTGAAAGGGGCAGCTAAACGGCAATCGGATGGTGGTCAACGCTGTGGGACTTTATGCTGGACGGTCACTTGGACGCCAGCCAAGTGGCTGGACAGCACCTTTTGCCAGATTGGGCAAGCTGTCAATGTCTGTCGCTAACTTTTTGCAAAAAAAAAACGTTTTCTATGCAATTACAGCAACATTTTGCTTATATGTGGCAAACGGGGCACGCTAAACATGCCACGCCCAGCTATCAAACACTACAAGCGCTGCTTAGCTGCGGGCATAAACTGGATGAGCTGCCGCCGGAGCAGGCTTATATGTTGGGCGCCACTGCGCTCGATTGCTCCATAATGTTGACGTTTCAGGAAATACGCTGCCAGGCTAAGCACAACAGGTAAGCGTGTAAAAAAAACACACACACACACACATACACACTTAAACACCCAAGCTAATCAGTGTTTTACTCCAACAGCTCGCTGGAACCTTGGCTGGTGTCGCTGCAGGGACGTCAGTTTCTTACCAAGGTTAGCGTGTTGGATCTGGATCCGAAGCCCGATAGTCACTTTCATAAATTCATAAAGCATACATGCGAAATTGAAAAGTGCTGCCGAGCATTAAATTAATTAATAAAGTCCACGTAAAACTAGAAGCACTCGCATCGAATCTGTGTGGCGCACAAAACTGTGCTATGACTTTTTTTTTGCCAGCTTATGTTTGTTGTTTTTTAGCTGTTTTGCCGCACCCCTAAAAACGTTTTTGCCGCTGCCTTTTTTTTTCTTGCGCTGTCAGGCAGTGTGGCAAACAAACCACAGGCCAGGCGAGGGCGAAAAATAGAAGAAGAAGAGCAAAAAAATGGCACACCGTGAAACACTCCTTAATTAATTTCCATGCGAATGCGGCCAGGACAAGCTGGAGCCACACGCTGCAAAAGGCGCCGCAGGATATGTCAGTCGCGCTAAACTGGGCTGGGCTTTGGTCGGCTGGCTCATGCTGCTAGACTGGTTTGGATCGACCTACCATCACCCCTCCCCTCAGCCCCTTCTCACTATGCAAAGTTATACTGACTGCTGGTGGTGCCTCAACGTGTGTTTTGCCAGTCGTGCACCGTTTGCAGAAGGCAGCAGTTGGTCAACCCGTTGCCTCTGGCCTCTGCCTGCATAAACAAACACAATTGGATAAGCGATGGGCAACAAAGTTGTGACATTCACTGAACAGCAATTGGATGACTATCAGGTGCGGTTTTATATTCGATTTTGAAGAGTGCTTCAACGCAGTTTTCATTTCAATTTTCAACATTTCGCATATGTCTTTAAAACAGGATTGCACGTTCTTTACACGCAAGGAGATACTGCGGTTCGTATGGGGCAATGTCTGTGGAATGACGGGGCGTATACTTTATGTTTTTTGTGTTTTTGTTGTTGTTGTTGTTGTTGCTGTTGTTGATGTTGTGTTAATATAATAAGCAAAACTATTTTCTTTTTATATGGCCAAACACGAAGCGAAGCAATCTGAACGGCGCCATTGTTTGGCGCATCCTTTTGTTAAGCACTCAACAAAACACACACACACACATATATATACATAACACTAACACAAAGACAGACACTCAAATACAAAGCCTTTGATCAAGTCCTCCATTTGCCCTTCTATGCTTGCCACAGCGTGCATAAACGCTTTCGTGAGCTGCGTCCGGATTTGGTGCCACGCCAAATGACCGAGGGTCAGGCCTCAAGTGTCAAGGTTCCACGCGACTGCATTGAGAAGATGCCCGAGTTGCGTGAGAATCCTTTTCGGCGACGTATATGTAAGTACAACTATAACCAACGAAACAACAATACATTCATAAGCAAAACGATTTTATTTTTGTAACCGCCCAACTGCCATGCCCACAAAACAATTCCAAATACCGCCTGGACCAAAAGGCGAGGCATTCTCACGCGATGGCCTGGGTAATTTATCCTTTGAGGACTTCTTGGATGCGCTATCCGTGTTTAGCGAGCAGGCACCCAGAGATATTAAAGTTTTCTACGCTTTCAAAATTTATGGTAAGTTCTTGTTTTTGTTGTTCTTGTTGTTGTCATTGTTGTTGTTGTGGTGCACACTTTTGGCCTTGTTGTTGGCCAACATTTTGCTCATTTTGTTTATGCATTTTACGCTTTCCCGCTCTCCTTTTGTATGTGTGAGTGTGTGTGTGTGTGTGTGTGTTTTCATTGCCGCAAACATTGCGAGTCCTGCCACAGTTATTTGTGGCCCATGTGCAGGCTCTTTGCCTTGCACACAGTTCAAGGACAGTCATATATTTAAATGAGCATTTTAATTGTTATTTAAATTAGATTCCAAAAAAGAAAATGTCGCGCTTACAAATTGATTTTATTTCTTTGTGGATTTATAGTCACAAAGCCAACAAATGAACTCAACGGCAATTGAGTGTAAACAAAACTATTCATTTCACTTTAATTTCCGTCTCTATTCAAGTAAATATTTTAGAAACTATCAATTAAATTGAAAATATATATGTATATACTATATAGCAAAAATGTCATAAAATGCAATTGAAGCCTGAAGCCTTGTTCTTTCATTGCACAAATAAATATATTAGTTTTTGATTACAAAGAGTGTACTCAAAGTAAATTGAATTGTGAATTGCATAAACAGAGTACAAAATATTCGACTTAATTGAATGAGAAACTAATAAATGAAAATGCACACAACAATATATGGCTGTAAGATGAAATGAACTTTCAGTTGATTGAATTATGAAATAAATGTTGTTAAAAACTTTCGATACCCATTAAATGAATCCAATGAAAAGACAGTTGCGATAGATCCAATTAAATTGTTCTGACACAAAACGAATTGACCTGCAATATATGACAATTAAAGTTAATATCGATTTTTAAATTTCAACTGCATTATAGATATTCTCAAATGCGCTTGAGCTAATGAAAAGTTCTTCATGAATTAATGTTATATGCAGCTTCAGAAATTGTCTTTAAAGCCAATTTAATATAATTTCATTACATTTGTATACCCAGCATCAACAGCCGAGTCATGTGCGTCTGTCTGTCTGTCTGTCCGCCTGTTTATATGCCTTTTTCAGGACTTTGCTCTAGAGCTATCTTAATGAAACTTGGCACGTATGCTTTTTCATTTTGCAGGTAGCACCTATAGTTGAATTGGCCAGTTCGGACCACTATAACATACAGCTGCCATGGGAACGATCGATTGAAAAAAAACTTTTTGTGTAAAAAACTTTTTTGTTTTTCAAGATATCTTAACCAAATTCACTAAACCTTAGTTTAAATACAGTTTACACATTATGACAAAATTTCAGCAAAATCGGACCACTATATCTTATAGCTGCCATAGGAACGATCGGTTGAAAAAAAACTTTTTGTGTAAAAAACTTTTTTGTTTTTCAAAATAAATCAACCAAACTCACTGAACCTTAGTTTAAAGACAGTTTATGACAAAATTTCATCGAAATCGGACTTCTATATCTTATAGCTGCCATAGGAACGATCGATTGAAAATAAGTTTCTGTATGAAAAACTTTTGAGTTTTTCAAAATATCTCGACCAAACTCACTATATCTCAATTAAAGCACGTTCTACACATGTTGACCAAATTTTATCAAAATCTGATAACTTTATCTAATAGCTGCCATAGGAGCGATCAGTTGAAAAAAAGTTTTCTTATGCAAATCTTTTCTGAAAGGGTATATATCTTCGGCACGCCGAAAATATCACTTTTTTTGTTTTGATATCCGGCTGGAATATATGGCTAACTAAAAAGTGTTTTGTAATTTGTAGCAAATAGTTTTTTGAATCAGTTAAGGAAACATATTTCTAATGAAAAACAAGCCAAACTAGTTTTAGCAGCAGTAAAAGTTTATAAATTTATTTGCTTGTAGTAACTTTTAGTTTATAAAAGCGACGCTGAGTCCTGTTTTATTTGCTTGCAATTCAATGATAATATTTTTAAAAACTGAACACAACGCTGGCACTTTGTCTCAATGTGCATTATTGGATTGACACAAATTGAAGCATGCAACGCAGCAGACAACAAACACATGCGATTATGCACACAAGGCACAGAAAGACATAAGAGACATACACACACACACACACACACACACACACACACACACACACATATGCACAGCAAGACATCAGAAACACACACAGAGAGATATACTATATAAGAATATGCTCTGTAACTTAGTTTTGCACACATCAATTGACTTTTATGCATGAAAATGTCAACTTTGATAATATGGCACATACACGCGCACATCCACACCCATACACACACACACACTGAGAGAGATAGAGAGAGTGAGAGATGTCCTTGTATGTACATGTGTATGCAATACTTATGCATGTCTAGCATGACTTTGCAGATTTCGATCAAGACGGCTTCATTGGACACGCCGACCTTATGTCCTGCCTGACGACAATGACCAAAAACGAACTGAGTCCGGAGGAGCACCAGCAGATTGCTGACAAGGTAATCGAGGAAGCCGACGTCGACGGCGATGGCAAGCTATCAATTTTAGAGTTCGAACATGTCATACTTCGTGCCCCCGACTTTTTGTCCACTTTTCATATAAGAATATAAAAGGCCATGCTGCATATTTGAGTATTGTGTGTAGTTTTATTATTGAATTGATGTTGCAGTCGTCTCTTGTTGCAGTTGCTGCTGCTGTTGCTGTTTTTGTTGCTGCCACATCACATAAAATTGCCATCAGTGTGATTAAGTCTGACCAATTGTCGTGACAATGTGCATGTCAAATGTCACAGCAGCAGCCTTTATAAAATTTATAAGCCCCGTGTGTACGAGTATGCATATACAAATACATAGACCCAACAAATGGCCAAGCTTGACAACTTTAAATGATATGACGCCAATGCTTAAGTACGTTGAATACCCTGTTATCAGTTCCAGCACAACGAATAATACCATATTTAATATGCCTTTAGTTGAATGATAGTTTATATATAAAGCAAATATTAAAGTACTACTATTTATATAGTACAAATAACAATACTTACCTAAAATCGAAAATAAAATTGTTATTATAATGATAATGATAATGAAACATGTAAAAAGTATTAGATTTTTAGTAAAAACTAAACTTTTATCTCTTGTATTAAGCTATAAATGTTTGCTATGATCTAAAATAAATGTTACTCGAATATCAAAAAAAGCAAGAATAGGTATCTTCAAGAATATCAAAACAAGCAAGAACTGTTATCTTCAACTTAATAAAGGATTTTCATAAAAAAACTTAATTAAGATATAGTAATTTGATTTTGACTTGATTATTGTTAAAACTAGAATAAGACTTGCATATGCTGAGATTGGTTGAGACATCTGAAAAATAAATTCAAAAAAACATTTCATACAAAAAACTTTTTGAACATACTGTTCGTATAACAGCTCTGTAAAGTATAGTTGTCCGATTTTGATCAAGTTTAGTAAAACATATGTTGAAAAACATAAAAATTGATGCTGATCAAGAGCTTATATACCTACTTTATGGGGTTCACATATAGCTCTAACACTTGTTTTTTAAGATACAAACTTAACAGTTCTAAATTTTTGCATTATAACATTTGTTTTTCAAGATAGCTCAAACGAATTTACCAATTTTAGCATTAGCTAAACATGTTTACAAGATTTCATCAAAATTGCAACATCTTATAGCTGCCCCAGGAGCAATCTGTGGAAATCTCTTTTGATTCTCAAGCTATCTTAACCAAAGTTACTAAATCTCAGTTTTAGTATGTTCTTGCCATGCTGATTAAATTCGAAAACTATATCTTATAGCTGTCACAGGAACAATCGGTCAAAAATGAAGTTTTCATATGAAGAACATCGGTTCGAAGATAACTTATCTTACTTGTATTGTATGCACTAGTCTTTAAGTTAGGTATACCCACTTCAACTAAAGAAACAGGATATGGCAGATGCAACCACAGCAGCCGTAAACATTTAGTGGACACTGTTGTTGCCATCTCTGCTGTTGACCCCAATCATGGCAAGCAGTCAATCGCACTGCAATGGATATTTGGCCAGTTGTCTGTTTGAGTGTGTGTGTGTGAGTGTGAGTGTGTTTGTATATTCATGTTTGTGTGTGTGTCCACTGTCAAAGTTTTATCAATTTGGCAATTTGAGCTTAAAGTTGCATGTGGCAAATACATTTTGGCGTTTTTATTAGCCAGTGCCAAAGCTGCTCTTATGCAATTATTGTAATTGCTTTTGAAGATACTACCACATAGATTACCCGCTAACACTTCCTGTTGCCTCAAACTATTTGGGCAACCCTTAGCTAATTGACTTGGCATTAAATGTATTTGTAGCATATTAATGTTGTTTTTGTATAAACAAAATAATTAAAAGTTAAGCCAAATCGTAAATTGTAAATCGCGCCGAAACATTTACACTGAATTCAGTTTTATTTTTCGTAGTTTTGCATTTTGTCTGTTATTTAAATCACGTTCAATTCATATTTAATTTAGTTTACTATTTTAATAATACGCATAATTACATACATATTAAATTTGTTTTTGTTTTACTTTTTGTGTGTGTTTTTTTTGTTTGTTTTGTTTTCTGCTGTTTAAATTTAGGCTTAAACATTATAAGAAAGTCTATTACAAGTATTCCATAATTGTAGATATTTATTTATATATATATAAGTATGTATTTAAAATTAAAGTTCATCCATTTAATGTCATCTAATTAGTTGTGTATTTAAAATTGTTCTTGTAGCTGATTTCAATTTGACATTTAACTATAGTTTTTTTTATTTTTTATTATTTTTGTTTCTTTGTTTTTTTTTTTTTTGCTGCATAGTTGCTATCCAAGTTGTTTATTGCATTTTATATTTGATAATGAAACAAAGAAAGTATCTATGTATGTGCTAGTGCTGCAAAACTATCGATAGCACTATCAAAAGTATCGATTGTTTTGAATCGAATTGTTAACACGATATGCATATGTCTTACCCAGCTTTTCTGCAAACTTTTGTCTATCGAAACTATCGATTGTTCGCAATCTATCGATTGTTTTGCAGCACTAGTAACTTACACACTATGTATGTATTTAAAGAAGTATTGCAAAATAACTAAACAAGAATGGCTATACACAAAAACAACAACACTTAAGTTAACATCTACAATGCTTACAATTAACATAGTATATTCCTATATATATATATATATATATATATTTATGTTTATATATGTAAATAATATATATGTAGCTGCTTAAAATCAAGTCGAAGCATGCGAAATATACCAAAATTATTGTAGGACTTGAAGATTTTATACATATACATATTTCTATCATCTTAAAGCGCTTTGCAATCATCGTTTATACAAATTTTGTTTTTCTTATTTTGACTTTTTGCCTTAAAACATTTTTCAATTCGTATACAGTTATGTGTGTTTTGTATTATTTCGTTTTTATATTCTTGTTGAATATTTAATATTATTGCTAAAAACAATATATAATTCAAATAGTTTAGCACGCCTCACAAACTGCGACTGAACTTATATGAAAGTTTGAATGTTATATGCTTAAGTTTGTATTTTCAATAGTCAATATTACATTTATGTAGAGTTGTATATATATGTTTCCAACGTTCGTTCAGTTAATGCCACTAAAAATAGCTCATTAATATGTTGCTGTCTTTTCAAGTTTATCTTCTATTCGTATACATGGTTTACATTCATTATAGTCTTTTAAATTTAAAATATGATCGTTTCATGGACGAGTTGCTCACAAAAATAATAAAAAAAACATGCTCACGACAACTGGCTTAATGGATTACATGCTTAAAGTTGTTAAGCAAAGTTACAGTTTTATGCTTGAGAGCCGTTTTCTAACCAGTTAATCCAGCTGTCGTGTATACCCCAAAATGTAAACTCATAATTTTTGTATAATTGTTTAAACATAGTTTTGGTTATCTTAACTAAATGTAACTGTCAAACTGTGTGTTTGTGTGTGTCTGCGTTCACCAGTTGCTCTAAAACTCATGAGTTCCACAATTGGAAAAACCGTAATCCGAAAAGCTTTCAAAGCTCTTCAACAAATTTCAGTAGACCGAATTGTGATGCTCGTAGTTGTTGTGGGCGGCGGCCGCATGATGCAAATACGATGGTATTGCTGTAGCATTTAGTTCAGAAGCTCGCCGCCGCAGCGCTGCAATGCTGTGTCCTCGCCATACATCTTCATCGGTGGCGCCATCTGGCGACTGCATGGCCTGATGACAATGCGGCAGCAAATTGCCGCTATCCTGTTGTTGCTGCTGCTGCTGCTGTTGTTGCTGATGTTGCTGCTGCTGCTGTTGCTGTTGTGTTGGTGTTGCGGACTGTTGCTGGTGTGTTACTTGCTGTTGCTGCTGCTGTTGGTGACTTTGCTGTTGCTGCTGCTGCTGCTGCGTTTGATGTGCCTGCTGCTGCTGCTGTTGTTGATGATGCGGCTGTAAATAACATAATGTTAACATCTCTCTCTGGTTTGTGTCTTGACTGCAACACTTACCATGGGCTCGCCATTCAGCTCGTTCTGACTGGCGTTACCCTGTGCGGAGAGCGGTGGGGGCGTCACCGATGAGCAGCTGTTCATATTGGGCGGTGTAGTGGCGCTCGGGGAGCCGCCCGGTACGCAGCCTACCCCCCCGCCAACGCTGTGCTGATACATCATGGAATCGCCTGTTTGACAAAAAGGAGCAACATTTAAATAAGAGTTTAACATACATATAGACTTTGCATTGACTCTACAAAAAGAAAAAAAAAAAAAACACAAAAATAATATAGAAACTGTAACAATGAAAACTTTGAAGTAGACATCAAAAAAAAATAGCCTGTCTCCAAAATGTCAATTAGCACAACTATATGAAATCAAATAAAAGACAACGAAGACGTGTCGTACAACGAATAAAAATGCCTTTGGGTATTCCTGACAAATTAAACGACTGCCTGTTAATTGAATGAACAAATACACAAAAATACGAAAAATACGAAAAATCGAAAAACCGAAAAGTCAGAGCGCTATAAAATATACGTTACTCTGCATAACTCTACATTTACGAGTATTTATTTATTTAACTTTAAATGTTTTTGGGCTACCGAACAAGAAAAAAAGTGTTATGAGTTCAAAGAAATGAAAAAAAAAAAACGCTGTCGTGTTTGAGCAATTGTCAAAAGAACTGGATTGTATCGAAAGCTAAATAAATAAAGCAGCAATCGAAAAGAAAAAAAAAAAAAACATAAATTTCAATTCAAAAAGTGTCAACGCTTGTCATGCAAATGGAAAATTTTCAAGGCATGTGATATCAATCAAGTGTGATGTGTAGGATGATGGTTAGGAGCAAATGGGGTTGATAAACATAGAGCCTAAACGTGCAACACCTACCCAAAGCATTTAGGCCATAGTGCTGATAGCTGCCGGCACCGAGTGCAGAGCCCATATTAATGCCCGAATTGAGGCCGCTATTCAGCGAGGACGAAAGTGGTGACGATTGATTCAGCTGGCCAAAGCCTTTTAGCCAGCAATTAGTAGCAATACACACACACACACACACACACAAAGAGAGAATAGATGGACAGATATATACATAGATAGAGATTCGGTTAGTATTAACTGATTGCACTACTTTTTTCCTGAGTAGCTATATTCACACTCACCCGCCGTCATGGGATTGACGCCAACGCTCCAGCGATCGCCGCCAAACATTCCAGTGCCGCAGAGTCCATCGCCCATGGCAATGTTGGTGATGTTTGCCCCAAACGGTGGCAAGCCATGCGACGGCAATAAAGCGCCCGGTGTGCGGAACACATTTGTGGTCTTCTTGCGCTTCTTCCACTTGGCGCGACGGTTCTGGAACCAGACCTGAAAGAGTGAAAAGGCAAAAATCTTTAAAAACAGTTCTAAATTTAAATGTTATATAAAATAGTTGAATCTAATAAGAATCAGTTCCAATAAGAAGGCAGACTGCTTTTATATCAATTGAAATGTTATAATTTACGAAGCTGTGATAAAGAATATGACTGTTACAACCGTTCAACCACTTTCAATTGACTTGATGAATTTGAGGCAACGGAAGTAACTAGAGCTGGGAAAAACTTAAGGGAATTTTGATTTTAATTATATTCACCATATTTAAACACTGATAAAAATAAATATCTCCAAGTCAAACATGAAGTTGAACCATCTTTGAAATCCCCAGCGGTAGAAATAAGAACGCCTGACTAAATCAGCTCTGAGTTCATACCTGATTTCTCAGAATTGTCTTGAACATTTTCAGGCCTGAGAAATCTTTGAATATAGAAGCGAAACCGGAAGCGAAGCCGAAAGATAGCCCTTACGTTAGAAGCGAGAAGGTAATGCCGACGAGCGTAAACGAACTTTCACGAAAATTTTAATTTTTATTATTTAATCAAGAGAATAGACCTTACGAAGGAAGGCCTTATGTAAATAGGACATCCCATACAAAAAGGAAAGCGAGCAGTACTGCATACACTCAGGCCTGAACAATAAATTGTTTCAGGACTGAGCCAACCACTGGGTCGGTTTAAATTTGCTAATATTATAAACAAAAGTTGTTCTAAGACAATAATTTTGTTTTCATAACAATTATACAAGTTTGGAAAACTGTTAGTTGAAAACAAAACTGTTCAAAAATTCCAATATAGTAGAGAATTTCGTAACTCAAGTTATAATATTCAGTTAGCATTGAAGGAGTATAAATATGTGTAATGACAAGTGCGCATAATGTGTATGTAAAAAGCATCTACTAACTGGCAATTTAGTCAATTAATATTGTTTCAAATTAAAGCCTTAAGAGCGCGTACGAAATTGACTCAATATGCATGTGTGTGAATGTTTATGTGCGTGTGTGTGTGTGTACATGTGTTGTGTGCTTGTTAAGCGACTTCTCGTACATGGTCTTAATCGAGATCAATTACCGTCGTGACAGTCAAAACATGTCTCGATACACACACACACGCCAACAAACACACACACACATACGCATAAATTCCATATGTAAATTCTTTATCTATAGTCACAGACAAGGTAGCCATTTACCATTGCCCCAACGCATCTTTGGTCAACGAGCTGCTTTTGTCTTATCGGCAGCTTGTGCCTTGGCCAAAATAGAGAAGCAGATGAATACGGAGATGGAGGCGGCGGAGGAGACGTAGACGGAGACAACGGTCGAGGGCCGTGTCGGATGTTGTATGGTTGAAATTGGTATTTCCATATGCATAAGAACCAAACAGGATGACAACCGAGCCAACGACGAAGTGTAGACATGTTGAGGCTTTGACATTTACAAGCAGCACACACACACACACACACATATGTGAAATATATACACACACATGTGTGCACTGCAATAAGTGTTGCCTGCTTCTAGGCGCCAACTGCACTATATTTTATTTTGTGGCTTGAATGTATCCAATTTTAATGCTTTCTCAAACGAAATAAATGAAAAAAAAGAATGATTTGCAAATAAAACTCCGTTTGGAGTGAATGACTTGTGACATGAAAACGATTTTTCGCCGTGCATAACAAAAGCTGGCGACGTAAACCTGAAACTGAATCCACATCACTCGCCGGGTTGACAACTTAACCGTTAACCGTTCGCTGTTGTTGATGTTGCTGCTGTTGCTGCTGCTGCTGCTGCTGCTGTTACCGTGTCGCGTATTTATAAATCCCGGCAAATGTGGCAATCTTGAGCTGTCACCGCGATGCGCTGTCGACTGTCTGAGTACTGAAAGTTGTTTGCAGCATCAACCAGCCAACAACTAATGGCCAAGAAATACTCAAGCTGTAAGCCAACAACAAAAAAAAAGAAAGAGAAATCCGTTTCAAAGGCAAAGGCAAAAGAAAAATGGCAACTTTTGTGCAAAGTAACTTTGCTTGTAACGCTGATGGTCCCCAGTGAATTTGTCATATGTCGGCCAGCATGTCTGCCTGCAAACACAAACACAAACACACACACAAGCACATAGACAGACGCAGTCTTGCAGTCACAGGAACAATCAGGAGCAGACAGGAGCTGAACTGCTGGACAGGATATGCAGGATCGGCAGCATAAACTAAATATGCGCACAATGTTACACCAGGGACGCTAATGTGTCACAAAGAGGGTGTGCCAGGGGCTGGTGTACTAGAGAGGGTTGCCGCTGACGCTGACGCTGACGTCGACTGTGACTGCGACTGCGACGCCAACGGCTACGACCTTGACTTGTTTATGCTTTTTACGTGTTTACGCTTCACTCTATTCATTAACTTTTAATTTAATAATTTAAGACAATGTCTGACTGTCTGGCTGCTTAACTCTATCTTTCTCGCTCTCTTTCTCATTCTCTTTCACACTCTTTCACTCTCTTTTTGACTGTCTCTCTCATACAGCAATTCTCTTGTTGTTTACGACAATTAAATTTTTGGGCGCTTCTTTTATTTTGCTTGCCTCATTCGCATGTATTCTTATTTATTTATAAAGCTGCTACTTCTTTTGTTTGCTGCTTCTTCTTCTTCAATTTCTGCTTCTTCTTCTTCCACACAAAAGTCAAAGTCATTGCCTACTTTGAGGCGCCGTGGCAGACCATTAAATTGGCATAACGTGCATGACGTGCAAGGCACGTAAATAGGCGTTAAAATGTCGGTTAAACAAAACATTTATTTTTTATGCACACAGTGTTATAGACACACACACACACACACACACACACACACACACACACACACTCCCATACACACACATACATATATATTGCTTTTATGCCTGTTGAGGGTGTGTGTTGTGTGCGTTTGCCAGACAGTCAAACAAATGTTTGTGCATGTCCTTTTTCACACACTCTCTCTCTCTCTCTTTATCTCCCTTTCTCTCTCTCTCATTCTCTCTCTGTTGACGCTCCTTATGCCGCGTTAAATTGTATTTTGACGGTAATTTTTTAAGCCTCGCCCTTATGCATAAATTATCAGCTGCTGAGTGGCTGCATGGGTACGGTTCAAGCGATTTGTGGCTTCCAATAAATACACGTTTTGATTTATTGGCTTTTCAAAAAAATAAAGCAGCTATAAACGAGCTAAATATGATGGGCAGTTATTGTTATAGAATATATGCATAGTTAAATTACATATTACATATTTGAGAGTAACAAATAAAACTTTAAAAAGTTGCCTAACATATTCAAAAAAATAGTTGCACTCTCATACAGGTTTTCTCTGCAAATTCATTCCTAAACATTTTTAACTTTAAGTAGTTCACAAATGTTTCTAAATAACAGTTATTTATGAGTCCGATTAAAAATAAACTTAATGACAAATTACTATAGATAATTGTGAGAAATAGTATTATTATTGCTTAGGCTGGGAACAGTGTGTACCTACTTTGTACCCAACCTAGATCTATTATACCCTCTTCTGAGTCAAAAGCTACACCATCTGCCCAACTTCTTAAACGAAAGAAAGATTTGGAATTGGGATGAGGGCTCTTATTTCTTATGTTTCCAGGCTATGGATCCCTAGAAACCTTCTTCTTTTTCTGGCATTCTGCCTTAGCATGAATTGAGTTTTCCTTCTCAATGTTGCAGAACCGACATGTACCCAGTTTTCTAAGGTGACTTTTCAGCCTACAGTGTCTTGACAAAGGTCCTGTGTCGTATTGTTGTGAGAAGTGTTAAGTTAATTATTGATGTAGATAATTATTAGTTTTATATTTGACTTTCGAAACTATATAAATGCATGCAAAATCCAAAAAATTTGATTGAACCGATTTAAAACTTCAGATTTTATATATCTATGCATAGGGCTTTTTATACTCTGTTTTCCAAAATGGAAAAAAAGAGTATATTAGGTTTGTGAAATTTCCGTCCGTTTGTCCGTCCGTCCGTCTGTCCGTCCGTCCGTATGAACGTAGTTTTTTTTTCACAGTTTTGAAGCTAGAGCATCCAAACTTGGCATACATGTTGGTATATACCATAGTCAGACAAAGTGTCCAGATCTCCCCCCCCACCCCCATTCCTTCCCCCACAAACCGCAAAAACCTATATCTTCCACAGTTTTACAGCTAGAGTAACCAAATTTAGCACAAGGGCTACTAATCACTTCTTTGATTGATCTGACTAAAAAAAATATGCCACGCCCACTACCGCCCCCGCAAATGAGTTAAACCTGTATCTCCTACACTCTTATAACTAGAAACCCCAAATTTTGCAATATGACTCCATTTGAACTCTTAAATAGATTGGAGAAAAAAATTTTTGCCACACCCACCCCCGCCCCAGTAAACGAGCGATCATTTTGACACGTACGCGTCTCACTCTGCTTTGGGCGCTTGCAGCGTTCTGCACTTAGTAGAAAGAATTTTATAGTTCGTAGCATGTATTTATAAGTAGTATTTAAAAGAATTTAATTTAATATACGTACAGAAAACAGAGTATATCGCAGTCGGGTGAGGCCGACTGCAACGTTCTTACTTGTTAATTATATATATCATATATATTCCTGATCAGAATCAGCAGCCGGGTAGAATTAGCCATGTTCGTCTGTATGTTTAAATACAAACTACTTACTTAATTTCGAAACTATCTTAACAAAACGCGATACAGACTTTTTTTCAGCCGCAGGCGGAATTTCAAAAATTCTAAATTTGAAAATGTTTTTATACATGCTGAGTAATTTTATGAAAATCTGACTACTTTATGTATTAGTTATATTTGAAACAAGAAGTCGCAAATTGAAGTTTTATAAGCAAACACTTTCTGCAAGCGAATACATCTTCGGCACCTCAAAGAGATATCGGTAGCTTAAGCTATATAACGAAACATAAGGACCGATTTTATAACTATGCATCAACTAATCAATTCAAAAGCAAAAATAGGATAGGCTGGAAGATAATTACTAAATAACCAATTAAAGAGAATTTTTGCTGAAATCTTTGTTATTAGCTACAATGAAGCTCAAACTTGCAACTTATCCTTTAAAGGCTCTGTCAACTTGGGCAAATGGAGCAAAACCAAAATCAAAGCAAAAGCAAAAAAACCAGTTTTCCAAAAATTTCCGCCATATGCTGCTAACAAAAGCATTTTCATGTTTGGACTTTTAATTTTCACTTGCGACTGACACCAAAAAAAGACACCACCAACAAAAGGGCAGACAGGCCACAACAACAACAAAAACAACACAAAAGGTGTGAGTACAACAACAACAACAACAAACATAAACAACCAGTAAACCAAAAGGCAGGAAACTGTTGCAAATAATAAATGAGTCAAGTTCATGAAAAAGCAATTTCTTGCGGCAGGCTACAAATATTAGCAGCCAGCAGAAGTAGAAGCAAAAAGAGAATCAGGAGCAGCACCCACATTTCCAGGACAATGTGCTGATCCTGCACGGCCCAAGGGGGATGATGAAGCCAGAAGTCAGAAATTAAGTAGCAGCCAAATGACATGCAACATGCCAACAATGCAGTAGGGGGATGAAACTGACACTGAAACAGAAACTCTGAAACTGTAAATGGGATAACAAGTGATTTGCTTTGATTTTATGACTGCTGCTGGGTGGAAGTCCTTAGGGGAAGTGGGCAGGTTGTGGCTGGTGTCAAAGACCCAACGGCATTTTTATTATGTGTCTGTTTGCTATTTGGCACGACTTATGATTGCGGGCCATTCATAATGGCCTGTCATATGGCAGTCGGCAAAGCCATATCCCATATACCAAATCCCTATCCATTCCCCAAAATCCCTTGTATATATATATGCTGTGAAATTGTTGACCCTAGTTGATGTTATCTCTGCGGATCGTTATGCAACATTAATTGCACATTATGGCTAATAAACAGCTGTCATAGTTGCTCTGCATGGCAATTGCATTCGAATTTGGCAACTGCGAAGTAGGTTTTTTGGCTATTGGCAAAAATAGTCGCGTTTTATCAAATTGAAATTTGCACATATTTGCATATATGCCACAAAACTCAAGTGCAATGTACTCTGTACATTGAAATGCACTTTGCTGAAAAAGGCCACTTCAAAAAGCCAATTTCGCAAAAATATCAATCACAATTGAGGCAGCAAATCGTGGCTTCCAAGCGAAGCCTCCAACTAGCAACAACAACAACAACAACAAAGTGAAGAACATCAAGAGTCTGCAAAATTGCAATCAAAATTCGATTAGCTGCAATGCAAATATTATTTATTAAACCAGGAAACAGGACAGTTTTCATAAACTGCAACTGCAGCTATCTCTGCGCTGCATTAATAAACATTTGATTGGCAAAGTCAGAGAGAGAGGGAGAGGCAGAGGCAGAGGGAGAGGGAGAGCGAGGGGAAGCAATAACATTTGGCTTGTTGTTCAATTTTTGCTGGTTATGCCTTGCAGTTCTGATTGCTGGCTGCATAATCAAAAATCAATTGGCCAGGTTATTGCTTTTCTTTGAAGCGAACTCGTGGCCAGGCAACCAAATGAATTGGCCACTTCAGAAAAAAAGCAGCAGTTGACTATTTCTGAAATGAAAAAAAAGCAGAGAACTGGGCTTATGAATGCTGCCTTTGATGCTGTTCTTATTGGTCTTGTGTTTGCACTTGGAACTTGAGCTCAATATAGAAAAACTCAAACTGAAACAGAAGTCAAGTCAAGAATCTTTTTATTATTATTGGCTGAGTGGTTTATGGAAATCGCTTTTCGGCCAATATCTTTTCATTCGTGCGCATATAAAAACTGCGTATAAATTCATAAAGAGAATGTCTCGACTTGTTTGTTGTTGCTGCTGCTGCACACAAATGGAGTCGATTTATTTTATGTTATCCTTTAAATCCTGCTTTACGAGCGCGCCCAGCGACACTTGCTGCGACTTGCTGCCCCCCCACCCTAAAAGCCAAGCAACGCTACAACCCAAAATCCTGCACAGCCCCCCCAATCCGGGCCATTTATATCATTTGCCACCCAACGAACATCCAACCCGCTGGATGCTGTTGTTACTATGCCCGTCTCACTCACACTCACACACGCCCACTCGCAGCGAGAAATGTGTCTCTGCCTGATAGACCTACTGGAGTCCTGGACTATCCTTGTTGTTGCATAGTAGCCCTCCTTTGGGGGTTGTGAACTGGCTTGCTCAAACTATTGGTCCAGCGGCTGCTTAGGCTTAGCTTTGCAGATTTATGAAATAGTTGCGTACGTTTGCTACAAGTTGGCATTACTTTTTAGCAGGCACTGTTTGGTTGCGTATTGTTTTGCAACTAGATAAAACTGCAGCATACTTTCTGGGGGCAGGGGCAGCATGCGACACGCAATGCAACCCCCGAAAACTTTTTGGTGCACTGTTGGAGCATGCGCAGCTCGGCTAGACTTTTTTTCTTATATTTTTTTTTTTAATTTTTCCATTTGTTTTACACTCTCTTTTGTATTGGAAAAAAACCAAAGATAAAAAAAGTTTGCAAAAAAAAGGCAGAAAAACAAAAAACGATTTGGTGCAAGTATCAAGAATGTTAAAACCTTTTCATTTATCAAAAGCCCCATCCAAGCGGGGGCTTAGCCAAACAGGCGTACACCCAACCAGTAGATCCAACAGATCCGCACAACACACACACACACACACACACACACACACACACACACACACACACACACACAGACAGTGGACACTTTGGCACGCCATTTTCACACAAACATTTCAATGAAAAGTATCAACGAAATTGCTTTTGAAATTGCTTCATATGCCATAAACAGAATGCGTGCCAGATTTTCTTTATGTGCATTTTATGCCCAGCCAAACCAGCTACACATCCCCTATCCCTGTCCCTGTCTCTGTCTTTGGCTATCGCTTGCTCACTCTACCTGTGGGGGTCCTTAAAGTTTTAGCTGGCAAAAAGCAGCAACTAATTCAGCGCAGGATACGCGCATAGAGAATTCGTGTAGCTGTTTCTACTCCTATCTTCTATTTTCTATCTTGTATCTCCAGTTTTCAGTTTTCAGTTTGCTGTTGCATGTTTTCATTTTGGTATTTCAATTAAACTTTAATTAAAATGCGATGCCATGGTTATCAGACGCGCGGCCAAAGTCTGGGGCCCAGCTCAACTATGAGTTTTTATTTTTATTTTGTTATTTTGCCACCTGACTGCAACTTTTACTAACCTCTTCTTAAACCTGCTCATCTTCTTCAGTTTTTTTCATTATTTAAATTCTATCCAACTCTTTGTTTTTATTACATTTTTGTGCGCTGCATTTTCTTTATTTCCAATTGTCTTTCTTGCCAACTTCAAATAGAAAAGTGTTTCTCAGTTACCCACTTTGTTTTTTTTTTTTGGCAAACTTCTGCATGTTGGCATCATAAATCCTTCAGCTCTCCTACTCCTTACATCAGTCGGGTGCCCAGTGTGCTATTATTAGAGCTGGCATTAAGCGGCTTAGCAAATAAATTAGTTGTCTGAAGTCGAGGCCATAATTTATCACTGCCCGCTCTCTTTGGATTGGGTGGATTTCGGTTTGTGTCTTTAGCCAATCGATATAAGTTTCACTCGGAAAGTTCAACTTAGATATGTGAATGTGAGAATGTACTGAGTATGTGGTATTTAAAGCAATATTTCGATTTGATTTATGAACTTAAGGCAATTTATACACTGTTCTAATTACAAAATGAGTCATGAGGATACATTTCAGTCATCATGTAATAGTGAAAAGGTGACTTCTTCTCAAGAAATATGTACTTTTTTGGATCATTTATAAGAGCTGAGCTAATCTAGCTATGTATCTATAAGAACTGAATACCTTATATTTAGTATCATGCGCCAATCAAGTTAACATTATATAAAGCTCTTCCTAAAGTGTACTTTTTTTCCTGTTCCCATTAAAATTGGGAAAAAGGGAGCTATAAAGTACTGCAAATGTGTGTAACAGGCAGAAGGAGGCATTTCCGACTGTATAAACTATATATATTCTTAATCAATATCAACAGCCGAGTCGATATAGCCATGTCCGTCTGTCTGTCTGTCCGTCTGTCAGTATGAACAAACAGATCTCGGAGATTATAAGAGATAGAGACACCAAACTTGGCATGCAGGTTCCTATATACCATACGCAGATCAAGTTTATTTCAAATTTCGGATACACCCCCCAGCACCTACGCAAATCAGCAAAAAGCTTCCACAGCCGCAATTGTCATTTTAATATAAAGCTTTGATTTTTGGTACACATATATGTGTAATCAATGTTGATCGGTTGCGTAAATTTCACTACGATCGGATAAATAACACCAAAGTTATGGAAGAATCAATTACCCCCGTCTCAGAAGGCAGAAACAACCGTTTGACATGCACTGGACAAGTTAAGTACGCTGCTTGTTGGGAGCAGGGAGTCTCGTAGTCGGGCACACTCGACTTACTTACTCTAACTTGATTCTTTTCATTTCTAAACAGGATTTTGACTGGAACAAATAAACTTGTAAAACTTGTTGAAAATCCTTTTCATAAAGTCTAAAATCTATTTACCAAATTATCACAGTATTGATTTTGCAGCTGAATAACTTGAACTTATTTGAATGCTTTGAATGAACTTAAATATACAACGAATGTATCCATATCCTCTTACAAGTCAATAAACAGTGTTAATTTTTAGATTACTCAAAATTTGATATGCAAATTGTAATGAAATAAATATGTAAATTAAAATTAGCAGCAAAAGTAAATGGGAAGCGAGTTTTAAATCAAATAAGTAAAGTTCAATTTGAAAAAATACTGTTGATTTGTAGTGTTAAAAGAAGTTATCAAACAAATCTAGATTAAAACTTGTAATTATTTGCATGTTTATGACTAGTATTCTTGTAAAATCATAAATAGCAATAACTACCATCCTAAGTAGTTTGAGTTCAAACAATCTTCTTATGTCAACAACAAATGAAACTTCAAATTGTTACTCCAATTTGTGCATATAATATGTTATTATCAATCAATTCTAAAGTATTATCTGCATGCTATTTATAAATACGCTTCAAAACAAGTTAACAAATCATGAATTTAAACTATTTTTAGATATAAACATACATTTTAACCGAGTATCTTCAAAGTGACTGCTGCTGGTCCACTTGAGTGTGCTACTTCATGTCATATATAGTATACTACTTGTATGAATACACTTCCACTCATCCACTTATACTCCTCGCTCTTATCCTCATATCCTTGCCTCTCTGCTTAGCTACATTCCTGCATCGACCCTTTCTGTCAGTTGTTACCACGCACATCTAATTCAGTTGTCAGGCAAATTAATCATGTGAGAAATTCATTTAGTTATCAGTGCACAGTTTTGTGGCACGTGCTGACCCACGTCGCGTTTGCATGCCTCATTGCAACAAATTTAATAAACAAACCAATAAATGTTAAACATTCCAAGCTAAGCCATAACAATGCGTTGACAACAGTCACAATGCAAAATCATGATAAGTCAATTTTAGTACTCTACCCATTCCCTTGAACGGAAAGTTTTCAAGCCAATCCCAAAAACCCACTGACAATTGCCAAATGCAGCAATGAAACTGTTGTTGTTGTTGCCACTGCTGAATGAGCGTGTGGCAAGCATATTGCCTAGCCATGGGTGGTGCTAAGACGCTTACCGTTAATGCCCCACGCAAATTGTCATTTGCCAGCTGTGAGCGGTGGGAAAATACAAATTAACAATTGCACCGCCTGCTGGCAGATGACCTCTCTTCCTGCTCACTTACCCCTCTCTTCAACCCCTCTTTCACACCGCTTTAATTTTGTCAGCACTGCGATTACATTTGTTAATACTATGCTGAGTTTTCCGGGTTCATCGTTGCTCAGTTATTAAATTATATTTGTATTATTTTGGGGCTGCATAATTAAGTAAGAAGCTGTCTCATTTTTGTATTCTGTATATATATCTGCTTGCCACGTAGTCGCAATACGTGAGTTTCATAACTTATGCAGCACACACACACACACACACACACACAGAGACACATACTCCTTTGTGGTATATATGTGAAACTGAAGTCGACTTGATTTTGGTTTTAATGCGCCAACGTTTTGTGGAGCATTTATGTAGGATATGGGCTGTCTTTATGCCATCATTAGCTGCAAATCCTTGTAGATTGATTTAGGGCCAGACGTGTATGTGCATATCTAAATTGTGAGGGAGTTAAGGATTGCAATTGGGATTTAAAGCTATGCGGCTACAATTTTTTTGGCATAGTGTTGAAAATATTCAAATAAAATATATAAATATGTTATAACATGTATGTGTGTCAGGCAGGCAAACGAATAGCCAGGACTAAAACAGCATGCAAACTTAATTTATATGCTAATTTTATTAACAGCCACAACAGGAACAGGAGCAGCAGCAAAAGGAGCAGCAACAACAATAAGTCCTTGCTAATCCAAAGGGCTGACATTCCATAAGCCGCAAAGCCAACGACAACAACGAAAAATCAAACATTATAGCGTGTTAATAGCAGCAAAAAATAAAAGAAGAACGTTGAGGGTAAATCTAACCAACAACCTCCCCCCTCAAACGATATACGCATTATGCGCCCCCCTCAATCTGCTGCCCCTGTATGGACCAAAACAGGATTCGTTGCTGACTCGCCGACAGCCGGATGAGCAGGATACATTAACAGCCAGACACTGATACGCAATTATTAAAACAATTTATCAAAGTAGCACATCCGTTAGGCAGAAACACAACAACACAAAAAAGTGGACAGCAGTCTGTCGCCTTTTTGCATTTCTTCTGGGCAGCTACAGCTAATTGTTTAGCTGGGGAACAGGATCAGGCACACGGGCATCCGTTGAATTGGCCAATAAGATGCAAAATGCAGGGCCAACTTTTGGCATTCATTGAAACCACAAAACAATTCTCGCAAATGCATAGTTTTTGAAGGCACACACACACATCTCAACAGAGACACCAAGAGAGAGAAAGAGAGGGAGCGGAATAGAGGAGCAGCGTGGCAGCTAAGTTGATATGGCACTGCAGGAAGCGGAAGCTTAAACACAAATTTAATGAAGCAGTAAATTCGATTGTCGCATAAACAAAACACAAAACCCGCCCGCATGCAAAGGCAGGACACGGCGCACGCCACAGGCAGCGGCCAGGATAATGGGCAAGGGCAACAACAGCATCCGCATCAGCCAGGGAGCTCTGCCAGCCGCAAAAGGATAATGCTCACTGTACATGAGCCTCTGTATGTATATATATAAAACAGATATGTGTGTGTGTGTGTGTGTGTGTGTTGGCAAACTTTTTGTTCTGGCTGCGGCAGTCATAAGTCGCCCAAAGAGCGGGACGAGTGTAGGGAAGTAGAGACAAGGACGGGAACGGGCACAGAGACGGCAAATGGCAGCGACGTCTAAATGTGACTTTATGTGCTTTAATAAAGTATAATTTTGGGCGCTTAAATGGCATACCGCGACTTGAATGCAACCAGGCGCTCGTAAAGTGCTTAAATTGTGAGTTAAAGCTCGACTGAAAAGCCATTTGAAGCCATCAACAAAATGCTACAATTTTGAAAAGCATTTTTAAAGCAAAGCAAGTGAGACTGAAGAGAAAATGAGACTCAATTCAACATTGAATTTAATTTTTTTTAATTTAATTTAAAATTTATAATTTTTGCTAAATATATAAAACAGTTAAAATCTAATCAGATATAAAATGGAAAACATACAGGCTTTTAGAAATTTTCACATTGAAACATTTGAGTGTTTGCTTTGAAAACTAATTGTAATGTTTTTGATATGTTTTGTTTTAGAGAATTTTCAACAAAATAAATTTATAAAAAAAGATATAATTTAATTGGATAAAATTGTCCATTATATCATAATAATTGAAGTTTTGTTGAAATTTCTTTGACTTGCAACTTATATTAAAAAAAAACTTTACTTCAGTCAAAGAAGATATTAGCTGCAACTAAAGAATCATCATTCAATCGATAAACTTTCAGCAGGTTAAACCAACGAAGTGAATACCACAAGTATTCACTACACTTTGCCTCTACTGAGTTACATGGGCAAACGCATTTGGTTGGGTCTTGCAACTGGCTGCGGTTCTGTGCAACAAAAGCGAAATGTCATGTTGAGCTAAACGACAAGTGTCAAACTGACAGTTCGCCAACTGTCAAATGCGCTAACAGAAAGTCCAATCAGCTAATCAGGGTTTGCAGCAGCCGCAACAATGCCGCTAAAAGTTAAGTCGCGACAACAGGAACTAAATCAACATGGTTGCAGATGGTTAACGATTGGGGATTTGATGGGAACGGGTTGAGCTGGTAAGCAAATGATTCAGTGTATCGATTTTGAGATGCTAAGTGTATAAGTAATGTAAATTTCATTGAGATAACTAATTACTAATACTTTGTAAGCCATTCCTTCTTCCATGTGTTTAATCGATAGTATCGATTGCTTAAACTAAAACGAAACCGTTGAGTTGAAAAACAATCGATGACTTCATTAAAACTATCTAATTGCTGAGTGTATAAAAATTGTAAATTCCAAAGTGATAAATAATTACTAGCATTTTGTCGACTGTTTCTTGCTTATGTCTGTAATCGATAGATTCGATATTATGCTTTAACTATAAATGTCAAAACGATCTGTTTGAAAGAGTTTGTTAATCAGGAAAGCCATCGATAATACCACTGAGAGTATAAATGACATTGAGAAAATTTCACAGAGAGAAATCATTTTTACCATTTCGTGCTTATGCCTGTAATCGATAGTATCGATTGATTATTCTAAAAACGATCTAATGACAACACTATTAAAACCTCTTCTGCTGCTTATGAATGTATTTCATCATCGACTATCGATAGTATCGTAATAATAAACTCGCCGCTTCATTTGGACTGACTCACCTGGACACGTGACTCGGTGAGGCCGATGCGCATAGCAATCTCCTCTCGCATAAAGATGTCCGGATAGTGGGTTTTGGAGAAGCAGCGCTCCAACTCGTTCAGTTGAGCTGGGGTGAAGCGTGTGCGGTGTCTCTTCTGCTTGTTTTTGTCCAGGTGCTGCAAGAGAGAGGACGAAAGGGGAGAGGAATACTTGAGTAAAAACGAGAGCAGTAAGAAAACTTGTTTAATAACAATAACAAGATCAACGACATTTAAAAGAACTACATTTAAAAAAGTCTAAAAACTACTTTTTATTGATTTAATGTTCAACTTTTATGCACAGCAGCTAAGCTACAATCAAATAAATAAACTAAGCAACTAAATAAAAGATTTTCTAATTTTTGTTGTTTACATAAAATACATATGGAAATAAAATCACACTTACTTTTTATATATATTTATTGCACATAATTTTGTATACACAATTCAACACACACAATTTACACATTCACATTTTGAGCAAATAGTTTTTGTAGTTTTTTTTTTGGTTTCGTTTTTATTTTATTTTTGGCATAATTTTGTTTGGCAATTCAGTTTTGGTTCGAATTAGTTTTGTATAGTTTTTTTATATGCATAGCAGAGATTTTTTGAGGAAAAAAAACATCGAAAAGAACATGGATTATTAAAAATTCAGCATTTACTTGCTGTTAAAAGACTGAGAGATCTTTGTAGATCTTTAGATCTTTCAGCGCATGCTCACCTGATCCTGTTGCTGCATGCTGTTGCCGTTGTTGTTGTTGTTGTTGTTGTTGTTGTTGTTGCTGCTGCCGTTGCTATTGTTGTTGTTATTGTTGTGGTTGCTGCCACCGTTCAACACATTGCTATTGTCACACAGTCCCCCACTGACATGCAGCCTTGCAACGCCACCAATACTTGCACCACCGCCGCCCGGTCCAGCACCACCGCCCCCAAGGTCAGCTATGTTTGGTGGAACCGACAGTTGACCAAAGCTATTGACGCCCGCGTGCAGCGCTGTGATAGCCGCTTTGGGAAGATCACAATCCTTGGGGCCTGTTTGAAGTGAGAGCAATATGAAAGAAAGGTGGAGAAAGAGACGAATGCTGATTAGTGTTGAGAAAGTTTAAGTTTTTATTTTATATTAAAATAAAATAAAATACATTATTTTTATGTCGTTTTGAATTTGAATACTTTGCTGAGAGCTTAGAATACAACACTTTTCAGCAACAAAAATAACCCACAATAATACCAGATTTTCTTAAGCAGTTTAATTTGTTTTTGTTCTTTTACTCTGTCCGTCCATCCGTCCGTATAAACACAATTTTTATACACTGTTTGGCAAAACTTGGCATTTGTGTTGTTATGTGGGCAAAGAAAGTCTTAAAAAGTATTTTAGTAATTTTTGAAATTTAAATAATTAAGAAAGATTCAAAATTTTCAATAACTTTTCATTCCGAATCGTTTTGATTTTGTGTTACTGTTTTGGAAAGAAAAACTAAGTATTCTTTCTTTCAAATACTTTTCATTTCAAATCTTTTAAAATCGAATTAACCATCTTTATTCGGAATTAAGAATAGCTGATCAGTTTGGTTCCGACTGATTTTTGGAAATGGAAACAGGTCTGAATATCTCATTCATAATATACGTTCACATCGTTAGTAATTGAATAATGTAAGACGATGTCCTTATTTATTTATTTTTATTTATTTATATTAACTCGATTTATTTTATTGCTTAAATTGTTTTAACTTTGCAATCAGCTTAACTCAATAACAAAACTTTATTTTATATTTCGTAAACCACTTAAATCTCACAAATTGGCAACAATTTGTAAAGTATTAAAAGAATGTCTCAAATGGAAAATCGAATTGAGAAACACATTGCTATAGTTTGTTTCTATGTAATGAAATGTGCAATGTTTGCTTTAATTAATTGAATATTTTAAAAATAGCTCTCGATGTACACTCACTGCAAGAAAAGCCGTCGGATTATATACATAGCTTTATCTTTAAGTTGTTTGTCAATTAAAATTTGACACCAAAAGTGATTCACTTTGTCTTTTGTAAACAAATTTGTAAATCCTGCGTTTGCCGTCGCGAGTGTCCGCGTCAAGTTTCGACTTCGTGTATTAACCAAAACGAACTGCGGCGATCGGATAAATTGAATTTTTCAACAACCTGTCATTCAAAAGATGCCAAAAACAGTAACTAACGCAAAGAGCCAGCAGCGGCAGAGACAGTGGCAGCGGCAGCGGCAGCATCTCAGCTGAGCGCAGCTACAGATACAGATATTGTATCTCTATCTGTGCACACGTTTAGATACAAGTGTGAGAGCTCTGAGTGTAACCCCTTTTTTTTTTAAAATTTTTACCTTTAGCTCACTTGACTACGTAACGCTTTTTTTCGGGCTGCTAAGGCAGCAACAACAAGAACAACAACAACAGCAAAAACAACACGGTAGTTCGAAATACATAACAAAAAATCACGAAATAAAGAAAAAAAACGAATCATAGGCAAATACAAACAGAGCCCAATGGGGTGGATGTGGATAGATAGACAGAGTCAAAGTCGGCTGGATCGTTCAGTCGGAGACCTCAACTTCAACGTATGCCTGGAATTTTTAACATGTATGTGCGAGGCGCTGCCTGTGAGCGTTGTGAGAGACAACAACAAAGAGGCTACCTCTGAGACCCGCTCAACTCTTTTGGCATTGATTATACTCTGTGATCTGCGGCATATGGAGTATATTAGGCTTGTGTCATAGTCAGTTTCATTTTGATGCCCAAAAAGTAGGCGCAAGAAAGGGATGCAGATACAGAGAAGTGGATATGAAGAGGGTCCTGTTGTCTATCTGAACGCATGTTTTTGATACTATCAAAGCAAATTTGATTTGCCTTTTACTATATAACATAAATAGTATAGTTTCCATTATCTTTCTGCCCTCCCAAATCAGCTACCAATCTTTAGGTTAACTATCATATTCCAAACAAGATGACATTCTCAATAGATGAATGACTTTTATACATGCTAACTCGCACATCTTCTTATATAGTTATATCCTTCAATTTCAATACTTGATACTCCTTAACAGAGTATATTGCAGTCGAGTGTTTAAAACTGCAACGTTTCTACTTATTTTATTATATATGTTTGTGCATGTGTCAGTATCTTTTAATATTTCAACTCAGCTACAAGTCAAACATTTACTCATCGCCAGTTGATGCGAACTCTCGACTTTACTCGTACATAACCTTTTGGGCCCGACTCTTGACACAACTGAGCCAAACTGAGCTAAGCTGAGCTGCTGTGATGCTGATGTTGTCATGATTTTCATTTAATTATGCGCACCTCGTCCCCCTCTCTCTCTCTCTCTCCGAGAACGACAAGTAAAGAGTGAAGGTGTAGGCGGCAAGTGTGCAATTTCCATTGAAAGCAAAAAGTACATCTACTTAAATAAAGCTGGTAAGGCATCGATAGTATCGCATGACTAGTTGATACTACTACTAGCTTTAAATATCGTTTCTATAGATAGTATGAGAATAAATTAAAACAAATACTATCTATAAAATTTTGAAAATTATAAAGTACACAGAATAAAGTGTTATTGTTTATTTACTTTTATAAATTAGTCAATTTTTCATCTATATGAAAACATTTGAAATTTAAATTTATGTAGCAAAAGCGTTTAAGTATTTAGTTTGATAAAAGTTGAGCTAGTCAGAGGAATATAGTTTTTATTGATTGAAACTTCAAAAATGGCGAAGAGCGTTGCTATTTCCTTCGAAAAAGGGAACATATAAACGATTAGGATTGAAATGATAAGTAGTACTTTTATCGTTACGATAGAAGACTTTCAACCAATTCATAAAACTAATTCATGCCCGTTCGATAGTATCGATATTAAAGAAAAAAAAAACATATATCGTTAGTGCTCTCAATTGATTTCCAGCTCTATTTCGTATATACGTTAATGTAAATTGCACTGACTCAAATTTCAGTTAAGTAAAGAAGAAGCATGTATTCCATTTGCTTTCAATAGCCGACTTTGATGTGCAATACAAATACGAGAGAGATGGCGGCATCAATGATTTTTATTGTTTTCAAATGGACTTGTTAAAATTTCGGCAACATCACAGGTCGGCTCAAAATGAGGCAGCAACAGATGTCAGTTGACTGGAACTGGAACTGGAACTGGGAATGGAATTGGAACTGGAATTGGAATTGGAACTGGAATTCAAACTAGAACTGAAGACGGCATTAAAAAGTGAGAAGCTATTGCCCCAAGCAGCTTGGTCATAAAAGATTCTCCAATGAGTTCAGCGCCACATAAAACTCATAAATAAAATAAAAACAAAATATAAAAGGCGGAAAGTCTTTTTGTAATTATTGTTGTTGTTTTCATAAGGCGATAGCAGCGACATTCCCTTATTCCAGTTCAACGTGTATTGTTGTTGTTGTTGTCGTTGCTGTTTTTGTTGTTGTTGTGCAGTCGCTTTTAAAGCGTTGCCAGCAAAGTGCTAATTTTTACACATACACCCAACGCGGCTACTGTTCATTAGCGATTTTTGACGCGCTTGACGCTTACGGCACACACATACACACACACTCTCGTATACACTCTCAACACGATGCAAGCTTGCCACTTGCTCCCCACTTCTCTTGCCCCAACCACTCAACTTGCAACATTGACATTTGTCAAACATTAAAAACCAAAACTAAGCTACCACAACAAACAATTGTGCAGCTTGAAAGCTGCTTCCGTCTTCAACTTATTGTTGACCATTTACCATTTACCATTTACAGTTAACAGTCGTTGGCCAACTGCAACTGTAACAGGGCCAAGACCAACAAACTGAACATCAACTTTCGAGTTATACACATTTCTTGGCTGCTCCAGTGTCGTGATTAGTAAATTTAAGGCGCGGTGTTAGGTGCGAAATCTGCAGCCATACCAAACAGTTTACGCTCCATCGGTTCGCATTTTAGTTGCTCAGATACTCAGGTATACTGATACTCAGATACTTAGTTACTCAGATGCTCAGCTACTCAGTTACTTAGATACTCAGCTAGCTGGCCATTGCCGCAGCTCCAAGAAGTGCGACTTTTAGCATTCAAGTGTGCAGCTTCCTTCGACTCTTGCTGTCTCTTTCTCTGCCTAAATATTGCTTGCTCTTTTACCAAATAGCGCCACTTCTCGAAATCGCACTCTGTTGCAGCTTTCAATTCATAGAGCGTTTACAGTTGTGGCACATAAATATGAAAAACCTAGCTCTTGCAACCGATTTGCAACAGTAAATTTGTGTGAGCCACAAACACTTGCTCACTTGGACCGAACAAATATGCCAAGTAGAGGCAGATAGTATCAAATATGTTCAGAAGATGCCACAGTTGAAGTAACATAGAAGTTATTGAACATATATTAGAGCTAGTTACGCCCAAGTTGAATTCAAACAAAACTTAAAATCCGAAATATGCATAAGACCCGATTTAGTGTAGTCAACAGCCTATCTTTAGTAGAAAGATTCCATAAAAAACAGAAATTGAAGCTCAAAGAAAATGTTTTTAAAATTTCAAAACAAAAAAGAATGAATTAAAAATGCTCATAGATTCAAAAAATAAATGAATATTATACATGAAACAAAAACTACCCGCATATAGATAAGAAAGTTAAAAATGTTTGAAATTTATAAAGTTTTAACATCAATTTAACACTGTTTCTCATATAAATTGCTTAAAACCAGCTATTAATTAAAAAGAAACTGTTGATAAAATTAAAAAGTGTTTAACTATAGTGTGCTAATATTCAGCAATAAAAGTAATAAAAGCAAGAAAATACCTATAGCAGCAGCAAATAAGAAATAAAAACAAAAAAGAAAAGTTAGATTCGGCTTGCGGAATACCTTTTGCAAAAAAGTTACTCATATAAAAAATGAACTTTCGACTGATTGCTACTATGACAGCTATAAGATATAGTGTCCCGATTTGAACCAAATTTATTCAGTCTATCAAGTACATAATAAAACGCAGAATATGTAAATTTGGTATTGATAGCTTTACCAACAAAAAAGGTTTTCATACTGAAACTAGTTTTTCAAAGCGATACTACCTATATCAGCTATAAGTTATAGTAGTGCTATTTGAATACAGTTATGTAAAAATGCTTAGATAATGCTTAAGCTCAGAATTGAAAAACAAAACTGTTCGACCAATGGAATGAAAATTGGAAGCTTTATGTCATAGTGGTCCGATCTGGGCGATTACGACCTAAGTACTACCTGCAGGAAAAAGAAGTATCCTATTGACATGGCTAGTTCGAATTGGCTGTTGATGCTGATCAAGAATCTAAATACTATAAATATTTCATGACATAAATATAAGATATACTTAAAACTATATCAAATAAGAAATTGTATTAAAAAGAAGTTCCAGCGTAAAGCTCTACCCCTTTTTAAGGCCTTTTCTGTTATTGATTTGTGTCTAGAAAAGTTAAAAAATATTATAAATCAAAGCTTAAACAGAATTCTTTCGCTTGAAGATATGCATATACGTTGCAATATATAGTTGTTGCTAGGTCGGTGCCTAATGTTGACTAATAGGACATCAAATCAATCATAGATGTCTCTAATTTGAAATGGCATCGTTGTGACATTAGTTGAATGTTTGTAATGCCCGCAACTGGTTACAGCAACAATAAAACATGTTTCCAGCCAACTGATTACAAACAGAGCACACACACACACACACATATGTTGTGTATGTGTTTGTGTGTGTGTGTGTGTGTTTATGTGTGTATGTTATACAACTGACAGCGGACGGCCATTTTGCTTGGTGGAGTTTTGGGCCTGTGAACGTTGCATGAAAACCGCACAAAGCGATTAATTAATTAAAATTGGCAAACATGAATTTATCGCGCAAGCAATTTGCACAATTTGCGCAAATCAGTTTGGTGGGTGCTGTTGCAGCAGCTGCTGCTGCTGTAGTTGCAACGCGCATTGCACTAAATGCAAATATCAGCCGCACAATATATGGCAAAATCAGAGGCATGCCCCGAGTGTGGAGTAGCAGCAGCAGCAGCAGCAGCAGCATGCAGGACTAGTCGTCAGTTGCACGCACTGTACATAATTATTGAAATTTGGAAATTGTGCGGTTAAGAGGCCTGAGCGAGCAATGCGTATTGTATTGGATTGGCCAGGGCCGTGAAAACCGCAGCAACAGTTGCAGGCACCGCAGCAACCGCAAAACATTTCAATACAAATGTTGGCCAAAGGGAGCAACAATTGGGTGGTGCAGGGTGGTGGGATGTGTACAGCACATATTTCACTAGCTCAGGCGACCGCAAAAATACCAACGCACAACGCCGCGGTGGGCGGGATCAGGGAGGCAGGCAAACTGGCAAGCAAATTACAAATGCAATCATGAAATTAATTTAATTAATCCAGGGCACGAAAAACGCCGACTCGACTCACAGCGCATGTTTATTTGCCATACAAAATGAAAGCTGCGCATTAAGTCAACGATTTAAGTTTTTCGAAAGAAGACATTTGGCCAAATGAATGGGTTTTAGAGACAATGACAACAATGCCACATTTTGCATTTCTTTTGCATGCAAATTGCGCTTAATTGGGCGCAACATTGCCCCCAAACACCAAACTTGTGCTGCTTTCCGCTGCGAGTTACATTTGCGGCCTATGCTGCGCATACGTAATATGTAAATATTTGGTGCTACGTCTGCTCCTGTTCCTGTTGCTGTTGTTCAGTTTGTTTTGTTTGTTGTGCTGTTTTTTTGGTGGCAGCCTTGGCCAGGGAGCTTATGAAATTTATTAGGAGCATACGCTGTAGCCAGGATTTGGCTTGTTGTGCAAAAAGGATTCTTTTTTTGGCGAACCCCAACCAAGCACATTTATTGAAATTTATAGTTGTGTACACAGTTCGAAATGGACTGAGCATAAAGCTGCTACGATTTAAATTTGATATTATTTGTTTGGGTTTAATCAAATAGTGTTAAGATTGTAAATTGAAGATCATCAATGTAATGTAATTTCAAGTAATTATTATTCCAAGCAAGTTCTAAAATCACTTTTGTAAAGGAGCTAGTTAAAATATAATATCAACAGCTGCCTATGGGTTAATGAAGGTCAAAATGTTTCTCACACAAAACCTCAGTTTTCGACCGATCGTTTCTATGACAGCTACAGGATATAGAAGTCAGATTCTGATCAAATTTGATTAAACTATATAGAACGTAATAAAACTCTTAAGCGCTGAGTTGGATTGAGATATTTGTACTGATTTTAGGAAAAATAAGCACATACTAGAGATGGCAAAACATCGATGTGAACATCGATTGTAACGATAGTTTTTAATTCTCTTCACCATTGATGCTATGAACGATGCATCGATAGTGACATTTGTCTCATTTTTTTATGAAGAAAAATGATTGTGAAGCTATGTTTTTAACTTTATTAGTTTTATTAACTATTTTCGTAGTCAAATATCATCAAATTAATTTGGTTTTATATGTTTTTTGTGTTGATTTAAGAAAACAATTGTCAAATAGGCAAATATGAAATACAGTTATTTCTTAGGTATTTCATAGTATAAAATTATTTATTATTATTGATCTATTTAATGTAACTAATATGCCATAAATTTACATCATTTTTGTTTATCGATGGTACAATCGATAGTATCAATATTTAAGACTAACACTATCGATGGAACGTAGATCGATGTTGTGCCACCTCTAGCAAATACATATCAAGTTTAATTAAGAAAGTTTATAAGCTGAAAGATTCAAAAAGACAAACATGGTTAAGTTCTCTCGGCTGATCAAAAATATCTAAAATATATATACCTTATGGGATCGAAGACGTTTTCTTCTGAACGTTTCACATTTAGTGACAAGATTATAAAACCCTCTTGAAAGGTTAAAAATAGTGGATTCTGCATATCTTTCATTTCTTTCTTTCTATATAGTTACGTGAAAAGAATTCACAGAAATATTGCTTACAAAAATTCTTTTTTTTCTTGAATGTAGTAGAAAATGCTTCCGAAAAAGCCATTGCCTAAAACCAATGCAGCTATAAAAATAATTGCATTTATTTGTACAAATATTTTGGCCATAATTCTTGTATGGCCATAAAGCCAGCAGACGGGCGGCGTATAAAAGGCAGCTTGGCAGCTTTACTGTATGAAAAATGGCAATAAATTAATAAAAGTAATTAATTATTGATTGGTCAGGTGGGTGGAGAGGGTGAAGTGGGCCGAGTTGATCGAGTTGGGCATTGGCCAGCGAAATATTCAATAAAAGCGCGCACATAATTCATTCGAGTGTGAATTGCAGTTGCAGTTGCAAGGTTGCAAGTCTGCTTGGCTGCTGTGGCAGCTTTAAATTGATTGCCGAAATTGAAAGTGCTTGAAAAATGATCAACAATGTGGTAAAAACAATAAAAAAAACGTATTTATGAATACAATATATAAACTGATAATTATGTGCATGCCGTGCAATGTACAAATATAATTTACAATTTGCGGCATATTTAAAAGAGCAATTATGGCAATTAACACACACACTGATACAGTTACATTTACACTTACAGATATAAATATACTGATGGGCCTGGGACCCTTGTTCACACCCACAACAACAACAAAAATGTGTAGCTAGTTAAATACAACTTAATTATTGCTAAATGCACGCGACACGGCCACCAGCTGTTTAGACGCCTCAATTATAGACCATTTAGCGGTATCGATGCCTCTGCTCAGACGGTATCGATGCTCAGCCAAATATAAGTCGGAAGTAAGTACTTAACTATAGCATTCCGACCCGTTGCCATACCGTATGCTCAAGAAATTAGTTTAATTATGGCATCCGATTAATGCACATATTATTATATATTAGCGCAATTCACTAGCCGATCTTAATTACAATATTATACGCTGTCTGTTTGGCTTATAGATTGTCACCCCTTTCATGCCCTTGCCACAAACTTTTCTCTTCTATTTGTTAGGTGAATAACTTATGCTTATTCTGGGCTTTATGATTTCTTTATATCTACAATTTTTACAAAATAAAGTTTAGACAGCTGCCAATCTACACTACACACTTTTAGTTAAGTGTTAATGCCCCTGAATTCATAAAATCAAAGGATTCCTTTGATCTCTTCATATGGAAAACTTTATATTGTCTCCCAAAGATCTGCATCACTTTCAAAATATACATTTTGAAGACGCAAATTTAGTTGACTTCACTTTAGCACTTAAGAAACTGAACACTGTCTAAATCAAATTTATGATATTGTGCTTAAAACTAACTTAGTTATGCTACTTTAAAGATTACTTACCCAGCACATTGGCCCCAAGATTGTTCAGCATGCTTGCCGAGAAGTTGCGTATTGATAAAGTCGACAGCTTGTCGCCTTTATATTGTTTTGTTTGGGCTCGCCAGGCAAAAACTACTTAAAAGCTGAAGAATTTTGAATTCAAATTCAATTTAATTGAATTGTTGAATTTGGTTTATGCAGTATTCAAAGAATCTGCGCGTATACTCGTCTATCACAGTATGTTAATGCTATTTGCAACAAAGTCGGTTGTCAATTACATGTCAATAATGTTTACTTGATTTTCGCTAAAGGGGTCTGCAAGTTGAAAAGAGATTAAAGATGTGTTATTATAATGATTCACCAAGTTATATGCATATAAGATGAGCTTAAAAGGAACAAGTTTTTTGAGGAAAGCATAAAAATATTATAAATATATAAAAAGTTGCAATTGAAAGAAATTTAAGTAACTTTTGGTTGCTTTTCTTGAACAAAAAACAACTACTTCTTGTTGAAAACTACGCTCTTAATGTAAATGCAATTTGTGCTTAAAGTTTACATACTTTTGATGAACTGGTTGGGATTAGGAAACAGCTAACATAATTAAAGTATTTTGGGTAAAAATATAACTTAGATTTATTGAAAAAGTAAAACTTAAAAAGCTATGTTAACTTGCTCTAAAACCAACAATCAAAAATATAAGCTATTCAGTGTACAAATCAAATTGACTAATAA
The DNA here is from genome assembly GCA_949708635.1 of Hirtodrosophila cameraria. Lineage (NCBI taxonomy): Eukaryota > Metazoa > Arthropoda > Insecta > Diptera > Drosophilidae > Hirtodrosophila > Hirtodrosophila cameraria. Next base: position 9,509,216 of record OX453089.1, on the reverse strand, counting down.
CAAAATTGCAGTATTGTGAACTTCAATCCACAGTTTCAAATCACAAAAAGCACATTTCGAATCAAATCAATAACTTTTATTCAAACAAATATGCAAAACTAATTGTCTTATCTATGAGAAAATCAACATTGATTGCACATTTTCAGTGCTTACTCACTCACCTTGCGACCCCTTTTTTCTTCGACTCGTATGTGGCAGAGAGCTTAACCGCTGGGGTCAGAGTTCGAAGCAGACGTCAAGACGCTCAAATAGCCATAGTAAAAATTAATTAAATGCCTTGACCATAAAAAAGCCAGAAGAAATTAAATCGAAGTCACTTGGCCGGAAGTTGAAAAGTTTTGTTGGCGCTTGCGAGACACGCACACACACATTAACAGACACACGGACACACACACACAGTCACATACACACATCCAAGCACACTTTCACACACACACACACACACACACACACACACACGCACACGCACGCACACGTTGGAAAGGTAAGCACGCAATAAAACGGAAGTTGTATCGTTTATTGATGAAATGTTTGACCAACTGACAGCTGGACACTGGCTTTGAGACCGCAATTTGCTAGACTGCGGTTTGTTGTTGTGTTATTGTTGTTGCTCTTCTTCTTGTTGTTGTTTATGTGCATTTACTTAATTGATTTAATGCAGTTTTGTTTTACGTTTAAATTGCAATTATTTTCTTTGCAACGTTTTCCAACACACTTTACACACTTTTTATTTTGTTTTGTTTGCCATTTCGTTTGAATATTTTATGAGGCTATCAACAGTCAAATAAGTTTGGCCTACGGGAGCACTTGGCTAAAATGGCCGTTTCCGGTTTTTGGGTTTTTGGTTTACGGTTTGGCGACGGCTCTGCTTAAAATTGCAAATGTGCAGCGCAACGGAACGGATCGGTTCGGAACGCGTAACGTTTGCCACAGGCGACTCGCTCGCATTTGAGACAAATGCGAAAAAATCAAAACGAATTGACTCCGATGATGATAACGTTAACGTCGACGCTGCGCGCATTGCTGGCGACGCCAACGACAACGACAGCGTCGACGATGATTTCAATCGCCACCAACCACCCATCCACCCCGCCTGCACCATCCAGTTACGGCTTCTGGCCTCTGCCAAACAACAATCGACAAGCCAAAAATGCAAAAAGCGGGTAAGGCGCGTGTTATCTGCTTTCCTATCTGCCCCATCTGCTTGGCTCAGCATTGATTTGTGCGCTAGAAAGAGGCAACCATAGCTGTAAGCTGCCATCTTAATGCCAGCAGCACAGAGTGCTAGCTAGCCGTCTCGCTCTGTCAGCAGCGAATCGAATGTGAGAGTGAAACAAGCATTGTTGGATTTGTGCGTATTGCAGGCAACGCCCACAAAAACGTAACTGTTGTGTGGGGGGCGGCTAACAAATGGGTGGGGTGCGTTGGGGGTCAGTGGGCAAATGCAAATGTTGTTCTTGTTGTTGTTGTAGTGGCTGTCGATTGTTTGGCGCTTTTTTCATCGATAACTGATGACAGATAACTGCACAGCATATTTCGCGCAGCTTTCACAGCCGCTGCCCCTGCCACAAACTACAATATACGGTCGCATTGGCAACCGCAGCGCGCAGCTTACAGTTATTGCCAAAAGTCAACTGCTGGAGGGTGGCGGGTGGCGGCAACTGTGGAATTTGTATAAAGCATAACTCTCGCAGGATGACAGAGATTGAGCCGCGTGCCATTTGGGTACTGGGAGCGACGCAGCAGCTTCAGCTGCTTCAGTCGAAGGTTTAGCTACACACCTAAAATGATGTTAGCTCAAGCTCGTTGCTCCTGGCTGCCACGTGTCATTCGTCCTGCGTCCTGCGTCCTTCCGCCCACTTGCCCATTTGCTCTCCCACTCACCTGTTGTCCGCCCCTCACCTGACGCTCGCATCGCTTATTAGTTTCTGTTGCTCCCGACCAGACAGTTGTCAGGGCGCTTTCAGCGGAATTTTATATTTGTGCATCATGCAAAATGCCGAATTAGCCAACAAAGAATGTTTTCAAAATGAAAACTTGTCATGGCAACCGCACCACTCAAAGCCGTGCCATCCCCCCCCGCCACCTCCTCCCAACAATTCAAAGGTGCTCAGCCCAAAAACGCTGGCATCTCTTCCAATTCATGTTGTCCAAGAGCACAAACAAACAAATACTGGGCGTTAATTAAAAACTCAAATCTAAGACGCTCACAGCCCAAACCACAAAAACAGTACAAACAACAACATTTTCGAGTCATACAAAGAAATAAATTGATGACTTTTTGGGGGTATTTGTTGTATGTTGGAGCTACAATTTTTGGTTACTGATACAGTAAAAAACATTTAGATCTGTAAAATATCGCAGATGCGTCTTAGATGCGATGATCAAACAAAAAGTCCCAAGCTCTCGTCAGTGTGGATTCGAGGCAAGAAACGTCAAAGAACACTAGAAATGTATCTTAACACACTTTCTAACAAATTTTAGTTAAAGTTATTCCATGGGTTCTGAAAAATACTTCGGGAATCGGGACAAATTTTTAAAAGTCGGTCGGAAAACTTGTCTATGCCGAAATTATACAACAATTGTACTCAAATTGTTCCTGTCTTATGGATTTTGGGAGGGATTCGGGACCCGCGGAATTTTTTTTGAAATCCCGGAACGGTTGGAATCGGGGAGGAAAAGTCTTTTGATCCCTGATGATCCAATGTAATTGCAAAGGTGTATTTTGTTCTTGTGTTTTTTATTAAGAATCAAAGAAGTATTTCGTTTTTGTGTTTTTTATTAAGAATTTAGTGTCGATTGTGAGACTCAGTTTACCCTAGCCTTAGAAAAGCTACCTTACAATATCAATCTAATGCTATTGTATTTTTGGTTTTTAACGTTAAGCTTTTAGATCTGGAAGACTTAAGGTCAATGATAATATAATGTTCTTTCAATTGTATACTGCACAGTCAAAACTTTGGGTATCTTAATGATTAATATGATATGATATGATATGACATGATACGCTATGATATGATATTATATGATATGATGTAATATGATATGAGATGATATGATGTGATATATATATGATAAAATATGATATGACATGCTATAATATGATATGATATATTATGATATGATATGAGATGACATGACATGATATGACTTGATATGATATGATATGATGACGATTCACAGTAATTTATAATAACTTTTTGTTAATAAGTCTTAAGCTTTAAAAAACATAAAGTTATTCTAACACAAGCTTGGGCTTTCTACAATTTTTATGCTGTTTGTTGATTGTACACTCGAAGTTCTGATATTTTGTGTACAGTTTTTTGATTATTAAATCATAAATTGAATTAAAATCAAAGATTAGCAACAACATTATAAAAATCTTAAGCATTGCAGCTAACATGCCCATTTTAATCCAAGTAGTGTACACAAAATAAACAACTAAAATAATCGTGAAAACAACTCAATTCGATGTTGGGCTCGTTTATTAGAGCTTCATGTCGCAAATGGTTTTTTTTTTCTTATTTTTTTTCTCATTTTTGCTATCAGAAAAGTTCGAGTGTGTTAATTAATCAAAGGCGTTTGGTGCTGTTGCGCATTTGAAATAAGAGTACACCGTCCAAAAAGAATATGTATGTTTAAAGCAAACATTTGCTAACAACTAGTTGAATTTCAAAATATTTGCAATAGTGTCGTCATCAAAGGCAAATAACTGAATTGGAGGCCACTGAGGATGCCTTTCTTTGGTCCTTTGGCATTTTGCATGCTGTGCATGGAAATGGCATAAATCACTTTACCAAATGCCAGCAGGATATTCCAAGTTGTTGACATTGTTAAGAATCAGTGTCTGAGCTGCACATTTAAGCGATTTACAGTGGGACAATTGAGCCAGAAAGTGTTTTTTCTAAAAGTTTGATTGTTTGACTAAATTTGATTTTGACTAACAACAAAATTATTTTTATTTTTATGAATTTAAAAACGAAAACTTCAACTATCAACAAATACTTACTTTTAACCACTGTGCGCCTGGGCATACTAAGCTGCACGATGATTGGGAGCGCCTATAGGGGGATGAAAGATGGGGTAGCATGAGTCTGGTGTTGCAATATTCGCACTTGATATGTGCGCGGCATTTTTGACTTTGTGTCAAAGAATCGTTTAAGCCGCCACGCAGCCGAAATCCAACCGGGAACGTGCAGCATGCAGCAAAGAGCAGCAGCAGCAACAGCAACCAAAGGATCCAGCTTACAGCCTTCAAACGCGTTCAGTTAGTAGCTGCCTTTTGGCTTATATCAATTGGCTTTTAAGCCAGAGCATAAATCAAGCGCGAGATTTACGCTACACAAAATGCCAATAGTAAAAGACAATGGCAATGTGAGTGGCATGCGAGAGTTTGGAGTTTTTTTTTGTTGGTTGGAGCCATGGCGTTTATTGAAAGGATAATCGATGGCAACAACAAAATGTATTAAAGGATTTTCGTGGGTAACTTTAAAACAGCACTCAAAGCCTTTGGTCATGACAGAAAGATGACGACGAACTCGAAAACTTTGAAATGCGGCTCTGCGGTCAATTTAATTGAATGATGAATTGCGTTGGACACTTTGGGAGTGGGTGGTGCTGTGGGCGGTGGGGCATAAAGTACCGAAATACAACATTCAACGTCGACCTCAGCAACCGCAGCATTTCTTCAGTTGTCACCAAAAGGATGTCAAAGGATGCTGCTGTTGGGCGGCCGTTGGGGTTAAGTAAAACAAGGACTGGGCGGTGCAAAGCTGGGCTGGCTCCTTGGGACAGTGTTCGACAAAGACGAATACGCATAATCAGTCAAAATTTATGACAAGCTCACCAGAAACTCAGCTTTAGCATTTAATTGGTGCCTCGAACCCTACCCTTATTGTTGTTCTTCTTCTTTTTGTTGTGTATTCCTTGTTGGGCTGGCTAATTAGCAATGGCATATGCTCCATTTGGCCATACCTATGATGGCTATTTTTTGTCCTTGCTAGACCAACAACGTTTTTTTTTGTACACTTTCCGGGTGGCATTATATTATTTTATTAGAAAAAATGAGTATATTGGGTTTATGTAATGTTCGTCCGTTCGTCCGTCCGTCCTTATGAGATTTTTTCCACTGTTTTGAAGCTAGAGCAACCAAACTTGGTATACATGTTGGTATATACCATAGGCAGACAAAGTGTAAAGGTCAGCTACATCGGACCACTATAACAATCGGTTGAAAAATAAGTTTTTGTTTGAAAAACTTTTTGTTTTTCAAGATAATTTAGTCAAACCCAGTTTACCTACGCTTATGAACAGTTTTTACATGCTGACCAAATTTCATCAAAATCAGTTGACTATATCCTATAGCTGCCATAGGTACGATCGGTTTTGTATGACAAAATTTTTTGTTTTTCAAGATAACTCAACCAAACTCACTAAGCCAAAGTTTAAGGAGAGTTTATATATGCTGACCAAATTTTATCAAAATCGGATCACTATATCCTATAGCTACCATAGGAACAATCGGTTGAAAATAAGTTTTTGTATGAAAAACTATTATGTTTCTTAAAATAACTCAACCAAACTCTTTTTACCTAAGTTTAATGACAGTTTGCAAGCTTATATGTAGTCTTTACAAAAATTTAATTTATTAAACGTACAACAAACAGAGTACATCGTGGTTGGGCAAGCCCGACTGCATCGTTCTTACTTGTTTGGTTAAAAAATGTGCAGGTGACTTTTATGAATTTTTAAATAACATATATTTTAGTTCAGGTTATGGAGCTAAGGTATTGCAAGAAAATATCGTGCAATTTCCAATTGACTTAGTTTTATGCCACTTAATTTATATAAATCAGTCAAAATTGATCAAAATGGAATGAATATTCACTAATGTCAAGATTTTAGTATAAACTAGATAGAAGAGATTATATAAATAAGGAATCGTATAAACATTTCTGAAAGGGTACTGCATCTTCGGCACTTTAAAAGTACTCGCCTTAACTTTTTTTATGTTTTGTCAGCCCCCTATTTTGTCAGCCCCTCTGAGGATCAGTTTGAAAGTAGTCCCTTTTTTGGCTAACATGGAGCAGCTTTGACTGATGGCTTCAGCTGCAGCCGCTGCTCAATGGTAATTTATTCTAGGCCCACGCAGTCTCTTTGAGCTGCTCAAGTTGAAGGATTTCAAGTTACAGTTCCATTTTTGCACTCTCTGTCGCCTTTCCTCTCGCTCTTCCTTTCTCCGGACAGGTTTTGTGTGCAGGCTGACGCATAAAAAATAAATTCACAAGTAAAAGCAACCAAAAATGCTGTGCTTAGTGCAGTTCCATGTAACGCATTATTCTTGCTTAGTGCTGCTGTCTCTGATTCTGATTCTGTTTCAGTTTCAGTTTAAGTTTCAGTTTGAGTTTCAGTTTTACTTCGGTTTCTTTTTCTTTTTGTGGCAGCCTCTTTTACAGACAGTTTTAGCTGCACGCATGTAGAATGTTATCTAAGCATAAGGTATGAATGAAAAAGGTTGCTTAACATGTTAACCGAGTTGTGTTAAGAATTAGTTTAATGTTAAAATAATACTTTCATAAATTTCGTATGCTGTTGGTGCTTAAATGGTTTGTGTAATGTTCATCCGACTCTCGATTCATATATTTGAACGACTGTCCCTTCGCCCAATTGAACTTCAACTTTTCGTCAATATTAAAACTAGCTTTATACATTTATAAATGTTCAGATTTTTTTAAAAGCCAAGTCCTACCCTCGAACTTCAACAAAAAACCCTTACGTCACTTTAGTTGAGTTCCAGGTGTTGTTCTTTTTTGGGTAAAACTTATTTGATAAAGCAGTTCTTATTTTAAAGCTTTGCCAATCTAGCTGTAAGCAAGTAAGAATGTAACAGTGCAGTTAACCCGACGCCGAAATACCCTGTGCACAGCTTTGGTATCCTGAAACAAACACATCAAGCAGTTCACCTCTTGCCCTTCTGTTTCTCTTTCCGCAAAAACAACTATAACGCTCAGCAACCCTCAAAAACTCGAACAATTGGATTTACAATTATCAATTCCAAGAGCTTGTTTCCAAAATCAACAACTTTTAAGCTACTTTTTCAATGTGTATAAACTATTATCAACAATCATTTAGCAAAGTGTTTTACCTTCGCCTATTTTAATTTTTTCCAATTCACCAACCAATCAGCATTAAAACTTTCACTTGGTAAATCTACTGTGGTTTGTGGATTCTGTTTAGTGTCATGTGTTCGTGCAAGTCCACATTTTGATTCTGGGCTTGACTAGAATCAGCCGATACACTAAAATAGGTGCGAAACTTAGCTTACAACATTACCAGTTGATGTGCGTTCAGTGTACTCAACAGTTGAGCATGGGTAACGTCAATTTAGGTGTTTACTAAACTAAATTAAATAATATTATTTATTAACTTTTACAGAAGCAGACAGATGGAAACTGCTTAACCGACTCAATCCACGGGAAAATTTCAGGGCCAGCAGTTTAAACTGTTGATAAGACTTGATTTCTATATCGTGTCTTATATCAATATGCCTTCAAAGATATTTACCCTTTACTTCCTTATAAGTTAAGGGTTCGTTTAAGAATTAAGAATTTAGGGAGAAGCCAATGAAGCAAAATTAATTGGACTAAAATAATTAGAATACATTTGGAAATTGTTGATCTTAATCTATCGTTAAGTTCTTGTTTGTTGTAAAGCGGTGTAGGGGGGTTGCCTGCTATTCTTCAGCTCTTTCTCACAAGTGAGAACTTAACGAGAGAACATGGTCACTATAAATCATCGTCTTATTGCGGACTTACGAAATGCGGACTTAACGAACATATTACATGACGAAACTTCATGGGAGATCATAGAGATCATAAAACTTTGTCGATCTTTGGTATACATATATCAACATGTAACAAGTTTGGATGCTCTAGCTTCAAAACTGTGGATAAAACTGCTTTCATGCAGACGGACGGAGGGGCAGACGGTCATTGCACAAACCGAATATACTCTATTTATTTTTTCAATTAAAGAGAAAGGTTGGAAATGATGCGAACATGCGGAAGTTCCGGCAGGCAACAACAATATACTCCTTTTCTTCCACTTTGGAAAACAGAGTATAATGAGTCGTGTTTCCATTTCCAAATCAACAAAATTCGAGTGTAAACTTAAACTTAAACTTAAATAATTTTTAATAGTTTCTGAAAGGTTTTAAAATTAGTTTGGTGAGTTAAATAATACAATTAAGTTTTATTGAAACTGATTAAAATTTTCAATCCTAATCCGAATTCGCGGCTTCGGAAATAGGTGCATGCCTGATTTACGGAATTCAAAAATTCAGTTTGTCTAGTCAATGTTTATAAATTAATACTCTCTATCGATACTCTTTTCGGGCAGCTTGCTTTCAAAACCTCAAGTGGGCGTCTTTGTTGTTGCAAACAGTATCAACTTTGGCATTGATATCATACTTTTTTAAGGACACGGCAATAGAGATTGTTTCCTTTTGTGCTTAAGAAAACAGGGCTGAGTGTGGAGAGGAAATGTACACTTTTAAATGTCCTTGCTTCATAATGAGGCCAAGTAACAACATTGTAAACAACAGGACCTACATGTCAACGCCCCTAAGCTGCTAATGAAGTAGCGCATACAAAGGACGAGGCTGACAAAGGTCGCATGCTGCGATAAGGATCACGATTACATTCACAGGCAGCTGAGAGCACACCAAATGGAGCTACAGTAGCCGAGTTGGCAAGTTATCGAATTGCTGAGTGTGACGATTTGCAAAATGGCTGCAAAAGGATCTTGCTCACACGCTCAAAAGGAGCAGGAGCATGAGCAGGATATAATGCAGCAGCAACAGCAGCATAACAGAAGTCGCATTCAGCGCAGAAATGTGGTTTTGTTGTGGTTAAGAAATTGGCAGACTTGCTGGCTGGCTAGTCAGGTAGATAGACACATCCTTGACGCATCCTTGCTGTTCATTTAACAATCGCACTCGGCTTGTAAAACGATAATCCTGTCGTTGTAAAGACTTTTAGCACACACACACACACACAATTTCAATGGCGATAGCGACATAAGCGGATTGGCCAAACAAAGTTGAGCTGTTGAGTGTGTGTTTGATGTCCTGCGGCGCATATTAACATTATCAGCTGTGCCACAGCGAAGACAAACAGAAAACATAGACAATGTTATCAGAGCCTAGTAATTGTGTGTCTGTCCCCTTTGCATTACAAATAATGTGTGAAATTTTACGCCTGATGGAAGATGCCCGCTGCGCAGGACTTTCGAGGACTCGGTGGCAACGACAGTCGCCTCATTGGTTTAATCAGCAAATGCGTTTAACCGATTTAAGGGATATACTTACTTACTTACTTACTTACTTCTTCTTCTTCTTGTACGTTGCCAAATCAATTTCTCTGTCGCATTGAGACAAATTTGGTTAGCCCACGGCTTGGAGTATCCCTATTGAGAAGCCTTCGCCATGTCCTCAGTCTGACTTTGATTGCAGCTCATTTTTATTCTCTTTTACAGGTTTCTGGCCAATGCTTCCAATTCAATTCGCATCATTTTAACGAAGTTTTCAAACGGAAACGGAAATTTCTTTCGCATGTTTGTGCGCGTCAATTTGTTTGCACTGAGTTCGCTGCATTTAAGTGACTTGTCAGTACTTTATTAAACACCTGAGGAAATCTACTTGAATAGGTAACTTTAAAATGCTCTGATATTGGCAGGGATAACTGGCAATGAATGCGATTAGATATGATCATTGAAATGGCCTTTGCTACTTTTATTATTTTGTAAATTAGAAAATTAAAAAGAAACATGTTCTTTGAATGCCATTTGTATACCAACTAACCCATATAAGTTAAAGATTCTAGCTTGGAACGCTGAATTTCACACCATTACAAACTGATTTGCCAAATACTCGTATTTGTGCGACCCAATGGAATTGCTTATATAACACTATATGGCATACATTATGCATGACTCTTATATCAATATCCCGGATTTTTTATGAATTCAGTAAGTAAAACGTATGGGTGTACCCAGAAATTTGAAATAAACTTGATCTGCATATGGTATTCAGGAAACTGCAGTTTGGTGTCCTAGCTCTTATAGATCGACGCGTTCATACGGACAGACAGACGGACATGGCTTAATCGACTCGGCAGTTGCTGCTGATCAAGAATACATACAGTTTATATAGTCGGAAATGTCTCCTTCTGCCTGTTACATACATTTGCAGTACTTTATATCTCCTTTTTTCCCACTTTTAATGGGAACAGGGAGTAATAAAACAAAATTCTATAAACAGTATGAAAGTAAAAAATTCTTGTATAGCTTTGACTTTGACTCAGAGGGTCCTAATTTTTGATGCAGTTTTGGAAAACGAGCTGAAATTCTTGTCATTCACACGTTTATCATCTTTTTACGTTAACCAAACCTGAGAAAACGAACCAGTCTATTGACACTTTATCGCTGAAAAAATATATCGTTAGGATTGTTAAATTGAACGCTAATCATTGCCGATCGAAGTTGAGAAACCGACGACAAGTGATAGAAGTAAAAAGTTAAAAAACAATAATTTGTTTTAAAAAAACTAGTATTGATTTACCAAAAATTTTTACAAATTTTTTGTGATAAAATACGAGTAAACTATTTATATATTGCAATCTTTGAAACGTAGTAAATAGCTTAATAAATTGTATACGAACATCTTAAATCAAATAGCAATTCAATTAATCCTAAACGACCAAAATCTCTTGATCAAAAAATCGAAACAACTGCCACAGGGCATACTTATTTGTATTATCCGAAGTTATTATTGTTATTGGCACCCTCAAGCATGGGGTTTAATATAACAATGTTAGTGTTACGATTATGCCACATGCTTACCCGGCAATTTGCGTGCATGTTGCAGTGGCAACAAAACGCCCGAAGCAAAACTGAAACTGGAATAGAACACAAATAACAATAACAAGCACTGTGCAGGCAACAAAAAAGAAGTCAACATGGAACATTTGTAACATTTGGCAGATGTCAACGCCCCTTGCGTTCAAGTGCAAAAAGTCGAAGGGCATCAAATCAAGGCAACAATTTGATAAACATGTCATAATTGAATCACAGCTAACGGCCAGCAGAGTGGGACAGAGAGGCAAACATACAGAGTGAGAGAGAGAGAGAGAGCGAGAAGGGTAGTAGTGCATGAGTTGTGTCCAGGAAAAGGTCCTAAACTCAAACCTCCACCATTTCCGAGCCTGCGTTTAAATGCAACTCACAATTTTCATTGCTTTTTCTTTTCTTTTTTTTTGGGTGTTGTGTGGGAGAGGGGCTTGGGTAGGCGTTGCAACCTTTTGGAGTGGGCGTTGTGCCGCTACTTTGATTGCTTTTCATAACTTTATGCTAATCAGCAAACTGGTCACAAAGTGTCGAATATCAAACTATGTTTGCATTTGCATTTGCATTTGCATTTGGGGCATAATTAAAAACACAAAATAAATATTTTTAATAACAATACAAGTTGGAGGTGCGTTGAAGGAGCTAAAAATAATTTCCGCTTTTAATGCTCATTTCGCAATTTGTATACAAAACTAATTAATATCCTTGCGCGTCCAAAATGCACCATAGTCCAGGATATTTGTGCAAGTAATTTCCGCCGTTGAAGAGTTGTTGTACCAACAGCGCGTAATTAATTTATGCAAAATGTACAACAACAACAACAACAACAACAACAACAACAGCAAACAGCAACAACAACAACTGACAAAAATTCAAATGCAAATAAATTGCAAATTGCGCAAATTTGTTTTTCAAAATAATTAACTTTTCAGCGCGTTTAATTAGAAATTTTTTGGCAATTGCGAGGGCGGTTTGATAAGATATGACAACTATCATGCAAGAGATTCATTTTAATAATATATATAAGTATTGCGAGGGCGGCTTAATAACTTATGACAACTATCATGCAAGAGATTCATTTGATTCATTTTCAAAAAGTGTTTTTGAACAGACTGCTGCAGTTAATCGTGGAATCTTAACTGATTTGGCATCATTTTGTTTTAAGAAAGGATAGAATTTCTTATAATTAAGTACATTTCATACTCACTACGGATCTGCTTACATTGTCTTGCTGATATGACGTATGTATACGTCTTGCAGATATTGCGTTTCTGTTAACGCCCAATCATCAAAGCATTTTCATAAATTAATGATTCTATATCTTCAAAAGTGGTTCAAGAAGTCTGAAGGAAATCAACTTATTTGCGCATAATGACTACACAATCCAATGCAATTAACTAAATTTAGAAATTTTGTGAATGAAATGGCTTCTAGGAGAGCGAGCTCCTACTATACGAAGTTATAAGCTATTCAAACTGGACGTGGCATTCAGCCTATAAATGAAATGTCCTTTCTAGACTTGAATCAATCCGTGTCTTTGAATTAAACTATTGAACTTTATCTTCGATTATAGTTCATTTAGTTCGTATATTTCCTTTCTTTTCCAATTTTCTTTCGTTCGAAAGCCTGTCTGGCTTAAGTTAAAATATGTTGAATACCTAAGTATAAAACTGTGTTAAATTTCAACAATCACAGCAATCCTTAAACCTATTTGAATGTCTGAACTCAAAGAACTTAAAACGATTAGTTCTTTTATCTTGAAAGGAACTAAAGGAACGATAAGTTCTTTTATTCTGAAAGGAACGAAAGGAAAATTTCGTTTTTTTTTTATGAAAAAGGGAGTCATAAAAGCACTTTGAATTCCCAGTTCTAGTTACTTCTTAACAGATTCAAACAGCCGTTTCACAATAATAGTTAAAGCTTCCTAAATAGATACATATATGCAGCATATTCATACTATGTTTGAATCTTTGACTTCTAAGCCAACTTGCGGTCTTCTCATTTCAAAAATTGGCAATTAAAAATTTTAATAAAATTAATAAAACATGTAAATAAATAATATGTTTGTTTATTATCGATAATTAAGTCGTAGCTCTCTAATCCCTTACCCCAGAACCCAATTAGTCAGGCAAAGCAAGGGCAGGCCAAACCAAATCTTTCGCACAATTGCATCGAGTTGTCGTTGTAGTTGTCGTTGTCCTTTATCGAAGGATTCGGAGTTTGCGTATAGTAATACACTAATTAGGCATTCAAAGAGCATTAAACAGCAGAGCTTTGCTGCTGTCGACCTTCCATTTCGTCCACTTGGGCAGCAGCGCCACAGGATATGGCTCTGCGTTTAGTCATCCATGTGTTAGAACTTGTAACTGTACTAATGTGTGTGCATGTGTGTGTATTTGTGTGTGTGTGTGTGTGTGTGTGTGTGTATTTGCGTATGTCTGCGTCAATAATTTCGTTAGTGCAGCGGAAACTGTTGCGGACATGTTGCCCAGCCCAAAATGGCATTGGTATTGGCAACGGGTCTAGTATCTCGGATTCGAGGATTGGGCCTCCTGCGGTGAAGCACCCTCATCTACTGCTCGCTCTCGCTCTCTGTCACACTTATTGGTACAGTCAATTTACAGTTACAGCTGCACACACACACACACACACACACACACACAAATGTGATTACTGCGCCCCTTTCCAGCTTCTAATTATCAGTTTTGCCTGCAGCCATAGATGCCGTACGATATACGGCATATACTATATATATATATATAGTATGTTATGTGTATAGGAACAGTAGATGAACTGCCCTGTAATTACTTTTTATTGGGGTGTACGTTGCGTGAGTTGCTGTTGTAGACATTTTGCACTAGCCAAAAACCCCAATTCAAATCGTATGTTTGTTCGATTTGATGCACGGCAAACTTCCCACATCATTATTAAGCTACACTTTGAACAAAAATATAGTTAATTCAAATTTAATTATTGCAAATTAATCAAATACAATGAGAGTTATAACTAAGTTTTGCAGACATATTGAACTTTTTTAACTGATCAAATAAGTGTATATAAATATATGTTCAGTTATGAATTCGATATTTAAAATAAAGTATTACATATAACTATAAGTTTTTTAACAGTGTATATGTATGTGGATCTATAATCAGAAACAGGCAAATGCATTTTCGATTGCATTTGCTGCAAATCAACGCTAATGAAATTATACAAACAAGTTTCGGTTTTGCGACAAATTCTATTTGTTGTTATTGTCGTTGTTGTTGTTGTTGCTGTTGCTGTTGTTGTTGTTGTTGTTGCTGTTGCTGAGGTACTGTCAACATTTGTGCCATGGCCAAACGACATTTGAGTGTTTTGTGAACTTAATTGAATTGCCATTTCACAAATAAAGCTTAATTTTTGGTCACGATTTTGGCTCGCAATCGATTCAATTCTATTCGATTTCAAATTGTATTTTTTTTTTGTCTAAATAAATATTGCATTTTTCATTTTGTATTTTATATTAAAATTTGATAGAAATTTTGTGAAACTGCAATTAAAAAGCATAATTCAATATATTAACGCAAATACATAAATGTTTTGTCCGAATTGGCCAAATGATATGCAAATTATGTATTGCAGTGTGCCATAAATATGCCTTAAAATGTATAATTAATATGAAAATGTTTTTATTTTCGTGAGTATTAATGAAATTGTTGCCAAAGGAATAGCAAAAATTATGTTTATTTGTCTATTTTTGCATGAGTGCATAATTACAATGAATACAAAATAATATGCATAGAACAACAACAACAACAACAACAACGTTATTTCTAAACAATTATAAAAACTCATAAATTTGCAAACTAAACAAATTTTGTTGCCTAATAAAATATATATTTTGATCAGCCACATAAGCGGCATATTAAATATTTAAATGCATTTCGTAATTAACGAGAAATTAAGTGGACTTTTTAATACAAAAATATTAAATTTACAAAGGAGCTTAAAACCTTTTGAAATTAACAGTTTTTTTTTTTTGTAAAAAAAAGATTGTAGCAGCTTTTTTACTCCCTGTTCCCATTAAAAATGGGAAAAAGGGTGTTAGAAAGTACTGCAAATGTGTGTAACAGGCAGAAGGAGGCCGACTATATAATCTATATATATTCTTGATCAGCATCAACAGCCGAGACGAACTAGCAATGTCCGTCTGTCTGTCTGTCTGTCTGTCCGTCTGTCTGTCTGTCCACACAGATCTCGGAGACTATAAGAGCTAGAGACACCAAACTTGGCATGCAGGTTCCTGTATACCATACGCAGAACAAGTTTATTTCAAATTTTGGATGAGCCCCCGGCACCCCCGCAAATCGCAGAAAACTCCCACAGCCACAATTTTAAAGATAAGGCTTTGATTTTTGGTACACATATATTTTCAATCAATGTTTATCAGTTGCGTAAATTTCATCACGATTGGATAAATAACACCAAAATTATGGAAGAATATATAGCCCCCGTCTCAGCAGGCAGAAAGAACAGTTTGACATTCACTGGACAAGTTAAGTGCGCTGCTTGCTTGTGTTGCAGCTGAACTGTTTGAAATGCAAGTTGGGAGCAGGGAGTCTCGTAGTCGGGCACACTCGACTAGAGCATTCTTAATTGTTTTTTTTATAAAACACTAAGGGTATTCACTGCGTACTGAAAAAAAACTCCCCCTCAGACCAACTTTACAAAATGAGCTGCGCAGTTGGGTGGCTGTGTAGATTTCAGTGTTCAACAACAAACATAACTTTGTAACTAACACTGGCAAAGTGGCAACCTTTTAATAGGGGAATTTTTTTTGGAAATTTTGTAACGAAGTAAATCTTGAATGTTGATTTCGGTATCGCCATTTATTCCCTTTGTCTCTGCAAATGACTAGTGGATTAATTTTCCATTTTTAATTTTATACCTACTATTTAGCATAGCTTCAATAAATCGTAGTTCTTTTAAATCCGCATTTACTTTATTATTATTTTTTATTATTTGCTATTTTACATTATTTCTTATACGAATACTTTTGACATTTGTAATTGAAATAGGACTATGATTCTTAATTACGAAGAAGAAAGAAATCTTAACAGATACGCATACAATTGACACAAAAAACCTGCTCACGATATTCACTTGAGCAGAATTACGCATCTGCTTAACAACACAGGAGGTCGTGAATACCCTTACTGTAAATTTGATTTAAGTTGATTGCTCAGTTTGTCAATTAATTTGAGCATTTTTTAAAAACAAATCTTAAAGTTAGTTTGATATATGTTCATCAACATTTACTTATTATTTATTTGCCAAATATTGTGGTTCCATTCGAGCTCTATTGTAACATTCAGTAAAGAAATAATTGTTCAATTGTACTTAAGTTCCAATTAAAATGGCATTCAAAAATGAAAACCCAAATATTTGCAATACTTTTTAACAATGAGTCAATGAGCAAGTCAATGAAATGTAAGCACAAATTTCCAAGATTGTTTAAAATTAACTCAACGACAATTCCAATGAGGCAGCAACTCAAAGGCAGCCTTTGTTTGGCTCAATCTTAAAAGTCGCAGCAAGGCAAACATATCAATCAACATTCTAATTGAATGTAATTAGAAAAACGCATGAGCTGCCAAATCTTGTATACTATATATGCAAGATGCACAGTAGCAGGCAAACCAGCAGCAGGAGCAAACTTGTCTGTCTGCAGGACTCGTCTATATATCTATCGAGAAAAAGCCAGCACGTAGCTCGTACTCACTGAAAATGGCAAGAAAATGAAATTAGACGAATAGAATGACGATGTAAGTGCCATGAAAAGACGTTAAGATGTTCTAAACGGGCTGAGAAAGGACCTTGCCAAGACGTCGCGTTCTGAATGGATGCTGCTGATAATGATAATGATGTTGATGATGTTGATGATGACGTTGTAGCTGTGTGTAGTGCTTGCTAAAATTGAGGTAAATTGCATTTAAGTGTTGCCGTTTTCATTTAGCTGCATGAATATGTATAGAAGAAGCTGCAGCTGTAGCTGGATGCGGTCTTTTGTAGCACGAAAATTGAATGAATAATTGAGAAAACGAGCGCATGATGGCATTAGTGTGTGATTGTGGTTGTATGTGTGTGTGTGTGTGTGTGTGTGTGTGTGTATGCTAATGAATTTTAATTGGTTTTTTATTAAGGCAGAAAGCAAACGCGTTGAGTTTCATGCCAAAGTGGAAGGCATCAAAAATCCCTGTTTGCCTCTTAATTGTTAATCATTAAATATTGTTGCTGCAAAATCAATATGGCGGCTGCCGATTAATTAACGCCATTTTGTAATTATCTGCGCATTTTTAATCCAATTAACTTTGCGTATGCAGCATGAGAAAATAAAAAAAAAAACCAAAATAAAAATATTT
The DNA here is from genome assembly GCA_949708635.1 of Hirtodrosophila cameraria. NCBI lineage: Eukaryota > Metazoa > Arthropoda > Insecta > Diptera > Drosophilidae > Hirtodrosophila > Hirtodrosophila cameraria. The sequence continues at coordinate 9,491,910 of OX453089.1, read as the reverse complement.
ATACATACCATACACATAATGCAAATGATACAAAATTAAAAGGTACTCATGAGGTCGTGCTGTCTGTCAATTATAAAGTATAAATGCAAACAAATAACTTTAATTGCAAGTTGTTATTGGAAAAGTAACCGCAATGAAAACAACAACAACATAACTGTGAACAACAACAATTTATGTATATGCGTAGAAAGGACACCTACAGCAAAATTAATTACAAATAAAAAAAAATATAAATGGGTAACTCTGCATAACGAACTCAGAGATGTGCGTGTGTATGTGTGTGTGTATGTGTGTGTGCTCTGAGTTGATGCTCTATGCTTGGTCCTTGCACGTCCTCATGCCCTTGGCGCACTTCCTTTTTCAATTAAACGCCACCATTTTCCATTAACGAATTTGCATGCATGTCTGTGAAAGCTTGTGTGTGTGCGTGTGTGTGTGTGTGTGTGTGTGTGAGTGAGTGACAGACAGACAGTCGCTCACACACATGCACAAGCTGTCTCTGTCTCATACTGCGCTCACTCTCACACACACACACACGTCTGTATTTCTATAATAAAATTAAATTAGAAGACCAGAAAATTAAATCATCAAAGCTTGACGTCTGGCGGCGGCTGCTGCTGCCGTTGCCTTCTGTCTCAATGTGTGTGTGCTTCTCTCTCTCTCTCATGTATGTGTGCATAAAATGGCGAGGTACACACACACACACACACACACATACACACATGCGCCAGCGCCGGCCCAATTTGCCAAGCGACAGTTACGAGTTCATTAATTTCTCAGCCTTTTTTTCTTTTTGTCAGCATCAACTTTTTGGTCTGGAACTGCACTTGTGCTAGCTGCGGTTTGAGCGTACTAACCGCCCACCAAGCACCCACCACCCACCACCCAACAGCCAACCGACACACCCTATGCCACAACGCACTCAGCCTGTGCCAACTCGTTTGGGCTGCTCTGCTTTTGTGTGGTGTGAGCAGCATCATAAATTAAATTCTTCATCAACTCAAACTCGTTAAGCGCCAATAAAGTGACAGAGAGTTATTTTCATCACTTTTTCAATGGTCTACCACAAGGCTTACTTGTGTGCATGGCTGTGTATATGTGCGTGTGTATAAGTGTGTGCGTGTGTGTGCTTATGGCACAATGCGCCGACGCGCTCTCAGCCAGTTCTCTGACGCTCTGCAGCAACAGCGACTAGTTTAGGCCACGCCTACTGCCAAAGAGCACAGCTGCTAACAAAGATATAGACAGACAGACAGACTGAGAGAGAGAGAGAGAGAGTGTTAGAAAGCGTGCGAGTGAGATGCAAGATAGCGCTACTTAAAAACTAGTTCAGCTTTACGCATGCGCAGCCCGATTTGATGTTTGCCTCAAGATAAGCTAAGTGCAATCTACAAGCCTCTGCCTGCCAAGTCGACAGCTTGTCAATGTCATCCTAAAAACAGTTTTAGATCATATCACAATTGAAGCCCATTCAATAACGGAACACTATTAAAAATTACGCATTCAATTAATGTTGCCTAGCAGAAGAGCTTGGCTAAGTAACAGTAGCCCAATGGTTGCAACAAAACTTAATTGGTAATGGAATAAACAGAAGCCTGATTGAAGATGGTCAAATATCGTAAATTACACTAACCAGCAGCATTTTTTATTCAATACATATGGCGAACAGTTGGCAAACAAGAAACCTGAAAAACCCAAATACTAATTGAAACATTCCCAAATACAAGTACACAAATATTTTAAAAAATTGATTTAAAAAAAAAAACAATTTCTTAAATTTAGAACAAAAAACAAGTAAGAATACTCTAGTCGAGTGTGCCCGACTACGAGACTCCCTGCTCCCAACTTGCATTTCAAGCAGTTCAGCGGCAACACAAGCAAGCAGCGTACTCAACTTGCACAGTGCATGTCAAACTGTTGTTTCTGCCTGCTGAGACAGGGGAAATAAGTTTTTCCATAACTTTGGTGCTATTTATCCGATCGTGTTGCAATTTACAAATCCGAAAGACATTGATTAAACATACATGTGTACCAAAAATTAAAGCTCTATCTTTAAAATTGTGGCTGTGGGAGTCTTTTGCGATTTGCAGGGGTGCGGGGGGTGCATCCCAAATTTGAAATAAACTTGATCTGCGTATGGTATACAGGAACCTACATGCCAAGTTTGGTGTCTCTAGCTTTTGTAGTCTCCGAGATCTGTGTGTTCATACGGACAGACGGACAGACGGACAGACAGACAGACAGACAGACAGACAGACAGACAGACAGACAGACAGACAGACGGACATGGCTAGATCGTCACGGCTGTTGATGCTGATCAAGAATATATATAGTTTATATAGTCGGAAATGTCTCCTTCTGCCTGTTACACACATTTGCAGTACTTTATAGCTCCCTTTTTCCCATTTTTAATGGGAACAGGGAGTAATAACTTAAGCTGTAAGCTACAGCTATGAGACGATTTTTATAATCTTTTTTTCAAAAATTAAAAAAAGGAGCATTAGGCCTGTTTCGAATTCGTATACCGTTCGAAATTTGCGGAAACGGAATTGCTTGCTGTTCTGAAGTAATCAAAACGTCAAACGTTTACGTTTTTAAAACTTTTACTTTTTTGCCTGAGGAATGAACAAAAAAAACAAAGTTTTAAACTCAATTTTCTTATATTCTTCATCATAATTGAAAAAGAATTCATTAGATTAAAATCATATAGTATTAATAATATTTAATTGAAAAACTATCTGTAAAGCAGAAAACGTAGTAGTTCTCGATTCAGCAATCATTTACCAGATGACAACTAAAAAGACTTTTTACTATGAAATCTCGGTTTGGAACTCGGATTCGAAAAAGAGAAAATGAAACCATTCCGATCGGAAATCAGAACATTAATTCGTAAATCGTTCGGAATTCATTCGTTTTTACTTTTTATAAACGTACTGAACTCGGAGCAGGCCTGTATATTTTGCTTGTGATGTCTGTCCGTCTGTCTGTCCGTCTATCTGTTTGCCTGCCCATCTGTATGAAAGCAATTCTTAACCACAGATTTAAAGGTAGAGTAATCAAGTTTTTTGTGCATGTTGATATATATTAAAGACAGAAAAACTGTTCAGATCTTGAAACAATAAACAAAATTTTAAGAAAATTGATCTTTTTTCACAAAACGATTCTAAATGATAAATTAGTAAAATTCATTATAATATACAGTTTGGTTACACACAGATATTAGTTTAATGTTTGTAATTGCAAAAGTTTTTGGCAAATTTTGTAAGCCAGTGTAATTTTGTGTGAACCCCTTAACAGCTTAACGATAAAAGCAAACTAATTAAAAGTACGAAGCAGGAGAAATTGCCACATAATAAAGCAAATTAAAAGCAAATTAATTTAAAACAAAAAAAAAATACGTAAGCGCTGCGGATGTAGCGCAAATGAAAATGACGCAAGTCGCTTGTCACACACACACACACACACACACGCACACACAAAAATATATGTTTGTATGTATATATAGTATATATAGATAGCTATAGTTGAAGCCACAGAGACACACAGATACACACGCCCACCAAAGCAGCCGCTCCACTTCAATTAAGCAGCGCGCCAACATGGCAGCCTCACACACACATCTATACACACACACACACACACGTTGCTCTCGCACACACACACACACACACATACATTTTCAGCACATAATTACGTTTGGCAAGCTCGTTATGCGTAAGAATAAACGCACATTAAGAGCTCATTAGTTGGCACAAATCGAATCGCTGGCAAAAGGAACAAGCCAGGACAGCCAGCCAGGATAACTGCCTGACTCCTTGTTAACTTGTCTGTCTGTCTGTCCGTCTGTCTATCTGTCTGTCTGCTCTGGTATTTTCATTTAACGTGTAATGGAAGATAGCGTAGACGAGCAAATGAGTCAAGTGTATTGAATTGAATTCAGTTGAGTTGAGTTGCAACAAATAAAATCGCAAGCACTATAAAAAAACTCAGTTCTGTTAAAAACTGGCTTAAATACAATAACTAACTGCATAAATAATCTGACAACTAAGAACTCAGAGTTCACAGTTCACAATTCATAGTTGACTGTTTGCATTTAAGTTAGTTTCCTCTTGAATGCCGATCAGCTTGCAAATTTGTAACAATAGCAGGATATTAACAAAATCCACTTATACAACTCCAGATTGAGTATACAAATTGATGGTGAGAGGCCTTGTGTGGCTGTGTGCAGCAAAGCACTTTGCAGTTAACAGTTGTTGGCTTGTTTGCAATTGTGGGCTAAAATCTTGGATAAGTTGGCAAAAAACAACTTTAGCTCATAAATTGTTGCATATTCAGGCGACAGAGAGCGATAAAGAGAGTGAGAGAGAGCGCAGTTTTATTAGTTGCAGGATTTCGAAACTGAACAAAACAGCTGGCAAACAAAAGTTGTTGCGACAGTTTACAGACACACACACACACAGTCACACCTGGCACAACAATAGGACTTAGCACGCGTGCTGGAATATAGCATACAGCATACAGGACATTTCAGGACAATTTCGGTGTCTGCAACAACCCGAAAATCAACGCGTGCGCTGCGCTCGCTCTCTCTCTCTGCCACACACACACACTCTCTCTCTCTCTCGCTGTTGAATCCTGCGCAAGCTCCGCCCCTGAATACACACACACATACACATACACATCATTTAATACAAAATCAAGCAACCGGTTTCCAATTTGATTTCGAGCTCAACTCGAGTCTGGCTGCGAGCCGACTTGTTTATTGCCAACTCTGCCTTGGCACGGTACGCAACGGTTTCGGTGGATTGCGGTTGCTTGGAATATCAAAAAACGTTATAGAGATTCAATATTGATGTTAGTTCAAGTTTAGTTCGTTAAGCCGTCGCTAAGTGTGCTCAAATTGTATGCAATTTTTGTTAATTATACAAATTAAAAGATTATAAAGAAAACAAGCAAGCGTATTTGTGTAAGTGTGTTTGTGTGTGTGTGTGTGTGTGTGAGTGTTATATAAACTATAAAAATTCATAAAAATGGATATTAAAACCACAGCAGCAACACCACCCATGCCAGCTGCATTGGATGCCAATGCACCACCATCACCCACAATTATTGGTCTAAGTGGTGCCAGCATGGAGCAACTGCAGCATAAGCAAACATTCCAGCACATCTTTGAGCAGTTGGTGCAACAAAGCGGCGGTAATCACAAGCTGGCGCCAAAGCAATTGGAGCATTTGAGGCATTTGCTGGGCAATGTGCGAGATGCTAAGAATTTGCAGCTGATTGTGGAAAAGTTTAAGAATCTGGAGCAGTTCCAGGAGCACTATGCTCATCTGGGCAACAACAATACTGTGATCACAGAGGGTAAGTTTGTTTAGCTACCGGCGGCATTAATTAACAGAAATGCATGTTTAGTTCCCGGAAAGCGCTTGCCATTACTGATTACCGATTTAATTAACACAAATTGTCGCTCAACATGAAAGCGCTACATATGACTGGCAGCATGTGGCAGGCATTGTTGCACATACTTACTTACCGCACGTTGCTTTTTTTTGGCTGCGTGTTCACAGACTTGTTCTGCATTTTGGGGCCGCGTTTTGGGTTATTAACATGCACACAGTACAGCATTTAAAATAATTTGCAAATTATAAACTAATTGCCAAGGCATGTCAAAAAGAAACAGAGCTCAAGTCCAAAAAAAAAAAAAAAACGGCTTGCTTTTTTGCTAAATTTATTAAAAATGTATTAAATGATCGACAGCAGCCGCATACAAAAAAGTGTTGCCTACATTTCAGCGTCACTTGGCATGACAAACATGCATTAGAAGCCACACACACACACACACATATGCGAAATGGCGGCCAATGTGTCGCTTAGTTGAAATTACAGTTTTTAGCTCGTTAAAACTGTAAATAAAGCTGTGTGTTCTGTGTGCTGCATGTGTGTGTGTGTGTTTGTGTGTTTGTGTGTGTGCACTAAATATTAATAATACTTTCGAAATAGCTGACAAATTTGCATAGCTGCTGCTGCTGCTGCTGCCGCTGCTGCTTCTGTCGCCTGTCGTGCACCTAATTGACTTTCCAAACTGTTGGCAAACAGGCTTTTAATTCTCATGCATGCCAGTTTACCCCACTTTACCCCTTTCCAACCAACCATTCAACTCTCTTGCAGACAGCGAAACTACGCTCAAGGACATCGCACGCAAATGTGGCGCTGCTGGTCAAACTCTAACGCCACGTCACACAATCGATGCCATTCTAGGACTCAAGAATCGCAATGGCCAAGGACAGGTGCAGCTGCAGGCTGAGGGCAGCGATGGTAAGTAGCATTAAGTTTTAGATCAGGATAACAATCGATTTCACTATCATCGATATTATTGAAATGCCATTTGAGTTGAAGTGGAAATCTTCAAATCGCAATTATTTTCAAATATCAGTGAATGTGTCTTTGTTCTACAATTAAAAAACTGGCTGTTTTCAAATTATAGCATTTAAATATTAGTCGATTTTTCTCTTTGACATCAAGTCGCGTTCTGCAATTCGTTAAAGCTTAGTCGCATGGTCGTGATTTGTCTAAAAACACATTATTTCTGATAATCCTGTTTTCGAGAACTTTTCATTCCGAATCGTTGTCCATTTTGTGTTCTTTGAATACTCTCAATCGACTGTCTCAAAAACAAAACCTTTTCAACTAACATATAGTTTTCCATCGATATTGGAAATTCAGCATTCCCTTTCCAAATGTTTTGATCGGTTTCGAAAAGCTCTTCAGATTTCAAAAGTTTTCTGATGGAATTGTCTACTCATTATTCATTTATCTTTAATTTCGAATCAAGATATATAACTATTTACCTAAAAATTGCACTGTTAATATCAACTATTGTTCGAACTTAGGTTGTAATTCTAAAATTCTTGCGACTTTTGTTTAATAAAAAGAAGATAATGAACAAAGTAGTGTTGGACAACGAACGATTGCTTTTGCACTGTGTTGCTTTTGTGCAAGCATTGCTCTATCTGCACTCTGCACTCTCTTCTCTTCTGTTTTGCTTGAATTTTGAAATTGAGACAGGAAGAGAGCTTCTCTGTGATTGGCGGATAATGTTACCTGGTTTTTATCTACCTCAGATGCAAAACTTTTGAAAAATAATTACATTGCACAGCACTGCTCCGGTTCACAAGCTTTCGAAGAACAAAAAAGAGAGGAAGGCAGATTTTGGTTAGCCTATTTCTATATAGATATTAATATTAACAGTTAACATACATGTTATCGATAGTTTAATTAATTCCTATCAAAATGGCAGCACTCATCGATAGTGCTGCTAGCACTAGCTTTTCTATACGCTTATTAGCCATATAACGAACATTTAGTAGGCCATAAATCAAAAGTATGCTATTATTAACGCATTAGCTGCCAAAGGAGTGTCAACAAGTAACTGATAAATGTGCGGCTCACATTCTTCAGAGGCTTGTGTTGCCTGTGATTGTGATTGTGCTTGTGATTGTGTGTGTGTTGTAATCGGAATGCCGATAAGTGAAATGCAAATCGATTTCAATTACTCGTACAGCCTGTGCCGCGAAATCAACAAACACAATCGCAAAATTATATTAGCATTTATTTTGGCTTGACTTGCCCGACGACTTGACATGGCTGTGGCGCTTGGAATGAAAGTTGTTTGAGTTTGCTGAAAGCGGCCAAGTTGCCTCTAACTGCTAACTGGTAACTGGTAACTGGTAACTGCTAACTGGCGTCTGGGGCTGCACTTTAGCACCGCCTTGCGATGCACGACAGCTGATAAGCGAAATCAGTCAGCGGTAATCGTTTACATGGCCAAAAGGGATTAGAAACTCAAGTTGGCGGCGTGGGCGGTTTGCCTTTATGGCATTGCTTCTTGGCCAATTTAAACTTTGATTATATGTATATTTCTTTCTTTGGGTGCTGCCAGTTAGTCGTTACTTTGAAGGCTTTTTAACTGGATTATAGTTGGATTTATGCGCTACGGTGCCAGTTGGCGATGTGCACAGCACTCGCACCCAAAATGGGTTTAACAAACGCTTCTCTCCTGCACGTCATTTATAATTTATTTCATTTTTGTTTTGATTGCCGACAAGCGATTGTCGCATACTCCCCCTCTACCATTTCTTATAAATGGTAACTTGTGAAAAATGGGAGGTTACGTGATTCTTATTATATTTGTAGGTGTTATTCTTCACTGATATGCGAAGCGTCAGCGTTACTTAGTTACTTGACTATTTGAACAAATAAAACAAATTATTTCCATTTGAAATAATCAACTTGAAATCAGTTTTTACTAAATTTATTCAAATTTTATCAGGCACCAAAAACTACTCAGAAATAATCAAAAATATATTTCTAACGGTTTTCAAATATAGCTACTAGATCATTGCATAGGGTATTTTGGTATTGTACAAAAAATGAATATCTATCACATTCAAATAGACGACTTTTAAAGTATTTTCGTATTGGGCAGGACGATCTGAGTCGTTATGCAGTATGCTTGCCTCTGTTTGTTACTGTGGAAACTATTCTTTCAGTTTTTACTCAAACTTATTTTTACTTAATTTGTCAGAAAATCCGGTTCGGATATAACATAGCTGCTATAATAACGATCGGACGAAATTATACAAATTTTTTTATTGGTATTTTTGAGCTAAAAATGTAAGCAGAAAGTACAGTTTCTTCGTCTTGTAAGAAATCGTATAACTAGGTGACAAAAAGATTAAGATTTACATAATAATTTGAAGATTTTTTTTATAAATTTTTTCAAAATGGGTGTTCTAATATCTAGGTTATTTACAATATTTACAAAATTAAAACTATATAAGCCTTAAGGCAAGGTCCGCAGAATGGAATCTCTTCAGTCTGCTCAGTGCTGCTGGGACTCTGAGATCTCTGGCTCGAAGATTTGGGAATTTGAAAATCCTAAGCTAAGTTAGGTATCTGAATTTGAAACTTTATTTTAAATAAAACTTTTATATAAATATATAAATAGCACATTTTGTTCTTAACAATTTTGTATAGCTTAGAAACGAAAAAATATAAAAAATGAAATTTAAATATATTATTTTAATCTTTTATAATAAAGGAAAATGACAATGAGTCTTAATAAGATATTTGAAGAGCTCAGTTTTAAGTGTTAGCCATGTTTTTTTGCACCTTGATTGTTAGCCGTTTCCTGCTTGTCATTTAACGATTTTCAAAGTACAAAACGCAGACACAAAGAAGGCGAAATCAATCAAAGACGTTGCAATTAATTCAATTAAATCATTGCGTTAATGAATGCCAAGACAACAAAGTTTGCTGCCGATGACGATGACGATGACGATGACGATGAGAGACGTCTCTCGATAAGCGTTCGACTTTGACTGACAAAATGTTGTTGTACAATGTACAATGTACATACATACACAGGTACATATGTATGTATGTACTTAGAGCAAAAACGAGCGCACAGGTTAAATGGCCGCAAATTAATTAGAAGCTAGCAAATAAACTGGCTAAGTGGAAAAGAGTAAAGCGTTGGCTGTTTTAGAAGGGGCAAGGGGGAGTAATAGTGGAATTATGGCAACAAACCGGACTGAGGCTCCTAAGTTATAATCATAATTAAACTGCGGCTAGACACAAGCTGTCAAAATCCATTTAAACTGACAGCTTGCTGCGGTGGTGTCACACCAGCGCATACTCTAACACACACACTCGCACACACAATGCAAGAGAGACAGCAAAAGAGAGAGAGTGAGAGAGTGAGACAGAGGGAGGGGAAGAGTGACATGCTCATTAAACGCATAAAAGCGTTGGCTGCACAAGTGCATTAGGCCTCAATAAGTGAACATGGATGGAAAATGTGTTGCGATCTGAACTCAATTAGAGTTGAAATCGTGTCGTGCTTTACTTCGTGACACGAACTCGAAAATCTGTTTTAGTGTTCGCTTGAGTCTCTGATGCTTAAGTAGTTTATATTATTCCGATATTAGTTACATTTTTTTAAGAGCAAAGAATAAAGTAATAAGATAATAATTAGATATATTAATCATAATTTAAATGCTTTGAAATATTACATTAACATAGTTTAAAAAAATTAGTACTACAATTTTAAAAAGGTTTGCTATGTCGAATTCTTCTGTTCTCATTTCCGATTCCGATCAAAACGTTCGAAATCGAAATTATGAGCTGTGCTGAATTCCAAATGTACATGAAAACTCGAAAACTTGTGCTTTTGAGGCAGTGGATTCAGAAGTATTCAAACTTAGTTTTAAAAGGAAACTAAGACTTAAATTTCTTTCAAAAACAGGATAACAAAATCAAAAATTATTCGGAATCAAAAGTTCTAGGAAATGGGAATAAGAATGATAAAATAAATCCGAAATGGGAATAAGAATGATATAATAGAACAATTTCACTTTTTTTTATATCAAACTAGATTTTTAACCGTCATTCATTTAAAAACTTTAGTTTGTCTATGTTTTTTAATAAATTTCGATTAAAAAAGAACAGCTTTCGTTCATCTCGAAGCTGAACTGAGTTGAGATGAGTTGCTCTGCATCATTAAGATCAAGATAAACAACTCAAGCTGAGTGCGAGCGGGAGAGACAAAGATGCTGACGCCGACGCCGACGCCAATAAGAGGGGAACTGTATATATACCATCGATGTATAGATCCATTGATTCATCCACACATTCACAATTCACATTCACATTCAGTTTGTTAAGCAGTTGAGCATTAAGTCACTTAATGATTTTAATGCGTGTCCGAAGCGAGCTAAACGCGCGTCGGTGTTGCTGTTGTTGTTGTTTTTGTTGTTGTTGCTGTTGCTGTTGCGGCTTATTAGCCGCTTTGTTGCCAGCGGGCACACAAGCAACAACAACACCAAGAACAACAACAACATCAACAGCAATCCACTTTACTTTAACACACTTGATTGACAGTTTTGTTTATGGCTTGTTTCATTTTTTGATATGAGCTCGATTTGGAGTATCTTGTATCTTGTATCTTTTATCGTGTATCTCATATCTGGGTATCTGAGTTGCGCCTGCGCCGGAAGATGCCAAACATTTGTGCATTTCCTTTGCTTTCGTACCTGTTGCCCATGACTTTCGAAATTCAAAACGTAACCCGAACTTATATTGAGCTAATAACATTTCAATTAGGCCGCCTAATGGCCAACATTTTGTGAGAAACTGTCAAATCATCTGAGTGACGCGATTAACGTCAATTTGTCCTTTACTTCATTTTTGTAACTAGTTCATAGTAAATGCTCAAATTGCTGTAAATTAGTTCAAACTAGGGTCTCTTTTGACCATTGTCTAGGGCAGCATCTGTTAGCGCTAAGTCCATTTAGCCAGTAATGTTCCCCCCCTCTCAATTAGGGGCGGACAAGTTGAGCTTGTCAGTAGCTGGCTTAATTTGAACCTTTTAACATTTCAACTTTGCGTTTGTATATACATACATATTCATAGTCAAATTGTTAACAACCAATATATCCAGCTGCCAACTTTAATTGCCACAGCTAATGGCCAGCAGAGCCAGGAAGCAGCGCCATAATATGAAAAACAAAATCATTTCTTAATTGAACTGTCGATCAGGCAATTTGCTTTTGACTCTATGAATGAGTACAGTTTGAATATAGTTTGAATATGGCATTGAACTGCTCAGCAGCTGAAGCTTTCACATAGATCTTGGATCGAAGAAATCAATAAGAAAAAAGTTAATTCAGCATGCCAAGATTCACTTTATTTGCGATTTTTTAAGTTTTGATGAGATTTTTATTGATAATCTATATTCTTAGTTCGATATAAATATTTTCTTGATTTTAATTACTTGAAATTTGTTATGTTTTTGGAACAACTACCATAACATGTGTATTATTAATATACCATTTATTTTGGGCTTAGATCTTCGGATAAATTATCGTTTTCTTTAAGTTGTATTAAGCTGAAACATAAATCTGGCAAAACAAGATTTATATAAGTAAGAAAAACCTGAAATTTTATCAAACCGAGCTCAACTAAACTTTCGATACTTGCCAAATATCTAGAGATATAGATTTGGGTACTAGAAAGCTATGGGCTGTAAAAAAATGTCTCGTGAAAAGTCAAAATATTTAGCCAAATATCTGGCACGTGTGAAAATACAAGATTTAGCAAATTGAGTGCTATTTATAGCTTTCATTCATTCAACCCAAAATTGGATTTGGTCTTTTTTCGGTCTCAAGCTCACGCAATTAATGCACGCACTCGGTGTGGCCCCTAAACCGGCTTCTAGGGTTCGAATATTTCTCTGAGATTGCGACTACTGGCAAACGCACCTCATGTGGTGTTTCACGCCTTTTAAATGGTGTTTTTTTCCCATTATTATTATTATATTTATTGTGCGTGATGCTTTTGTGCTACCTTATTTGCAGCATAATTGTTTTGTTTTTCCAGTCGATTTAGCATTTTTAATTTCTTTGAACAGTTTTTGTTAATTTCATTAACGCCACAGTGGCTCAAAATAAAACGCATGTGGTGCGTGTAAATTTCGATTGATTGGTAAAAACGCAGCGGAGGTTAATTCAGGGCAATTCTGTACGATTTGTGGCTGCTGTTTTTAGTTTTTTCTCTTTTTTTTTGTATAGTTAATTAACCAAACATTTGACCCAATTAGTAGCTGAAAATGTGTGCTGAGAAAAGAAAACTGAGAAATCAATAAAGATACTCGTACTAAAAAGCTATTGCCAAATGTTTAAATGCTCGTACATAATTATTTGCCGATTGTGCCAGACATAATTACATTAGACAATCGTCTATGTTGAACGATTTGGGTTTGGCTTATGTAATCGAACCAATAGTTACATGCAAATTAAATTCAAGTTTGCTACCCATTTACGACTAGCATAGTACATCAAAAAGCAATTACACAAAAGACTATCAAATAATTACTGATATTTGAGGGCAAATGAAATGGATAATTGGATTTCTCCTGCCCCGCCACCCCAGTCAAACCTTACGGTATTCAAAAACCCAATTTAACACAGAAATTGAATTTGGTTACACAAAAATCCAACAACTGCAAAAGTCAGTGCAAATAGGAACCACCCAGAAACTATTCCTATTCCTATTCCCATTCCCATTCCAATTTCGACTTCAGCACGGCGACAACTAATGACTTCCTTGCATGTCACGTGATATGTGCAAACGGCAGCCAGAACGCCCATTAGAGCCACCAACTTCATCCCCCACCAACCACCACCCCAACCCCTATGCTCATAACCTGGCTGGCAAGTAGTTTACACCAGTCGATTTAGCTTTGGCCTTCGGCATTTCAGGCTTTCTGAGAATTTTTATTGCCGCGCATTGTAAATACGAGGCGACTAATTGAAAGCCGTTTATTAATAGGGCGAACAACGTACAACAGGTGTGGGGCTTTGAGGGTTTTTGTTTTAGTAGGTTGTGGCTGGTGCAACCCAATATTAAATAACACATTGTTATTACCGAGGCAGGCTTTTAACCACATGGGCAGCGACAGCTTTATGACTTGGCCAACTGGCTAATTAAAATCTAATCAGTTGTCAAGCAGTCGATGTTCTATTAGCTAACTGACAACTGAGTACAGTGACTGCTAAGCGTAATATACTTATTGCAGTTACTGTAGTGCTGCTTAACAATTGATAGTGGCAGCTATCGATAGTTTTGATGATGCCAATACAATACTAACTTAACTCTTAATTGTCAAAATTATATCGATATTGCCTGGAAATATATATCGCAGAAGTCATATCGATATCAGCTGACAAATCATCAATAAACTACCGATGTGTGAAAGTATGCTAATATTGATCTGATTTCTCTAGCTTCAAAACTGTGGAAAAAGCAGCGTTCATACAGACGGACAGACAGACGGACATTTCAAAAACACAATATACACTTTTTTCTTTTTTTTTCAAAAAAAATTAAGAAACAGTATAAAAAGACTTTAGGAAGTTAACATTCGATACATCTAAGACGATATAGATATGAAGACGATATATCATTATGAAACAGGACGATATTTTCATTAAAATATCGATAATATTGATATATTTTGTACACCTTATTTCAGCTTTTTCATTGATACAAAATATTACAAGATTGATTATTAGAAATGATTCAACTTAATATCGTTCACAAATCTAGACATTTTTCCATTCCAAATAATATTTGAACTTTTATTAAAGTTCTGAAGAAATGATGGATTTTTTTCATTTTTCCTGCAGGCGATGGAGATGGTTCCATGGCGGACGACGATGCTACCGATTTGCGCTGCAATATGTCGCTGGCGCAGCTGCGCAATATGGACAATCACATGGCCAATATGCTGCAGCAGCATGCCAAGAATGGCCTCAACTATGGCCCACCAACAACAGCTGGAACACCGCCATCGCAGCAGCAGCCGGGTCATCATCATGGGGCTATGGCTGGGGCAGCACATGGCCCATTTGGTTATCACAATGCCTTTGGATTTGGCCAGTCCCACAGTCATGGTCAAGGACATAATAGTTATGGGCATCAGGAGGAGACAGCGGGTAATTACCTGAATTCCATGCATCAAATGGTCGAGGCCAATCAATTGCAGCCGCCTCAGGTGCCGGGCCCTCCGCCGCCTGGCGCCTATGGCAGCCATCAGCAACACTTGGCAGCGCTGGCCGCGCATGCGCAGGAGCAGCATAATAAATATGTCAAGTCATCGCCGCCAGCAGTTGCCGCTGCTGGCAGCTACTTTGTGCCGGATGCCTCAACGACAACGGGTGCTGTTGGAGCAGCAACAGTTGCTGCGCAGTCGGCAACACGCGACTACGATGAGCGTTCAATGTCCTCGACCAGCGAACTGGATGAGGATGAGGATGATGCGGCAAAGCTGCAGCATGATAACAACATCAATATTGATGTAACCACACCGCCCACACCAAGACCCATGGGCAGCAGCAATAGCAGCAGCAGCGGCGGCGGCGGCGGCGTCAGCGTCAGCGTTGGCGCCTGCAAGCGCAAGTCCTCCTCCGCCTACTGTGATGATAATGAGCCTAAATTAGCCAACGGTCAGCAGCTGGGTAATTATGGCATAAGAGCGCGTAGTCTGGATGAAGTGCAACAGCAGCAGCATCAAGCACAGCAGCAGCAGCACCAGCAACAACAGCAACAACAGCAGCAACATCAGCAACATTTTCAGCATGACTATCGCAGCAGCAACAACAACAACAACTCTACAGTAGAGCACGTCGAGCGTCTTAATGCGGACAATGACAGTCTGGTCAATGGCAGCTGTGCATCTAGCGAGGATCTCAATCAGACCAACAACAGCGAACAAGGCGAGAAAATCACATCCGGCAGCGATGATGAGGGTAAGCTAGCCAAGTGCCTCAATTCCAAGTCTTTTGCAGTTACTTTTATTGGCCATTAAACGTTATAGGCCAGGACGACAACTGTGCCAAGAAGAAGCATCGTCGCAATCGCACCACCTTCACCACATATCAACTGCATGAATTAGAACGTGCCTTTGAGAAATCACACTATCCCGATGTCTACTCGCGTGAGGAGCTGGCCATGAAGGTGAATCTGCCCGAAGTGCGTGTCCAGGTGAGTAACGGCCACAATGCTGATGATAATGATGTATACATATGTACATTGTACATACAAGTACTTTGCTTGTCCAGGCTCTATTTACGAGCTGACTTTGCTAATTGTGCAATCAACATGTCTGCCCAGCCAGTGCCGGAAATTAAACAATTTCCGTTTGCAATTTATTTTAACGAAATTAAGTTGTGCTAACTAAAACACCAACCCACTTTGAAGCCACCTACAAGAACTGCTGTCGGTGCTAGGTGTTGATATATATTTTACAACTAGTTTGGCAAGGATTTATGCCAGCATTGCAGGCCAGCATAGAGCTTGGCTTAAAAGTGGTTTTGGTTCTCTTTTAACATTAAATATTCATTGAAATAAACTAAAGAAGAAATTTGCTAACAAGAGTTTTTTCCAGCAATTGTTTTGAGTCAAGTTTGGTTAAAGACTAAAGCGCAGTCTATGTTTATTGTGGAGGGCAGTCCACGCTAGTGACGAAGCAGGGTGCACATTGCGATTTAGAATACACATCATAATTATGAGCGAGAAATCATACATGCGTATAAACAATATAAAAATTTATACAAATTTTTGCAAATTTCTCAAAACTAAAAATATTTAATCTAAAATAAGAAATAAATAAAAAAAAAGTGAAAATAAAGAAAAATAAGAAAACTTTCCTGCTTGAGATGTAGCTTGTCTGGAATATAAAGTAGAACTAACTAATATCTGTTTCGGAAAACAATCATAGGTTATTTTTGAAAAGGTTACTATGATTGCGTGAATATGTTTGAAAAAGCACACTAATTAATTACTAATTGTTAAATTTGCTCGAAC
Organism: Hirtodrosophila cameraria; assembly: GCA_949708635.1. NCBI lineage: Eukaryota > Metazoa > Arthropoda > Insecta > Diptera > Drosophilidae > Hirtodrosophila > Hirtodrosophila cameraria. The sequence goes on along the minus strand of OX453089.1, from coordinate 9,475,485 downwards.
TTACAAATTCTGACAAAATTTCACTATATCTGCCGTAGGAACAACTGGTTCAATAATAAATTTTCTGAAAAACTCATTTGTTTCTCAAGTTATCTTAGACAAACCCACTTTTTGAAGCTTTTGTATGTTCTTTTCACGCTAATTACATTTTATAAAAATCGGATCACTATATCTCATAGGTACTATACGATGAAATACGGTGAAAATTAGTTTTATTTTATAAAAAAATTTTTGTTTATGCAGATGTTTCTCCCAAACTCGCTAGTACTCAATTTTTTTATGATACACACATGTTGACCTAGTTTTATCAAAATCGGGTGACTACATATTATAGCTTTATAGGAACAATCGGTACAAATGAAGTTTTTATATGCACAACTTCTCTGCAAGGATTCATAACTTTTTTCCTGTGTTTTTTTTTAAGTTGTTGAGCAAACTTCTGTTTTTTACCACAAATCAATAGATCCTTAAGTCATTTCATTATCAAATAAATTAGTAAGATTAATTGTTTCGTAAAATCCCAAACCCAACCTGATAAACTTTAAAAACTGCCACCCACTCACACACAATGTCTGTAGAAACTTGTGCAACTTTCTTTCAGTGCATAATAAAATTTATGTCTCAATTGCAAAATGACAATGCCAGGCTAAAGTTGCTGCATATCCATTTGCGAGTTACGAGTACGTTTATGTTGAAGAAATTATGCATTTTATGAGACTATGCGCCTTTTGCTTTATACTCCTATATGTATATGCACAGGCGATGCATGTCTGGCAGCCATTCGTTTCGGGTGGCAAATTGCGACGTTAACGGGCGGGGCGCCTCGTAAATTCCTTTCACCGCGGTGTAGCATAAAAGACGCCCGGCAGGAATCGGAGAAGCGGAAAATGAAAAAAAAAAAGTAAACAGCAGGGGAACAGAATTTGAAGAATTGAAGGGTTCGAGTGGCACATCAATAAGTGCATAGCTTTTGGAACAATCTAATTGCATAGCTGCACAGTGGACCAGAGCTAAGCACTTGGCATAGTTTTATGTGTTATTCTAAGCTATAAACTGTGAATAGTCAGGCAGTAGGCAGAGAACCGAAGACAGACGTCGGCAAAGGACATATCAAATTTCATGATTTCGTTTCCTCAGACGACAAATCATTTTTATTGACTAAACATTATCGTGTGCCACAACGTTGCAACGTTGGCGACACTGTCTTCGGCCTGGCAACACAAATGTATGCACATAAATAAATAAACAAATGTATAGCAAAAAAATATACAGAAATACAGTTATACAAATACAATATAGTACCCAAATATAAACGAAATACAAAAGTAATGAACCAAAATCGCATACAAATTTCTTGCACCGCCGGCGCTGCGATTTATCAGCGTTTTTCTAGATGGCGTACGGCCCTCATGTGTCACTTTGTCAAATTGACACGAATTCAAATTATGCCAGCCCCCTTCGACCAAAACCAAAAAAAAAAAAAAACAGAAAAAGCAAAGCTAAGTTCCTGGCCCTTGCACCCTTTCCCCCTTTTCACCTTTCAGCCCCGCCTGAAAACCCTTTACAAACGCTCTTGCAACGAGTATTACGCCCCAAGTTTAACTCGTTTTTTCGATTTAGTGGGCACATTTTTTATTCTCGTTGGGGTGCTCTTGCTCTATGTGTGCATGTGTGTGTGTGTGTGTGTGTGTGTGTGTGTGTGTGTGTGTGTGTGTGTGTAATCGTATTTGCGGTTAGTTTGCATGAAGTTCTAGTTATCGTTTCGGGCTGGGAAATTGCTTGGTGTGCAACTCGTTGAAGGTGGAAATTTGTTTTGATTAAGTTTGCGCAGACACACATACACACACACACAAACAAAAACAAGTCAAAAATGATCGACTAGCAGATATCCAGTAAAAAGATCTAATCGTTTGTACCTGTAAAATAGTTTCGTCAACAACTTTAAACAGAGATAAACAAAAACACTTGAAACGTATAAATCCTTATTACCAATTCCACTTCCTCGAAATTTTATCAAAAGTAAAACTTAATTCTCACTTAATTCTAATTCAGAGATTTTATTTTATAATTTTCTTGTACATCTAATTATTTAATTAAGTGTTGAGTATGATTTTGAATACAAATACATTTGGAAAATTTTAACCAATTTTTATAAAGTCAGCAAAAATTAAAAAAAAATTTGTAACTTTCAGATTTTGAAAGTTGTGACATGATTTTAATTTCACGTTTCGAAAACTTCAACTAGTTCTTTAGTCAAATGCTTACCGCTGCTTACTAGATCTCAAAAAGTAATTTCGAAAGTAATTTCTATGTGGAACTCAGAACACCGAAATGTGAAATTACATTCCTAAAGTGCCCAAAATTGAGAATAACGCTTTTTCATTAACCCTACACTGCATCTTTTAACCATTTTATGAATACAGGGTATAAAAGAAAGGTAAAATTCTGAACTGAGTTGTTACTTGGTCCCAACTCAAAGCGAATATATTATGTATATAAAGGAAATACTCAAACCAATTGAGTCAGTCAATCAGTGAGGCAATAGCAATACAATTTCTCAATTTCTCGTTTAGATGAGTTCATTTTGGGTTTTTGGTTCTGGTTCTGGTTCTGGTTTTGGGTTCTTTTTTTTTTTTTTTTTGTTACGTGCATTGTAATAGATTTGCTAAATGTTTGTTTAAAAAGTTTGATTGGATTTTGCATTTGATGCATTGTGTTGCTGTTGTTGTTGTTGTCGTTTGCTGTTTTTGCTTTTGCTGTTCATATTGTATGCATTTTTGTGGCTTGTTTGATTGTTGTTTAAATGGCAATATTGCCTGCCACTCGTTTACATTGTAATAGAGCAATTTCTTTAGATGTGAGCGACATTTGACGATAAAACTCCAAATCAAATTGAAATTGTGTCATTTGTGGTTTGTGTTGCTTTAGCAATATGCCAGGCCAAAGCAATTAATATAATATAGACGTCGTAGGGTAAGCTGCCGAGTTTGCTCTGTTCAGACACAGGATCAGGCTTATCTCAGATCGTAACCAAAACAAAATGCGTTAAGCCGGCAAATTAAACAACAGATTAACGGTCTAAACAACCACGGCACAGACAAGCACACACACACACACACACACACACAGATACAGGATACACATCATTAACACTGCCTAAAACACTGCGAGTTCATCAGCTGTCAGTTGTTGTTTTTTTTCTTTTTCCTTTATGATGTGAGCCAGAACATATGGCCCAAAAGTGCCTCATAGATGACAATTATTTTATTTGGATTACACGCTGACAGCCAACAATTTGCGGCAAGCAGGGTTCGAGCTGTGAAAGTGAACGTTAGATTATTTTCTTTAGGGTTTTTCTTGCACATTTAAGGGTTAAAAGTGCTTCAATCATATGCCGTATTAAGCACAATTTAGTGAGAAAACGCACACATCGTAGCAGAAAAAGAGTTTAATTAAAACCTAATTTGGCATGGCAAAGCAAAGCAAATTGCAGTTTTAGCCACAAAAAAAGAACTGTTGTCAATCGAATTGATTGATGGTATTTGAAGATTGTTCGAAATTTCTGTGTTAATGCATAAAACCAAGTAAATTGAAATGTTTTAAGTAATTGACTTGTCAGGGCAGAGTCTAAACACTTCCTTAACTGAATTTTTAGAACCACATTTTTTTAAATATTTAAAATAATGTTTATTTAGAAACTCAAATGAAAGTAAATCAAGTTTAGCACAATCAAATGTGTTCTTTAAGTTAAGAAATGCAAAGGGAATGAAAAATGCAAAATTCCATAACAAAAAATTCCTTTCAAATAGTTCAACATATCAAATCTAAAAGAAATCTAAAGAAATTCTAAGCTAAAGTAAAAAAAAAAAAATGTAAATTCTTGACACATGCGTTGCGTGTTATGTCTTATTGCCTGTTTGGCCAAAGTAAATCATTGGCAAAAAAAAAAAAAAAAAAAAAACAAACAAATAAATGTATATTTTTTTTATTGTTTTTGCTAACACAGATTCGTTTTGAGTGCCTATATCAAAATGTCAAGCATAGCAATTTTTATTATTAATATTATTAGTAGCAAAAACAAATAAATGAAAAAATGCCTGTCAATTATTTTGCATAGCCAAATGATTAAATATCGTAAAACTGTCAAAAGAAAAATATAAATATATGTAAAAGTACAAATGCTAGAAAGAATAATATTCAATATATGTATTAAATATTTACATATTGCGCTTACGACGTGTGTGACGTGCCTGTCTATTTGTGTATGTGTGTGTGTGTGCTTGTCTGTGTGTTTGTTTGTGTGCATAAAAAGCAAACAAATAAAAATGTCATTTCACTAACAAATAAAATAGATTTTTATTGCATTCCACTTGCGACATTGCCATGGCCTGGCCTCAGTTTTGCTGTTTTTCTTTTTTTATGTTTATTTTCATATATTTTCACGTTGAATATTTTCTTGCCTTGCTGCTGCCGCTCTTTATTGGTTTCAAAGGACATGCATGACCGTCTCTCAGTGTCTTTACATGTTTCGTCTATCGACAAATGACAAACGACAATGAACAAAGTCGATTCGCTTTCGTTTTCATATGTCATAATAATAATAATAATGCATATTAGGTTCATTTGTGCGCTTTTGCTTAGGCCGCTAACAATTTTTATTGAAATCCTATACAAATCTAATAATCAAAATAATCAACAAAAATATATATAAAGGACAAAAAAAAACAACCAAGTTGTCTCATAAAAATCAAACAAAATCGGAATATCAAATGAAATTTTCAATATTATACTGCTGACAATTGCATGAATGGGCTCATTTTCTACTCTACTTAGTCCCCCCGCTCTCTCTCCCATGGGAACTGGCACATAAAGTGACTTTTCAGCATATTTAACTTATTGTTAATGCAACAACAATTGCTCTTTGGGGAAATACTTTCAATGGAAACGTAGTCTACTGTCCATTTATTGGGCACTCTGCGTGATTTGTTCAGCGCCAAAGTGACCTATGAACTGACCGCCCAGCTAATCTATTTCAATTGGTTTTTAAAAACACGTATTTGTCCAAGTAATGCTATAAATACGAACGACAGCTGCTCTGAAGTGCTGAATTACTCAAGTGCTGGCATATTAATGCGTGGGCGGGGAACAATTAACACATTATGCCACCTTTGACATATACAAAAACAAATATACAACAAAGCCACCGCAAGGGTAAATAATAATAATAAATAAAACATAATACAATAATAAAAGCAGTCAAGTCAAGTCATTTATGAGGGTTGCCTAAGTTTGTATAGATGTATATGTATGTGTGTACTGCACATCTGCTGCTTACAAAATGTTGTTCTTCTTGTTGTTGTTGTTCAGTTCAACTGTCCAATAAAACAAAGCAACCAAAAACACAAGCTTAACACTTGAAACGAGCTGACTAATTATGCCAAACGAACAATGAAATACACAAATTTTAGCGGTAGCTTTTATGCTTTATGCAAAATGGCGATTGAGCAGAACTACAGTATGACCCGCCTATAGCGAATATATGTAAATTAACAAAAATAAAACATAAAAATGCTTAAATTCATTAAGTAAGAAGCGCCTTTTAACAATGCTTTTGGACTTTAGTTTCAAATTGAATATCAAATCTAGGAGTTTTAAATTTATAATAGGCATGTTTAGAGTTTGTCTGTCATTTGTTCGTCCGTCCGTATGAACGACATATTCTTCCAAAGTTTTGAAGCTAGTTTAACCAAGTTTTAAGACTCGGAAAATAATCTTTTCAGTGTAGACGGCAGTCCACGCTAGTGACGAAGCAACACGAAAAGTGTGAAAGTCGCCTAGCATTATATCTTGACACTTTGTCTTACTATGGTATATACCAACATGTATACCAAGTTTGGTTGCTCTAGCTTCAAAACTGTGGAAAAAACCTGCTTTCATACAGACGGACAGACGGACATTTCACAAACCCAATATACTCTTTTTATTTTATTTTTTTTTCAAAAAAATTAAAAAAAAGAGTATAAAAACGATTTTAACTTAAATTTGCGTGAAATCTTAGAATTAGAATGGGTCTTTGAGATTTTGTAGATCTAAATACTTCAAAAACTTTGTTTTTAAAGAAATTGTTCCCCACATTACATTTTAAATAGAAATGTTTGAGACCCTTGTAAGATTATTTTTTCTTATTAATTTTCATAAATTTAAACTTTAAGTCCTCAGAAAAAGTTTTGTTTAGAACAGGGGTACCCAAAAGTTGCTTACGGCAGAGCAATCACATATAAATACATAGAATTGAGAAATTTTTTTTTTATTTCGTTTTGTACACTGAAATAAATCAAATGTGCATTTTTCTTGCGGTGACTAAAAATAAAAATAAATTTCAACAAATGTTTTTAACCTACTTAAAAAATAAATAATTTTGGTCGAAAAAAAAAATGTTTCTGCTATTTTAAACATTTTGCTGAGAGCTTAAAACCAACACTGATTTTTTCAAGTGCACAAGTGTCTCTTAACAAGACAATAACAAAATTACATTGGGATTAGCAGAGCAACAACAAAGCATAAAGCATATCAAAGTGTTGTTGCTGAACTCGACCGGCATAGGCAAAGAATGAAGAGAAGAAACGAAATATGCGAAATTGTTCTTGTATTTTGCATTGGCCCTTGCTGGGAGCAATGCATGAGTCTAGCTCCGCCTATACCAAGAGCAATTACAAAAACAAATGAGCTTTGAAGAAGAAATGAGCTTTTTAGAGCAACAAGACGTGAACTTTATAAAATGTTAACTGAACTCAGGAGTATTACAATATTAGTGAGCTGATAAAGCTGTAAATTCTCTTATATTTAAAAAACTATTGAAATTTGCTGTATGATTAAGAACTGAATTTAATTAAACCGCCCTTAATAGAATCAATTTCATATATAAAACCGCGTTAACAGCATCTTAAACATTTGTCTATTTGAGCTTAGTGCAAACACGTTTCAGCTTTTACTTTGTGGCTGCCTCAGAGCTCTGCCGCTTTCAATTAACCCTCATTAGAAGCTCATTTCACAAAAGAAAAGAAAAGGAAGGGAAAACCACCCTGATGAAGGCGGCTTTTATAGCTTTACCTGAGATCGGTTTGCGCCTAAACAAATGCGTGTCGCAATTAATTAAGCTCGAAATGCAAAGAGATGACGCAGTTATCTGGTTTTAGAGACAGAAGACATGCCAACAGACCAAAAACCAAGACCAGGACTAGTAGGATATAGAGGGGAACGTGGGCAGATTGTGCAAGGACAACGTCGGCATCGTTTGTTCAGTTATTTGTTTGTTTTGCCGCTGCTGCTGCTGCAATGGCATCCAATTTCATTCCTTTATGCGACTTATTGAGTTTTCGGGTACACTGGTACTAGTACGCTGCTCCTGGCTCTTATCCTGGCCAAAGGGTGTCGTCTACGCTCGTCTCTCTCTCTCTCTCTCTCTGTCTCTCTTTCTGTCTTTGCCTTTGGGGCAAACTTTAAAGCAGCCGCCGCCGCCTTTTATCTGGCAAAATATACACAAAATATACAACGCATCCTTTGAGCAGAACAACGTGTGCGTAATTTAAGCTGCGAAACGTGTCCTGCCAACTCAGAGTCTGATCCTTGTTTGCCTAGTGCGTCACGATTGCGCTTTTTGCCCAAGCTAATGAAATCAAATTGAGCAATGTTGCAAGACGCGGGTCGCGTGCAACGGATTTGTACTTACTATTTATACGCTAGTGGCTGCCACTAAGGATATATGTATATGTGAGTATCCTTGGTTAAAGTTGTGCACTCGGCAAACAATGCACGGCTATAATTTCGTTAGGCATCATATCAAATTTAGCGTAACCTGTCAACACATTTCAATAAAAATGTATAAATCAAAAGGAATGAAATTATAAATCATTTTCCCTCCCCCGTCGACAGTCAGGTTCCAACCCCTGGCACACAAGTGACAGACAGCGCGGCAAACATAACCTCACTTGACATATTAGGGGTTACAAAAAAAAGAAAAACGAAAGAAAAAAAAGAAGGGCAACAAACATTGCGCTGCATATCAACCCCCGACGCCCGCTACCCCTGCTTTGACATCGCCTTCGCTGCGTATGTCCTGGGGGCGCACTCGAAATATGTTTGGCTTAAAGTGAAACAAAATACGATCAAATGTAATCAAGCGAATACAATTACAATTACAATGAAATTATGCTTTTTTCTTATGATAAATTGCATGCGAAATTGTCGCAAAGCGATAGAAAGAGAAAGTTTTGGATAGTACGCTAAGCTTAGCAGCTGTAACTAAATGTATCTGAGAAATCCTTCGAGAAAGCAGCTGTTTAGTTTACCTTCAGCGCAAGGCTCAAGCATAACCACTTGAAATGTCAAGTGTATGTCCATGTCCGAGCACAAGCACTCACGGGGGGGGGGTGGCTCACCCCTGACTGATATAAAATTATGAATATTATTCAATTTGAATGCCTAAATGCTGTGTAATGAGTTGCACATCTGTTCGCTTCAAGGATGCTGTTTTTATTTTTGAAGTGCGCCAGAAGTCAAAAGCCAACGTACAGCGACAGGACACAGCACACAAATAATACCAGGAGGGTTGCCTAATGTCAGAGTTTGTTTAATCTGAGTTTTTTGTATTATTGCATTATGGCACTTGCCTTGTTACATACACTTTATTGTATTATGTGTCAAATGTCAGAGAGAGAGAGAACGAGGTATCCCTTAAATTTTGCTTCTTCGCTAAATCAAATTGTGTCAAATTGTTTTTCTCGTTTATTTCATGCTCATTAACGAGCAGAAAATTGCGTATTTAACTTATTTGATAAGGCTGAAGATGCGTTTTATAGATTAAACTTGCCAAATTGTTGTAATTGTTTATTATTGTGTATAAGTATATAGTATGTATTTAGTCGCTTCTTAGTATTCTGACTGTCTGTCTGTTTATATGTGAACTAGTCTCTCAGTTTTAACGCCGATGTTTCTTTTTGCAGCAAGCAGAACATATGTCACAATCGGTCTGATCGAACCACCATAACATATAGCTGCCACAGAAAAGTTCGATCGATAATTTTGATTCCAGATAGCTCGCGCAAACTTACCACTTTCGATTTAAAACATTATCTTAACATTTTAACATAATTTCATCAAAATCGGAAAACTTTATCTTATAGCTGCCATAGGAACAATCGGTTGAAAATTTAGTTTTTGTATCAAAAACTTTTTTGTTTTTCAAGCTATCTTAATCAAATGTATATATTATGCGTTTAACTTTGTTTTTGGCTTATTGACCTAGTTTTATTTGAATCGGGCGACTATATCTTATAGCTGTCACAGGAACCGGTAGAAAATTAAGTTTTCATATGAAGATCACTCTTCTTTCTTGTTTAAAATAAAGTTGTTTTACTCAGGAAGTTCCTAATAGGAACTCAAATTATGAAAAGTCATTTGATATCACCGGAATTAGATCAAGCTTAACACAAACCTTTCATTCGTCTTTTGTAGCAAATATGTGCTACAATACTGATCAGACAAATGCTTTAATCTTTCATATATATATTTGCTTGTTCTGTCTTTATCAATTGAGTCAAAGTATGCCGCAGATACAAGATACACAAGTTCTCAGATACATATACGAATGCTGTCAGTTTAAATGAGCGTTGGCTTAAGTTGTCAAATTAGCCACAACAATACAATTTCAATTTGGGCTCTCAAGTGACTCAGTTGAGTCAATCAAAAATACACATGATAAATAAATACAAGCAAAACGAAATCGAAACGAAAAGAAAACCAAAGAAATTTTCAACGAAATGCGGCAGGTTTAAGAAAAAGCCCAACTTCCAAAATGAAAGAAAAAACAAAAATGATATGTGAAATGTGACTTAATCAGCTTAATATAAATGCTTGTTTTGACAACGACAACGAAATTTACAAGGAACAGGCACAGTTTGAGGGGGGTGGGGGGGTTTTCAACCCACAACAGTCTAATTATGTCAGACACAAGCGGCTTATAATTATTACATGAAACAAATATATAAATATTTATGCATAGAAATATTTGTGACAAGGTTCTTGTGGCTTTGATTTCCGTTTTTAATTAATTTGTGTAACATGCTAATTGGTTTTATGCGTTTTATTCAAATCATTTGCCTATTATTTAATTTCGAATTTTATATTTTTGTGGTTGTTCTTTTGTTGTTGTTGTTGTTGTTGTTGTGGCCTGCCTGCATGCATTAATAATAAAACACTTAAATAATTTTCCGTGCGCTTGCCACTTTATTATGTGCTAATTAATCACCTAACAAATTTTTGGTTCGCTTTTGTTGGTTTTCAGCTCACTGTGCAAACATTTTTAGCGCACGCAAAATATAATTAAGTTATCAGGCCACGCAGCAAAGGCAACAACAACAACAACAACAATAACTACAACAACAACAACTTGCACAACTTTTAATATATGCAACAAACTTTTAGCCACTGCACACAACTCAAAGTCGACTAATTTATTTTGTCATAAGGCATTATTCAAATTATGCGAGTAATCAGCGAGCGTGGCAATGCCAGCCAAAATAGCCGACAGCTATTTTTCGGGTGCTTAGAACTAAAGGTAATGCTGTGCGCGAGGGCTGTTACAAGAGTTGGGCTCAACTGTAACATTGCCGAAAATAAACTTCAAAATATATAGATTCTTGTTCAGTATCTGTTTTTATGCAAACTAATCTATCAGTTTGAAAGCTCGTATCTTATTGAATCAAGTAAGAATTCTACAGTCGAGTGTGCCCAACTACGAGACTTCCTGATCGGAACTTGCACTTCAAGCAGTTCAGCGGCAACACAAGCAAGCAGTGCAATTATCTTCTAAAATGCCTGTCAAACTGTTGTTTCTGCCAGCTGAGACGGGGTAAAATATATTCTTCAATAACTTTGGTGTTATTTATCCAATCTTAGTGTATCCTCAAAATGGTGGCTTTGGAAGTGCTTATTGTAGTAATTTATTCAATTTGCGTGTGGTTCGGGGGGGGGTGTACCCAAAATTTGAAATAAACTTGATCTGCGTATGATATACAGGAACCCATTTGCCAAGTTTGGTGTCTCTAGCTCTTATAGTCTCCGAAATTGACGCGTTCATACGGACAGACAGACAGGCGGACATGTCGTTAGTGACTCGGCTGTTGATGCTGATCAAAAATATATACAGTTTATATAGTCGGAAATGTCTCCTTCTGCCTGTTACATACATTTGCAGTACTTTATAACTACTTTTGTAACATGGTGTAATAAAGAAGGTTGTTATGAATAGAAGTTACAGTCCTTTAAAATAATCAAAGTATTTAAAACTGAGCAAATTATATGAACACAAATATTAGATAAGAAATCTTTTGTTTGATGTTTTGTTAAAAATATCAACAATCGATAATTGTAGCCACACAAAAAGAATCGATTTCTTAAACTTTTTGCTGTTTATAAGATCAACATGATCAAACATATCACGTCTTATGTTTAGAGTGCTCGAAATGTTAAAACTGTCGTAGATCAAAAACGCAAATCAAAATTTAATGAAAATTTTTCTAAATATTATAAAACTGCCCTCGCGCTTACCCCGCTTGCCGTGGCGTCTCAACTTGCAACAGTTGCAAATTAAAAATGCGTCGTGCGAGTGTCAACAAAATGCTAAAGGACAAGCAGCAGCAAATTGCTACCTCGCCAAGCAGAGCGTGTGACAGTCCAAGTTTTAATGCTAACTACCAACTCCCCACGCTCCTTTTTCCATTTACAATACCATTCGCAGAGCCATGTCCTTGCCAAGCTTGGACTGAGATTCTTTATGCCAGGACTATATTTGCCAGGCAGCTGCTGGGCATATTTGTCGTCCTTTGTAGCCGATTTAACTGCTTATTAACTGTGCGTGCGCTCATTCGTTGTACTCAGCTCTGCTCGGCATGTCAGCAAGTAAATAAATAGCTAATTAAATACAGGGTGACACGTGGCGCAGGCAAACACGCCCTGCCAAACAAGTCGCATTAACCTCCTCCCCCACTCTTTTGCCCAATACTCGGCTTGGGCAGCAGTCAAAGTCAGCTCAAGTTGAGCTGAAGAAGGCCACAATTGAAATTGATGGAAATTTGAGCGCGTTGATCGAGTGGGTGTTAAATGGGGCACAGAAGGACCAGCAGGACAATCACTGCACGTTTCATTGTTCCTTTTTAGCTCTAACCTTTGACTTTTCACATGCGATATTTGAGGCGGTAAGTTTGTCTGTGGCTGGCAGCGTTCAGTCTTAGATTTGTGTGTGGAATCAGGTAAAGGGAGGAGTGGAGGTCGTGTGTTTCGCTTTGTATTACAACGTTTTGAATGCAATCTAAACTGTTATTATCGATAATAAGGCAGCTAGCTAGCAATGGGCTAGAAGAGGCCTGAGCGGGCACTTAGAAAACTCTACTTACATTTGAGTAAATAGTTGTCAAGTATTCAAATATTCAATTATCTTTGCTTCAAAGTTTGATTAAAAAGTTGAAGCTTTTACCTGGAAAACTGTTAGATGTATTGCAAGAGACAAGGTCAATATTTGCTATTGTCAAATTGTATTCAACTTCAAGAAATAACAATTTGCTAGTGGAATTTATCCTTTTTATACTCTCTTTTCCAAGATGGAAAAAAGGAGTATATTGGGTTTGTGAAGTATCCGTCTGTCTGTCCGTCTGAACCAAGTTTTTTTTCCACAGTTTTGAAGCTAGAGCAACCACATTTGGTTTATATGTGTGTTGATATATACCATAGGGAGACAAAGTATAAGAATCGGCCAGATCGGACCACTATAACATATAGCTGCCATAGGTTGAAAAATAAGTTTTTGTATGAAAAACTTTTTTGTTCTTCAAGATATCTCAACCAAACTCACTTTACCTAAGTTTAAGGAAAGTTTATATGTATATAATTAGTCTTTAGAAAGACTCAATATTTGAAAATATTTTTTTACTGAAAAGGTTTTAAACTTATCAACAATATATAACTCGAAATCCAATTGGATAACTGGAAGTGCCATAAAGTAGAAAGAAAACATATACAGGCCTCTTCCCGTTTCCGAGAACTTTTCATTCCAAATCGTTTTCGATTTTGTATACGTATATTCGAGTTAAAATTGCAATCTTTTTCCTTTTCAATGAAAAGTTCGAATAAACGAATATTTTCACACACATACAAAATTAAGAGCTTCAAATAATTCAGATTCCAAATGTTTTATTCGGATTAGGAAATGGAAATAGCCCTGATAGACATTTAAGTATCACAAAAAAAATAAAAAAGTTATATAACCCAAATTTAACAGTTTAACACAAGAGCATGCAAAATGCTGGCAAGCCAAGAAAAAGCTTTCACTGTCCTGTTTGAGAGCTTTGCGGCTAAGGACAAAGCGGAATTGAGTGTAAATCAATATGCTTGTCGGCTCCTAAACTAATTAAAACATCTTTATTGGGCTTTGTGGCCGCCAAGCTTTTGTTTAGCTCTAATTTGCCCCGAATCAGAATCGGAGTCGCCGTCGCAGTCGCTGTGGCAGTCGCTGCTTCAGTCCCTATGAAGGATGACAGAGGCAGTCAGTCAATGGCCAGAGGCATCAGAAACAGGATGCCAGGCAATGCGAGTGCCTGGTGAGTAGTCGCTTGAAATATGGTCTTGGGGCAGGACTAAGCACAGCCAAAGGCCGGAACTAAAAGCCAACAAAGGAAAACATGTCATAAACTAGCGCAAAAAGGACTCCACGCTGTGTCTTTGTTTTGTGTTCGGGACCAGTCGCTGGCTGCCTGGCTGACTGCCTGGTTGACTGGCTGGCTGGCTGGCTGGCTTGGAATTATGACAGGCGCACATTGAAGGATGACTGATGTCTGTCTGAGCAAAAGCGAAATCCTGCCAGGCATATAATTAGGGTCGAGTTCTCGTCGCTGCCTGGCAGTTTTTTTAATTGAATTAAAGCTTGCACACGGACGATAGTCCAATGTAAAAGCAGAAAACCCATGCAGATGTATTGGCGTGGCATTAGTTTAGGCGCCGCTATCAATATCCTTGAGCGCAACGGGTTGTCCTGCTGCTGCCCCAGGGTCTAATTATAGTGCATTGCCCATTGTACAGCAGTTTTCCATGCAATTAAATTCTTATCGCAACGAGCAGACCAAATGCAAATTGCATTGGTCGGCGTTAGCTTCAATCAAATTGATTGAATTGCATGACATATGAAAACTAATGGGAATAATGATTATGCGATCTATAATTGCAGGCACTGCGGGATAGTCTAGATTATATATTGTACAATATATGATTATCATACAAAAGTCCAAAGCTAGTTAGTCAAAAAGTAGTTTACCATGTGGCATGTGAATGCCATCGATAGTTTTCGATAGCAATAGTCGAAAACATCGATACCAAACATAAAAGCTAATTGTTTTTGCTTAACAATCAAACAAATTTAACAATTGATATATCGAAGAAAACATCGATAGTTAATCGATAATTCTACTATATAAACATCGATATCAAACATAAAAGTTAATTATTTTTGCTTAAAAATTAAACAATTGATAGACTTGCTTTCTCGAAAAACATCGATAGTTAATCGATAATTTTACTATATAAACATCTATATTAAGCATAAAAGCTAATTGCTTTTGCTTAAGAATTAAACAAATGAAACTATTGAAATATCGAAGAAAACATCGATAGTTAATCGATAATTCTACTATATAAACATCGATATCAAACATAAAAGCTAATCATTTTTGATTAAAAATTATAAAATTGACGGAATTGATGTATCGAAAAAACATTGATAGTAAATCGATAATTTTACTATATAAACATCGATATTAAACATAAAAGCTAATTGTTTTTGCTTAAGATATAAACAAATGAAACTATTGATATATCGAACAAAACATCGATAGTTAATCGATAGTTTTACTATATAATCGATGCTGACAACATTGTTTTAAAAGTTTTAGCATAAACATTTTGTCAGCCACAAATACTGAAACACGGAAGTAATCCTATGAACAAATGGCAAAAGTTCAACAATGACCGTGTAATGACAAGATATTGCCCAAAAACCTCAGTCCCCACGGCACCCCCCGCACTGCCCTATGCGTAGTACAAGTTGCAAACAGTTTTATTAAGCTGCTGAACTCTTGTGTGTTAAAAGTCAATTTTCCAATTTGCAAACTGTCAAAAACATTCGAAAAGCAATTTGAGCCATGGCACACACACACACACACACACAAACACACACACGAACACAAAGCAGAGTGCGACAGATAGAGAGTGTGAGAGCAAGAGCGAGCGAGAGAGAAAGAGAGATAGAGAGAGCAAGCGAGTGCAGAGAGCCAAATTGCGTATACGCCTTGTATGCTTTTGGGCAACGACACTTTGCGGCAGAAGTTTTCCAATAAAACGGCAAAACTTTGCTGCGAACAAAATTAAAGAAGACGACGACAACGATGAGGACAACGATGAGGATAACGGGCGCCATGGGGTTGTTGTTTTGAAGGGATGATGCTCAACGCCATTTAACTGTGGGCTGTTTGGGCTCAAAGTCGTCCTTTTCTCTTGTTATTTTTTTGTTGTTGTTGTTTTTTTTTTTTTGGGGACACGGCGACGCAAATTGTTTGCTGCCAATGTGAAGTTTATGAAAAAGATTAAAGTTGAAAAGTGGTTGACTGGGCGGTCGGGCGTTTGCTGCTGAACTGAAAGTGGAAGGGAACTCTGTTGTTGGCTGTCGCGTGCTCTGTGGACCAGACTCCTTCTCCGTCCTTCTCGGCTCCAGCTCCACATGAATACCAAATGCCGCTGGCATCCAACGGTTTTGAGGCTGAGGAGAGTTTTGCGGGCAACAGAAATTGTAGCAAAATTGAAAATGGCTGAAACGGGCTGCCAGTTTCGCAATATGTGTGTGTGTGTGCATGTGCTTGTATTTGTGTCTATGGGGTGGAAAATTGAGTTTGGTGCCAGCTGGGCATAAGGAGCATGGAGTGGGTGGGAGTTGGGAGTGAGCTGATGCCACAACAGAGCGGCCAGGCATCAACAGCCAAAGATGAAAGCAGACAATTTGCCATCGCTTGAATGGGTGGCAAATGTTCATGATGATGTTGGGCGTGCCACCCAACTCTCGCTGTCTCTCTCAGACTCTCTATATGCATCTCTTGCTCTTTTACTCTCACAGTTTTTGGGAGGCTTGTGTGCGCTGATGACGCACCATGAATGGAAATTACAAAATTGATTTTGATGATTTAATTAAAATGAAGAAGCACAAACTCAAATTATAACAGTCGGCGACCATGCAACAGCAGCAGCAGCCATGGCTTCTCTCTCTATCCCTAGCTCCATTCCGCTCCCCCCTTTAGCTAACACCACAGCCAAATGTCAATATTCATTTAACATTTGAAACTCTTGCTGTGGGCGTGTGCGTGTGTGTGTGTGTGTGTGTTCTTGTGTGTGTGTATGCGAATGTGGCCTAAAGCTGCTAACTTTAATTTATTTTCTTCGTACAGATTTGAGAGACAGGAAATTAGACTTTGAGTTGGTTGTGCTTCTTCAGCTTTATTATTCCTCTCACTCTGCCATGCTAATTGAGCTGTAGTTTCATTTTCTTTATCGAAATAAGCTAAGATTTACTTAACTTTGTGCTAGTCGGAGTCGTTCAAATAACTAGCTGCTTATCATTCTCGGTATTCGTACTATAATCTATACTAGATAACAATTAGAATGAATAATTTTCACTCAATAGGACAAATTATCTTGGCAATTCAAAGTTATTCGGCAAATGACATCAATGATAATATTATGCTCCAAATCGAATTCAGGACTTACATAAGTCACAAATTATTGAATATAAAATTTATTTTATAATTATATAATATTGCAATTGCCCTTTATGCTTTTTGATCATTTAAGAATTAGATTTTGCTGATCCACTATAACTATATAACGTTGGTTTTGAGCATCCTATTTGAGTCTAAAAAAAGGGAATTTCAACATTTTGATTATATTGGACATTTATATACACTATTTAATGCTGAAATTAATGAAATATTCGTTAGAACAAATAGCTAACTTAGCTAACTGCCAGATAACGTATCTATCCTTAGTACTGGCAAAAGTTGTTTAGTTCGTAGAAACCAAATAACAATGTTCTATTAAAAAGAGCTCGATCTGAAGATATCCTTTACATGGGCCTAATGAGTTCTAAAACACATTCTAAAGTTTATATAAAACACTACGAACTGCATTTTCAATTTTTTTTTTAGTTTTATATAGAGTACTTACATCCTTAGACAAACATATTCATATATATAGCTAATTGGAAAATATATGTACTATATAAAAAAAGTACAATTCATGATTTAGTGATATCAAAAATATTTGGTGAGGGACAACAGAAGGGCATTCCTCGCATTAGATAACTTTTGAATCTTCGATATTATCGGTAATTTTGATTTTGGATTGATTTTCTTTAATTACAGTTTTATTATGTATATATTTTTTTGCTCAAAAGCTGGCCACACTGATCGTGATACAATTTCGATAAGTTCGACATACTTTGAACCACTGTATACTCTTGCTCAACTTGAATATAGCCTATTTCAGCCATTTTATGGATACAGGGTATTAACACAACAGACAGTTTCACTTTCTGTTTACATTCACTTGCCAATAAATAGTCAAAAGGAGTCAAAAAGAAAGCTTCAACGCAGACAGACAAATGCAGAACGCTATGCAAATTTGAAATGCAAATCACATTCTGCCTGAGCGACAAATTGACAACGAAAATAATTTTACGCGCTATTATGTTTAATTAAACAGCCGCAGCAACCAAAGCGACACACACATGCACACACACACACACAGACACAGCGATATCGGTATGCCGCTTGTTTATGTGTATTTGTGGCAACTAAGCTGCGAGCCAGACTATAAAACAAGCAGAGCAATGGCATTAACAACAACAAGAACAACAGGGACATAATGATAATGAAATTTCCATCAGAAATAATTTCTTATTAATTTGCGCAAATTGCATTTAATTACTTTGAGCGCAGCAGCAGCGACGCCGGCGGCATAACGGAAATCCAAAATATGCCACCCACCCACCAAAAACGTCTACTCTCTCTCTCTCTGTGTCTCACTGCCTACCTCGCTCTTTTTTGCTTTCACTCTCCCGCTCTCTTGGTGTTTGGCTCTCTTTGAGTTTTGCCGCTAATTAGACAGACGCTTTGGCTGCGCGCTGGTTGGCAGAGCTGCTGAAAAGCTTTACGCACACCTGCACACACATACGAACATTGTAACGATAATTCTAATTAGAGCCACGGGCACTAATTGAATTTTATTTCTACAGCTTTGGCCACGTCAATCGCTGTAGTTGTTGTTGTTGCTGCTGCCGTTGTAACGCCATTTTGTTTGTCCATCTATCTATCTGTTTTGGGTGCCCTTTTCTTCTGCTTCCTCTTGCGGCTGCTGCTGCTGCTGTTTTCGCTGCGCGTTTTACTATTTCCATCCCGCTCTGGCGCGTTGTGTGCCTGTTTTCATTAACAATTTGGCTGGGCCGCCATTTTGCTTTTTTGTTCGACTTTGTCTCCTGCTCTTCGCCTGCTCCACTGCTCTTCCCCACTCAACGTGGCTTTCTCTCTTATCCTGCTCGTCATGGCCGCGTAATTAAGCTCATTCAGTTTTTCAATTATGTTTGATGACCTTTGTTCTTGTTGTTGTTGCTGTTTTTTATACCCTGCACTCATTAAAAACTTCCTAAAATGGTTATAATGCATTTCTGTAAGCGTTCGTTATCCACATGATTAGATTAGTTTTCTTTCAAATTCGAGATTATAAGATGAAATAGATAGATATTCTTAGATTAAATGCCTAATTTTAAATTAATTATGAATTATTATTTTTAAACAAAAACTAAACAAGCAATTCAAAAAACAAAATCAAAATTGAATAGAATTTATCGTATAAAATGCAATCTAAATGCGTGTCAGCTTTTAATTTAAAAAAAATGTATTATATGAACCAATGCAATATAAATGTTAATGAAATATTAAACAAGAAATTCAAAAAAATAAAATAAAAATTGAATTTAATTTATCGTTTAAAGTGCAATTCAAATGTTTATCAACTTCAATTTTCAAAATAGAGTTATAATGTGAACCAAAAGTAAAAAACCATTTCCCAAACTCAGTATGGATGCGAGTAGAATAATATGTTAGAGCATCAACTAGTCGAATACGCTCGACTTTAGTCTTTTTTCATGTTGTTGTTAGCTGTTTAGACATTCACAATTTGCGCCTGATTAAATTAGCACATCTCCTTGTTGAGCCCAGGCTTGTTTAATTGCCTTGGCGTGTTTTGCGTACACTTCAAGCTGTTTAATTAACTGACACTTATGCCATTTTTTTTTGTTTTTTGTTTTGCAGGTCTGGTTCCAGAACCGACGCGCCAAATGGCGTCGCCAGGAGAAGTCGGAGAGCCTGCGTCTGGGGCTGACGCACTTTACACAGCTGCCGCATCGTTTAGGATGCGGTGCTTCCGGTTTGCCGGTGGATCCTTGGCTATCGCCGCCGCTGCTAAGCGCGCTGCCAGGTAAGCTGTGTGGCAAAACACTAGACAGCAACAGCTTTAAACTCACCTGTATTTCTATATTTTACACAGGCTTTCTATCGCATCCGCAAACCGTTTATCCCAGCTATTTGACGCCGCCGCTGAGTCTGGCACCGGGCAGTCTGACCATGAGCAGTCTGGCTGCCATGGGCCATCACCATGGGCCACCGCCACCGCATGGACCGCACAGTGGTCAAATGATGCCACAACAGAATGGGCCAGTACCACCGCCACCACCGCCGCCGCATCCACATCATCATGCGGTAGCATTGTCGCATCTCTCGCCACACCTGTCACGCATGTCACCGCACGCGACTTCGCTGTCGCCGCATCATGGCACTGTGGCCAGCCTGCCGCCACTGCCGCCCAGCGTGACGTCAGCGACGACGACGACAGCGTGCTCGACCACCTCGTCCTCCTCGTCATCGCTGGAATGCAGCGGCCCAGATGTGTGCATGTCACCGCAGAACCTCAGCATTTCGAATGCCGACTCCAATGGTGATCCGCGCGATTGCAGCGACGCTGACAATGGCAGCAGCAATGGCGCCGGCGGCTTGGAAAAGTGCACCAACGAGCTGCTTGATGTGGGCAGAGAGAGTCCAC
Source organism: Hirtodrosophila cameraria (assembly GCA_949708635.1). Taxonomy (NCBI): domain Eukaryota; kingdom Metazoa; phylum Arthropoda; class Insecta; order Diptera; family Drosophilidae; genus Hirtodrosophila; species Hirtodrosophila cameraria. The sequence goes on along the minus strand of OX453089.1, from coordinate 9,455,241 downwards.
CGCCGCCCTCCTCGCTGGCCAATAAATCCAACTCAGCGACGCCGTCAGCGGACATGCGCAGCAATTCGATTGCCACGCTGCGCATCAAAGCCAAGGAGCATCTTGATAATCTGAACAAGGGTCTAGTCTCAATGGTTTAGATACAGTTGCTGCATTCCTGCATTCCTATACATTAACAAGGATCCGGCACTGCAATTCACATAAGTTAAATTCGTATGTTAGTTTTAGTTTTTCACACACAAAACAGTCTCTCACAAAAAACAACAAATGCATTCCAATCAAAATTCAAAGGCGATCTATGCATAAGTAATTGGTAATTGTTTAGTTTTAAAATCTCAAATGTGTTTTAGTTTAGTGAATTTATCGTTGTAATCTTAATTTGTACTTATTATAGTCAAGAACCAGTGAACAATGAGTTTTATAATCTCAATCTTTGAAAATTCTCATCGTTATAGCAAAAACAAAACAAAAATCGGTAAATCAAAATAAATAGTTTTAAAATGTGCATATTTATTTGTAATATTTTAATAATTGACAACTGATTAACAACAAAAAAAAACATAGAGTCCCTCTACCCCAATGCATATTAGCACAAAATAAATATACAAGTTTTAGCTCACATCAATTTTTTAAAATTATTTTTTGGCTTTGTTGTAGGAAATGGCGCCAAATTTAAATTGCAATTTCGTTGACCACAAATCGAAACTGCCGCAGACAGGCAGAATTTTCATTTTCACAGCAGTTTTCCGCACACAAATTAACTTCAATACTCGTTGTCTGTTAATTAGCTATCGAAAATTGCTAAATTATATTTTGATTAGAAAAACACAAAGAACAGAATATGACATCAGAATTGGAGAAGAAAACAGGAAAGAACGTTCAAGGATTACAAAAATACTGAATATAATTTAATAAATATTTCCTAACTCTATTAGAATGAATCTATTGTTGTGGCTGATCTTGGAAAGTTACTCAAATAATCATTTTTCAATTGGAAAGCAAAGCAAAGCTGTTTATAAAACGTTGCAGCATAAAGAATAATACGACTTTCTTATCTTATCTTATCTTTGGCCCTTAAGACGCATTGAAGGAGACGTCCCAGAAAAAGAAAATTTATATATTCGTGATCAGCATCCACAGCCGTCTGTCCGTCGGTCTGTCTGTCTGTTTATATGCGTTTTTCAAGACTTTGTTCTAGAGCTATCTTGATGAAACTTGGCACAGATGCTTCTTCTTAGTTAACCAGACCAGATCGGACCACTATAACATATAGCTGCCATAGGAATGATCGGTTGAAAAATTAGTTTTTGTATGAAAAACTTTTTTGTTTTTCAAGATAACCCAACCAAACTCACTTTGCCTAATTTTAAAGACAGTTTATACAATATGACAAAATTTCATCGTAATCGGACTTCTATATCTTATAGCTGCCATAGGAACGATCGGTTGAAAATAAGTTTCTGTATAAAAAACTTCTTTGTTTTTCAAGATATCTCGACCAAACTCACTATATCTCAATTAAAGCACGTTCTACACATGTTGACCAAATTTGATCAATATCGGATCACTAAAGCTTATAGCTGCCATAGGAACAATTAGTTGAAAACTACATTTTCTTATGCAAATCTTGTTTGCAAGGGTATATAATTTCGGCACGCCGAAGATAACATTTCTTTCTTGTTTTGAAATGTATTCACAAGTTATATGACAGTTTATTGGTCAGTTATTTAATATTCAACAGCAATACAAAGACCAATAAAAACATGATTACTTAATTACAACTGATAAGTTTATCAGCTTTCCTAATCAGCTGTCCAAAATTGCATTAATGACTAAATTAATAATCAAAATATCGAAGCAGTTCCACTGTGAACAACTCAAGAGAAACAAACAACGAGAGCCTGAAGTAAAAGCAGGAGAAACAAATTGAAATTGCTGACAAGCAGTAATTAAATGCAATTAAAAAGGACTAAATGCACAACAAACAAAGGCGCATAATGACACATAATTGACAGGAATAAAGTGAACATAGTATAGGAAAACAACTAATACACATATAGAAATATACACGAAGTTGTAGTATTTGCTCCAAGTATGTTAGTCGGCATTTGCATGTAATAAAATAATGAATAAATTATAATTGATTAACGCCGAGGGCAATTAAAATGCAAGCATACTCCACACGTTGTGTGTGTTTGTTTTACATATGTATAGATGTTTAGATGTGTATGTTTGTATATGTGGTTTGTAGTTCATATAGTAAATTCTCTATTACAATAGCCACGACCTCGGCACAGTCTCGTCCTGTATGCTCATATGCACTATGATAATTGCTGGCAATTATACTGTATGCTTATCACACGCACAATATCTTGAAAAACGAAAATCTAACTTAAATGCATAAAATACAAATATCAGCTGGGGAGGGTTAGCACTCTTTTTCGTAAATCGCAATGGGAAACGATTTGAAATAGGTTTGGGAATAGGGATAGTGCCTAAAATTGGTATTCTTTCAGCTCATATCAGGGGTAAGTTTTAAAATTGTTTGCTTATTTAAGGGTCATTTGTTGCAGGCCGTAAATTAATGTATGGGAACAGGCAAATTTTTAAATGAAAATTTTATTTCTATTTTAATAAATATTGTAAACACAGTTGGAAATATGTTTATTTATATAGGCGTCACTTTGAAGGATTTTGTTCACAAAGTTTCAAAAGTAAGCTGTTCCTCTCGTTATTTACTCTGATATATTTATAAACAAGTTACTTAAGACGTTCGATTATTTGGGGTAAAACGTTAAAAATAAATCAAAATTATTGAAATTTAGTTAGCCAATTTTAAAAAAGTAGTCAAGCTAACCAAAATTGCATTATTTCGAGCAAGGTACAAATTCATTTCAAATAGCCTGTAGTGGCGCCATCTATGTGTCATTTTCTAAACGGCAAAGTGTTAAGCAAGCAGTGCACACAGAACTGCTTCAGTAGAAATGCAAGTAGTTCAGCATATTTACGGCCGTTACAGTTTGATTGGTTGTAAGTCCTTTTTTTAAACAATGTTATTTTGTTAAAAAGCAACAAATTTATAGATTAAAAGCTTAAATAATAATAGTATAAATAATATTATATAATTATAAGTGAAATTTTGTTGGCTTTAAAAATCGATTGCTAAAAACAGTTGATATTATGAATCTGGACTCAGCAAGCAGTGCAAGTAAAACAGAAAGCTTTCAAATAAAAGCTTTTGTATGCAGCTCAACCAACTGTTAAAAAGCTTTTATTTGAAATGTGCATATTAATCATCTTAAAAATCAATTAAATGCAATCCGGCCAGCTGTCAAACTGTAAATGAGCAATGAAGGGAAAATGCATACGGATCGCTGCACTTCAAAATTAATGTACACTTGGTTATTATTAGCCTGCTGATTGAGTGATAGACAAATAAAGAAATTAGACGAGAGCATTTTGATTGAAAAACCGCGTGAATCATGCGGCTAAGAATACCAAAACAAGATACAATGCTGTAGCGGGTGCCAAGCACCATATAAGGCGAAAATACCACAGCCGCCCCCTAAAAAGAACAACAATTAAATCAAACGGAAGACACATGGGCGCAGCATGCTATAAAGAGCGAGAGAGAGAGAGAGAGAGAGAGAGAGAGATCTCTGCTGCGAGCCAAAATACATTTTTTAACATTACACAAATTGCAATGCAAAAAGAAAAGCAAGTGCAAGTGCAAAGTCCAACTGAATTGAACTTGAAAACAGCGCACACAGAATGACGAATTAAAATTCCTGAATCATTTTGCCACAATATGGGGATCGGCTTTTGGGGCAGACACCATCAACAGACACCATCAGACAGCGACAAGTGTTCCACAACGCAATGCTGCAGCAGCCGCAAAAGCCAGCCACACACAAAAACAATCTCTTGACGGTGCCATCCTATCTATTTATAGCTATTGTCAAAAACCACCGAGTCCGAGTGGTTTGGCGCTGCCGGGCGCCTCCTCATGGCCATGCCTGAGGCATGAGAATGAAGGAGGTGTGCAAGAGTCGCATCAACGGAAGCGCCTCTGACGCCAGCAAACTGAATACTATCAAAGAATTTCCGATTCGACGAACCAAATGCTTATATTTTCCCTTACTTACTCATGTTTTAAATATAGAGATATATATTATGGAAGCAATCGATAGTTTCAATAGTCGTTAGTCGGTACCATCGATACTATCGATATTTATGTATCATACATAACGTATTTAAAATAGTTTGATAACGATTTTAAACTATCGATAGTAAAAAGGCGTATCTATCATCGATACTATCGAAAGCATTGCAGCACATACATATGTATATATTTCTGATCAATAGTCGTTAGGCAGCACCATCAATACTTTCGATATTTCTAAATCAAAATAAGACATTTTATATGTTCGATAAAACTTAATGTATGATAAGGATTTAACCCTATCAATAGTGACATCGGCGAGCTGGCTTTCGATATAATCGAAAGCTTTGCAACACACATAGTAGTAGACATGAACAATAGTCGGCACAATCGATACTTTCGATATTTGTAAATCAAAACGGAAATTAAAACTACATTTTGAAATTTATATAAAGCATTAAAATATTAGAGTGCCTAACATCGATACTATCGATATTTGTATATATTTTTCTGAGAGAATTCTATCTTATTTTTATTAATATATTAAAAATGTTAGATAATACATAAAAGTGTTTTTTTGTTGTTGTCCAAATTAGCTCGATTTTCAAATTTTTATTGTATCGAGTGAGCTCACCAACGATACTATCGATAGTTTCGTCGCACATATGTAAATTCGATAGTTTGTATACATTGAAAATATATACCTGTCGATATGTATTTATTATGTATGTGCATATATATGTACATATACAACAAAATAGTATCTACAACTGTTTCCCACAAGATATATCGCATATTGATGACATACAGCTGATCTAGCCCGTTTGGTCGATGATGAAAGCGTTGGCGGTATTTCTTTTCTTTCTTTAATATATATATATATACATATATATACATACATATGTATGTATGAGTATGTATTGTATTTTGTTGTGTTTTTTCTATGCGCTCGCTTTTGTGTATATAAAATAACAATGTTAAAAATAAAATCTTCAGCACGAACTGAAACCAGCGCCAAAACATACACAACAAATTATTGAACAGCATTTTTTTTATATATATATATATATAAATATATATGTAGTTTTTACTGAACAAAATTTTGTGTTTTAGCGCGCACCATAAATGTCCGCGTCATTTATTTTCTTTGCTTATAGAGAGCATATTTCTAGCTACACTCGATTCGGATGAACCCAAAAAATATAAAGTTTTTGGAATAAGTTTAATAATATCAAATACCTAGTTTTAACAAAGTTTAGACTCAAAACTTTAGTGTTACTTCTTCTTCTGCAAAAATACTTGTTTTTATTAATTTTAAACAAAATTGATTTCTAAGAAAATTTAAAAAAAAAACATTTTGATTAACTAGTACTTTGATCTTACATAGTTACAGGAGATAATTCCAACACTTGATAGATTTAATATTTCGATCCAAGCAAAAAGTTTTTTAAAATATGTTTTATTCAGATATTTTGTGGAACTCAAACATAGATAAAATACATTTCTGAAGCATAAATATTGTTAAATTAAATATGCAAAAAATTAGAAATTAAATATACTTTTGAAAACTTTTAAAACTTATTTTATTTACTATAATTAGTTCGTCTAATTGTCGCTTATGTGATGCGGTCCACTCTAATCTATACAGATATGCATATATACACCATCTTCCAAAATTATTCTGTATGCTTCTCTATTTGCTTCTCTCTACATTTTCATCAGCATGTTCTCCATTTCGTATTCTGTTCTTGAATACAATTTTCTAAATTTTGAAGGCGTACAGTGCGGCATTTGTAGACTATGCGAATTGTAGCGCATATTCGAAAGTATTTTTGAACGCATTTCAGCTATTGAATCTATAGATATTCATAAATATATATCGTAAGATATATATATATGTATATGTATACAAATACTTACTATGGGTGTATTCATAAGGCTTTGCTTATAGATTTTAATATTGCCACTTGTCTGCTTTGGGTCTAAATTATTGCAAGCAGCACGTGAATCCATGTATGACTAAATATATGTCGTTGACAAATTAAATTGTATTGAAACGTTATAAAAAACATTAAAATATATTAATATTTCTTAATCACAAGTGGTTCTTTGGCAGCTGAAATGCGATATATATATGCAAAATTGTTATTATAATAGCAAAAGCTAAGCCAATTGGACGAGTATGCTGTTGTCTATATATTTTGAAAAGTACAATAAGATTCAATTTCTTAAATGCTCTTTTTGAAAAACACACAAAATATTCCATAGCTACGCATAATATGTGCGCTCTGGAACATGTTTGGAGGCAATTAATTGTGTGTGTATGTGTGTGTTTGTATCTATGTGAGCTACTAAATATAAACCCCATTTACAGAGGCAGTGCACACAATTTTTACTTCCTTTACCCTTTAAAAATGTTTAAAAGGGTGTATTAAGGTACTGCAAATTATGTAACAGGCATAAGGCGGCATTTACGACTATATAAAGTATACATATTCTTGATCAGCATCAACAGTCCAAGTCGATTTGGTCATGCCCATAAGTCTGTGTAACTAACCGTTCGTCCATTTGTATATCTCTCCGTATGTCTGTCCGTCTGTATGACGGCTTCGATCTCAGAGTCTACAGTAGCTGGAGACACCAAACTTGATGAATGCAGTTTACTGTCTATCAAACGCAGATCAATATCTTTATTTCAAATTTCAGATACTGCCCCGCAAATCGAAAAACGCACCCACAGCTACAATTTTAAAGATACAACCTTGATTTCCGATCGGATAATAAACAGCAAAGTTATTGAAGAATCTATTTTCCCTGTCTTATTTGGCAGACAGTTGGTTTTACTGATGCTCAGAGTTGCGTACAGGGTATCTCGTAGTCGGGCAGTCTCTACCAAAACAAGCTTACTTGTTCAAATCAGAACACAGCCGTAACTCTGCAAGTTTTTTCTAATTTTCATGCTCTCACATTAACACAAATTAATGCATTTGGCATAGTGTATTGGAATCCAATTCTAATTCGGAATCAGATTCAAATTCAGCTGCTTATATTTGTACTATATATGCGACGGGTTGACCTGATTTACATACATAATGCTTAAGGCTGTGCCTCAAATTAGCTGCCAAGTGGTGCATTTTATGATAAACACAAGCAGATGCACATGGAGCATCAATTGTGAATGGTGCAGATGCAGCTGGAGTTTTTTTTTTTTTTTTTTGGACAGCGGTCAGCAGGAATCAGACAAAAGCGCTAAGCAAATTATCGATTTTGGAATTTTAGCGATTAGGTCAATTAGGACTCAAAAGAGATTGTGGTTAAACCCTTTTGCTGAATGGCACTTTGAGGTCAGTTCATCAATTGCATTGTTTATTTCACACGCATGTTTCTAGAAGTAGGGGATTTAAATCCAATAATGCGTTTGGCCTGTGGCAAAACTAATTTGAAATTAATTCACACAGCATAGCATAGTAGAAGAAAGGGCAAGGGATAGTTGTGCACGCCCTCGCAAATCACTCTGAGCAATTTTTTTGGGCACTTTGATGAAGTCTGTCAACAAGGATGAAAAGTAGCTGCCAAATTGGCAACTTAATAAAAATTCCGCAAATTCAGAATGTCCCCTCATTTAAGGGCTTAAGGGTAGTCAAAATACAGTCACAGTTCACACCCACACCCAAAACATTATCATCATCAGCATCGTCATCATCATCATCTGTGGCATCCACAGCCATGTAACGGCTTGTTGCCTTGGCTTTGGGCGTCCTCGGGTTCGAGCTCTGTGTGCATTCCGCTTGAGCTGTCAAATGCGCAGCGCGTCTGTATCCCTTTACCCTATTGCTTGTGCGGTGTCTGCCTGTGTGATGTGGTGGGCACTTTGTCACCCAGTTGCCCAACCGCCGGCCGCCAATGTCACCGTTACAGGCTCAATTGCAATTTGTTTTCGTTGATTCCCATACCCATTTAACCCAGACTGCCAGACGACCAGACTTGCCCTGCCCTCTGCTCTGCTCTGCTCTGCTCTGCCCTGGCCTGTTGTTTACTTAGGCACATTGGTGCGAGTTTGGGTTTTGGTTTTGGTTTTTGGGCAGCATTGGCATTGGATAATTCACAAATGAATCCCTTTAGTGTTGGCAATTGGCGCACGTGCACTAAAACAACAGCGCTGCCAGGATACGTGCTCATTATTAAAATTCCTTGGCCAAAGCTAAAGCCAAAGCCAAAGCAAAAGCAAAAGCGATGCCAGCGACGCCCACTGCACAATTGACTGAGTTTTATTAAATTTTGATTTAGCCATTTATACAATCTATGTATTTGCAATTGGTTTTATTTACGTTTTCATAACAAAAACGACAAAAGCTGAGTTCCTGCATTTCCATTTAGGTTGGAGTTTTGGCTTCGTCCTGCCCGCCTCAAGGCGTTATTTACCCGAATGTCGTTTGACTTACGGGCATTATTTAGTCTTTGGCCTGATGCGATTTGATTGCGATTATGGCGCGAGATTTGATTGCTCATTTGGAAACATTGCAGTGGTTGCTCAATGTGTCTATGAATTCTGTGTGATATTGAAAATTGTAGCTTGTTGTGTGGGAAATTGTGGTTTAAGTGCAAGCCAGGCTATATACTTGGTGGGATATTCCCGAATATACATACATCACAAACTCTTAGATATGGTTTACCTTACAATATTTTATATAAATACGCGCACATCCAATCTAAACAGTAGCTTAATTCAGTTGGAACTTTCTAGGATATTCGAAATACTGCTTAATTTTGTAATATTTAATTAAAAACTTAATCTGCACTTTCGAAATGATTTAAACAATTTATACATTTTTTAAAAGTTGAAAAATTTCCCTAAATACATTTTACCAAATTCACAAAATTATCTACCCAAAGAAAACAAACAACATGTTAAAAACAGAAAATTAAATTATATGTGACTTTTGAACTAATTTTCATTCCAAATTCAAATAGAAAGCTTTCTTTATTGCAGTATTATGATCTACTAGATATGATTTTATATGAAAAGATAGTTTTCTGTATCATAATATGTGTATTAATAAAATTGTAAACACTTTATTGGAACAATAAGCTCAGCTTATAGGGATAACAGGATAACAAAAGAATAACAAACAAAATTTATAACAGAAAAAAAATACAAATACAAATGGGTCGTAACATTTTTAATTGACAATTTATAACTTAATAACATAAAAAAGTAATAAAGTAATGTAATAAAAAATTTATGGGTAGTGCTTTAATTAAAATAAATTCTTGAATAGCTGGGAAAAGACAGAAATAATTAAAATGCATTTTTAAAGCGCTAGAAAAAGACAGATATAATTAAAATAAAATATATACATAAAAAAAATTGTGATATATTTTTTAAAAATATATACTAAAATAATATTTCGATACTGAGAAGAAAAATCTTATTAATATTTATATTTTTATAAATATTATCAAAGAATACTCAAAAATTAAGTATTATTTTTCAAAACGATAGGAATAACTATAATAGAAGGAGCTTAAGAAATAAGAGAGCTGAAATAAAAAAACAATGATTTTAAAAAAGTTAAGTTATAAAAGTTTTGAGCTTGGATTAAACTTCCCAAAAAGAAACCTATTTTCAAACAAATTGGCTAATCAATATTTTCTAAGCATTAATTTTATAATTTATTTACTAATCATAATTGTTTAATCTAAAATATTAATTTTTCTGCTGTTCCCATGGTGCTTGAGGAATTGAAAGGAAATGCGGAAGAAGAAGACTGTTAGCACCTAAGCTAAATATAGTCACAGAAAATCTAAATATATTATCAATAAGCACTTTTGGCAAATTTCGAAATAATATCATAATATGCATAGATTGGTCATTCGTATTGACTAGCTAGGTCTAAGCCCTTATGTCTTATTTGAAGTAAATAGGTTTATCTATGCCATATATACATATATCTTATATACATAGATATAGCGCCAATAAAAGCATATGGCCTCGTTGTCTCATTTGCGACATAAATCTTTTCCAATTCTTGCTCTGCTCTCGCTTTTACTTAGCATCAAAACTTGTAGCAAAACAAGATGAAACGCCAATATACATACATATATGCATATATACAAAATATATATAGTATTTGTATGTGCGTGTGCATAGTTTTTATATGTATAGATGTTTAGCTTCAACAATATGTTGAAAAGCATGTACATCGCTTCACTGACTATGCCATAAAACGTAAACATGCCCCACTTAGTTGCTGCTAAAAATAAAATATAAACCTAATTTAAATGGATACCCTGCAGCCCTGCGATTCCAAAGCGTCCCCCCCAGCCGAGCTGAATGCTGCTGCATCCAAGTGTTGCATGCAATTCACAATTGTAAATAAACAATTAGTTAAATAATGCTCATTACATGGTCTTGGGTCTCGATTGGGCTTTTGCTTGGTGTTTTTTTTTTTTTTTTTGGGGGCGTGGGCAGCGTTAGAGAAACTGTTGCGAGAGACCCATGGGAAATATGACCAAAAATAGAAGTGCGGCCAGTGGAATTTCATTGAAGGTGCAAACGTGCGCGCCAAAAAAGAGAAACAAGAATCGAGAACTGAGAGCTGCGAGATAGAGATGTGAAAAATTTGAAAATAGAAAATGAATTTATTACGACATACGTAAAACACGAAAGTTATGAAAAGCAAAATAGAAGGCAACAACAAAAAACAAGAGCATAAATGTTTAGCCAGGGCAGAGTGGACTGGGGGCGTAAATGGGAACGAGGCAAACGAATTATATATGTATTTTCAAAATCGCCCCCACGACCTAAAAACAAAACGAAAAATCAAAGATATACACTCTCACGCACACCCGCGCAGGCACAGAGAGATCGAGGATCGAGTACGAACATGCGAGAGTGAGAGCGCAACAAAGAGCGAGAGCGAGAGAGAGAGTGATCGCTGGAGCAGCAGCCTTGCCTTATACGGCACTTTTGGACTCTGGGCAAAGCAGCATAGCAAAAGCAAATGCTTCGTGCAGCGATCGTCGTTGTTGTCGTCGTGCAAACACGATCGTGAAACCGATTGACGAGCTGCACGCTCGATCATGCCGAACTGCTTTGTTGTACGCGTACGATCCCCCGCGCTCTCTCTCTCTTTCTCTCGCTGCTGTTCGTTCTGGCTGAAACAATTTTCCAAAGGCATAGGCCCCCCTATGCTAAGGATCTATTTTTAAACAATACAAACGAAGACGACGCCAATGCTGTGTGCCGAAGGTGGGCAGATATCCATGAGTTTGTATCTGTATCTGCTACACAAATTTGTATCTAGATATATATGAATTGGTATAGCTTTGTAGTGGTATGGGTGTTGCTGCTGCTGGGGGGAGGGGGATGGGCGGCATGAGCTGCAGCAATCGCTGTGTCTGCTGTTCAACTTTTTTTTTTTTGGACGCCAAGAATATTCGGCTGCTGGTATAAAATCCGAGTACCAACGCGGGGATACTTTAGTCAGTCAGTTGTGTTGCAAAGCGTACACATTGCCGTCATTCTTACTTTAAATTCACCCGTGGTACCGTAAAATAAACCAAAAACCAAGACAAAATGTGTGACGATGAGGTTGCTGCTTTGGTCGTAGACAATGGTGCGTATACCAACAATATAAAATACTGGACATCTACTAACTGGATAGACAAGCAATCAAAATGGATTATTATACTAAAACACAAGCAAATGTGATTACAAAATGATCAAGGATAATTATTAGTGAAGTGATCAAAAGTGTTACAAAATTCATAAGCAGTTCCAAATGATATCACAATTAACTTGTGCTTTATCAAAATTGTGTTTCCTGCAAACATCAAATATATATTTCAAAGAAATGCCACTACAAACAATTTCAACACATTCTCTACAAGAATTGTGATATTTTCAAAAGATCAAAAGGATATTAAACTCTAAAAAAAATATCAAATGTTTCGTAAAAAAGTTTTACAAAAATTCTCAAAAATCATTTCAACAAGAGTTTTATCAAATTTTAAAGAATTCCTCAAAACATTCCATACAAAAATCCCAAAAATCATTTCCACAAGAATTTGATCAATTTTAAGAATTTCCACAAAACATTCCATTCAAAACCCAAAAATCATTTCCACAAGAGTTTTATCTAATTTTAAAAAATTCCACAAAAAATTATCAATTTCTATATAGTTCTCTTAAGAACTAATCTAGAGCTGATTTGCTCAGCAGACATTTTCAGGCATTTCGTTGCCACATCTTCTATAAAAAATGTTTAATTTCCTGTATTCGTAATTCCCGAAATTCCCTTCCATATCCAATTTGTTAGTCTATGACGATTTCCATTTGGTTAGGGGACGCTATGAGTTTATTTTTCTTGCTAACGGGCGTTTGTTTTTTGTTTTTGTTATGCAGGCTCCGGCATGTGCAAGGCCGGTTTCGCCGGTGATGACGCACCCCGTGCCGTCTTCCCCTCCATTGTTGGTCGTCCACGTCATCAGGGTGTGATGGTCGGTATGGGACAGAAGGACTCGTACGTCGGTGATGAGGCTCAATCCAAGAGAGGTATCCTGACCCTGAAGTACCCAATTGAGCACGGTATCATCACCAACTGGGATGATATGGAGAAGATCTGGCATCACACCTTCTACAACGAGCTGCGTGTTGCCCCAGAGGAGCATCCAGTCCTGTTGACTGAAGCCCCCCTGAACCCCAAGGCTAATCGCGAGAAGATGACCCAGATCATGTTTGAGACCTTCAACTCCCCAGCCATGTATGTTGCCATCCAGGCTGTGCTCTCCCTGTACGCCTCTGGCCGTACCACCGGTATCGTTCTGGATTCCGGTGATGGTGTCTCCCACACCGTCCCAATCTATGAAGGTTATGCCCTGCCCCATGCCATCCTCCGTCTGGATTTGGCTGGTCGCGATTTGACCGACTACCTGATGAAGATCCTCACCGAGCGTGGTTACTCTTTCACCACCACCGCTGAGCGTGAAATCGTTCGTGACATCAAGGAGAAGCTGTGCTATGTTGCTCTGGACTTCGAGCAGGAGATGGCCACCGCTGCCGCCTCCACCTCCCTGGAGAAGTCTTATGAACTTCCCGACGGACAGGTCATCACCATCGGCAACGAGCGTTTCCGTTGCCCAGAATCCCTGTTCCAGCCCTCATTCTTGGGAATGGAATCTTGCGGTATCCACGAGACCGTCTACAACTCCATCATGAAGTGCGATGTTGATATCCGTAAGGATCTGTATGCCAACATTGTCATGTCCGGTGGCACCACCATGTACCCCGGTATTGCCGATCGTATGCAGAAGGAAATCACCTCCCTGGCCCCATCCACCATCAAGATCAAGATCATTGCTCCCCCAGAGCGCAAATACTCCGTATGGATCGGTGGCTCCATCCTTGCTTCCCTGTCTACCTTCCAGCAGATGTGGATCTCCAAGGAGGAATACGACGAGTCCGGCCCTGGCATTGTCCACCGCAAGTGCTTCTAAGCATTTACTTGCTAATCATCTCCAGCATTTGCACAGTGGTTCATGCCTGCTTATTTGTATGGTCATGGTACTACTGTGCTTGTGCAACAACAACAACATCAACAACATCTATATAACATCTAAGATGCCCGCCCATCTGTTTTTGAATGTCATTTAACCAATGTGTCATCCATGGTTCCAGATAATATATTTTTTGTACTGACTGAACACTTATGAAATGAAAACGAACCCCATTTATTTGTTTTTTGTGTTTTCATCAATGTTAACCATTTGATTATTTTATAAAGAAAAACCAACTCTTATTTTGTAAAAAAAAAAAAACCACAACATCTTCAATAGTATTATGGGGTCTATTGTTACGAAATATAAAATAGTCTCATGAATGTAATTTTAATTAAAAAAATTTATAATTATTTATAAATAAAAACGATTTTCTAGATTTAATTCTTTTCTAAAAAGACTTTGAACACAGTGGTTCAGTGGCTAGTTGGGTGTTGTCTTATGGGGTAACAGAATTATGGATTTTCCTGTTGTCATGTACCACTAAGATCAGATGAGCTAGATGTACTCATCTGCTCAAAGCTCTTTCAGCAAATGATTTCCAATGTGGTATTCTATTTTCAGTTCAACCTGAAAAGCTCCCAGTATTGCTCCAGCAACGTTTTATATTTCCTACGCCTGTACAAAACAAAAAAAGCTTGACCAAAATATTTTCGAAATACTTTTCTTTGTATGTATTTGAAATATTCAAAATGATATGGATATTTTTAGCTAGCAGCAAAGGCATTCCAAAGCCAAAGCATGTTGAGAAATACCATTTTGTTTATGCCTAGCAATACTTTTATAAGTAGTAGATAGTAATTCGATAGGCCATGACGCAGTTTGCGTAGAATACATAACATTTAGAGAGAACATTATAATAGAAAAGATCAAAGCATATGGTAAATGAGTAAGATTAATATGTTCCAAGGGGTAGTTGGTAAAATGCATAGTATATTGAAAGAATTCAAAATATTAAATAATAGAATCGATAGATAAAGTAGCCGACTATAAAAATGATATGTTTCTTTTTACTTTCTATACTCGGTTTTTCAAAGTGGAATAAAAGAGTACGTCAGTATGAACGCAGTTTTTTTCCACAGTTTTGAAGCTAGAGTTACCAAACTTGGTATATATGCTGATATATACCATAGGCAGAAAAAGCGTCAAGATGCGTCAGATCGGAATACTGTAACATATAGCTGCCATAGGAACAATCGGCTGAAAAATAAGTTTTTCTATGAAAAACTTTTTTGTTTTTCAAGATAACTCAACCAAACTAACTTTATCTAAGTTTAAGGATAGTTTAAAAGTATAAAAGTAGTCTTTAAAAAAATTTTAATTTATTAAACGTACAGAAATCAGAGTATATCGCAGTCGGGAGAACCCGATATATATCTGTATATCCATAAATATTTGAATCAAATGAATAGGACCAGCAGCTGTTAGATTAAATATTATTGAATCGAAAATTTTCAAAAAATTTAATACATATGTCCACTTGTTTTTGAAAGTGTTTTTTTGTTCGCAACAAACAAAAGATATTTTTGATATTATACTACAGCTAATTTTCCTAAATTTTAAAGCAGCTGAAATATGAGTTAAAAGATTCTGCGAATTTCTAAGTAAACCTGCCAACGTAAATTATAAAAAATAGATAATCCGTATTAGCGCCAACAAAATGCACCAAATACAGAGGAGACAAATTGTCCGTTCCCCATGAGTTGGCATTATGATCAATCTTGTTAAACAAATTGTCTGCTGCTAATTGCGGATACAACAAATGTACAGAAAACAGACAATTAGTCAATGTTAGGTTTGCTGAGGCGTTTAATTAAAACTTGATCTTCATGAATGAAAGTGTTTCGCGGTCTTCTCAAATGCAACTACAGATGCAACAGATGTATTTGGTTTTTGCAGACGATAGGTAATTAATGTGTGAGAATTTTGGCAAACGACCAACACTGCGATTAATAAGTTGCATAGAAAAGATGTTTGCCAAAATGGGCGCTATATATGCCATATAATGCAAGAAATATTGCTTTTAAGTTTCTTTAGAATTGAATGTCGTCTGTGGTTTGTTTTTTTTTTTTTTTTTTGGTTTTTTATTAAAGGTTTCTCAAGCGAATCACTTTACAGGGCGCTGCACAACAATGCAGAAAGACGTAGTCAAAGCCAAAGTCAAAGCCAAACCCAAATGCAGAAATGAGAAATGAGAAACCAGCCCACAGAAGCCAGTCCAATGCTAAACTATATGCGACAACCCCAGAAGGTTTCAACCCACTAATCAATTTGCACAAAAACAAAAATAAACACGCACACAATAAGTAAAGCACGTCGATATAATGCAATTTTCAGTTTTTAATTTCCATACAAATTCGATTTGAAATTCATAATAATAATAAAGAGTAGATTTTGACGATTTCAAGTATGCATTGCAGAACGTCCCATATGGTCAATTAGTAGTACTATATGACTGCCAGCACACAATGGGAGCATTAAGTTGTTCTTCAAGAAGCTTTTGCGACCGCCTCATAATACACACACACACACACATGCATACACACATACATACACACATACATACATACACACATACGCACTCATATGGCACACACACGCCATCGCACACACATTGTTTTCACTTCAATTATTATCGATGCCACCAAAAAAAAAAAAAACGCCGAACTTGAAATCATTCAAGCGTATTTAAAGTGCTCCTGAGACTTTCAAAGTTTTTTTGAATATCACACAAGTTTTTGAACGGTTTGAAGCTTAATCAAATATGATATATACGCTTTTTGATGCTAGTTGCTTGCATTGAGTTTTCTTGTGAATTTTAGTCCTAAACCAATTCTTTAAATACTTTTGTACATTTTTTTTGATTTTTATAAGATTTTTAAGGTATTGAAATAAAGTATTTTATTTATTTTAAACTCGCCTGTAGTAGCGTTATTCTCTTACATTTTCTACAAGATTGTGTAAAACTACTAAATGGTAAATTTTTTTAAATAAATACTATCGATATGACCTCTCCCACAAACATATGTACTTACCTGCTTAGTTTTCACAATTTTGCATTTTGCAGTTCGAAAATCGAGTTTCGTGTGAAAAAGTCTACAGTTCTATTTATTTTTTCAGTTTTTTAATTGCATATAGTAACTAATAGTTAGGAACTATGATATCAATGATTCTTTTCTACAGAAAAGTTATGTTTTCTATTTAAACACAAACTATAACAAATAAGCAACTCATATATATATATATATTTATATAAGGATTACTCTATTGAAAAGATGAACGCGTATTTAAAATCCCTTTCATTTACTTTTTATGAAAAACTGCAGACTGCATAAAATTGCGTCGAACAAGGAGATTTAATTTGATTGATTTCAATTTGTACCCATTCCAATTTCGAGATTTTCGCAAGAATAATAAAAGCGTCACATTTGATTGCATTTTTTGTGTGAAATTGGGCTGACAATGTTCGCTGACCAAATAAACAGCGAGAGGTACACGAGGAACCCATTCAACTGGCGAACACATGCATACAAAAGGGGGAGGAACGATGGGGGTGATTGCCATTTGAGTGTGTGTGTGTGTGTGTGTGTGTGTGCGTGTGGGCCCGGGAACAACCCGCAGCACAGGCACCAATGCGTTCTCGTCCTGGTACCCGTTCTCGTCCTCTGCTGTGTAAACGTGTTAGGGCTGAAAAAAATTGCACTTTACGCAATTTATGTGCAAATTTCTTCAATGACTTTAAAGCAATGCGTATTTGGATGGGAAGGAGTAGAAGGAGATGAGAATGGGCTACAATTCATCCATTGAAAATGCCATTATAATCGCGCGCTAATTGACTCTAATCGACCTTTTCTCATTCCAGCCTCTTGGCGGGGTTGTTTAACCTTAAGCCCCATGAAATTGGTTTTAAAACTTGAACATTGGCAACATTTCAAGTTGCGTTTTGGCAGCAATTTTTCAATATCTTGAGCCTGTGCACTTACTTAAAACA
Source organism: Hirtodrosophila cameraria (assembly GCA_949708635.1). NCBI lineage: Eukaryota > Metazoa > Arthropoda > Insecta > Diptera > Drosophilidae > Hirtodrosophila > Hirtodrosophila cameraria. The sequence goes on along the minus strand of OX453089.1, from coordinate 9,437,530 downwards.
GTTCTTAAGACACTTGAATAGTTTCAGCAAATTATACTTAAGCACACTTCAGTTCAAGTGTGTGCGGGTGTGTGATAAATCTGTTCATAATAATACCCAAAAAAATATGCCCACAAATTAGTGCTAGTAATGCGTCTATTTAACAGCTATTTGTAATTTAAATAAGCTGCCTTTAGTATTCTGTAAAAGGCGACAAGAGCACCAAGTGTAACAATTTCAAGCCTAAGCTCAAATCCCACACACGCACAACCCATATATATCCTTTATACCCAATGCACTTCTTTCACACACACCTTTTCATATGTGAGTTAATACCTGCCCAGCGTTATAGAGACAAATACAACTGTATAGAAAATGTATTCACATACGTTTGCAATGTGAAAATGGGAAAATAATTATGCGCCTGATTTAACTCTAAATGGTTGCTAATTTGTCACAAATGGCAATTCATTTCACACTGTCTATGCGAGTCCTTTCTCCTGTCTGTGTGTGTGTGTGTTTGTTGTCTGTATGCGTTTTTCAAGTGCCTCGCACTTGAATTTTGCTGTTATTATGTTTTTTTTTTTTTTTACTTGTGACTCAGCGCGTGTGTGTGTCCTTGAAAGGACAGTCATTATGGCAGCTCATACAACAAGTATGACATTTGCTTTGCAGTTGGGCATTCCAAAAAAAAAGAAAAATATATATAAAAAAAACTGCAGCAGTCGAGCAGAAAATCTGCACATTAAAATGGCTTCGCTCATTGAAATATGAATTTATGTGTGTTGACAGCCACAGAATTAAAAACAACTTGAATAACTTTCAATTTATTAAGATTATACGAATAGCTGACACCCTTTACTCAAAGCTGAAAAACAATCGATGGCACTATTGATAATTACAAATAAAATCATGTCGATTCCCAAATCCGATAACTTTTTCTGTTTTCGACTGAACCAGCAATCGTGATTGCTTAATAAAATAAGTTCAAATACTTCGCATTTTAGTTTCTCAAAGCAAAATCTTTTTAAATCGAATACTTCATCTATATTTGGAATTCAGAAGAGCTAACAAAAGGGATTCCAAAATGGAAACAGTCAAGAATGTGTCATAATAAGAAAGTACAGCTATCTGCAGAGTTTTGAAAAAATGTAATTAAAAACAAAAAGGAAATGTTATCTTGGGCATGCCGAAAATATATACCCTTGCAGAAAAGATTTGCGTAAGAAAACTTATTTTTCCTATCGATCGTTCCTATAGCAGCTATAAGCTGTAGTGATCCGATTTTGATCAAATTTGGTCAACATGTGTTGAAAGTGCTAAAACTTAGACATAGTAAGTTTGGTTGAGTTATTTTGAAAAACAAAAAAGTATTTCATACAAAAATGTATTTTTCAACCGATTGTTCCTATGGCAGCTGGTCCGATCTGGACGATTTTGGCATATATACTGCTTGCAGAAACAATAAGCATTCATAACGATAGCTCTAAAAGTGAGGGACTAGTTCGCATATAAACAGACAGACAGACGGACATGACGGACATGACTTGGCTGTTGATGCTGTTTCGTGACATCTTTTGATCTTTTCTAAGATATTGTTGTCCATATATTGGAGCATATTGAAACTTTCAAATTCTGAAATAGTTTTCAGATATCTTTAAAAACAAAAAGTTTTCAAGCGAAAACTCATTTTCCAATAGCTATTTTCTAGAAGAATTAGAAATGGTTCGATTTTGATAAAACTTACCTTATATGGTGCTTTCTACAATTATATTTGAGAATGATTTTAAAATTATTTTTCAACAAAAGTTGACTATGTTTTGTTAGTTTTATAATACTTTCCAATAACATAACTAAGCAGCTTCAGCTTCACATACGCACCTTGTACATTTGAACAAGCCTCTGCACCAACTGAATATACCCTTTCTGACTATAATTTATAGTTAAAAACGGCACACAAGTCAACTTAATGCCTGGCCACGCCTCTAAAACACAACTTCAATGCAACTCAAAGTGATGTAAATGAAAAAATATAGCTAAATAATGTTAAATTGTTAGCCACAGCTAAGGAAATGGGCAAGGAAATTCGCATTTATTATAATCGTCGCATAATCATAGGAAATGCGAAAAGTGAAAAGAAAATTGCTGTCAATTTCCACCGCCAGTTGGCCCACCAAATTGGCGCTCTGCCTTCGCAACCAGATCAAAAAAAAAAAAATGAAATTAATTTAGCAAAGACGACGAAGAAGACAGGCAACAATAACAACAATGCGACATTCGCTGCTCAAACTTTGCAATTTGTGGCGCGTTTCCGGCTTCCGCAGTTAGCGTGAATGAGCATCAGGACGAAGGACGAAGGACTTACTGCTGGCAGTGCCAGCACAGACATACAGACAGTCAAAAGGAAAAGACTTTGTGCGCTTTCAATTGTTATCAATTTTGTTTGATGTGCTTTCTGTCACATAACAATTTTATTTCCATTCTCAGCACTCTCTCTGCAAAAAGATGCGAAAAGAAATGAAATGAAACGATTAGCTGCCACTTAGTGCAGTTAAGAGGCTCATTGAGTTTATTAAATCAGGCGTAATAATTGGGCCAAGTGCGCACACACAATCACAATCAACTAACTGAACAGTTACAATAAAAATCAAACTAGATATTGATTCTAGGCAGGCCTTGCTTTAAGCATAGTCTCATATCATTTGGCTTTTCAAAACTAACAGTTCAGTTTGTGTTTGGGACAAGAATAAAATTTGATTTTTGGATTCTATAAAATGCCAGTCGCCGATGATGATTGGAGTGTCAGTGCCAATATTAATTATATATCCACCGAATTAGGCAAGTTCAAATAAAACTCTTGTAGTTCTATATAGTTGCTTTAATTCCCCTTGATTTCAGAGCGAACTCATTTGGCACGCTCGCCGCAGCTGCTGCAAGAATTAAATAACATCAACGAGACTTGGAATGAAATGGGCCAGGCTGGAAGCGTACGTCTAAAGCAATACTATGACGTAGGCATTTAAGGTTCATCAGGCGACATTCTGAAATACCAACATATAATGCATACACATATCCAAATCAAAGGAAACTCATAAGCAACACCTGTCCAGCTGCTCAACTGGCTATAAACAAAAACAACTTTTCCGTAACATAATAAAAAATAAAAACAAGAAAAAACAAACATAATAACTAGTGGGAACTTAGTTGGAGATTGCAGCTACCGACTGCCATATACTCTGTTCTTCGAAGTTTGCTTATTTATTAGGGAGAATTTTGTTTACTATGTCCGTATGCCTATGCCTGTCTGTCCGTCCGTCCGTCCGCCCGTCTGCTTATATGCCAACTTGTCTCAGTTTTAGAGCTATCTTGATGAAACTCGGCGCAGTTGCTTTCCCTTTCTTCAAGCAGTTCATATGTTAGAATCCGTCAGATCGGACCACTATAACATATAGCTGCTATAGGAGCGAACTGTCTAAGATTTGTCTTTTACAAGATAACTTGCCGAAACTTAGCAATTCTGATTTTTACTATTATCTAAACATGTTTACATAATTTCATCAAAATCGGACCATTATGTCTTACAGCTGCCATAAGAATAATTGGATAAAAAATGTGTATTTTTATTAAAATCTCATTTGTTTCTCAAAAAATCTTAATCAGCTTTACATATTCTACGATTTGGTATGTTTTAATTTTGCTGACAAAATTTCAGCAAAATCGGGCTACTATATTTTATAGCTGTCATAGGAACAATCGGTCGAAAATTGAGTCTTCATATGAAAACCGAACACATATGACGTTGTCAAATGAAACCCCCACTGCGGATGCCTCAAAATACTCCTTATACCATTCGAAACAGAGTATAATGAAAAACGACAACAGGAGTTAGTAAGGACCTCTACTTGTATACAAAGTTCAAGCAAGTCACTAAACAACTCCAACAAACACAAACACAAATTGTGACAAAGTTACGGAAATTTAATTAAAATCAAATAGTCTCATTGCCAACGCGCTTTTGGCCAAAAACAAAAAGGGGTAGCAAATTCTCAGTCAGGTGTGACTTGATAGTTTATAACACGCTGCTCATGCAAGGTACTTTCTATATTAGTATCTGTGTGTATGTGTATGTGTGTGTGTGTGTGTGCTTGTCACTAGTTTTCCGCGTCGTTTAATAAACAAAATGTAAACAAAGTTTAACAGCAATGACAAAAACACACATGTCTCTAACCCCACAAAAAAAAAAAAACAGCTAGCACTCAATTTGTTGTTGTTGCTGTTGTTTTTGTTGTATTTTTCTCTCCTTTTTTTTATTAATATTATTTATGAGACTGTGGTTGTGTTTTGAATGCCAGCGGCAAGGTGAAAATGCAAACGATTTTCAACCATCCAACGGGTCTTTTGAAACTAGCAGCAGCTGCTCAATTTCACAGCGCATACAATTGATTAACTTAATTTAATAGTATTTTGTTGCTCTATTTAATACTCTGGCGTGTGGATTTTGATATATTTGTTTGTTTATTTAATTTATTATCATTATAAATAGCTGCATGGGCTTGTTTGCATGTAGGCCAGTTCTTAGAGCGCGTTCTAGTCACGGAACTATCAAATGTGCATTAGAGGCTTATGCATATTTTGGCATTTTCAATTCGCTATTTTGAATGTGAGTAATATGTGTTTTTTTGGAATTTTCAAGCATCTTTTTTCAAATTGTCCTGAACTAAATTTGTATTGATAAAAATAATATAAATGCATCCATTTCCCATTCCTCAAATCCGGATTTGAATCGCCAAATATAACTAATTGAAATCAAACTAATTTCGATTACTTAGCTCACCAAACTAATTTTAAATCTTTTCAGAAACTATTAAAAATAATTAAAGATACAGTTTTTAAGTTTTCATGGAAGAATTTTTGCTTTAAGTTTTCAAATAACATACGAATTTTGTAGATTTGAAAATGGGATCATGCCTGCTTAAAGTATTATATACAAAATCTGGAAAATTTTAATTTGAAATATGATCTGGACTAAGTCCAATTTTAAAGATGTATCAATAATAAATATCAATAGATTTTTGAATTAATTCTGTAATTACTTTCCAAGTATTTAAATAGTTTCAGGATTTACAAAATTAATCTAAAATGTAAAAAACATAGTTATATATATAATATATATACTATATTTCAGTCGTCCTTCAGTCTCTTACAATTGTTATAGATTTAACTTAAATATTATTTAATTAGTTGGTTCGTCGGAAGATCTAGTTGTATCTAAGACTAGAGAAGTATATATATATAAGTATAAGTATCAATATCAAAATGAACAAAAGTAGCTTACTTAATACCCTATAGATGATCATTTGAAGATCTCACTATTGAAAAAGAAAATGTCGTCAATTAAAGAAAAACAATTTGCAAAATGTGTGTGTGTGTGTGTGTGTTTTGTGAGGTTAACAACCACCAACAGAGGCGACCATTGGCTAATGAAGACACAATTAACTGCACAATTGCTCAGCAGCAGCAGCAGTAGGAGCAGGAGCTGTGGGAGCAGCTGTACAGAACAGAGTAGGTCAGAACAAGCAGCTACCTGAGACATAGAAACTGGTCAAAACATGCATAAACAACATTCATATAAACCAAATGAAATCAGGCATGAAACCATTTTGACAAAAACGATCAACAAAAGCAACGGGGCTCACTGCTCATTCTTTAATCACAACATGGAGAGACTAGCAAGGATACACAGCGAAAACACTTAAGGACCAACACCAGGGATCACTCAGCTGCTTCGATGATCGCAGCAGAACGATAAATAAGGCACAGCTTAGCTCATTGAAGTCAGGCTAAAGGAAAAACTTCATTTCACTTTCAACGCCGCCAAGGATAAGTCTCGCAGTCTAAGACTTGGCGGCTTCGCTTTGAAAGGATCGACACAAAAGTATCAGATTTCGTGCTGTCGCCAACATACTTATGCGTTTGTATCCTGTCGGAAATTGTTGCAATTGCATATTGCGGTGTGTTGGCAATTTGTGTTCGACGATCGCAAACGATCCACAATGTCATGCGATACTGTATATAAACTGCGGCAGCGTCTCAAGTCGGCACAAATTACAGTAATTATGTCTGGTCGTTTTTTATATTTGCCTCGTCCTGGCGCTATATGCATATATGTACATACAAAATGGCGCTCATTAGGCGCAGCTCCTTCAGCCAGCGCCCACATAATGGCACCCAACGAGACCGAGACAAGCTGCATAATTACATATTTCGCTGACAACTTTTGATGAATTAAATAATTTTTAAGTGCACACAACGATGAAGATGATGATGATGTTGATGTTGATGTTGATGTTGATGTTGATGTTGATGTTGTTGTTGTTGTTGTTGCTGTTGCGCCAGGACGACGACAAGCAGTTGAAATGAAATCTGACTTGAGCATCTGTTGAGCGGATTTAACTTGTTTAATTACCGTTGTATTCAGCGTTCTGTTGCCGTCAACAGTTGCGCTCATTACGCGACCAAAGTTGGCTATAACAAAAATGTTGCCAGTCTTTCAAGTAGACGACCCCCCGCCTTACCCACCCCTTTGAGTTGTTTTGCGTAACTGTAACTGTTACCATTTTAATGCGCTCGAGCCTCAAGTGTCATGCCGAAATTGATTTTCATTTCATTGTTCGGCTTTTGAAGAGGTTCATAAAACTGCAAGCAAAATGGCAATGTGCTTGATTATGTTTGATATATACACACACACACACACACACACAAACAATCTGAGATACATTTACAAGGTGAAATTCGCTATAGGGCTGAGCTGAATGCAAATACACATACACACACATACACATAGACAGACAGACACTCGACACTCAATTTCATAGAGCCACAAATACGAAACTCAAAAGGCCACTTGATAAATTTCATATATTTATAGCCCGCAGAGTGCCGCGCTGCATTTGCACACTGAATGAAATTCCTTGCACACATAAGGACATTCGTCGGGGTATCCGAAATATTGTTGATGGGCCTTCTGCTGCCTTCTGTTGCCTTCTACTTTATATCCCGCTCCGATTCCTTTGGCTTGGCCAAACACTTGCACAAATAAAAGATCTACTTCAACTTATTGAATTTTCGTTGATAGAAACAAGTTTAAAAGTGATGTCAAACAACACCGAAACTCGAATGCGCTTCTGCCAAAAAACGTGTATGAAAGTTAAGCTTTAGAACTCAACATAGCCAAGATTAAAATTGATTTATTTTAGTTTTCATTTCATTCGACGATAAAACGATTTATTATGATTACATTTATATTTAATTTGTTTTATAATATTTATTTGCAATCATTTTGAAACAGCTTTAAGGACAGCTAAGATTTGACAGCGGAAAAAGAAAATTTTGTAAACACAAAATTTGTATATATATATTTAATTTTTCTTAAGAGTTTTCACATGTTTGATAGATGTTGTTAGTTTTCCGATAAATCTTTTAACATTAGCTAAAACCACAAGTTATTGTTGCAAAATATTCAACAATAATATCATAAAAGCTCGAATAATCAGTGGTCTTTCTACTTCGGAGGATTTTTCTTTTCAAATTGTTTTCGATTTTGTTATAATTGTTTTGAACCTATTTTCAAATGAAATATATATCGATCATTCATTTTAGAAATTACTTTGAATGCCTCTTATTTCATTCTTTCAAAGGAAAGACTTTTTCAACCGAGTTTTACATAAATATTCGGAATTTGGAACAGCTAATAATTCCGATGCCGAATGCTTTGACTGGAATCTGAAACGGAAACAGATCTGTATATTCTGCTTCTTGAATTTTACTATATTTGCACAATAAAATCATTTCTTTGTTCTAGAACTAAAAAACAATCGATTATTTTTAACTATTGTTTGATTTTTGATAATGTCATTACTATCGACAATATCGATATTTTAAGCTAACATAAACTAAGAAATCCAGTTGCGGCATAAACAACAGTTTTCTGGCTAACAAAAAATACTTAGCTTAATATTCAAAACCAATCCTTTCAAAACTGTAACCAACTTTATTAAAATTGCATAATGCTTTTTTCTTACAAGTGCACAAAGAGGATCAGGCTATAGATGTCTTCTGCTGCTGCTGCTGCTGCTCCACCCACAATGGCATTTGCATATGAGTTGAGTTTTATGAAAGCTTCTTTGACAACGCTGACTGGGCCTCCTTTATGTGCTGGTCCTCGACTTTTTGCATTTGTCAGTGACAAATCCGTTAAGTCGCGCAATTTTCTTTATATATATAATGTTAATAATGATGATGATGATAATGTTGATGTTGTATTTGTGCAAGGAATTTCATTTTGACCTCACAAAACACAAAAGAACGGGCTGTGCAAAATGTTAAGTGTAATCAAATTTGCAACCAGCAGAAACAGCAGCCGAAAACTTGATGAGGAATTCTTTTTTTTTTTTTATTATTAAATTTAAGGCCGTTGCACACACAATGCGAATGTCCTGCGGTGCTCAGCACTTTGCAAAATTATTAAAAAGTAATTATGGCACAAATTACGAGATATCAATACAGCATTTAACGCTGCATGCGGCCAGCAGCAATACAAAAGGCGGATCTGAACCCAAAAAAAAACCCCGATTTGGTTCAGTTTCGTTTCGTTTAGATCCTGTGCACCACTGCCATCACTTGAATTTGTGCAAATCCTTTAGCTCACATCCTTCAGTTGCCGTCTTGCTGCTATTTCCGTCGCTGTCTGCGGCTCACAATGCGATTTTTTTGTTGTTGTTATACCATTCTTCTGCGACTCCTGACTCCCGACTCTCTTGCTGCATGTTATGCAACATTTCATTTCGCTTGCAATTTGACATAATATCAAGATTATTATACAATTTGAACTTCTTTAGCCATTTCAATGAGCTGCAGCACGCATTCAGGCATTACTGGGGTTGTTACAATACTCACAATACTCATATTAGTTAGGTACTTCAACCTTCATCTTGACAACGAAGATCATTTTCATTGACTCGCTGATCATCAAAAAGGTTCCTACAGCTTCTTGTATAAAACATTTTGTACAATTTATAATGGGCATTATATATTATAGGCAGTAGCCAGCATATAGACATTTCGAGTTACTTTGATGAATTGTTAATTTTGCGCTTCAATTCAATTGATTCGCATTAACAATTAAGCAGAGAGCATGCTGATCTTGTAAGAAAGTAATTGAAAATAATATCAACTTGACACAACTGTCCAAAAATGTATTCGATATAAGCAAGTTAGTTCTTAGTTCCGATTTCGATCAAAACATTCGAAATTGTTTTTTATGAATTTCGAATACCAACAGGAAATCCAGTTTAAAACATTTGTCTTTTTATTTATCATTCAATTTATCATAAGAGCTAGAAAGCTGAATTTTGTTTCGTCTTATGCTGAAAGTGCGTACTAAAATTGGATTTTGGAAAATTCGGTCGGGAAATGTCGAAAATTCGCGAAAAACCGTGGTATGACACTTTTTTGATCCGATCAGCTTCAAACTCATTTTATTAAATCTGTACAAAAAGTTCATTAATAACTGCATACCAATTTTTTGGAAAATGTAGCTGAAATTGGGTGGAAAACAGGCTTTTAACTTTTAATTTTGTGCGTGCGACAGAGATAGCAATATCAAGCGGTGTACTTTGCACGCCTTTCAATATTGCTTTCTCGCTCTGCCACAAAAAATGTTTCGTATATTTTGTGTAGGTGTGTGTATACGCAACATGAGCGCACGCTCTCTCTGATTTTGCTTCATTGCGCGTGTGAGTCAGAGTGAGGCACTTTGTTTTTGTAACCGCTCTTGGTATAGACGAAGCCAGGTGCGTATACATGCATGCGTATACATGCTCCCAGCATAGGCCAATGCAAAATACAAGAACAATTTCGCATATTTCGTTTCTTATCTTTATTCTTTGCCTATGCCGGTCGAGTTCAGCAACAACACTTTCATATGCTTTATGCTTTGTTGTTGCTCTGCTAGTTCCAATGCAATTTTGTTCTTGTCTTGTCATTAAGAGTGCACTTGAAAAATTCAGTATTGGTTTTAAGCTCTCAGCAAAATGTTTACAATAGCAGAAAATAATTTTTTTCGCACAAAATTATTTGTTATTTCTTAAGTAGGTTAAAATCATTTGTTGAAACTTATTTTTGTTTTAAGTCAACGCAGCGAAAGTGCACATTTGATTTATTTCAGTGTATAAAACGATATAAAACAAGAACGCTCTAGTGGAGTGCCAGCTTCGAGACTCCCTGCTCCCAACTTGCACTTTAAGCTGTTCAGCTGCAAAACAAGCAAGCAGCGCACTTAACTTGTCCCGTGCTGTCAAACTGTTGCTTCTGCCTGTTGAGACGGTGGGAAATAGTCCATTACTTTGGTGCTATTTATCCGATCGTAATGAAATTTACGCAACTGATCAACATTGATGAAATATACACATATATGTATACCAAAAATCAAAACATTATTATTTAAGATTGTGGCTGTGGGAGTTTTTTTTCGATTTGCGGTGGTGCGGGGGATGCATCCGAAATTTGAAATAAACTTGATCTGCGTATGGTAAGTTTGGTGTCTCTAGCTCTTATAGTCTCCGAGATCTGTGTGTTCATACAGACAGACGGATAGACAGATGGACATGGCTAGTTTGTCTCGGCTGTTGATGCTGATCAAGAATATATATAGTTTATATAGTCGGAAATGCCTCCCTCTGCCCGTTACATACATTTGCAGTACTTTATAACTCCCCTTTTCCCATTTTTAATGGGAACAGGTACTAAAAATTGGTCCAATTCTATCTATGCATATGTGTATTCCTTTAAATGTGATTTTTGAGCACCCCTGGCTTAGATGCTCCTTTTGTTCTACAAGAAGTTCACTTTGATAGGCGCATTCTTCCAAAATTAATTCAAAGACACAGTTTCTTTAGATTCATTTATTTGTTGTTTTCTTAAAATCAATATTAATTTATACAATCGTAATACTAAATTGTATGACACATGCAGCAGCTAATTACATTTTACTTTTCTTATAAGCAATATTTATGAAATAGTATTTTCAACACTAAGTTTGTAAGTTTATTTGGCCATACCTAACAACTAATTATACACTTTGAGAAGCTCTTAAACAAAGTACTTATTATAACATAATTAATTAGTATATACACAATTCGTTTTCTTGCCAATTATTTTGCAAAACACAAATGCAAAATTCATAACGAATGCAGCATTGTGCAAGATCAGATCACACTTCTATATTGGAGTTAACCAGCCAGATCAGCTGCCATTCAGTCTTCGCTCTTGGTTACCACAGAGACCGGCGTCGACGCATTGCTGCTGCCGCCCGTAGCGCTGCGCGGCGACTGCGCTGCCGTCGAGGTGAGCGTTAGGTCACCAGAAATCAACGTGGTTGCGGCGCCATGTGGCGTCGAGTGCAGCATATGAGGCGCCAATGTATTGGGACTTTCGCGAGGACTGCTATTGCTGCATGGCGGGCTAACTTGAGCTGACGAGGGATGCAGGGATAAGTTCTGAGGATAGCCGGCAGAGGCAGAGGCAGCCGCTGCAGCAGCCGCAGCGGCGCCAGCGCCAAAGATGCCATTCAAATTGCTAAGGCCCATGTACTGGGAAAGCAGCGTGTGAAAGTTGGGTAATTTGTAATGTGGAGGCATCAGCTGTTGAGGCAGCAGACCGGGATTGAAATGCTGATGCAGAGCAAAATGTGGTGGCCAAAATTCGGCGGGCAGGCCGCCCGGATGGCCGGGAAGTGCGTGCGGCGGCAGTGGAATGCCCAACGGAAACTCCGGCAGACCTAAAGAGAGAGAGAGAGATTGGAAGAGGGGGAGTTGGTTGATTAGACGTTGCGATTGGGAAGGCGTACACAGAACGCGTGGCATACAAAATTGTAATTATGTTGCACACGTAATTTGGTAATTTAGACAAAATTGGACGTATGAATGAAATGCTTACCTTGGTCGGGCAGCAAGTAACCAGCCTTGTCCTGATTCATAAACTTCTCACGTTTACGCCATTTGGCGCGTCGATTCTGGAACCACACCTGCAAGGACAAGAGAATAGGACAAAAGTTGCAGTTGGAGTTGCGTGTATGCAAATTTTATAACATCTTTGTAATTGTCCTGTCAATCTATCAATCTGTCAAAAAGTTGATCAACTGGCCAAGTCTGAGACAGAGTCTGGGCTCTAAATCTGAATCTGAATCTGAGTCTAAGTTGGAGTTGGAGTCGGAGTCAGAATCGGAGTCTGTGTCTGCAAATACAATGGCATCCAATCGGAAGTGTGCTACTCTGATTTGCCATGGGGGCCACAGCGAGAGACACACAGCACATTTGAAATCCTGACGGGGTTGTCTTATGCATTTTTCGACACTTGCCAGGGGTTGGAATGCTGCAACCCATTTTGTATGGGGTGGGGGGGGGGGGGGGGGGGCGTGGGCCAAGCACTTCCGTCAGGACCTGTGCCGGAACAGTGACGAGGCTAAGCCAAGTGCTCGTTGCTGTCTCTCTCGTCTTGGCTCTCGTATTAAGAAAATTAATTGTTTGTAAATTGAAATCACTTGACAACTGTGCACAGTGCGCCCACAAGAGCTGTGCAATTATAGACACCCTGTATTTTATTGTGCACCCACACTCCACAAACAAATGGTAGCAGCATCCATCATTGCAACAACAATGTGTGCAGCGGTGCGAGTAGTAAATTAGCAACGATTTCCTTGCTATAATTGCTGCCAATTATTGTCCTGTGTCTGTGTTACACTCCTACTCCTGACACCCCCGCCTTGACCCCTTCTCTGCGCTCTATAGCTTTCCCAGCATCATGTGTATGCTGCATGCAACCCTTGTGATTTTGTATGCATTTTAATTGTTAGTAGCGCAATTATAATGCGGCTTTGGCCAACAACTTAAACCATTTGTGTTTTTTTTGCTGCCCAACCAGCCAGCCAGGCCTTAAAAGTTGAATTTGCGGATATCCGTTAAACATTTATCGCACATGTGCGATCAGAATATCAGAAAGTTGGTAGCAGAAATATCGAAGAACATTATATAAGGCTAAGATGTTGATTAAAGTTGGTCTACGATGGGAAAACAATATGTTGTCTATGAAAAACTTATTTATAGATTTATCGAAAAGTAAATTATAAACAAAAAATTTCTTTAAATTAATCAATAATTCTATGTTTAACTGTTCATAATTTTTTAAATTTAAACATCTGATTTATCAATCAATTGTTCATGAATTGCACGTAACTAAGTACATCAAATGCAATCGAAATAAAGCCACAAATTAGTCAAAAAATATTCATTTTGCATAAAAAAAAAAATCATTAAAAAATTGATAAAATATTGAAAATTATAAAACATTGAAAAGACAGTCTTCTATAAGTTTATCTATCAATAAAATTGATGTACAATTAACAAAACTGAACTGATCAAAACTAATTCCACAAAATGTCATAATTAATAATTTTAGATTTTTATGTTCTAGAGTCTAGACCATTTAACACTTTTTTCAATTATCATTGACTATCCAATTTATGCAATTGAAAAATAAGCCGCAGTACTTCAAATATCAAATGCACAACTCTTTCCCTTTACCCTTTCCCAAGTTGCTTGCTAAGCAACTAGCTTGCATGGGATAAAAAGCGTTATAAAGTTGATTTGCTACGCAAAATGAGCTCAACAATATTTCCAATAAAAAAGAAAAAATACGAAAAAAAGCAAATTTGTGCAACTCCAATTTGGAGCAACGCTTGTGCTCCATGCAAATCCTAAAATAATTGCCGGCTCATCAACCCCTTTACACAAGGATATAGAAACAAATACAAAGTATCAGCTGGCTACTAAAAAAAAACGCTAAAAAACAGCAACGCTATTAATCTGTTACTATTCAAGTAGACTGGCGTATAACGTATGTGCATGTGAATCAATGACCAATTACGCTTAATCTGCTAACGGATACACAACCGTAAAACGGACAATTTGTATGCAGGGAGTACGCGGTATAAAGCGGGGTTGGAAGGCAGGCGCAGTACAAAGAACGAAGGACGAGTCGTAATCCCTCAGTTGAGTACAAGCGCTTAGGTCAAGTTGTTTTACATTTTGTTGTTATGCTTGCTATGCTCTGTGTATCTGTCAACAAGAACGAAGCGCTCAATCACAAAAAAACAAAACTCAAGTGCTTGAAAGCATTTCAACTGAAATCGAATTGTGCAAGGCGGGGCAGGATCGAAGGATCGAGGGATCGCATAGGAAAGTAAAGGCCACCGCCCAATTACATGTTTAGCCGTGTGTTAAGCACGCCGCGTGCACCACCCAAAGCCACTTTAATTGTTTACCCAAAAGTAGAGTTAATAAAAATACCAACACCAACAAGGCCCGCTCCTTGGTCCCTGAGCAGAGGGCAATTTAATCATTTGGAAAATCACAATATCTAATGTCCTTTTGCCACCCTTAATGTACAGAGCCACCCCAAACTAGATATATGTATATACGTGTTTGTATACAAAGTGGGCACTAAGTGTTTAAAAGACTATTTACAAATTAAATCGTTTGATTGTCAATGCGAGATTTTGCGCGTTTATAGACGCGCACGAAAACGCGCTCGCTGCTTTAGACTCGCATAAAAACGCGCTCGCTGCTTTAGACGCGCACGAAAACGCGCTCGCTGCTTTAGACGCGCACGAAAACGCGTTCGCTGCTTTAGACGCGCACATTTGCCGCTTAATTTGTTGAATGAAAAGTTGGCGCTTGTTGGCCAATTACAATTTGAATATAAACATCAAATATTGAAGCATTTTAAGCTGCTTAGCTTTGTGCTCTGACCTGCCAACATAAGCCGTAAATAATTACATAATCAGCAGCATAGCGGCAAACAACAAATACGCGTTTTTCAATTGCCAACTGATTTGATATCTATTCGAATGTTGAAATTACCTGCACGCGTGCTTCACTCAGATCCAAACGCATTGCCAGATCCTCCCTTGTGAATACATCCGGATATTGTGTCTTCTCAAATGCGCGCTCCAATTGATGCAATTGAAATGTTGTAAAAGTTGTGCGCGATCTGCAAAAAATGATGAACAATCGACAATAGTCGAGAGAGAGAGAGAGAGAGGGTAAGATGATGTTGTTTGTTGCTTTTTAATAGAATCCAACAATGAACTAATACGATTTTAGCTGATAAGCGGCTTGTTAACAACTTATTGATGCTTACCTACGAACTTTACGCGGCCTTTCCATATCACCCATATCATGTCCATTATTGAGACTCGAGGAGAGCTCATCATCATTGTCGACATCCAGGCCGCTTTCCGTATTGGTGGGTGAATCCTCGCGTTTGGCAATTAGCTGTTGTTGTAGCTGTTGCTGCTGCTGCTGCTGCTGATGATGATGCTGGTGTTGCTGTTGTTGGTGTTGATGTTGGTGTTGCTGCTGTTGGTGTTGATGTTGCTGCAGCAAGTTGTTGCTGTTGTTGCTGCCACTGTGCAAGTGATGAATGTGATGCGAATGCGTAATCAGCGCATCGCTGGGTGTATCTGTAAATTCAAAGAAATTTAATATTAATCTTTAATCGATAGTATCGATAACTTCAGTTTTGATTGTCAACATTATGACTATTGAATGTTTAAACTGTCAGCATTATAACTAAGGTTAATTTAAATGGCTTAAGTATCGATAGCTAAAACTATTACTATATTAAGTTTAAGCTGTCGCCATGAAAACTATCGATAGTATCGATAAATTTCATAAACAATAAGTAAACGGGATGCATGTGTAAGCTTTTATGATAAAAAATATAAAAATATCAAAGATTAATAGCCAATACACAAAGTACACTGAAACAAACTAGTTCGAAAGCATCGATAGTGTGAAAAAATCACGATAAAAACCATCATCAGCCAATCGATTATATTTAAGCTTTAGCAAACAATGCACCAAAACAAAAAAACAAAAAAATAATATAAGAAGAAGTTTAAAGTGCTCTATAATCAAAAGAAAATCGAGCGAAAAGTTTCAAATTGCCAAATGCAATTCAATTGTAGTCGAGTGTTTCAAAAGTTTGGCTATTCGTGTTTGACTTTGGAATCAACAAAAAAAAAAAAAAAATGGTACAATGGAACAAAAATCAAATAAAGTTGAGCGCTCAAATGTGTTTCGGTGCACGGCAGCTGCGAAAAACCAAATTCACTGAATTGTAACTGAAGTAGTAATATCCTGATTGAATGCCGTGACTTTGCCATTTGCCATCTAACCCCATTTAAATGTTTTAAGCTGCAAGCTTTCAAGTACGCTCTCGATGTGTGTGTGTGTGTGTGTGTATGTGAGTAAGTGCCACGCAATTTGATTTGGCAATCAATAACAAATAATTATGAGCAGCAATTGAGAAAGCAGAAATTTTAACTTTTGCCGAAAACTTTGTGTTAGAAACAGTTGCCAAAAAAAAAGAAGCCAACAACCCTTTGTGCTACCCTAAACTGCTTTTCATTTCTGCTGTTTCACACGCCCTATATGTATGTGTGTGTGTGTGCATGTGTGTGTGTGTGTGTGCATGTGTGTGTGTGTGTGTTTGTGTAGAGCAACTTTTTTGTCAAGCAGAACATGTAATCAAATTTTAATGAACCTCAAATTAATAATATTCACAATGACGAGCAAAACGACGACATCCTTGCAACACAGGCAACACAGGCACAGCAGGACATCACTCGAGGCAAGTTTTTGAGTTTCCCCAATATCGTTTTTGCCTTGTTATCCTTATCGTTTAATATCGCTATGAATTTTGGTACGAGCATATCGTAATATTTATGCTCCGCTTGTTGTGGCGAAAAAGGTAATTTTGAAAAGCATCAAATTACGCGGCAGGAATCGCTGGATTCACAGCATTGGGCATGCACACTGCGATATCCTGCTAATGTCCTGCGGTGCGCACGTTGTCACAAATTGTAACCTTGTTGGCAACATTGGGTGCTATTGCAGATCCTGCTGCTGCCCATGAATGTCAATCTCAATCTAATTATGGGTCTAATGATGCCAAGCGTCTCATTACCCAGACCGGCTGCCATCATATCAATATCGTGATATGTTTTGATTTGCTTTCGAGCGTTTATGTTTCCTTTACGTTTTTTTTTTTTTTTTTTATTATGCTAGCTATTCTGCGAGTCCTTGAACAGCTCTGGGTGCACATTAAGGACGCGTTTACGCAGCGGGCCATCAGACACGCCCACTACACGATACCCAACATTGCAACGCCCAATTGTGTTGGCTGCTGGAGCGAATCTGTGTGCGAATCCTGGCCAGTTTATGTAGATACTCAAAAACTATGGCCATGTTTCTCGTCCTCATTTGCATATGATGAATACATCCACAGCCACATCAATGGGTTTACCTTTGATGTGGTTTTTTGCAGTGGAGCACTTTGAATATTCTTAAGAGCCTATACTTAATTATTCTCAGCAATATGTTTTGTAATTTCAATAGATCTTGTTCGCAGTTTTTCAAGCATGATATTATTTATATAAATCAGCAGCTTTTTAAGAACTTAATAGTATGTAAAACAAGTTGATTATAATAGTAGCTGCTTTAGTTCTATAGCATTATAAACATAAAAAAACTGAGGTGGTTTTGTTGCAAAAAGATTCATAATCTGGGCTGTTCGCATTTTCGATTCCGATCAAAACATTCGGAATCGGAAATATTAGCTGATCTGAATTCAGAAAATGATTCAGCTTAAACAGATTTGCTTGGGACACAGTGAATTGAGAAAGTATTCAAACTTATCATTGTAAAAATAAACGGTTTTATTCGAAAAGAAGAACAGGAAGTAGAAGACAATTCGCAAAGAAAAGTTTTCGGAAGTGCAAAAATAGGGCTGAACATGTCGGCTTAATGGTTCACATTATAATCTTAAGAATCTAACTATTAGATCTAGCAAATAAATCTTATGTTTGTTCATTTCTTTCAGTTAAAATGTTGGCCTAGTCCTATTTTAAAACATTTTGAGTTTTAAAAATTTTTCATTAATATGAACGGAATCTTCTAGCGATGATCTTAGCACAGTCCACTTTTAAGATATGTTGCTAATATGCTGAAAATAAGTGTGTGTATAACTTTTAGTATCAGTGCTCAAATTATTTATTAAGTTTTTTTTTGGCAATTTATTAAGAATTTGTGAAATACTTAAAATTTCAATTAAAGAAAATTTAGTCCTAACTTTGAAATGCACAGTTTTGTTTCCATTTCCAAGAACAGTTCAGTCCGAATATCCATTTTTTTGATCATGTTTTCAATAGAAATAGCTATTGTTATTCCCTTTTAGATATAAACTTGAATACTGTCTTAAAAGCACAACTTTATAACCCGCATTTGCAATCGATATGCGAAATACAGAAGCATTAAAATTTTCGATTTCGTCGAATTCGATTTAATCGGAATCGGAAATGGGTAAAGTTCTGATATATTCAAGATTTAACTAAAAGTCTAAATGCTTAACGATCGCCGTCGGTAAATGCAAATAACTGATATCTGATATATATGCTTATATAGAACTTACCACTACGTTTGGTTTGATGCTGATTTCCCAGGATCTGATCAATGCTATAAACGGCGCGTGGTCGCGAAACGGGACTCTCTTGAACTGGACGCATGGCAGGTGGCATTATGGGATGTGTAGTTGTAGTGGTCATCATCTCTTAAAACGCACTCAGTTAACCAACCAAATTGTCAGCTATAAATAATAAGCTTGACTTGATTCTAGCAGTATGCGATGTGCATGACCCCGCGCACTATCAACAGTTATTGCACTTTGCGTTGTTTTTTGTTTTTTTTTGTTATTTGTAACTTGTGCAGAATTGGAGCTTAAAGATTGCTGTAGAAACACACAAAAATTGAAACGGGCACGCACAAAAATTGTTAAATTTAATTGAATTTAGTTTCAGTGATTAGTTGTTTTTTGAACTGGTTGGGCTTAACGGCGTTAATATGGCACTACGGCTCTTTAACACGGGTCTTTCCAGATGGACAATGACACGTACGCTCGTTGCGATCAACAACCACCGACTGAGCTCGGTAAGTGCAAAACATGGGCATTAAATACGGCGGAGAGGCGTTATTGCAAAGGCAGCAAGTGAAATGGGCGAGGCGAGGCGAGGCTTGCTATCCTTGCCGTATATCCTGCCGTTTGCTATCTCGCTTGCGCAGGGGGTAGTTTCCCACTCATTGCGCTGCTTGTGCTTACATTTCTATGTGTGTGTGTGTGTGTGTGTGTTTGTGTGTGTGTGTGTATATGTGAGTTTGTGTGTGTGCACAGGTAGTCTAGGGGCGGCTCTCTCTTTCTCTCACTCTCAGCTGCCCGCACACTCTCTCAATCTCTGCCTACCCTAACCACTCTCTCTCTCTGTCTCTCTCTCTCTCTCTCTGTATCTCTCTTTCTCTCTGTTTTAGTCAAGTTGTAGTCTATTTAGCTCGGCAACTATGTTTGCTGATTAATTTTATTTATTTCATAAATTTTACTCATTAAAACTTAGCTGATTTATTTCGTTGCTCGCTCTTTTGCTACACTTTACTTCTCGCTCTTTCTACCCATCTCTATCCCTCTCTCTCACTCTCTCTCTCTCTCTGTCTTTAACTGTTCTTGGCACACGCATCAACAAATCACAAAACAGGTTAGTTCCTACCTGAACCTAGACGGCCATTTATAACACATTTATGATTTCCGTTTTTTTTATTTGCCCGTTTACCTTTTAGCCACATCATAAATTGTGCACCTTGATCTATTCGGTTTAAGATTTGTGCCCTGCATTTCATTGAACAATCCAAATGCTCAATGAAAAATCCCCTTTACTTAGGCATAGGGTTACTATATTAGAGTTAAGGCAGTTGGCATTTTTATATACCTAGTTCTTGGATTCATTGATTAAACGGATCTGTTGGAATTGAAGCAGAGGTACAGCATCTTCTAATCTGTCACATATTCAGAATAGTGATAGAATCATTAATATAAAAAATTATAAAATATTTCACTTAAAAAAAGTCACTTAAAAAATTAAGAATAATATAAAATTTCATTATTTAAAATAAATTATAAAACGTAGATGTGTTTTTGAATTTATGCAAGCTTAAGAAAACGGGCAAAAATTTTTCAATATTAAGAATAATTCAAAATTAAGAATGGTATTTTTATAATGGAAAACGGAAATTCATACCATTTTTTATTTCTGTTAAATTAAGGAAATCCTAAATTAAAAATAATGTAAGTGAATAAGTTGTGCTCTTCAAAATGTTGAGTTAAAAGCCATACTTAGTTTATAATTGAATTTAAAAGTTAGCTGAGACTAAAAAAAAAAAATCCTAATACTTAGATTAAGAACTATTTTAAGAAAACAAATTTCAGAATATAACAAATGAATACAACAAGTATAGAATAGAAGAATAGAATACAATAAGTTGTCCGATTAAATACCCTCAACTTTGCACAGTCGGAAAATCGTTGACTTGACGTCATCATCTAAGAAGGGATTGGTTGTTTTTTCTAAGTGTATGATATAAAGTTAAAAAAGAACGCACATAAAACTGAAAATCATGCATTATTGTGAAAAAAGCAAAGTAGCTCGATCTTAGGCAATGGTTTAAGCCAACTCAGCCTTATACTCGCCTCGGAATCCATATGGATTTGAACTGTGCCCGGCTTAGGCAATATCTGCGTGGCAAGCTTTGGCTGCGGCTCTTAACGCATTGGCCTTATGCAATGCTTGCATAATAACAAAAGAGCAGCCAAAATGGCATATTTAAAGATTGGCATACACCAGAAATACGCATAATGCAACAATGCCACATTTGCAAAATACTGAACGCCGATTACAATGGTATCTTCTGCAGTTTTGAACGGCTCTTCTAATTTGTTGAAACTTACACAATTCCATTGTGAGCTGAATGCAAACAAAGCTAAAGCCAAATGCTGGACAATGCGGCACCTAACCACACACAAAGAGCGTAGTTTCCAGCGAAACTGTGAACAAGTAGTGACCAAACTCATTAAAGTACCAGATGTGTG
Source organism: Hirtodrosophila cameraria (assembly GCA_949708635.1). Classification (NCBI taxonomy): domain Eukaryota; kingdom Metazoa; phylum Arthropoda; class Insecta; order Diptera; family Drosophilidae; genus Hirtodrosophila; species Hirtodrosophila cameraria. The sequence goes on along the minus strand of OX453089.1, from coordinate 9,416,464 downwards.
ACGCCACACTTTACACAGGACACAAAAGGACGCACACAGTGCGAGCTTAGACCGTGCACGTGATTAACATAAACCGAGGCGCTTAATCATATTTTCATAGGACGCGATAAACGGCGCAGATTTCATTCAGAAATCCGATTGCATGTTCGTTTAATTTAGAGCTGAGCTCTGAGAGCTGTGAGCTGAGAACTGTGAGCTGTGAGCTGAGAGCTGTGAGCCAAGGAGCTGATCACTCAGAGAGCCTTAAGGACTTAGGTGCAGGCCCTGCGAGCGCCTACCTGTCCAGCGCACCTAATCTTTAATCTACATGTAGATCGAGCAGCTTCTACAACATTTTATGCAGCATCATTCGCGCACTTAGCCACTTCATATCCTGCATCAAATCACTGCCTCATTAGCCCAATTGAAAACATAGACAATCAATTTGCCAGGTAATTGTATGTTCCACGCCTGGTTTCTTCCTCGGGGCACTGGTTGACTGGTTGATCTCGATCCCGATCTCGAAGCACACATAATTTGTCAGCAGATTTGTTGCATCATTTCGTTATTAATAGCCCTAACTATCGCTACTATCGATAGCATAGAAATCAGCAGTCTTAGCAAATAAATTGAGAGGGTATAGGTTAGTGCTCTATAATTTGGTTATAGCAAACTATCGATAAATCGATTTTTGACTACAAAATGAGCACTCGAAATCGATTATTTTTGGATTGCTACGATTATCGAACATCGATAATGTAATTTGATAAATTTAAAATGTTTTAGGGACTTTTAATGTTGGTCAAGGAAACCATGTTTCAAAAAAAAAACTGTATTTAAAAATCCAATTTTTTTTATTTAAGCTGAAAAAAGAATTTTAAGAAAACCGGTTTTTTTCATGCTTTCCCACATCGATTAATTGATTTATTCTATACGATTAACCATCGATTTTTGTTTTGTAAAATCGATCATGTGTTTTCTAGGCATGCTCCCATTTCCGTATCCACTTGATTCTGATGTGAATGCAAAAGTAAATTCCAAAATTAACATAGTATCGAAAAGTAGTTAGACTTTTGTTCTTACACCCGGCATTCATTAAAAATAAAAGGTGAAAATAAAGTATTGCAAATGTATGCAACAGGCGTAAAGATCTCAAATCAGCTTCAATAGCCGAGTCGATTTGAACATGCGTCTGTCTGTCTGTCCAGCTGTCTGTCTGAATGAACGCGCTGTGATCTCGAAGATAGATAGTACTTATAAACAAATATCCTTAGAATTAAGCTTGTGACTCGATCCTGCTACTGCTGCTGCTGCTCTTCTATGCTCCAGTCTCCAATTGCAATTGTGCATGTGCCTTGGCTGCTCCAAGCAATTGTTGGGAGCCACTTTATGGAACCACTCCATGACAACCAAAGCCATTTAGCGCAAGTGTGAAATGACAAATTGAATCAAAGTCAAACTCAAACTCATTGAAGGCTGCACTTCAATGTAATTTCTAAATTAGCACATCAATGTGTACCCCTCCAGGGTATGGGGAAGGTCAGCTCAGTCCACAGCATGCCAAAACGGAGAGCAGCAGTAACAATAACATGCTCAAGGGACATGCGCAGTTTAGCTGATATCCCATTGGACCGTTATCAGCGCACACACACTGTTAACAGCAACGAGGTCATTATCGTGTTACCCCACTTTCAAATCTATAAACTCTCGGGCCGCATATCCCCCCCTTCGAACCCCAACCCAAACACTGGCCCAGCCCCGTTGAGCTGCGTGTAAACACATTGTGGCAATTCTCTCTGGTGCCATGGTTGTGTTCACCTTTTAATAAGGTTAACTGCGACGACGACGACCCACAACACCCACTACGACAATAGCAATGCTTGTGAGTGGGTGGTGTGAGTGTGAGTAAGTGTGTGTGTGTGTGTGGATCTAAGCTTGAGTGTATGCGAGCGATGCTGCTGCTGCTGCTGCTGGCAACATTTTTCTTAACCATTAAATCTAATATATCAAAGTAATAAAACGAATTTCGCTCGGTGTGTGTGTGTGTGTGTGTGTGTGTGTGTTTGGGGGTTGAGGAGTGTTTTTGTGTGCGTGCACATTCAACACCCCCTTGCTTACCCTTACCCCCAAATATAATCCAACTAAAAACTTTTCGTCTACTTAGCGTCTGCCTTCTATTGTCTGCCGGATGTTGAACACAAAATAGCAGAGCAGTCGAGTTCTTGGGTTTGTGCTCTAGCTTGGTAGCAGGCTTGGGATTGAGATTGGGACTTGGTATTGGCATTGGAGTTTATAGCGCAAGGGGTTTTCAATTTAGATTTTTTGTCTTTGACTTTCAGCTAATTTTGTGTGTGTGTGTGTGTGTGGGTTAAATTGAGGTTGTTAAATAGTAGCTGCTGCTGACATTATGATTAGGTTTTTGGCAAGCAAAATGATTAACTTTCTAATTATAGAGCTAAATAATAAAAGCAAGCTTACTAAAGCTTTAGATAATACATAAAAACATCCACCAAAATAGTGCTACACTAGATTTGTAAATGAGGTTTATGCCCTTGCAGAGCGTATTATAATTTTATCAGGAAACGTGTTACGAATAGAAGAAGACGTCTCAGAAAAAAGAAATTGTATATTCGTGATCAGCATCAACAGGCGAGATATGTCCGTCATGTCCATCTGTTCGTCTGTCCGTCTGTCCGTCTGTTTATATGCGTTTTTCAAGACTTTGTTCTAGAGCTATATTGATGAAACTTGGCACAGATGCTTCATCTTATTGCAGCTAGTATCTATAGTTGAATTAGCCAGATCAGACCACTATAACATATAGCTGCCATAGGAACGATCGGTTGAAAAATTAGTTTTTCTATGAAAAACTTTTTTGTTTTTCAAGACAACTCTACCAAACTTACTAAACCTAAGTTTTAAGACAGCTTATACATGATGGCAAAGTTTCATCGAAATCGGACTTCTGTATCTTATAGCTGCCATAGGAACGATCGGTTGAAAATAAGTTTCTGTATGAAAAATGTTTGTGATTTCAAAATATCTCGACCAAACTCATTATATCTTCACTAAAGCATGTTCTACACATGTTGAGCAAATTTTGCCAAAATCAGATCACTATATCTTATAGTTGCCATAGGAACAATCAGTTGAAACATAAATTTTCTTATGCAAATCTTTTCTGCAACGGTACATATCTTCGACACGCTGAAGATAACATTTCTTTCTTGTTTGAGTTTAATCCGGTCCCTTTGTCATTACAATCTAAAATAATCAGATATTTCAAACGATATAAGTTTCGAATAGCCGACTATATTAAATATCTTTTTGAAAATTTATGTTTCAATTACATTTTATAGTAAACAGATCGCTTTTCATGGAAAATAGAACATTTCAAAACTACAAGTATAACAAAACTATATCTGCTTATGGTATTCTAGAATCTAAGTATCAAATCGCTTAAGAATTATGCTCATTAAGATGAACGCTCGTGTATTGCATTGTATTGTATCGTTTTTTAGATATATTTAGTTGGTAGCTAAATAATACAAATACATTGTGCGATCAGCAATACTTTCTAAGTCTAAACCTTGTCGTTCAGAATGATTCTGAAATCAAATCAATTTTGAAGAAACACTTGACAAACATTTCTAACAGCACCCTGTATTTGGAGCACACAGCAAATGCTTATTGCAAATAGTTTTGGTAAACCAAGTTCTATTTACTGTCTGAAAATTTAATATGTACCAATAAATGAGCAACTGTTGGGCTGGCTAGCAACCGCAGCAAGCAGCTGCTTGGCTTAGGTCCACGAAGACACACACGTACACACATACAACGGCATATATATGTACATTGTACACACACATACATAGAAGCGATGAAATTATTCAATATCCTTTGCTGCTTGTGGCCATAATCAAACATAAAGGACATGCACAGAGGGTAGACTACAAGTATCTGTAGTTGTTTGACATTTAGTTTCATAATTTAATATTCAGGCAGTGCTCAGCAGGGGAGAAATGGGAGGAGAACAGCTACGCACACTAAATGAAAGCTTCCGTTAGCCAGACGAACTGCTCCACGTCCTGCACAACGCTCGCCACAGACCGCATATAAATATCCTCGTCAAGTTGTGTCTTGCATTTTTTGGTTAACAATATTGAAACGATTATTATGCCCGTTGGCTGAGTATGACAAATCCTTCTATCAGCCTTTGAAAATGCGCAGCGGAAGTTGTTGGTGGCAGGACCTGCTGTGACACACTTTCAAAATTGAGATACTATGTATATGCAGATGGCAATCTAACATATTTCCATGTAAGTTATAGTCCATATGCCGCACTGCTAATCTGGAGCAGATTGACACCCATTTAGTGCTAAATTAAAACACATATGTATGTGCATATGCAGTTCTGGCAAATTTCTGGCCAAGATAAGCGCTAAAAAGGACATATGAGCCGCTGGTCAAGGAGAGCTCTTTATTTGCTCACTTGAAAGCCAAGCCGACAAATAGTTCCTGATAATTATGTGAAGATTGGACGTCGACACATTGGTCAGCTTTGTGGCCAGTAGCCAAGCAGAGAAGTCAGGCAGTCGCCTCACATGTAAGAACGGGCCGCAGCAAGGACATGTGAAAGGAATTCATGAGAATTACCTGTGCCATTGTTGTGCACTTGAATTACATAAAAATTGTGAACCAAACAATGGCCAAATGGCTACCGTTTTTGCCAAGCATAACAAAAGACTTGAGAAATATGCAAAAGTGTAGCCAAACAAACAAGCAACAGTGCAGCAGGACAATAAGGCGCTTGAGCCTCGCCCTTTGATGGCGTTTGCTATTCGCCTACTTTTCAACCCATGCGCATCAACTGTATTTATGTGTGGGCGTGGCACGCCTTGCGAACAAACAACAATTGTAATCACACACCTTTTGTGAAGTCCGTGTGAAGCGTGCCCCTTGACCAAAAAGTAACGCTCCAGGAAAAACTCACAAAGAAAATAAAAACACATACACAAACTCAACAAAAAAAAAAACCAATTCTGTGAAAATTATATAGTTTGAGCCGGTAGTTTTATGAACAGATTGGCAAATGAGCATTCAGAGCAAGAGAAACAATTCAGAAATCAATTTCTCACACACTCAGAAGTGTTGATGGCAATGCAAATGAGTCTCATCAGACTTATAATCGTTTTGTGGTGCGTTTTATTGCAGCCACATTTTTCACATTTCCACAATTTTCAGTGCTTTGAGTGTGTTGACTATGGGAAACTTGTTCAAAAATTTCATTAAAAACGGTTTTCATTGTTATTGTTGCTGCATCATAATGTGCGCATAATAAAATAAAAACGTGCACCACCGACACCCCTGCGCCCCCCGCAACTCCTACACCCCAACCCCTGCCGCTTGCCAAGCGGAAATGTAACACACAATTGGCACCCAAAAAGAAATGAAACAACAAGAATATGCAGAAAAAAAAAGTATCTGGCCAACCAAATGTGGCAAGCAAAAAATTTTTTAATATACCATGCAAAATTGCATTCAATTGCGTCTGCCAGTGTGTGTGTGTGTGTGTGTGTGCAGGACACTGCACATGTGTGTGAGTTTGCACAAGTGCTGTAAATTTCCTTATTTGCCCCGCCAAAATACAAAAAAAAGATAAAAAGAGAAAAAGAAATCAAGATGAAAAACTTGCACACAATTTAACTCAAACAAAAACGTTGCAGAAATGAAATTTGTTACATTTTTGTTGTGTTTATTTATAACAATTGCGTTTAAAACCGCTTAAATTTTCAGCATGTGCAAATAAGTCGGCATTTTATTCATTTATGTATGCAGCCACGCCCCCCCCCCCTCCCCCACACACACACAAAACATTAAAACACCCAGCCCCAAAGCCCCACAAAACACAGCAAGTGCAATTTCACGTTAGCTGCTTTTTTTTCAGTTTTTTGGGTTTGTTTGACTTTTGAGCCCGGGCCACGAAAATGAAAACTAAATGCAATAAACGTTTGCGCCTAAAAGCTGCAACAAAAAATCAACGCTCAGAGATTAGCACATATGCAAGACAGCATACATGCGAGTGTGTGTTTATGTATGCCTGTATGCCTGTGTGTGTGTGTGTGTGTGTATGGTCGCCATTTTTTCATGCCTTTTGCCAGTTTAGCGTTCATTTAATCTTTGTCTGCTGCATTTGCCTCTGTTTTCGTTTTTTTTCTGTTGCCTTTTGCACGAGCGACGACGCTTTGTTCTGCATTTAGCTGTGCCGCAATTTTGTGTTGCCTACTTTTGTGCGTCGTTTTTTAATGGTGCTTTGGCCTGTCGAATTGTAATGAAATTTTTTTCGGTTTTGTCCAAAAAACAAACAAAAAAAAAAAAAAAACCAAAAAAAGAAAAGGGCAATAGCAATTGCCACAGCAAATGGCAAAAAAATCGAACATCGAAACGCTGAAAATTTCATTTCGACGCAATTTGCTCGTAATTGTTTGAAAAACTGTGGTTGGTTTGTTGGCGCATTGTAACCCACACACATACATACATATATCTATAGAAATGTACGTGTGAGCCTGAATATATGTAACATACATATGCATTTAAATGGGCGTTCAACTAACCTTTGGAGCGTAAGGCGTTGTTTGTTTTAATTTTATTAAAACCTTGTAATTAAAATCTATTTTATAAAAAAATTTTGATTACTTTCGTCACTAGCAATAAATTAAAAATCATAAACAAAAAATCATGCGAAATATGTAAATTATATGGCTTACACATTATTCAGGCTCGATTTAAAAGTAGAAAGTAATTTTGTAAAATTAAATTGCATAATTTATAAATTAATAGATTTATAATAGATAAATAATGAATAAAAGACAAGCTAAATCTGCGTTTGTTTAGATATTTAAGACTAGACCCTATTTTGTATACATATATATATATATATTTATATATCTCAGCTCAAATATACAAAAGTAAACATGAAAACGTTCAACAATTATACCTACTCTTATTATTTTTCCTTTTTTTGTGTACGTACAAGCTGTAATAATAATAAAATATAATTTGTTGCATTTTCAACTTATAAAATATCAGTTTAACCAATGTTGTTCACATTGCGTGCACAAGTGTGCTGCAATTAAAGTGTAACTAAGAGCCTTTCAAAAATTTTTCAAAGTGTTGTGGGCAGTAAGCTTTTGCTGGTAGACACATGCTTCACACACACACACACACACCTACACGCCTTTCAGCAAACCCAAAATGTTAAAATTGCAAAAAATAACATGACCGCAGGCAACACGTTGAGGATAACAAGGATGCCAAAGCAAATGCCGTTGGTTTTTTTTTCATTTTTTACGCCGTTTGTTGCGGACTGTTGCTGCAACCCGCTTAGATAAATCGCCCTATGTATATGCCATTCTATGTTGTCCGCCATCCTGTCATCCTGTCATCCTGCTATGCGCCTTCGGTCTATCGTCTATATTGACACAACATGCCAATTTGACTTGCCAGGTGGCGGTCTTGTGGCTGCGACTTTGCGGGTGTCACAGGGCATACCAGCAAAAAAAAATAAGTAAGAATGTTGCTGTGTGTAGTTGCCGGCTGTGATATACTCTGTTTTTTACTCCCTGTTCCCATTAAAATGGGAAAAAGGGAGTTATAAAGTACTGTAATTGTGTGTAACAGACAGTAGAAGGCATTTCCGACCATATAAACTATATATATTCTTGATCAGGATCAACAGCCGAGACGAACTAGCCATGTTCGTCTGTCTGTCCGTCTGTACGTCTGTCTGTATGAACGCGTCGATCTCAGAGGCTATAAGAGCTAGAGACACCAAACTTGGCATGCAGGTTCCTGTATACCAAACGCAGATCAAGTTTATTTCAAATTTCGGATGCACCCCCCGCACGCCCGCAAATCGCAAAAGACTCCCACAGCCACAATTTTAAAGATAAAGCTTTAAGTTTTGGTACACATGTATGTTTAATCCATGTCTTTCGGATGTGTAACTTTCAACACGATCGGATAAATAGCACCAAAGTTATGGAAGAACTTATTTCCCCTGTCTCAGCAGGCAGAAACAACAGTTTGACATGCACTGTGCAAGTTGAGTACGCTGCTTGCTTGTGTTGCCGCTGAACTTCTTGAAATGCAAGTTGGGAGCAGGGAGTCTCGTAGTCGGGCACACTCGACTAGAGCATTCTTACTTGTTTTCCATGGATTCAATTTCAGATTTCTGGGATTGAATCAAGTTTGAAATGATTTCAAATCAAGCTGATTTAGGTGTGTACTTAAATCAAGTATTTTGTGTAAAATCAGTAAGTTTGTATTATTATTTTGGATGCCACCATTTGTGTTTGATTTGAGTACAGAATTCTTGATTTTTTAAACACATTTTTGCTTTTCGAACAGAGTATAACTATGATGCCAATCAGGATGAAGCAAGCAGCACAGTCAACGTTGCCATATCAACTGACAAAATAATTAATTTTATTCGAGTTTTTTGAGTTAAATGTTGACACAGAGAACGGCGCCAATGATGATGAATTTGGTGTTGGAAATGTGGGTGGTGTTGTTGGTGTTGCTGGTGTTGCTGGTGTTGATGTTGTTGTAATGAATGCGGTAAAATTCACATTTACTTTGGAACGACACGCACCGCATACGCAATTAAATGCGTCTTACGTAGTATGAAACAGCGAAATCAAAAAACAAAAAAAAAAGCGAAGAAAAAACATAACGAAAGCAAGAACCAAAGAGCGTCGAATGTGGCAACACTTTGGATAAATGGGGCGTATACGCAACACGCCCACTTGGAAGTCGCAATTTCAGCTTGGTTGTAATTAGTTTTCGCCACAAGTTTTCTTTATTTTTTTTTTTACCCCACTTGCTAAGAGTTGTGCGCGCTTTTCTTTTCACTTCTTTTTTGGCTTTTGTGCCCTAACGTATTTTATTGAATTTTCTTTTCATTTGTTTGTTGATTTTGAGGATTTGCCCCATTTTGTATGCACAGCGGATAAACAGCTAAGGACAGAAAGACGTGCCTTCACAGACAAATCTCTCTCTCTCTCTCTGTCTGTCTGTGTGTGTCTAGCTGCTTGGTCGCCTGTTTTTCCAATAAATTACTTTGTAATCAAGTGAATTCGAGTGCAAAACAGAACCTTGAGTGTGGCACGATGTAGATACGGAAATGTTGCAATGACTATTCAAATGATGACTATAATTTGCAGCAGTTATACGCTTGCTATTCAAATGACATTATTTGCGCAGGAAAACAGAGAGACAACTCTCCAAGTGGGTAAATATAATAATAAATTTGAATTTCAATTTTGTTAAGGATATCATAGTGTTCTATCTATATATATGCGTATATATAAAAGAACATGTTCTGACTGACTTGTGTCAATCATTGTATTTTTTACATAAATTTCATCTTATGCCGAAAGTGAGTACTAACGTAGGACTTTTGAAAAATTTTATCGAGAAATTGAAAGAAATTAAGTGAAATCTGTTGTATATAAGTTTTTTGCTTACGAAAATTTTTTGTATATCATCTGATCGGATTCAAACTCATTTTCAAAGATCTAAAGTTTAGATTCTAAACGAAAATTCATTGGAAACATATTTCCAAAATATCGTAAAATCCATCCCTGATTAGGTTCAAACTAATTTTCAAAGTTCTCAATATACATAATAATATGACGTGTGTCTCACTGATTTTGAAAAATTCAACCCTTAGTTCGGAAAATGGACGGAAAAGTGTTGTATGCAGCTTTTCTGTGTTTCACCCGATCGAAAACAAAATGGGTGGAAAACTCTGACAAATGAACTTCATCTACGGGCGGAAAATGTATGTCAAGGTCAAATGCTAAGCACAAAATTAAACACGAATTAGTATAATATCTAAGAACAAGCAAACCTAAACATATTTTATTTAAAATTTAAGCCAAAATCAATCGATAATTGTGCTGAAAACTGGCTGCCTGCAATGAAGGCTTATGCTTTTAACATAACCAAACACAAATCCATTACTATGTATGAATACTATGCATATGCTTAATACGCTTAACAAAGCCAAGAAATCAACAAAAACAATAACAACAACAACAACAACAAAAACTTGGGCTATGTTTGCACATTGCATTAGTCAAGAATATGAAGGCATATGTAGAATACTTGACTTGACTACTTTTGAAATACAGCTTTCGGGTGAGGAGTTCGCTTATTGAATGAATTTGGCCATTAAGGCAACTGCAAAAGGCATATCAAGGACTTGAGTACATTTTTAAATACATAGATATATATGTACATTGCACTGTGCATGAGATCTAATTGCTTGAATAAAAATTACGTGGGCTAAACAAAAAGCAGAGAAACAAGAAAGAAGAATGAAAACAACTAACTGTCAGTGGCAGATGCGGGCGTAATGATAGAATTAAAATTGGACTGCTAGAATTGTAATTACCCTCAAATAAAAAGGCACAAGGATATGCGGCGTGGAACGCCCGCAGAGTAAGAGTGAGAGAGAGAGAGAGAGAGCGAGAGAGATGCAAATAGAATGACTTTTGCCCGTTTTAATGAAATAAAATAAATGCTGCGAACAGAGAAGCTCAAGCAACAGAAGCAACAGCAGCAACAAGAGCAACAGCAACAGCAAAAGCAGCAGCAGCAGGAGCAGGAGCAGCAGTAAAAGGAGAAAGGAGGAGGGAACACAACAAGCAGCAGCAGGCAGCAGGTCGCCGGCTTCAGCCACAAGGACAAAAGCCAGTTGACATTATGGCTATGTTTATGGCATTGTTTGTGGGATATGCCCCGACTGTGTGTCCTAGTGCACAGTGGCTAAGACTGATACAATTGCTGTCAAAAAGTTTGTGGATGCAAAGCAGCTTTTCAAATGTAGATTTTTTTTAATACAAAACTTTAGATTAAATCTTATCGTTGTGTATCTATTTATACCAGGCATAGCAACGATTATAATTTATAATATAAAAATTAAAAAATAAGCATTGTTTTTGGGTTTTTACTCCCTGTTCCCATTAAAAATGGGAAACAGGGAGTTATAAAGTACTGCAAGTGTGTGTAACAGGCAGAAGGACACATTTCCGACTATATAAAGTATATATTCTTGATCAGGATCAACAGCCGAGACGAACTAGCCATGTCCGTCTGTACGTCTGTCTGTATGAACGCGTCGATCTCAGAGGCTATAATAGCTAGAGACACCAAACTTGGCATGTAGGTTCCTGTATACCATACGCAGATCAAGTTTATTTCAAATTTCGGATGCACACCCCCGCACCCAAGCAAATCGCAAAAAACTCCAACAGCCACAATTTTAAATATAGAGCTTTGATTTTTGGTACACATATATTTTATGTCAATGTTGGTCAGCTGTGTAATTTTCATCACAATCCGATAAATAGCACCAAAGTTATGGAAGAAGATTTTACCCCCGTCTCAGCAGACAGAAACCACAGTTTGACAGGCACTGCACAAGTTAAGTACACTGCTTGCTAGTGTTGCCGCTGAACTGCTTGAAATGCTAGTTAGGAACAGGGCGTCTCGTAGTCGGGCACACTCGACTAGAGCATTCTTACTTGTTTTGCATTCGATTTGACAAATATCACTCTTGTTTTCTTAACTACAAAAATTAATTACAAAATAATAATTAAATTTCAATTTATATATAATAGTTGTGAATAAACTCCTATTCTAAAAATTGAAAATAAAAATTGAACCAAGCGATGCATCACAAGTTGAAATGTATATATGATCTACGTTTCAATAGCTTTCTGCTGATATACATACATATAACATGTCTTTAAAGGATCAATATAAAAGATTTCTCAAGTTGTATCAGAAAAGAAAAAACGACATTTTCTCCAGCTATTTATGGCACAAAAGTGTCAGTTAAGCCCCATAGTACAGTGCCTTTGTGTGTGTGTGTGTGTATGCTGTTGATATTATATTACATTTTATAAATTACATTTTGTGCGCAGGCTAATGCAAAAATAAAAAGCAAACGTTGATTTGCCATTTTCGTGCTGCTCGGTTGGCTTCAGTTGCATGCAGGACGAGCTGACATTTTGCAGTTGCTTTCTGCTGCTGCTGCTTTCTGCTGCTGCTGCTGCTGCACATTAGCAGTCGCCTGCAGTGAGAGAGTCCTTCGCTCGAGTTTGACTTCAATTGCGCTACGGAAATGCATTAAGAAATTCAACATTGGCCCCCGCAGGTGCACTGAACCAATAAGCCTCCAACTGCAAACTGGCAAAATGCTTTTAATAGGCACTTGCATAATACCACTGCCCCCCCCCCCCCTTCGTAACCCCTTTACGATTGTACGATTCTTTTAAGAGTGAACTGCACTAAATGCTGCACAACTGGACACAATGGTTGATTGTTTGTGTTTTTGTGCAATTTTATTGATGCTGCTTTGATCCAGCATTCAATAATGGATTCTGAACTAATGCGATGTCTAGCCAATATTTCTATTCATATAAATATCAAAAAGCGCAAATCATTGGCAGCTGTCATAATCTATTTCAACCTGGCTTCAAAGTTAATATTATATTACTTATTTAACGTTAAAAAAAAACCAAACTTTTTATAGATTTCTAAATGTAAAACAAGTAAGAATGCTCTAGTCGAGTGGGCCCGACTACGAGACTCCCAACTTGCATTTCAAGCAGCTCAGCGCCAACACAAGCAAGCAGTGCACTTAACTTGTGCAGTGCCTGTCAAACTGTTGTTTCTGTCTGCTGAGAAGAAGCTATTATCTTCCATAACTTTGGTGCTATTTATTCGATCGTATTGAAATTTTCACAGCTGATCAACATTGTCATAAAATATATGTGTACCAAAAATCAAAGCTTTATCTTTCATATTGTGGCTGTGGGAGTTTTTTTTCGATTTGCGGGGGTTTGGGGCTATGCATCCGAAATTTGAAATAAACTTGATCTGCGTACGGTATACAGGAACCTGCATGCCAAGTTGGGTGCCTCTAGCTCTTATAGTCTCCGAGATCTGTGTGTTCATACGGACAGACAGACGGACATGGCTAGTTTGTCTCGGCTGTTGATGCTGATCAAGAATATATATAGTTTATATAGTCGGAAATGTCTCCATCTGCCTGTTACACACATTTGCAGTACTTTATAACTCCCTTTTCCCAATTTTTAATGGGAACAGGGAGTAAAAAAAACATGCAAAATGCATTTATTCTTATGATAAGAGAACATTATCCTAATGCCACAAAAACTGAAATCCTTTTGCCATCATTTATATAATTTTGTCTGCTTCACTTTTATGACAAATAATCCGCTTTCACAGCAATTGATGTCAGGTAGAATGAATCGACACAAAATAACATAAAAGTTAATACCCAACAACGGGACAATTGATTGAAGCTGATGATAAGCCCAATGTGATAGCCAACTCTTTTTTGTACACATTTATTATTAAGTATGTATTTTATTTGATGTTGATATTGATGTTGCTGTTGCTGTTGATGTTGCTATTAATGTTGATAACAACAACAGTGCAGACCAACCAGGTATATCAATATCAATATCATTATGATTCTATTACACATATTTGGGGTTTAATAAAACTGCGAGCTGTCTTATCGCAGGCTATTTGATTTTGTATTAAATTAGTGTCATAAACTGGTCAACAATTGTCGCCGCTTGTTGCAATTCCCACGTTTTTTACTTGTTTATCAACAAATTATTTACAATGCGCTATTAACAATTTATTAAACAATTTTATGGTGTTATCATTGCGGTGCTGCATTACGCATACGCCACATGTGCCGCACAGCGGTTTTATCCCTCCCCATCCGACATCCACTTGTAATGTAATTTCCGTTATGCATTTCCGCTACCCGCTTCTACCCGCTTCTCCCGCTTGGCCATTGCAAATTGTGCGTAATTTTATTTATTTAATGCAGTTTGGCAGCATGCACGCCAGTTAATTTCCGATGCAGCTTCTCATTGACATTGTTGAGTTCATATTGTCAGGGTTCGCTGTTGTTCTCGTTTTCAATAATGACTGACTTTTGAAATCAACATATAAATTATAAAAATTTATCAAATACTTTTTAAACAATCGCTTAAGTACATTCGCTTTCTTGTTCTGAGTTTGGCTTGTTTATCTGGTAGATCCATTTCCATATAGACTGAAATGCTGATAAGCCGCAAATTTTGTTGAAATAATTTACAATACAAGGTAATAAACATATCATATTCTCAAATATTCAAATATTTATACCTTTCTTCCATTATTTTAAACAAAAAGTTATCAATTATTTTCCTTAAAAACACGACAGGATGTAGCTGAAATGCCGAGAAGCCATCATGCATTGCCTGCGTTCTTAAAAAACAGAATGCTGACTAAGTAAAAACCGAAAAGTCAAATAAAAATATAAGCAGAAAATGTTGGAATGTATGCTCGTTATGCCTCTTATTATCTATTCTCTTTGGTTTAACTACATTAGTTAAAAATAAACATTGAAAATTGATTTGCATAGTTTTAGGCTGATTATAAAAAGATTTCAATAACAAAATGGAAAGACACAAACATAGCAATGTCAAATAACACATAATAGTGTTGGAAACTTCAAAAAAAAAAACAATCAAAAGTTTAAAAAATAAATCAATTTGCATACTTAATACCATATAGTACAATAGAATTAATAATTTCATTATAGAACCTAAAGTCTTAAGCAAATTCATAAGGTTTGTAGTTTCAATTAGAAAGAGTTATAAAAAACAATTACTTAAACCTTTATTCGTTATCCTGTCAAATGTATATAGTGCTTTAATAAACCATTTCAATAATTTCATCATTTCAAAAAATTAACGAAATCGCAAATGCAGCGAAGTTTAAAGCCAGAACCACCTGAAATTGTGCACAATTTATTGCAGCCTACTTATTGGCGCTGCTGCAATTTGTTGTCCTCGTGTCGCACGCATTGTGTCCTGAAATTGTGCATACAGACACACAGAGGCCTGGGCAGGCAGCAAAATTGGCTTCAATTATGCACAGCATTATGAAATTATGAAAGTAAGTAGCTGCTGTTGCTTTCGCTTTGGTAAAATGTAATTGCCGCAATTTGCCAGTCGCTGTCGCTGTTGCTGTCGCTGTTGCAGTCGCAGTTGCAGTTGCAGTCGCTAATAACGTTTATTAAAACCACAACAACATGAAGCCGCTGCTCTCTACTCTCTCCTACCCCCCCTCTTTCCACATTCAAGAGCCATTTACAATAAGCCTGTGCAGTTGAATATGATGGATACATATGTGTAACGTTGGCAAATTATGCAAATCCTTGTGAAGCACATTAATGACAATTAATCGCTGCAAATTAAAATGATGACAATGCGCACAAGGATTTAGCTTCATCTCACTGTTTTCCATCCCCCATCCTTCCTTTACTCAATTTTTGTAGCATTGTGCATATAATTAAATGGTAGTTTAATAACTGTCTACAACTAAGCTGACAACGTTGGATAATTTATAAAATGTTCACCATTCAGTCGTCCCACATCGCGTTCCTGTTGCTGCTCTCGACGCTCCTCGTGCTGTCCATCGAGTCCCACACCCAAACTCTCAATGAATTTGGATGAACGAAAGCCGTTTTTCTATATAAAATTCAATAAATTTATTTAATTATTAGCTGTGTTTAAGTAACAATTGCCAGAACAAACCTCAAAATAAACTGCACGCGCCTTCTTTGCCGCCTCAGGATCAAAATTCCACTCGGTTCGCACGTGGGTTATGGGCTCACCAGCTACATTGTTTTGTAATGTCTCGCTGATTAGCCGAAGTATAAAGCCGTCTGTAGACTGGCTGCCCAACAACAGTATGATGCACTAGTATATATAAAAAAGTATTATAATAGAACAAGTATAATAAAATCCGCATTTACACAGTAAACATCTTGAATGTTGCACCAAAACTTGCGTAAATGTTAATCAGACCTGCTTTCATTTCGGACACAGATCAAAAACTGTGCATTCGGAATGATTAGCAGTTCTAAATTCCGCATAACGATGAAAAACTTGGTTTAATTTTTGTTTTTGAGAATGCAGAATGAGGGGGAAGAACATTTGCTATTTCATTTGTAAACAAAAACACAAAATTGAAAACGATTCGAAGTGAAAAGTTCTCGGATATGGAAACAGACCTGAATATCACAACTGTAACTTTTTTACTTGCTTAGATATCTAAATTTATATACGTATAAGCGTTTTTTGTTAAATATATACATTTCTGTCGTGTTTCGACATATCGTTGTCTTTAAAGCTGGTAGCATTTTTATGACTTGACTCAAACGATAAACATTTTGTACAACATTTTTACAACATAAGCACAAATTTTGGCCTGTCTTACAAATTATTTAAACTTTCTCACTTACGGCAAACAAAAACACAAAACTCATTTGCAACATTTTCAATAGTTTAAAGTTAATTTCGTTTTGTTTCTTTCGATTTATTATTTTTTTGGTGCGCCAGCCCGTGCGAGTCACTGGACCATTGATCACTAAAAACTAAAACCAAAACTCAAAAATCGCGCAGTTGCATAAAACGCAGCCAAGCGCCTACACAAATACCAATACAAAATATTTAAAAGGTATGAAAATGAAATAAAAACAAAATACTTGTACTTCTTGTTTAGCAAACAAAACAAACACTGAGAAGTTACAAAGCTATGCGAATAACAAACAGCGACAAGAGCGAGTATCCAAGCAAGAAAGAGAGAAGGTGGCTGAGATGGACAGAGGGAGAGCAGGAGAGCGAGACAGACAGAGAGAGAGAGAGAGAGAGAGAGAGAGAGAGAGAACACAGTGCAAGAAACATAAATAAATATTGGAAAATAAACTTATAAACGTAAGCTATATCTCTTGCTTCTATTCGATTAATAAATATTTATAAACTAAACTTTATATCAAACAAGTAAGAATGCTCTAGTCGAGTGTGCCCGACTACGAGACTCCCTGCTCCCAACTTGCAGTTCAAGCAGTTCAGCGGCAACACAAGTAAGCAGTGCACTTAACTTGTAAAGTGCCTGTCAAACTGTTGTTTCTGCCTGCTGAGACGAGAGTAATAGATTCTTCCATAACTTTGGTGCTATTTATCCGATCGTGTTGAAATTTACACATCCGAAAGACATTGATTAAACATACATGTGTACCAAAACTTAAAGCTTTATCTTTAAAATTGTGGCTGTGGGAGTCTTTTGCGATTTGCGGGGGTGCGGGGGGGTGCATCCGAAATTTGAAAAAAACTTGATCTGCGTATGGTATACAGGAACCTGCATGCCAAGTTTGGTGCCTCTAGCTCTTATAGTCTCCGAGATCTGTGTGTTCATACGGACAGACGGACAGGCGGACGGACAGACAGACGGACAGACAGACCGACATGGCTAGTTCGTCTCGGCTGCTGATCCTGATCGAGAATATATATAGTTTATATAGTCGAAAATGCCTCTTTCTGCCTGTTACACACATTTGCAGTACTTTATAACTCCCTTCTTCCTATTTTCAATGGGATCAGGGAGTAAAAACTCGTTACAAACAACACTTTTTATATATTCTACAAAAGTTTGAATTATAATATATATTTATTTGAAAAATTTCCTACCAAACTTAAGTTGTCTAGGTATTTAAGCTTCTTTTTATTTAAATGAATTGAAATTTACAAATAATGAAAAATAATCATATACAAATTTAAAAAAAAATATAGAGATAAAATCTATTTTACAATTTGGATACATTTGTACAAATTGAGACAACAATGGAGCTTTATAAATTGAAAATGTTGTAAGAAAATTAATAAGTTTTCGTAAAGTTTTCATTGATTGTGAGTGACCCCATTTTATAAGTGAAGATAGCAACAAAATTTGTTGAACTTCTTCAAATCAAGATACAGTTAAGGCTTGAACTCGATCGTAAAGCACGACCTTGAAGTAAGTACATCAAGTACACTACAATTATTGTTGAGCATTAGTTTTAAGTGTGTGTGTTTTTATGGCATATTTAAATGGCTTAGCCAAATTTGTGCACACGTTCAGCTGTAGTTAAAGGTTGGCGACACCTGCCTTCAAACAAACAACAACAAAAAAAGATACAATAAAAATGCGAGTAATTTATGCATCTGTCATTTAGTTGGGGCGGGCAAAGAAAGTGCGCAAGTCTTCAATAGAAAATGGCACAAGAGGAAGGAAAGACACACACGAACCAAAAAAAAAAACTGGTTGGGCGTATTATTATTATTAATGTTTGCAGAAGTTACATAATGACTTGATCATCAACATCTTCAACATGATTATCAGCAACATCATCAGCACGATCGGGTGTCGAGTCATCCACTTGAGGCAAAACCAGAAAACCAAAGACAGCAACAACAACAACTATCATCCACTTTTGTAATTTGGCCTCAATTCCCATATATATTTTTGCGCTGCACTGCAACACTACAACAGCTGTCGCTCTCTTACTCCCACTCTCTCTCACCTCTCTCTTTGTCATTTTCTGCCTCTTCTATCTGTTTAAAAAGCTACGTGCATTGCCCCACGTCGAATTTAAACCAACAAAAAATTACTAAATTTAGTTATTAGTTGCGCTATCCAAAGAAAATTGAGCAAAAGCTTTTTCAAATTTCCGGCATGTCTGCTGCTGTCAGCTTAACGTTTTTCAATGTTTTTCTTTTTCAACAAGGAAGCGCTTTAAATGTTGCATTAACAGCTGTGCGGCCCTATTGTTATTTAACAGCGCAGGACTTTCACTTTCATTAAACGCTGTTAAGAGCAAAACTCTGCAAAATCTTATTAGATCAAGCATTGCATGCAAGACAAGTCAGCCCAAGCCAAGTTTGCAAGCTAAGCTTTCAAAGCGAGCTTTCAATTGTAAGCTTTTGCGCTCTTTAATGTTCGCTTGCTTTTAAACTGGAATTCAGTTACCAAACAAAACGCGTGCGGCAAGCAACACCAGATTTTGCGCATTGCTGTTAAGTTACCGTTAGCATTTGAAACGTGCACAGTTAATAAATAAATTAAATTTAGTTAGACCTAAAAATCTAACGCCATGGCTAATTTAAATGCGCTACTGCTGCCCGTAAGTCTGATGACAGTTGTGCATTTCACTTTAAACTACAACAATAAAACTGCTATTGTTGACCTCCTCAATTAACACGGCCAAAGCAAAAGTCGCACGTTCAGTCGTCGTCGCCGCAACGCAACGCATCGGTTCGGTTCGAGGCGCTGACACAATTTCCGTGCCGTACGCCTGCGCGAAAGTCGCACCAAAAAGAAAAGTGTCCAACGGCGTCTGCACGAAAAATGTGAATGGAATTCTCAATGAGCAATCGCTGCTTGTTTTGTTTGTTTGTTTGTGTTTTTTTGTTTTGGCCAGCGGCGGTATCGACACATTTTGAAATTGATGTCGTGCCAAATTTGTAATCTATGCGAGGAGCCCTCTTGAGAGAGACCTTGAAATGTGCTCGTTGCCCAATTCCGCATTGATCGGCTGCATGTTTCCGCTTTGCGCGCTCTCTTCAACTCACTCTCTCTCTCTCTCTGCCTCTCTCGATCTCTTTCTTTCACTCTCTTGTGCAATTTAAGAGCAAGCCAATTGTGTCATAATCTCAAAGCTGCGCTTGTTTGTTGTGGTAATTGTTGTTACATTGCATAACCCATGACAATAACCGTTGTTGTTGTCGTTGTTGTTGCTGCTGTTAACTTGGCTTAACTCATGCAAGACTTTAACCAATTTTACCACTGCATTATTCATGACAATTTACTCATCATACGCCTCTGACACACTGAACTAATGAGCCGGCATTACTTTTGATTTTACACGCACACGTTAATTGCAAAAAAAAAGTTATATTTATTTGTGTTGTCTTTCAGCTCTTTATACTAATTATTGCATTTGTCGCGCACACATCGTATGCAACAGTGCAGCCCAGAGCACCCAACTTTCAATATTTTGAACGGTAAATATAAAAACTTATAACTATACATTTATAAACAAACATTTCTCATTGCAGTCCCAAATATCGTTATCCATACTATGATGAAAACGGTAGAGGCAAATTACTTTATGGCTATGGCGGACCTGAGTTGTATCAATACAAAACCTATACACCACTGGAAGGCATACATTAAGCAGCAATAGTATATTATATTATTTTAATTGTAAATGTAGTGAATAATTTATATATTTTTTTATACCTAATCGCATTTAAATGTTATTAAAATGCGCGCCAGAGTCGCACTTTGAACACTAGATGGCGCTCAAACACCATGTTGCTTTTTTGTGTGAATGTCAATCTTGCTTCTATTGTGTGAATGACAATTAGACAATTTTTATGTGAATGGCAACTTAGCTAGTCAAAAATAAAAGAAGCAGCATTTATTAAACATAAGTTTTATTTGCATTAAAGCACAGTTTTAATAAAAAAAATCTATCAAAAATGTCTCGCAAGGAAGCTCTGTCACAGTTTATCAATCAAATACACGGCCGTCCAGTTGCCGTTAAGCTAAATAATGGCGTCGACTATCGCGGTACGAAACATGCTGCCGGCATATCAACAATTTTAAATGCAATTTATAAATGTTCTTAATAGGTGTTTTGGCCTGTCTGGATGGCTATATGAACATTGCGCTGGATCAGACCGAAGAGTATGTTAATGGGCAGCTGAAAAACAAATACGGCGATGCATTTATACGTGGCAACAATGTGCTGTATATATCCACACAGAAGCGTCGAGTGTAAATAATAACTTTTGTACTTAAGTTTATTTAATAAATACACTTTATAAATATTTAGACTGTTTCAGCTAGCTTAGTAGCTTGTGCCATATTCGTGTGGTATTGCGCCAAAGTGTCGCAATTGTTTAATGGAGTAGCCGGAGCCAAGTGCGGCAATCAAACGTTCGCCACGGCGTCCAAATTTGCGCTCATATTGTGGTCGCCAGGCGCGTCCAAAATGTGGATCGAAGGGTATTTCGCTGGCTTGTTGGAATGGTGAGTTGCCCAGGAACAGACGCTCTACATAATCCAGTACGGCTTTCTTTTTCTGAAAGTGCTCCAGTAAGGGATTGGCCTGAGCAGCAGTGCGTGGATCCTGCGAAGCTAGATTCTTAAAGTATTCAAAGTTGACCAAATCCACGTTGGAAAAGTCAAACTCGTAAAACGTGGCCTGCGTCAACGTCGCCAGCTGCAGGCACAAATCAAGGGCAATTTTAATGTCTTCTTGGGTGTCGTCGCTAATTGTTAACTTACCATTAATGCGATTGCAATTAAGACGTATTTGCACATTGCAACTGCTTTGATTTGAGCTAATTGTCGATCCAGCCAGGTCTTTTGTAGCACCTCACGCTTTCTCACACGGCATCCAACTGATTTGAATAAATTCAGCCAACTGCTGCGGCTTGGCTAAGTCAACAATGGACTGTCCAATTTGTCCGATTTGTTCCAATCTGTTTTCCACTCTTGTATTTTGTTGTAATCAATGCGCGGATTACTCAATCCGCTGCCCAGCCAAATGTAACACGCACACAATGCGCCACCTGTGTTCATCTAATTGATATGCATGTCGCATGGCGCCGGCCTCAATCAAAAGTCAAGCTGACCCGGGTGCTGGAGCGGCAAGCGTTGCTTGTGCTCACTTGTTAAGCAAATTTTCTTAATTAAACTTGTTTTTCTTTTTTCTTCGATAAACAAAACTATTTTTTTTTTTTTATAAAGCCATGGATATACATAATTTATTTTTCAAGTCTATTCGTTGTTACCAAAACTTTTGAGTCAAAACAAATAAAGCGTCTCAAATGGTGCAAAAAACAAACAGAATACAATTTTGATTCAATTCAATTCAGTTAATTAGCTGTTTTTAATTGTGTGTGCTGTGTGTGTGTGTGTGGCCTGACTATTTTATAATTTTTTAAATCACATTCCTATTTATTTATATATATGTATATATGGATGCATGTCTGATGATAATTTGCAAAAAAGAACTATGCGTTTCTCCAAACTAAAAATTTTCTTAATTAATATATCAAACAATTAATTACAACGAAAAAACTGTTTGGATAATGTTAAATAAACCAAGAGGAGAGATTTCAATAGCGTTATTTAATTGGCCCAAGATAACAATTGCTTCATGTCTGGATCATCTGCAACAATATCAATATCAATATCAATGTAAAATATGAACATATGAAGCACTTTTTATAAGTAAAACCCACCATCATCTGCCACAGCAGCAGTCGTTGCAGCAGGCGCCTTTTTCTTTTCCTTGGCTTTCTCTGGCAAGTCCTCAGAGGGCGCTTCAGGCAACGTGGGCGTTGGCTCGGGTATGCCAATAATTTCCTTATCAAAGTTCTCTTGTTCCAGCTCATCGAGTTCCCGCTCGAGATCTTCATCATCCAGATCGGCGCCAAAGGCAACCGGATTTGAAATAGCATCGGATATCTCCTTAGCCACATCTTGTTGCTCAGCAATATCATCCATCATGTCGTGCACCTTGTCCACATCCCTATAAATACAATTATAAACAATAAGTAAATCTTAAATTTGCATTAGTTTTTGTTGACTTACATATGCAAATGTGCCGTTTTGAGGGCATCTGCGGCTGTTTTCATTGTGGTCAATACGGCAGTATTTGTGTTAGCGCTTTCCAAAGCCTCCCGCTGCATCTCAATGGTGGACAATGTGCCATCGATTTGTTGTAGCTGCTTCTCCAAACGCTTCTTCTTTTTGAGCGCCTGCAAAGCCACTGAAAAATGTCATAACAGCAATTAATTTAAGACAAACACATAAAGTAAACAAAGCGATTCAAAGATATGATGACAAATTTTGTTATCTCAAGTGCCCAATTCAAATACGAATATGTGTATATATGTTTATATTACGATATATATGCGTGGCTAAACCTTAATATTACTGAATGTTTATATTACGTTCTTAGGATACATATATGTTGATATATATATATGTATGTATTTGGTGAGTCCGGGGTGCCCAGCATGGTATGCGGATGTTTGCATGTTGAGCGCATAAAGAAAAGCGAAGAAAATAGACATAGAGATTTATACTTTTTTTTTAAAAACTACTATCTCTCTACCGTGTGGCAACCACAAGCGTCATAACAAAAACAAAGCAACTCAAACCAAAAACAAAAACATGACTCATAACTTTCAACGCTGATTAGGCGGATGCAAGGTAATCCCTGCACTTGTCGACAGGCATTCTAATTGGTGTCTGGACATACCTCTTTTGTTTTTGGATGCATTTTTGCGTGCTGTATTTAGCTCCTCATCAATTTTGGACTCGAGAAACTCTTGTTTTTTGAGCAACATGTTCTCTGTCTCGCGCAGCTTTTGTATCGCCTCGCCCGTCGTTGGGGCTACGTCCTTTTTGCCCCCAAACATTTTGCCGAAGAAGCTCATTTTGTTTAATTGCTTTTCACACGCGTAGACAGCACAAAATCTACAATTATTTAAGGTTTTCCTATTGCGTTTTGTCTTCGGTCAAGATGTCTGGTGTTTTTGTCGATGGGCGAGTGTGCGTCATCGTGCTATCGAAAAAAATATTCAATGCTCTGTCTGCGCTTATATCGATAATCGATAAGTAGCCCTAGTAAGGGTTCCTTTCCACTTCAAATGGAATGTTCGCAAGTTGAAAAACTGTAGCAATATGAAAAACGAAATTTAAATTTTAAGCCGCTTTGACCGAATAGAAAAATGCTATGCACAATACTTCATTCTAAAAGAGTTAAAAGCAAGATGCAGAGCGTTTTGAAATGAGCGGGATATTAAAAAATTAATAAACACAGACTTCAGAGGCTTTCAAGGAATATATATAAGTGAATTATGGGGTTTGTTTGAAAAACAATTAACGAAGATAAACATCATTCAAAAGTTCTGTTTGCTTTTATAGCAGAGAAATCGTTGTGCAGAACCATTTTGAGTAATTAACATATATGTTAAATGAAATAAAATGTTCCATTTTATTTGAAGTGGACATAGGCCTAATGCATTTAATTGTCTGACAGCCCTGCTTTGATAAGAACAGAGCTGTTTGTTTGCCCAAATGCCGAGATCTTAAGACCAAAACAATAATGGCAAATCGCACGGTCAAAGAAGCAAAAAACGTGCATGGTACAAATCCGCAATATCTTATCGAGAAGATAATACGTTCCCGCATCTACGATTCCAAGTACTGGAAGGAACAATGCTTTGCACTTACCGCCGAGCTGCTGGTGGACAAAGCCATGGAGTTGCGATTCGTAGGCGGCGTCTACGGCGGCAACATAAGACCCACGCAATTCCTTTGCCTCACGCTAAAGATGCTGCAGATACAGCCAGAGAAGGACATTGTGGTTGAATTCATCAAAAACGAGGAGTTTAAATACGTGCGCGCACTGGGAGCCTTCTACTTACGACTTACGGGTGCCGCAATTGACTGCTATAAATATCTGGAGCCGCTTTATATAGACAATCGTAAGTTGCGTCGACAAAATCGTGCTGGTCAGTTCGAGATTGTCTATATGGATGAATATATAGATGAATTGTTGCGCAATGATCGCGTATGCGACATCATTTTGCCGCGCATACAGAAGCGGACCATACTGGAGGAGAACAACGAGCTTGAACCAAAGGCTTCAGTTCTGGACGAAGATCTGGATGACGAGGTGCCCAGCGAGGACGAGGCCAAGGAGTCGATAGATCTTGACTCCAGTCGCCAAAATAATAGCTCAACAACTGCAGTACGACGCCCACGACGTGGACGCTCCAAATCCAAATCACGTAGCCGAGAACGCGACCGGGATAGGCGAGGAGCTGCGCCCAGCGGCAATTCGCGTTCGAGGGACTACTACGATGAACTGGAGGATTATGACCGACAGCGGAACCGTGCCCGCAACACTCAGAATCATAGCAGCAGCTACAATGACGAGCACGATCGCCGCCAAAACGGACGCAATGAAAACAGACGGGATGGAGAACGTGATAGGCGTGACCGGGAACGGGATCGTGAACGTGAGCGACATGGTGGTGACAAGGAAAGGGAACGCGAAAGGGATCGTGGCGGACGCTACGATCATCGTGAACGTGACTCGCGTAACGAGCGCGAACGTCGGCGTTACTAAATTATACAAATTAGTTTACATTTTTGCAAATATTAAAAAACTTTTAAAATCAATTTAATGTTATTATTTGACTTGGGAAGAACGCAAGAATGATGGCAGGGTGAAAAAGAATATATAAAGCAGGAGAATATTTTATAGTGCTATTAAGATTATGTGTGTACAAAAAAATTAATAAAATATAGTTTTAAATATTTGGACTAAATACTCATTAAAAATTAACATTTAATTTGAAAACAATCTCAAAATAATAGAATTTTAAACAGCCGATTAATAAAATGAATGCAAAATGAGAACGCATTAAAAACGCGACAAGTGGATAAGTTGCATTACGCTCAAACAGAGAGCACAAAATACTCAAAATGGCATGGTAAACAAAAACAGCTGTTGATTCAGCATTAAAGCTTTGTGTTTAGAAAGTTTTTGTTCAGCGCTAAAAGTTGATTTGCGCTGTTCTACAAAATATTATTAATTAGTATTAGGAGGAGTGTGAATTGCAACGAACTAGAAGTTACGCTACGCTAAATTATACACACACACACTCACAGAAAGCAACAACGTCGCAATTTATAAGCAGCGTCAACTGTTTAGTGGCTCTCTTGAGCTCGTCGCGCATGGACTGTGCGATAAAGGAATTGAATTATACAAGTTATAATTACGCATTATAACTTGCTAGTTGCTTTGTTTAAACAAACGAATCTCTATTAACTCGCGCTTACAATCTAACAAGCTTTCATCAAGAACAACAACAAGATGATCCGATCAGACGAGTCGCCTTTGGTAAGCGACAATGAGCCTGACTTTGATGATGCTGCACCACGCCTCCAAGATGCTGCCCAAGCCGAAACTGCTGCAGATATCGAGGCACCCGTCATACCGGAAGAGGGTAACAACAGCTTGGGCGCCTCCAAGTGGTTCATACTGGAACCAGCAGTATTTCTTATATTCATGGCCCGCAGCTTAATTGGTTTGTATATATGAGCAATAGTAATAATAATAGACGATTAGTTGCATCTATTATTCAACTGTACTTTGCATATGTATATTTTAGGGGCGGTGTTACAAAATCAAATTCTTTACCAAACCTGCGTGACCGTTATGCACTACAACGAAACCGATTGCGAGCCGCTGCTAGGCAACAATCGTGGATCAGAAGCTGAAAAAGTGAGTTTGTGAGATCATTATACAATATCATATATAGTATCATATCAATGTCATATATGTATACATTTCAAATTATTAATTCAAATTGTGTAAGGTGTATCTTCGATGCATTATCAATACCATAATCAATATTAATTACCATGTCCATCATCCATTCTTACCTAAAGTCGCAAATCATATGCTCATACGATTATATATCTTGTCAATATAAATCTATATGCTCAAAAATTCAAAACAACCATTAAAAAATCAAACTTTTGCAAGTGCAGAAGCTGCTGAAAGTAGTTACAGGGTGTCTGCTAGTCAAACACTCTCAGATACAGCTTTTTAAAGGGCGTTAATACTGCGAAATGGTTTGCGGTTTCGTTCATAGATTTCTTCTGATTTTGACCTACTTACATATATATGTATATTATAATCTGTAAGCAGGCCCGTTTACTTATGACTTATAACTTAAAGAAGTGTCTCAGTGCAACAGCATGAAATGCAAATCAAAGCAACTAAACTATTAAGTGCTCCATTGTTTAAATTAATAGATAAGGGAATACTATATTCATGCACATACTATCAATAAACACATGTGTCTTTCAAAATGTAGCACAAATCTAATGACCAGTTCTTATCGGGGCAATGACAAGCAAACTCAAAAGTAAACACACAAAAATTTGAATGACTAATTATATAGGGCGTCTTATCGTTAAATATCGATCAAGGGATATTACGAGTCAAAAATTTTGCATTTAGTGTGGTGAACGAAACGTGATGATTCATTAAAAGTGCATGTTTAAACAGTTGTTCAATTGTTAATTAACAAATGAGTGCAATTTGCAGGAGTTGGAAACAACAGTGCAAAAATATTCAGCAGATATAACGATGGCAATCTCGCTGCTGGAGAGCATTATACCAGCATTTGTGAGTCTCTTTATTGGACCCTGGTCGGATAAGTTTGGACGACGGCCAATACTGCTAACTGTGTTTTTCGGTAAGTAATAATATTAAGCATAGATTTGATTATTGATAATTATGTTATGCATTTCCACAGGCTATGTGACAGGCTCTACGATACTTTTGGGCATAGCCCAGGTGACGACGCTGAGAAACATCAGTCCCTGGTGGTTCTTATTGCCTTCGCTGCCATCGTGTTTAAGTGGTGGAACTTGCGCCTTAATCACCGGCATTTATTGCTACATATCCGATGTCGCTAAGGAGCGTAAGCGAGCTCTGCGGTAAGACGCGTCAGCTTCCAAATAATGGCATTAACCACAATATATGTTTATTTTTAGAATGGTTCTTAACGAGGCGTCGCTTTGCACAGGCATGATGGTTGGCAATGTGGCAAGTGGCTATATTTATGCAGCAACAGGATCGGTAGTTCTTTTCTTTATTTCCACCTGTCTTTTGTTCTTGGCCCTGCTTTATGTGTACTTTTTTGTGCCCGAGAGTCTGGCACCAGAGAACATACATAGAGGCTCACGCGTTCGTGAATTCTTTCGCTTTAGTCTTGTCAAGGATCTCGTGCGCACCGCCATCCTGCCGCGTGCCAACTACGATCGTGCTATCATCTGGCTAACCATGATGGCACTTACCATTTCTATCTTCAACATGGAGGGCGAGAACATAGTTAACATCTTGTTCTTGCGCAGACAGTTCGATTGGACCATCATAGATATAAGTCGCTTCAATGCAGCGCGTATTGTAATCCAAATAGTTGGCAGCATTGCCGGAATGATTGTGCTGCGTCGCCTGCTAAAGGTGTCTATTATTAGCATAGCTTTAATTGCACTGGGCGCCTGTGTCTTGGAGAGCACAGTGCGTGCCACAGCCCAATATTGGTGGGAAATGTATCTAGGCATGACGCTGGGCATGATGCGTGGCGTGCTGGGACCCATGTGTCGTGCTATTTTATCCCATGTGGCACCTGCAACGGATGTCGGTGAGTAGCTTACACGTTTGCTGTAAATAATATATTGGGACTAATGCGCTTTTCCCTACAAATAGGCAAGATATTTGCTCTGACCACATCCATGGAAATGGTATCACCACTGGGCGCTGCACCACTCTATGACTTTGTGTACAAAAATACACTCACAACTTATCCGGGTGCATTCAATTTTATAAGTGCAGGACTAAACTTTCTGAGTTTCACTTTAATGGCGTAAGTGCTTGACAAAATCTATATAATTTTGTAAAATCTAATAAATTTGTATCCTTTTCAATTACAGCATCATTTTTGGCATACAAAAATCAATGGACAGCACCACTGCATATAAAGCCATTGGCAGTTAACCAATATTTTATCTGTTTGATTTAGTTCAATTTGCATATCCCATAAATTCAACTCCATTTGATCTTGTGATGTTTAGACAGTTATTAATTAATGTATGGTAGCAAATGCGGATGGGTTTTTTATATCAGTCATTGTTAAGGTGTACATTTGTAAAAGTATTATCAAAATATAACATTATTTGTATATTGTAACACATTTTTGCAATTGTAATTGTATCAATTTGTAACTGCTCATATAAACTAACAATATATATAAGTACTTATCAGGTATTTATATATTGACATGTGTATATATTGTTGCAATATTTATAATGTTTTAAAGAAAAGAACACATAGACCAAATAAATTTTTAATATTAATTACAATCACATTGTTTTCTTTCCATGTTTTATGAAACTTTTTTGCGTTTCACAACTAAAACGTCTCTTTTTACTCCCTGTTCCCATTAAAAATGGGAAAAAGGGAGTTATAAAGTACTGCAAATGTGTGTAACAGACAGAAGGAGGCATTTCCGACTATATAAACCATATATATTCTTGATCAGGATCAACAGCCGAGACGAACTAGCCATGTCCGTCTGTCTGTCCGTCTGTATGAACGCGTCGATCTCAGAGACTATAAGAGCTAGAGACACCAAACTTGGCATGCAGGTTCCTGTATACCATACGCAGATCAAGTTTTTTTCAAATTTCGGATGCACCCCCCCGCACCCACGCAAATCGCAAAAGACTCCCACAGCCACAATTTTAAAGATAAAGCTTTAAGTTTTGGTACACATGTATGTTTAATCAATGTCTTTCGGATGTGTAAATTTCAACACGATCGGATAAATAGCACCAAAGTTATGGAAGAACTTATTTCCCCTGTCTCAGCAGGCAGAAACAACAGTTTGACATGCACTGTGCAAGTTGAGTACGCTGCTTGCTTGTGTTGCCGCTGAACTTCTTGAAATGCAAGTTCGGAGCAGGGAGTCTCATAGTCGGGCACACTCGACTAGAGTATTCTTGCTTGTCTTTCCATGTTTTATGAAACTTTTTTGAGTTTCACATCTAAAACATCTCTTTTTTAATATTTAATCAATACAAACTCAGCAATTGAGAGTTGTATTATACTAACTATATCATCTAACAGCTATAAAAGATATCTATAGAAAATGTGAATTTAAAGACATAATGTATTTATTTACTATTGTCAGTTTATAGTAAAACTATTACATTAGTCATTCTGTGCAGTTTTCTTTCTCAGTTCATCCTATAAAAACAACAAATAATTTATTTTCGAACAAATTACTTTTGTTAAACAAATTATTGTCTGTGTAAAATAGGCATTTAGAAGACATTTCTGACCCCTATATCATCACGATGCATTACTCATAATTGGAAAAAAAAAATTTAAATAATAATATTAATATTCATTTATAAATTCGTTCTACTTGTTAAAATTTATTGCTTAATACAGAAATATCGCATAGGGCATCACATGTACACATAAAATTAGTTATAAATATTTAACTAAACTAAAAGGACTACAAAGGAGCACATCAAAAAGGATCATCTTATTTTAGCACCTTGGCATAGTACGTTTTATGCATAAACTTAATGCGTAGCACACAGCTGCAGAAATATTTCAATAATTAGTATGGACTAAAGTCGAAATTTGAAAAAACTTACGCAATGAACACAAAGGACAGTAAATATAGCCCTGAGCTGACAAAGTTGAACAGTCCGGGATTAAATGACAAAGTGCGCTTGTAGATGAAGGTATAGAGCGGTGCGGCCACTGAAAACAGAAGCAAATTAATAATAATTTATAGCTATTAGTAATTAGCTAGACAAGCTAATAAGTATGTGAACTTACCAAAAGGTGCAAACGATTGTAAAACATTTTTAATTGAAAAAATTTTGCCTGCAAAAAAAACGGATTGGAAATACCCGTTAAACTAAAGTACAGCTGTAATTATAAAAACACCTACCTAAATCGGAGGCGGGCACTATATTCGAGACAATAGTGCGGCACATGGGGCCAGCAATGGAACGGAAGAAACCTAAAATAACTGAAAGATACATGTGCCAGGGCTGCGTGGAGAATCCTCTGGCCAGATGATTGAGTATTTCGGAGAAAAAGGCCAATAATGCCAGCGTAACGACAGACAAGCGAAAGATCTGCAGGAAAGACAAACAAAATGTTAGACATAAAATCTAAAACTCTATATAAAAGATATGCTCACCTTGCGCAGTATGAGGAAACCAATTAGAGCACCTATCATGGGCACCAGATGGCTAACTGTTTCATAGAACGTATAATCCCGCACTGACCAATGGAACTTTTCGCGCACAAACAAATACATGACAGTCATCACACCATCTAAAAAAAACAAACAGAAAGAAAACCTTGTGATGCAAATTCTGAGCAATTGCAGCGTGTTTCACTTACCAAAGACAAAGATGGACAGGCACATGGCCAATGTGACTAGCCAAATGATAGCACGTGCATGATTTTCACGTGGTTTGGTGCAGGTGTTAACCATTTCCTTAATGTGTGTAAAACTAAACAAGCCAGCCCTTTTGGGATCCGGCTTGGATTTGCTTTGCGTCTGCGCTTGTTCCTTGGCTGGCAGCCTTTCCACATATTTGGCCAACAGATCCTCATCCATGGTCATTGAGGGTGTGGCGGGCGTGGGCAGCTCACATTGTGACTTCATGTGTATCTTGGCCGGCAGCCTTTCCACATATTTGGCCAACAGATCCTCATCAATGGTCATTGCCGGCGTGGCAGGCGTGGGCAGCTGTTCAACATGGCTCTTTGCATGGCGCGTGCAGTCGATAGATACGCATTTCAATTGCAAATCAGCGCCTTTTCCGGGCAATTCCTTCTCTCCCTTGGCAGCGGCAGCTGCAGTTGCCTCCTTGGCTTCCTGCTCCTGCCGTATGTGCAGACTTTCCGGCAATATGAATATGACAAAAAGCGTGCCCATGGTGGTAATCAAACCAGAAATGCCAATGGTAACCGCTGCATTAGTGGCAGCATACACAAAACTGGACAAAAGCGAACCGCTGGTCAAGCCAATAAAGAACAGCGACTCCATAAAGATCATTCTGCCAAGTTTAACCAAAGTATTAATCACAATTCTAGCTCAAGACTTGGTTGCATTGTTTACCTATAAGGTCGCGTTTTGGTATCCGTTATGTCCGATATAAAGCAAAGTGCAGCCACTGAGAATACACAATTGCCACCCAGCAATGAATGTGGCACCGCTGCCACAATATACCACCAGGGATTAATCACATAATAGCTGGACAGCTCACAAATCGAAGCAGTTACCAGAAATGATGCAGCGAAACCTACATTAAGTATATATTATATTAGTTACAATAGTACATAGACTCCTATTACATTTGTTTACCAATCATTGAGACAATGAGCAGCGGCTTGCGTCCATAATGATCCGACCATGAGCCAATGAATAGTCCACAAAATGCGGGCACAATGCTTTCCAGCAATGTGCGCGATAGAAATAGATTCGCTACATATGGCTGCAGCTCCGTTTCAATGGCCTACAATAAACAAACAGACTTTAGAAACCCTACAATTTTTTTTACATACATATGTATATCTAGTATATAAAATTCCAACAGTTATCCGCATGTGGGGATAATTTTTTATCATTGGTTCAGTGATTTTTAAACAATTTTGTGATTAAAGCTTTGAATCAAGTTACAAGCCGATCTGATAAAAAAATACAAAAATATTTTACATTCAATTCGACCTAATTTTTCACTCGAGGGCGTTAATTTTGCAACATCAGCTTTAAAATTGAGCTTTAGGAAAAAATATACATATTAATTAGTTTTCCAAAACAATTTTCTGAAAAAGTGAACTTGCAGAGAGGTATTATAATTTTGTCACAAAATGTGTAACGCATTGAAAGAGACGTCTCAGAAAAAAAAAAATTTGTATATTCGTGATTAGCATCAACACCCGAGTCATGTCTGTCTGTGTGTCCGTCTGTTTCTATGCGTTTTTCAAGACTTTGTTCTAGAAATATCTTGATGACACTTGGCACAGATGCTTCTTCTTATTGCAGGTAGTACCTTTAGTTGAATTGGCCAGATCAGACCACTATAACATATAGCTGCCATAGGAACGATCGGTTGAAAATAAGTTTCTGTATGAAAAACTTCTATGTTTTTCAAAATATCTAGACCAAACTCACTAAATCTAAACTAAAGAAAGTTCTACACATGTTGACCAAATTTTATCAAAATCGGATAGCTATATCTTTCAGCTGCCATAAGAACGATCGGTTGAAAAATTAGTTTTTGTATGAAAAAGCTTTTCTGTTTTTCAAGATAACTCAATCAATCTCACGAAACCTAAGTTTAAGGTCATTAAGATCAGATGAGTATATCGTATAACTGCCATAGGAACGATCGGTTAAAAATAAGTTTCTGTATGAAAAACTTTTGTGTTTTTCAAAATATGCAGACCAAACTCACTACTTCTAAATTAAAGATCGTTCTATACATGTTGACCAAGTTTTAACGAAATCGGATAACTATTTCTTACAGCTGCCAAAGGAACAATACGTTGAAAAATTAGTTTTCTATTGCAAATCTTTGCTGCAAGGCTATATATCTTCGGCACGCTGAAGATAACATGTCTTTCTTGTTTTTATTTCAACAAGCTTAAAACTAACCGAATGGAATTTAAACTTTTAACAAACCTTGACTTTTTCCCATTAGTAAACAAAAGTAGAAAAAAAATAGATTCGCAAAGACATTTGAGCAATATACATTTGTCACTTTTAAGTTTGGATAACTTTTGCCATACTGTAAAACGGCTAACCTTCAAGCACTTTTGTTTTCTTGTCTTATCAGCTGGTATAACAGATTTATATAGCACTTAATTTAGATGTAAATATTGCATACCTTTATCTCCACGCTGGCATTTTTATCATCTAGCAATTTGCAATCGCTCTCATTGTAATGAAATATGACCGTGCAAGTCTGATAGATGACCTGATTTCTCAAAATGGTATCTAAACAGAATATATATTTAGAATAAAAACTTAAAACCGAAGTTTTTAGCACTTACTGGATAAAGTGAGCGAGAAGAGCAGCATAAACACAACCGGTTCAATGTAGAACATATGAAATATGCGTTGCCATTGAAAATTCTGGAGACGCTTTAGTGTCAAGGCGTGTGAGACTTTTTCGACCATATTGACGGGTTTGTTGTTGGTTCGAAAATATTATTAAATTCTGTCACAAGTTCAGCTGTTAGCCTTAGCAATTATTTGAATTAATATTAATTAAATTGATATTGTTTGATGTGTTTTTTAATTTTTGAAGCAAGTTGCAATGCCTGCGAGGCATTCAATTGTTTTTAATGACTGTTAACTGATTTGGTTAAGCTTTATTTAATTTATTCGTAGCATGTAGTCACATTGTATGTTTATTAATTAGTTGAAGTCAAGCTTTAACAATGGCAAAATTGACAAAAATAATCACACCGTGCACAGTAGAGTTCAAATTACGTATACATTATATTATTTGTAAATGCCTTTATGTATGCGTATGTATGTAAACATTATCAGTACAATAATTTAGTTTTCATATTAAGTATACGCTCTGCTAGTATTACTAGCTTTGCCACTGGATACTGCAAATAATTCACTGAGGCAATACGAAACCTGCACCGACTGCAACAATTATTTACAATTAGAGTTACGATTCTCGAAATGAGTAGCTACCGTTAAGTCTGTGCGCTTATATAGTGTTTGAAACACAACAACACAACAACAATCTAAATGGGCCACAAAAATATTCCACAACAGTTGTTCATCAAATATATAATATTCTTGTTGTTCAAGTCCGTGTATTCTTACATACATATGTAACACAAGTCGTGTTATATGTCTGCCAGTTTCTCAGTAAATTGCTTTTCCAGTTATTGCACAGATTTTTAATTTTTCTTATTTATTTTTTTGTATTATTAGCGAAGGCCTAGAAGCTTGATACAGCCGCGACAACGTTTCCGATCCGTTTAAATTCAATTTCGCTGCGTTGCGGGCTTAAATAAGTTTTTCGACATTCCCCGCATCACTTCCATAAGTTAGCCATCCAAACTCTTTTGAGCCTCGTTTTTTTATTTTGATTTTTTGCTTTTTATCGGTTTTACAGTTCGTGCAAGTCACAAATGAGTAGCACGAGCCAAGTCCAAGGCCCGTTCCATTCATACATATTCAAATATACATACCTATATACATACATATAAATTTAGCAACAAATAAATCTTGAGATTAGAGCTTCACTCAAATGTGTCAAAAAATTAGCCACTTTTTCACAGATCACCATAAAATCGAAGAATTATTCTGTAACTTTGGGCATGGGGGGGTTTCCAAGTATTAACAAGCATTCATAAATTAATTGATACTCTTGCAAACGG
Source organism: Hirtodrosophila cameraria (assembly GCA_949708635.1). NCBI lineage: Eukaryota > Metazoa > Arthropoda > Insecta > Diptera > Drosophilidae > Hirtodrosophila > Hirtodrosophila cameraria. The sequence goes on along the minus strand of OX453089.1, from coordinate 9,381,450 downwards.
ATAATATATAATTTCATAATCGTGCTGATGAGTTGGGTTGATATAGTCAAATCTATTTCCCAGTTAGTCTCTGCATTTATAATTTGTTATATGCAAATTTTATTGTATAACATAAATAAATTGAAAAGTCATCTATTAGAAGTAAGTTTTTAGTAATCTAACATCCAATAAATTATTATTATTAATTTTACAAATAAAACATTAAATATCAATATGAAATTTCTTAAAAATATACTAAAAATTTTATCTCAATTTACAGTCAGACATACTGATTATGGTGCATCGATTGAATTTTAAAAAAATGCTATCCAAATTCGTTATCTGTGTTTAATTCTAAGATATTTTCACCAAAGTTCTAAAATCTATTCCTGGTCCCCGCTTTTTGAGTTGAAAAATGTATTTTGTTTACATTTTTTGTTATCAACATTTGTATGTGCCCAAAAAATTAAAAATGGTATCACAAATTCGTAATCTGCCCACAATTCTAAGATATTTTCAACAAGGAACCATAGCTCTAACATCAATTCCTATATCAGTATTATAGATATATATATATGTCAATACTGGTTACCAACGTTTTCTAGATTTCGTTATGCTTCGTTGATACACATAAATCTATAATTTTAGTGAGTGTGTAAAAAATGTGACAATTAATTAAAAATTAGCAAACAAAATTAACGCTCAATTTGACATGTAGTTAGCACCACTTATTTTGGATTTTGTTTTTCGGTTTTTTTTGTTTTTTAAATCAAATAATTTTGTTATAAAAAAGATGATCAAGTGACTGCGCACACGCCATTGTCTGGAAATTAACAGCAACTTTTCTGAATGCTGTTATATTAACCCATATACTAGATATATATATTTATATGCAACTTGATGATATTCTAACCGATTTATGATTTTATGTTTCAACTAATTTAATTTTAAATACTTTAATATTCGCATTTAAATAAAAATAAAAACCTGTTGTTTCCGCTATTTGTATTTTCACAAATTGAACAATAAAAATCCCCCCTGTAATTACACAGAAAACGAGAGTTCACACGTTCGTTTTACTATGTGCAAATATGCAAATGAGAAGCCCCGCTATATATGCGGCTATATACTGACCCAACTTTAGCCAATTCTATAATTAATGTGCGAATTCGCCGAATGACTGTCGATTTGCTTCTTTTTTTTCATAACATTAGCAAACTAGCGAAAACTTTACTTAAACACCGGATCGTAGTGCACAGGATTGTTTGTTTTTTTGCGCCAGACAACGCTGTAAAAAAATATAGAAATTATATTTGGAATTAGCACACAAATAATTGCATAAATTTTGTTGATAAATTCGTTACTCACAGCAGCAAAACAATTGCCAGTCCAAACAAATTGGCGCTGATCAGATTAAAGAAACCTGGCACACTGCTCAATGTGAGTGTATAAAATACAATATACAATGTTGATGAGGCAAAAGGTGACAGAGTCTGCAACACGCTGAGCATAGCAAAGATTTTACCTGAAAATAGTATTATAAAGAAACACAACTCAATCAGCAAAGTTTCATTTGTGGCACATAAAGACTATCTAACATTTACATAAAATATTTTCATGACTTTTTGTTAGTGTCGCCACAAGCTGTGCATTATTGCACGTATATATAATTGTCTATAGCCATACGTACCACGCTCATCCGATGGCAAGATATTGGTTATCATAGTGCGACACATGGGATTCACCAGAGATTTGAATACACCCAAGCCAATTGCCAAATAGATTTGCCAGTCAACAAAAGCAAATGCTTTCATTAAACTGCTAGCTGCATGACTCAGCAGCGAGATCAATGCCAACCATAGTATAGCCGATTTGGTGCACTGCAAATACAAATTGTTATTAATTGATATATATCATATATATATATATATATAATAAGTACATCCCACCTTTCGCAGCGACCACAGAAACAGCATGCCTCCAGAACCAGCTACAGCTGGCACCAAAATGCTTACAGATTCGTAGTTGGTGAATTCACGCACTGACCAATTAAATTTGGCTCTCATAAACATATAAAACACCGAGTTGCTGCCATCAGATACAAAAGCCGTCAACAGCAGCACACACATGATCAGCATGAGAATGGAGCGATCTTGATATTCACGACGCCTTCTGCAGCTGTGCCACAAATCCTTAAGCACAAATCCTTCAGATATCTGGCGTTGCTGTAAGCTCTCGGGCAGCAGTGCAGCCATAATAAATAGTGCAAAGAATATGGAGCATGCTGAGATCACAAAGATAGTATATGCATTGCTGGCCTCATAAACATAGCCGGAGGCATAGCTGCCTATGAGCAGCCCTATGTAGATGCATAACTCATAAGCGATCATTCTGAGTGGTTGGAGCAAGTTAAATTTCGTTGGTTTGTGACTTTGAACCGTGTACTCACCTGTAGGATCTCATTTTGCCCGTGGAAACATCGCCAATAAAGCAAATGGCTGCTACGGAGTACGTAACGCTGCTGCCCAGAAAGGATAGCGGTATAATCGTGATGACATATAACCAAGGACTAACCATGCCATGCGATTGCATGGCAACATACGCAATACAGGCTGAAAGCAGATACTGCAGCGCATAGCCTGCTTACCAAATTGATAACTTCATCATTTTGAAAATAACTTCCAGCAATGCTCACCCAAGTAGGAGGCCAGTAGAAGCGGCTTGCGTCCATAGCGATCTGCCAAAGCGCCCACAAATAGACCACAAAAGGCTGGAACAATGCACTCAACCAGCTTGATGGTCAGAAAGACTCGTGCTGCATATGGCTGCACCTCATCTTCAATTCTTTTGGTTTCATTTGTGGCATTCTTTGTGCCCAGCAGCATGCAAACGGCGTCCGAGTAACCAAAACCGTTCGTGCAGCTTTGGTAAATGATTTGAGATTTCAAAATGGTAGCTGAAATATAATATATATATAGAATACATACATATATGTTATACATATAACATCTTATTTTTCATTATCAAGGCTTACATGAGAAATTGTATGCGAATAGCAATATCAATATCATGGGCTCCAACAAAAAAGTTCTCAGTGGAGCACGTTGATCGGCAGCATTTTCTGCTTGCTCAGCATCATCTTCATTAGCTATAACTGGAACATTGGTGGCATTTCCGGATAGGCTTGCCTCACTGCTGCTGTGACTGCTACCCCTTTCGGATTTTTTTCTTTGTTGCCTTGATTTCGCAACCAAGTTTTCATGTGCATGCGGTTCCTCGTCCATCTTTGGTTTGCGACTGAGACTAAGTGTCGATTGCTACTCATTTGGATCGAGTCGAAAGACGCGTAGCTTGAAGATAAAGTACCCCCACACACACACATACACATGTATGTATTGTCTCCATATGTGTATATGCTTGGGGGTTTCCAAGCTCACTCAGCAATAAATATCGTTGTTTGATCCATTTTATGACTCAGCAGCAAACTGTTCGGCGTCCAGCCTCGGTTGTTTATTTTATATATAAGACGTGCCTTATCTGACCGCAAGTTTTTCATTTAAATACTCTTAATTAAAACTTTCCATTATGTAAAGAACACTCTTCTACACTTGTATACATTCTTAGATCTTAGACATTAAGAGCTTTTTTAAATTATGTATTAAAGCATCAACATCTCACCAATTTTTAAATCTTTGGGTTGCATTTTACAAAATCTGTGAGTCACACTTTTAAAGATCTTTATATTTAAATAAAGATATTTGAGCCCTTACCGTGAAAATAAAACGAGTTGTGTATTTTTTTTTTTTTAATTACATATTTTAAAAATAAGCTTTCCGTTATTTAAGTATTTGAATGCAAATTTAACGCCATAAAATGCCTTTGCCAGCAAAATACCAAATTCGATTAGTATGCAAATCTCAATCGATTTGTAAGGCATAATCGATTAATCTCCCACACCTCTAGTTCATAATTTATTTTGAAGTGTTTTTATCAAATGGCTCAACAAAATTCTACAGTGCAAGCTGATGGTTCACACTTTTTTGAAGGTGTTGAAAAACTATTGGAGATTTGGTTCGAGGAAAGCTCAAGTCCTGCCGATGACCTTCGCAATATTGGCCGAAATGAATGGGAGAAGCTGCTTGGCCATGTCAAATGTGAAATAATCAGCTTTAAGAAGAACGAGTACATAGATGCATTTTTACTCAGCGAGAGCAGCATGTTTGTTTCAAAACGTAGATGGATTTTGAAAACATGTGGAACGACAACGCCATTGAAATGCCTTGAACCATTGTTAATGTTGGCCAAATTACAGGGATACTGTGAGATAAGCGATATATTTTATTCCCGAAAAAATTTTACACGTCCTGAAGTGCAGAATTCTCCACACAAGGGATTTTTCGAGGAAGTTAACTATTTAGATACCATCTTTCCAGATGGTAGATCCTACTGTTTGGGTTCTATTAACTTGGAATGTTGGTATCTGTATACTTTTAGTAAACCAGAAGTTAAAGCCTTAACAGATATTGGATTGGAAGTTAATGTGCGTGATAAGGATGCTGATCCAGATCAAACAATTGAAATTCTCATGCAAAATCTTGATACAGATATCATGTCAACATTTAGCAAAAGTAAATTTACCAATGCTCACGATGCTACAATCAGTTCGGGCATTAATCAAATACTGCCCGATATGTTAATTGATGATTTTCTATTTGATCCCTGCGGTTATTCAATGAATGGTATTAATCAGAATGGTGAATATATGACAATACATATAACGCCGGAGGAACAATTCTCATATGTGAGCTTTGAGTGCAACGTCGCATTAAATAACTATACCCAACTGATTAATCAAGTTATCAAAATTTTTAAGCCTGGCAAATTTATAGTAAGCATATTTGCTAATAAATCTTCATTGGCCTACGAAACGATAAAGCAACTGGAGATTGAATATTCAATGTTATCCAATTGGAAACGCACCGACATGCAATGTTGCAACTTTCCAACATACAATCTGCTATTCGCTCAATATTCTCGCAGTATTGAGAATGAGAATTGATAATTATTTTTGATTTCTATCGATCGCTATAATAAGTTTGAAGTTTGTTAATAAAATATCGTTATCGATAACTTATTGTGTTGCGCGAATTTAACATGGACGGCAACAAGGAACTGCAATCGTTGCTATTGCAAACCAAATCTGGCAAACAACTTTCAGAATATCATATTAAATTACTCAAAAAACAAAATATCAACACACCGCATGAATTTGTTACCGCTGAGCATCTACACAAGTTCTTGGCGCTCGGTGTTGATAAGATTGAGCAGATCAAGCGGGAGCTGTTATCATTATTGGTGTGCAGCGTCAAACTTAAGACACTGTACCAGCGTAAGCCATTAAACTATTCAACAGGCATTTTGGAGTAAGCTGAATAAATACTTTAAAGCTAAACATTAAATCATATTCTGTTTTAGACTGGACACATTGCTGGACTCCATTGGACAACCTTTTCGGCCAGGTCGAGTATGGGAGCTTTATGGTGAGACTGGAGTTGGCAAAACCGAACTGCTGCACACATTGGCTGTTAACTTTGTTTGTCAAAACAAACAACAGGTTCTGTTTATAGACTCCAAGCATGACTTTAACAATGAACACATATACGAGATACTACAGGATCGGCAGCTAGACTGTGAAACTACTGAGCGTTGCATGAATGCTATAAATGTTGTTGATGCCACAACAGCGCAGTGTTTGATTGCAACACTAGAAGAGCTGCACAAAACGCTTACGAATCATGTTGGAAGCCATGAGACTGAGTCACGCATTAAACTGGTGCTCGTTGATTCCCTGGCTGCCTGTTTTATGTTATTTCGCAGCAGCCATGAGCGGAATGAGGGACGTCGTTTTCTAACCCAGCTGGCGATGATTGTTCGAAAACTGGCTACCCAGCATGGCATTGCTTTTGTGCTAGGCAATTTGTCGTTCTCCACGGACAAGGAAAGTGAGTGCAACTTGGGCAAGAGTGCTATTTATTATTAAACTAATATAAATGTTATAATGGATCAGGTGCTGGCGTTGATGACGACAACGATGATTGGCTAACTCAAACAGGTTCCGAAACTCAAGAAGATTGCACACTGTTAGGCGAGTACTGGCTCTCAGTTTGCACACTCCGCCTGGCCCTAGAGCTGCCAGAGGAGTCGAACAGCGATGGCATGCGTATGCTTAAGGTGCTCCATAACAACTACGGCGTCAGCGGGGGCAGCTGCTTGCTGCGCATCACAGATGCTGGTGTCATTTAAAATTTAATTAGGCGGTCGATGCTGCTGCTGGTAAGATTTCATAACACGTTTGCCAGGCTCAATGCCATCGCTTAGACCAGGACGCTTGCGTTTGTTAGCTGCATTATTGCTCTTGTTTGGTATAAATGTTGGCGCAGCCGTCTCCACTTTAGCTTCTTGGCTAGCGGATGCCTCCATCGATAAATCGGAATCGTGTGCGTATTGACAACTTGTGCCAAAGCGACAGCGACCCTTTCTATAATTCCAGCAGATTTTCTTGCCATTCTTGAGCTGCAAATGCGCGTCGTTGTTAACCATTTTGACATGTCGTTCCAAGGATGCGGTCTTGTGTAACTCGGCCTCTAAAAATGGATTGCTAAACACATCGCCTGTTCTTTTTGCAGCGGCATTGTCAAGCGCAGCACTCGCACTGGGCAATTTTGGTAGTTGCTGTACTGGCGGCTGGCTGCAATCGATAGTGTTATCAGTATTGTAATCTTTTTGTATATATATAACTATTTACCTTTCTGAACTGTGCGTTTCCTCCTTTTCAGACTCATTGCTGCTGCTTTCCGAATCGGATGAATCGCTATAATCAGCCACAAGCGACATTGTTTATGTTTTGTACAATATTAGACAGTGTGACCGTAGAATTAGAACGCAAAAACACCAAATTAAATATACTAAATTGAAGTTATTCCTGTACTATCGATATCTGTAGTGACGATGCTTATCGATATAAGCAAAATTTAAATCGATCTTAATATGAGTTGGCGCTAAGTTTGAATGCTTAGCATATATTAAACCAGAATTGACAAGATTTTAGAAGTGATCACAGTGCACAGTCCTGCAGGATGCAACACACACAAAATTAGGACGCAGTGGTGGCTTTGTTGTTGTGTGCGCATGATTTTGTGAATTCCTTGCGCTCGTCATTTGACAATGTGTGTGCGAGCAAGCACACGACTTCTGCCTAGCTCACACACATTGCGATTTGCCGAGCGAATTGCTGCATAAGGCAACTGTGCAAATCATAACAAAGCAACAACAAGCAAGCCTCGGTTATCGCTATGTTTTTGAATCGTCCAATATTTTCTGTTCGCCTGGTATTTTTTATATGTTTGTAGTTTGCTTTGGAGAGCAATGCTGATTGCTCGCAACTCTTCTTTGCTAATGCCTATTTTTTCGATTCGTTTCTCACTGCCTATATTTGCTGTTCGTCTGGTATTTGTTAAATGTTTTCTGCAGTTTGATGGTCTTGATTGGGCTTTTGTTTGCTGTTCTGTCGCAGTCGACGTCGACAGCGACGCTGCGATTGCCGAAATCATAAAAACGCAACAACAACAAACCCTTTTGTTTTCGCACCGATTTTGATGTGCTATATTTTCTGGTCGCCTGGTATTGTGCCAATGTTGCGTGTAGCGCAGTAAGTTTAGACAACAATTCAAACAAACCCCATAATTATGCTATAAGACATTTTTAGAACATATTTCATTTTTAATGAGTCCGCTTTAATTCATAATACATATGTATGTATAATCACTTTATGCATGCTTTAGTTAAGGTGTATATGTACGTAGGTATGTATGTATATTCGCTATAAACTAATTATTTATACAATTAATATAAATATAAAAAATTAAACGTTTCGTAGACTTTGTTACAGATTATCAAATATGTTTGTATACAGCCACGTCTCTTTTCTTTTTGACCGTGCAGTGTGTGTGTGTGTGTGTTTAAAAATATGCAAAAATTTTAATACAATAAAGGAAACCAGTACACACGACCGTGCAATAATTTCCGTGGCAATTGAAAGCGTCGTGTAGCCCAAGATAACGTGCGGAAAGCAAAACTACTCATAAAAAGTGCTTAGCTTTAGCCTGATTGTAATAAATAAGTAGACGCTAATCAATAGGCGGGCGTGCTGAAGGATCATCGCGATCCATGGGCGGTGGTGAGGTAAGCACTTCAACGCTTTGCGCTGGTCCTGCGGTGAGGTAGCCCGCCGTCGGGTTGATGCCTAAAATTATGTCATAATTATCAAACTAAATTCTTTCTTATAATTGTAGGACAGGACTTACCAGTCAAATAGCCACGTATGTTTGTGTCTGTAATGAAAAGATCATGGCGCTGATCCTTGAACTCTGCCCACACTGGATGCTTGAGCAATATTTGCGTAACACGATCGCCATAATTGAGATTATGTGTCATGCCCTTGAGCGCAGCGACTATTTGTGCTTTCACCGCGGATGCATTTTCGACAAACTCCAAGCGACTATCCAGTAATCCTAGCAGAAATGGTATAAGACCCACCTCAAGCGATTGGCTGATTAAAGAGTCCTGCGAAGTGTAAGCATTTAAATAACATGTTGAACTTTAGATTGCACTTTGCCACTTACATGTTGATGCTTGAAGAGACGACTCAACGCCTCACATGCCTTCTCAATGCAATCCCAATTCTGTTCCATGCATTTCTTGAGCGGCGCCACGCATTCCGTTTGCGAGATGGCGCTAACACAGAACTGAACAAGGGAGTTGAAGATTTGTTATTGATATACCCTCAATTAAAGGATATCAAACTTACCTCAGATAGCGACAGCTGATGTAATACTGATAGCGTGTTCTTTGGTTGCACCGATAGCAGATTGAACAGTTTGGGTATGTGGCCCAGAACGGGTATATCGTCAGCAAGACTTGGTTGTGAGCGGAGCAGCTCCACTAGCGCCGTTGTCGACAAGTCCAGTACGTCCTGTTCGGTTGAACTCTTGCTAATTTGTTCGACAACAAAGTCCAAGAGATCGGACAGGAATTGCTTGGGCTTGCGCAAAGTCCAGGCTGGATTGCTGACAAACAGACGTAGATAGACGCCGGCAACAACAATCTCATTGGACACAATATCCTTAAGAATTTTGGGATCTTTCCACAAGTGTCTGGGATTTGTCTTTTGATGCTGATAGAAACTATTGCAGGTCTCGGCAACCGCATCGCATACATTCGAACGCGTGCTATCGTTCCAAATTAGCTCCGGATGCTCGTGTATGGACTCAAACAGTTGCACAGATGTTACTGGTGACTCAATCATGGCATCGATGAAGAGCGCAGGCAAAAACTTTGAAATGGTAATGCGCACTTTGGGACCGCTTAGACGATCTGCTGTCATTTTGGCCAGAATTTCGGCACACATTTCGCGTATTTGTGGATTGCGTGAATTGCAAAACATGTCCAGCAAATAGATGACAGCGCCCTTGACTTGCGCCTCCTTGATCATCTCCTGCACGTTCATCAGGCCTGATAACGTCTCTAGCACCTTGACTTGGCTGGCACGTAACTCGGGATCCTTCAATGCAACCAAATAGTTGCCAAGTATCTCACAGGCAGCCACCTCGGAGACGCATTCCTTGTTGCGCGACACCAAAGCAACAACTTCCAGAGCCACAGCCTTCACGTTGGAGTTCTAGAAAACAAATACAACAATTATTCAAAAGACTTTTTAAATCTATGCTAGTTTCCACTTACATCTGTGAATATATTGTTTGCCAAGAAACCAAATATCATATCGAAATTGCCTATGCATTGGATTTCCACCTCAGCATTTGTCTTGATAACCGCAATCAGCGCACGCAGCACCATGGTAATATGCAGCTCCAATTGGGTATCGCTGGCAAAGTCATATTTGCATTGCTGCAGCGAGAGCTGCTGTTCCGCCTGAGCATCCGTTTCCAGCTTCTTGCGGCTCTTGGAGCGATTGTATTCGTTGAGCACCTTGTCAAATGTGTTGCCAGTTTTGCCATCCAACTGTTGCTGCTGCAGCTGGGGATGATTGGGCGCCAGCGTAGGCGTCAGTATGCCGTCGGTGCCCATTTTGGGCACTGTAGCTGTAGTTGGAACAGGTGGAGCTGGCCTATGCTTGGGATGCAAAAACTGATAGGCATGCTTTAAGTAATCCAACAGATCCATTATAAACTGTTTGGGCTGGGAAATCGGATGCGTGGGCATGTCGTTGTAGATGCGTATGAATATGCCGCCAATTTGCAGCTCATCTCTGAAAGGCAGAATTAATTATATTAAAAATGTGTGACAAAAGGAATATGTTTAGACTACGCACTTGTGAGCATCGAACTCGAAGCTGGTTATCAGCTCATAGACTTGTGCAATATCCTCATGCGTCTCCTTGGCGGATGCCAAACGCTGGTGCTCCAGGAAATCCTTGAGCTGCGCACGCGTGCCGTTATCCCAAATCAGATACGGATTGCGTGTATTGGCCGTAAGCAACTTGAGCACCTCGCTGTCCCGTGCGTTGGCCAACTGATTGGCAATGTAACGTGTCAGCAGACGATCCAGCACCTGTTTAATCAACGTATTCTTAGCTTCACCCGTAACAATATACTTTTGTTGTATGGAGCTGTTGCGCGGCTGTTGTTCCAGCTGCTGATCGCTATCTGTGGGCGTGGAGCTAGAGGTATCGCTGCTGACACTGGAGTCCTGCTTTGTAAGCACCGTTTGTTCCTTCTCCTTCTCCTTACCCGTTGTAATTGCCAGCTGTTTGCTCTGCAACGGATTATGCGCATTTTGTGTGTAGGCCGAGTTGGTTGTGGATTGGGAAGGCTTGGGTTTGATGGCAGGCGCTGGCTTGGCTGCTATTGCTGGCGAGTTGGATTCGCTGCCGGTGATGGGCTTATCGCGTAGCTCCATGCTGTAGCCGGCTAAAGCAATGCAGCCTAGTACGGCCATTTTGGCCAGATTGTTAGCCAGTTGCTGCTGATTGGACTTGTCGCTAACTTCCACGCCGCTCTCGTCCAGCGTGTAATCATACTCAAAGATAAATAGCAATAGTGACCACAGCACGCCATTGCGCGACAGATTGCACTGCAGATCATAGTTGTTGGCTGCCAAGCTGGTCACCAGGCTAACCGAGAGCGTATGCTTGAAATAGACAACGCGGCAGACATCAGATAGCAGCTGCGGCAGCTGAATGATCTTCTGTTTGCACTTCTCAAAGTTGCAGGCAACCTCAAAGCAGCGTGTCACATTCGAGATGACCTGATAGTGCAGCGAATCCGGCTTGGAGTCGACGCCAAGTATGGAAACACAACGTGAGTAGGCCTCCAGCAATGCTTCTATACCCTCCTCGCGACGCAGCTCCTCAGCATTTAAGGCCGAGCAGTGAACCGTATGATAACATAGCTCTGAAGCGGCGGTCAACAGTTGCGCTTCCTTGGAGAACAGCTCGTCATCGCGTGTTTCCAGGCGTATAGTCTTGATTAATTGTGGATAGCCAGCATATTTATAAGGGCGCAACACTGCAAGTTAAGGAATATTGATAGATTAATATAGAAATATTGAAGTTCAATGTTTGTCAAGTTGCCTCACCATCGGGATAGCGCTCAAAGAGAATGCTTTGTGTGCGCAATATCAGCACAATATTGTTGGGATCCGGACCGCCAGAACTCCAAACGTTGCGAGAGCACAGAAATTCATAAGCTTGATTGACCTTTTCAAAGATTTCGCGACCATTGGGATTCTTATCCGGATGATACATCTGTGCAAGTTTGTAGTAGCTCTTGCGTATTACGGATTCATCTGGCTTGGGCACTTTGGTCAGATCAATACCCAGATCCTGGTATGCCTGCTGTATGGTCATTTGTGGCGGCTTCTTTTCCACCTCCTTGCGCCAGGCGTCGAGCGTATGCTTGAGCAGCTGCACGGGATCAGTGATGGGCCAATTGGGAAACTTTTGCGTATCACACAAGTGCCGGAGGTAATAGATGTGACAGAACAGCTCATTCTCCAGCTGCGGATAGCTGATAACAGGTATGGCCAGGTACGGATATCTAGCCATCGTGTGACCACGCAAGCGCGGCGTAAAGTCCGCAATATGTGCAGCAATCTTTTCAATGAGCAAACGCCGCATTTCCGAGCTCCATATTACCTCGGGCGTATCAAATTCACCCAAAAAGATTTCGGCAAACTTTTCGGCACTGTAATTCTCCAAGAAACATACCATTGCCTCTGGCAGCAACTGGCCCAGAATACTGCGATGCATAATGCCCGATTGCGAGGTCTACAAAAGTAAATTGAGTATTAAATTTAGTTAAATTTTGTTGAGATAATCAGTTGCTTTACCTCCTCGCTGCGAAAACCTTGCTTCATGTGCGTCATTTTGAGGAAACGGGTGATGGGCAATATGTTGCTGCCGGTGTACATGAGCATAAAGTAGAACACGCCCGTCATATACACCTTGGGCATCTCTGGATTGTCCTCCATTATCTGGCAGAGCAGCGTTGCTACGCGCTCCAGCAGACCCGGATCATGCGTCAGACACACCTGCACAACATGTGGCAGGCAAATGAATTCAGAAAGTTTACGCGACAGTTTGGGTCCGGGTATGAGCACGGCCAAGCCACTCTGAGTGCGACTCGGGAAAAAGCTGGTACACTTGATCAGTATATCAAGTATTTTCGAAGCCAGCTGCGTTTCATCATACAGCGGCGTTCCTTTGGCAATAAGGCACCACTTCAGCTGCGGTATCTGCTGCAGCGAACGCCAACCATCCATGCCAATGGCCCAGCAGCGCGTCTTGGGCGTGATTTGGCCCTTTTGCCAGAGTTCCTTCAGTTCGGAGTAGGTTATTGGTCCCTGACGTTCCGCTTTTTGGCCATCCTTTTCAATATTGTAGTACCAGTCCTTTTCCTCATAGGCAGCCATATTGGGACCCGCTTCGATGACATTGGTTTTGGTGTTCAGTTGTGCGCGACCCTTGTGCAAATGCGCCAATGTAATCAGATCAACCAGGCACTGCACATGATCGATAAGAGCACGACTATTGGACTTTTCCAGCACCAGACAGGATATCAGATTGATTAAAGCATCGCGCATGGATGGCGAAAGGCACTACAAAGTTTGTAATACAAACCAAAAGAGAGAGAGAGTTTATAAATGTTGCATTTATATTGTGTTGCTTGACCTACGCGATCGCTCAGCTGCAGGATGTAGGACATGTCGCTGAACTTTCCAATCTCCTTGTGATAACGTCTGTACACCTTGGCCAATGCTTGCAATGAGAATACCGTCATCTGATCGTCATTGATGCGTTGGCGACACAAAACACGACGATACAAAGCGTTAAAGAGCTCAATGCTGTGTGGAAAATGCTTTTAATTAGCAACAATTTTAATTTACAAGTATTAAAAGTGAGCTACTTACGGATCCTTGACCAAATTTTGCGGCCAGTCATCCTTTTCCAGTATGAGGCGTATGTAGTAATCCCCAATTTTGATTTCTTCGGCCAAGCATTGATAGCTCACTTCAAATTCCTGATAATTCCAGGCCACAATCATCTGACCAGCCAAATCTCGATCGTTCAGGAATTGACGCAGCTCATTCTCCAAGCACATGCGCAGCTCCTCTCGAGTCTACAAGAAGAAAAACTAATTGAGTTTCTGTTATAATGGTATATAGTTATATATGCTAACCTTGTGATTCCAAATTAGGTTGGGCAAACTGTGATCTTTGGCAAAATTATAAAAGAAATAAGGCAAGTTGACAATGGCATCGGAGGTTTTCTTCTTTTGACGTCGATTACGCAGCACAACCGGACGATTCTTCAGCGCCTGGGCGGCACCATCATGTTGCTCGATAAGGTTCATGCCCCAATGTTTGATGCCTTGCAAATGCTTTTCTATCACACTCTTGCGAGTTTTGTTGGAATGTTGAATTGCAAATTTGAGATTATCGCGAAAATTCAATTTGTCCTCCTCTACATCTGTTTCGGGCACGCTGTCCTCTGTTTCCAGAAAGGTCAATAAGCCAGCGGGCTGTAAATTTTAATTGTCAAATAGATAGAATACAAAACAATGACAACATTTATGCGACTCGACTTACGAATATGCGCTTAAACAGTTCCATGGCCTCATCGCTGTCCGTCAGCCAGAGACCAATCAAATGGCGCGACAGCTGACGATGCGTTATCAATGTGGGATCATTGGAGGGCGTGTAGAGTGCCACCAGCAAATGACGACACAATGCCGCCTCATCGAGTGCCAGCGCTTGCATTTGTTGTGCCACATGCAGCTCACCTTCCTCAATTATGGCACGCAGCACCAAGCCCGCACCCTTTACAATTGCCAGAGATGGATGCTGAAACAGCTTGTACAGAAAGCGTCCACGTTCGGCAACCAGCTCGAGCAGTATATCAAACTGCTTGCCATCGGTTGTTTCACTATAAGGCACACACAAAGCAAAGGTCATAAAGTCCAGCATGGCAGACAAGACCAGCGCACCGCTACCGTGGCTCTGCATACAAATAATAATATTATAATCAGTATCAACAACACAATTATAGCCAGAATTTCATACCACATGTGTCGTCCACATGTTAAGCAGCGTTTCCAGAAATGATTTCGATGATAATATGGAAGATTTATTCAGCTGCTCCTGCTTGAGATCATGATCGGTATTCACAGAATGCATCAATGAGTTAATCATGTCAATAGCCGAGTAGGTCACTGCCAGATCCTTGCGACGCAATGCGGCCACAACTTTGGTCCCAATAATCTCACGAAAACTGCAGAAAGAAAATAGATTATTTCAGCTTTTTTAACTAAATCACATGTTACAACTTCTTACCCCGGTAGATTAGTAAAAGCCGCATAACCCACTTTACTGGCCAGCAGACGCGTCAGCGCATGGAATATGGCCTCCAGCTCGGTGTTGGTCAGCTGAGCCGTCGGACTGTCTAGCTCCTTCTGGGCCAAGGATTGCAACGCACTTAGTATGAGCTTCTCCTTGTTCTCCGCAAACAAGCTCTGCAAGAATATGCTTAAATTGTATAAAAGGCTTTAAAATGCTTCGCTTAAGAACACACCTCCTGCGTAACGCTGTAATTTAGACCACTGTGCGGCACATTGGCATTGAAACGTTCAAGGATTTCATGGCGTCTGAGTGGGTTCTGGAAATTGTTAATGACCAAACGCAACAGGCTAGCCTCCGTTTCTTCATCCACGCAGCTATTCAGTGGCACAAAGCGCTTGCCACGCGGCGTATTGCCAATGCGTATGTGCACATCCTGATTGCCACTCGAGCGTACTGCATCCAGCACAGTGGCCAGCAGGGAGTCGCGATCGTTGGTGCTATAACTGCGCACAATGCCATTTTTGTATTCAATGCAAAAACGCTGCAGATTGTCCTTATCGCGCACCAATGCAAATACATCTTCCAGCGGACGTAGCGTACAGACGCTATACGTTTGAGGATCACGCTCCAGTAGGGTAACCTCTGTGAGACAGAGTATGCGCTTCACTGGATCCGGATGACGTGGCGTTATCTTTTGTACTGTGAACTCTGTCATCGATGTTTGGAACTGATCACCGCTGCAAAAGTTAAACAATTAGCTGGTAATTAAATGCCTATTTAGACTTGGGATAAACACTGTACTTGCCTGTACTTGCCAAAACGCTGGCGTTCGAATTGCTCACGGGTTATTTGACTCTTGAGTATTTTGGTTTCAATGCCTAGAAACTGGGAGGAGCGTTGTGCAATGTTCTGAACGATTTCATGATGATTGAGCGCCTTGAACATGTGGAGTCGACTAAAGCCACCGTAGGCCATCACGATGCCATTTTCATAGTCCGAGATGCCTGCTTAAAACGTGCGCGTAAACGAAAAACCAATAAAGATGAGTGCAAAAACATTAAACAGAAAACAAAGCGACACATGTATTAAAAAAATGTGACAAGAACAATAAGACGAGAAACATTGGGACATTAGCTTGGACGATGTTTAACGCACAGCTGGGATTAAGGATTGAAATATGCCTACAGCATATACAAGCCATGCTATAGGTACCTATTATTCCTTCGATATCCTTGTACATATAGCTGGTGAGCACATCGTTTGTGGTGGGATCCAGTTGATCCAAGGAGCAAGGTGTAACCTCCAGCACAGTGGGCAAACTGATGCCCGACCAGTGATACTTGTAGGCATTAAAACGCTGTGGCAATAAAAACGCTGTTAATAATTGCATAAAAATAGAAAATTAATTAAATACCAGAGCATTTTTAGGCTTGTCAGCGAATTCCCTGTAGTATTTCAAAATCGAGCTGAGTATATCGTTGCGATATTCCGAGGAAAGTTTGATCGAATCCAATTTCTTATCTTTCTTTATTGTGAGCACAAATTCATTGGGTATCTGCAAGTAATTCAAACTTAATTAAGTTTTCAGCATATAAACATTTATGTATATCTACTTACACTGTTGGTTTTCGAGGGTGCAGCGGCTACAACATCCGAGTAGGACCAGCGATTTGTCAAATCAAATCTCTCTGGATTGTAGGTGGAGATGCCGGCGGTGCCAATGGAAAGTATACGCTTGTATTTACCCTTCCAGGACGAGTGTTTCGTCACCAGAAAACATTCCAGGTCTACATTCTCCTTAGCCGGCAACATTTTCAAGCTAGAATGTAACCTGTTTGCAAGTAATGTGCATCAACTTCACGCCACTAGATAACAAGCTGCAAGTGATAAGAATTGAAAATTTAAAAAAAAAATTATCATTTGATTTGCCATATACGATTTCAAAGATATTCCTAAACTAATCTTTCTAAAAACTAATCTAGAAGTCGGTTGTTATTTATAAACAACAATAACGCAGAACAAAAATAAAAGCAATCAAAATAAACTATAATCTGATTGGAATGAAAAACTTGAAACGAAAAATTACCCAATTTAAAAAGTTTGATATTCTTATTTGTGTACTTTTAAAGCACTTCTGCAAAGCTTTTGTCAAATTTCGACTAACTGTAAAAGGCACATAGGTGATTCATGACATGGACCACCGTCCAAAAAAAATTCAATTAACTGCTGTTTAATAAATAATCAAAAGAAAAACTGGGCCTGGCACACTTATCAGCTGAGGAGCTGGCGACGCAGCGACCGCGGCCCACCACACAAAACAAAGACCGAAAAGGGGAGTAAACGTGACGGTGACGACGACGGCAGCGAAGACAGCGACGACAATGGAATCCAATCAGAAGCAGCGGCGTAGCTAATTAGCTTAATTGTTTGTTTGTTATTGCACCGCTTGTTTTTGTTGCTTACCTTAAGCATTTATAACATTTCAACTGCATGCAGTTTAGTTTTTCAATTATTGTTTATTGGTGCTACTTAATTTTACTACAACACTATTTGGGATATTTGCAAATTTTGCATTTTTTACAACAGCAGCGCAAGCAATGTGACCGTATGCTGGCAACGTTGAAAATACCAGATATGATATTCCAGCTGAGCCAGGGATACATCGTACATGCATTTATCGTAAGAACTCGAAAAAAAAACATTTTCTGAAATTCAATAAAAATCCATTGGATTCATTTTGACAAAGTTATGGAAGTTCAAAATTTAGGAAGCTCACTTTCTATGGAGCCAAACTAATTTTTCATTTTTAATATGAACTGTTCGATTTTGAACTTACTTAGAAAAATGAAATAGCGTTGTATGCTAATTTCGCTGCTCGCAGTCAATTTAAAGTTTTTTTTTTTTTTTTAATGTTTAATTTTTAAAATTGTTACAGACAAATTTCTTAAAAAAGGTAGGAATATAATTGTTTTTAACTACACTCCGCTTCCAAATAGAATCAATTTTGACAGAGTTAGAGAGGTGAAAATTTATAAAAATCACTGTCAATGCTTTGGTCGCATTTTGAACTATCTCAAAAAAAGTTTTGAAATATCGTTTTATATCAATTTTGATCATTTTGGTCAACTGGATAGCAGTCGGAAAAAGAACAACACAATTGGAGCCAATACCTTTGTAAAAAATTAAAAAAAAAACCTTTTTTTGTGCTTGTTCCCGTTTCCACTTTCGTTAAAATAATCCAAAATTGATTTCCCTTAAATGTTTATATTTTGTCTTTTGGTAGATTTTGCAATTTGAATTCCCTTTCATTTGATCAAGGATCAATTAACTAGACGAGAATTAAAGAAATTTCAGTTCAGTGGAAACTGGAAAAAGCCTGATTATAAAACTTATCTGCCATGGATAATTAAAGCTCTCCAATACAGCTTCCTGTAAGTTCAAATGATGTATAACATTATCGGATGCCCAAACTCCCATAGAATGAAAACGCCTTTGGTTGACTTAATTAGAATTAAAAAGTTTATTTGATTGCGTGCTGACACAAAATGTCTTTCTGCTGTAATCTGTGTTGAATAAAACGTACTTTTATCTAAATGCAAATAAAGATGGCAGAGTTTCTGTATGCAGTATGTATAGTAATATAACATGGATGTACGTAACTCGTATGTATAAAAATTCAAGATAAAAATAACAGTAACAAAAGCAAAACAAACAAAAACAAATAAGACGATTCGTATTTTACAGAAATGTACTCGTACTTAATATGATGCTGCATTATCTCAATCTGAGAGGCTCTAGTAGATATATATATGTATGTATGTATGTTTGTATGATAATGATTATTTAGATAAGTTATGAAAGACGCTATAAATTCACGCACTGCTCCGGCTCTATTCTACAATGTAAGATGGAGCACTGATAAATGTGTATATGGCCAGGTGTTAGACAGGTCCAGAACGGGGCCAGACAAATAATTTGGCATATCTCACACTGAGTATGAATGATAAGAGTTACGATGATAATGTTTATGATAATGACGCTAAGTCTTAGACACACTTTTACATAAATTCTTAAGCGTTCTCTTTAACAACAAAACATGCACATGAAACAGATTTAATTTTAAAGTTGGTCTTGGACGCGTTCAGACTTTGGTGTGTATAAAGCCCAAAATATTGTAATGCTGCTGTTGGCCACGTCAAGTGACAGGTCAGCAGGAACATTTATTTTTCGAATCCGTGCCTGCATCTCCCACATTACTCAGATTGAATTTCTCGGCATCGGACGCATCAGCGGCTATCAGTTTGTCATTGATGAGTATCTGCAGAATGGTAAAAAAAGTAAAAAGTTTAGTTGAGTTATATATGTTATCGATAGTATCGATAGGCTTACTTTATTCACCAATGCACGCGCTGATTCGTCAATGTTAATATTCTCCTTGGCGGAAGTTTCGAACCAGCCGGCAAAACCATTTTCTCGCACATACTCATCCATGCGTTCCGGCTGCGTCACAATGCCTTGTTTCTCCTGATCGCACTGAAATTAAAGCAATCAGGATTAAGCTTAACAAAAGATGAAAAGTATAAGAGTTAACTCACTTTATTGGCCAACAGTATGCATGGTATGGGACTGCCATCTGGCAGCTGTACCTTCGAATCCAGATCCTCCTTCCATTTGCTAACACAATCAAATGTGCCGCTGCGTGTCACATCAAAGACAATGAATGCTCCAACGGCTTCCTTATAATACACACGCGTCATATTGCCAAAACGCTCCTGTCCGGCAATATCCCAGAGCTGTAGTCGGACTATCGTATTGGTATCCCAGTGTAGCACCTTTAGTGCAAAGTCCACACCAATGGTGGCACGATAGTTCTGGCTAAAGAATTGATGCACATAGCGCTTGATGAAGGATGTTTTGCCAGTGCCAAGCTCTCCGATGACTAGAATCTTGTAGAGATGTTCTCGTTTCTCGCTGCTGGGCGCCATAATGGTCTGCAATGTGATTTAATCAAGTTGTTTTGTATTAGAACTGGCCGACAATGCAAAACTATTAAGATTATCTAGTTTTTGTAGATATTTTATAATCGATACTCTATATATGCAGGAGAAGTCGTTCGAAAAGTGGCTTAACTTTTGAGATTTACACATTCCTATATGTTTTACGTAATTTTAATTATACTTTTTGTTTCCATTTTTGTAAGTTGTTTTGTAGTCGATACTATCGATATGCATCGATTAAACCATCGGTAAAGTGTTTTACTTTTACATTATTCACATTTTTACATGTTTTATGTTATTTTAGTTATGTTTTTTGTTAACGTGTTTTGTCGATACTATCGATAGTTTAAGCTATAGCTATCGTAGCTATTTTATAATCGATATTATCGATGTACATGGTTAAATCACTCGATAAATTGGTTTTACTTGTAAAATATATATATATATATATTCCTATATGTTTTTCGTAATTCTATGCGATCGATATTTCAAATGATCACTAACGTAGTTGTTCGATAATCGATACTATCGATATATATCGATAAGTCCACCGATAAATTGTTTTACTCATACGTTATATACTTATAATTTAAATTATGTTTGTTATCAAAGAATTTTTTGGATATATCGATAGTTTAAATTATCACTATCGTAGTCATTTTAAAATCGATACTATCGATAAATCTGGCGATAAATTGTTTAACACACATTCCTATACATATATTTAACCACATTTTAATTATTGTCTTGGTTTACGAATTTGATCGATACTATCGATATTTTTAGCTATCGCAATCGAAATTATAGAATCGTGGCACTATAAATAGGTTTTCAACACTAGTTTAAGTGACTGTGACCAGTTGAATGACACTGCACCGCACACACACACACACACATAACACCTGGGCACAATTGGCATAAATTGAAAGGGGGACAGGGGCATAACAATAGTCATGCGATAGACGAGGGCAACATGACACTTAAAGGGCTTCGCTGGTAAATTGACAGGGTAAATGTGAATGCAATTGAGATACTCGCAACACTTGCGACACTTGCAACACTTGGGACACCTTACCGGTTCCATTTCCTGATCCATGGTCAAATCACCAAAGGCCGGCATGGGCTTTGCCTGCTCGCTTGGCTCACCCTGCTCCGATTGCGAGTCGTTCTCGTTGAACTCGGAGTACTCGCTGGCCACTGAATGATAGCGCAGTGTCTCCCGCCTGCCCTCGATGCTATCGTGATCGCTGAGCTGCTGCTGCTGGGCAAAGCTTTGACGGCGTAAGCTGGAATCACTTGGTTCCTCACTGGAGCTGGGCTGCTGTGTGGCTGCTGCGGCTAAGGCAGCTTCATAGGCATCCGCGGCAGGACCACGCACAGCGCTGCCAACGGCAAAGCGCACCTGTGGTGTGGCGTTCGATGTATCTGTGCGATCCTGGCCAGCAGCGTGCGCACTTTCCGCTAAGGATACGGCGTCGGTTTGCTCCTCCACGTCGCTTAAAGTCAAGGAGACAATTGTTGTGCTAATGGGCGGTGGTGATGGCGGCGGATATGTGGGCGGCAGTGCGTCTGGACTTGGTGGCGTCTCTAGCGCCAATACTGTGCTCGCCTGGTTGGCCGTTGTGCCGGTAATGAGTCTGGTCAGGCGATGTCCGCGCTGCTGCTGCTCTTGCATCAATTGCCTCTCTTTGCGGCTGGGGAGGCTTCTGCTGCTGCTGCTCAACTTGCGCACTGCTCCACTGCTGGTGGCGTACTGAACTGAGCTGTTGCCACTGAGGACGCCGCTGCTGCTGGCACTCGCCCGGCTTGGCTTCGCTGGCGCACGCTCGCGTGGCGGCGTGTCTCGTGTGCTCTCAGTGATAACGATTTTCTCCTCCAAAGCTGCTGGCGTTGCGGTTGCGGGTGGCGGTGTTGTTGTTGTTGCTGTTGTTGTTGCTGTCGTGGTTTTAGTTGCTGCTTTTAGCTTCTTCTTCTGGGCAGCCGGCTCTTTGGATACCTTGGCCACAATTAGCTTTGTCGTTCGACTGCTGCTCTTTGTATCTTTTGTCGTCAACGTTGTCGTTGTGGTTGTTGACTTTCCGGCTGCTGTCGCTGTTGCTATTGCTGCTGTTGCTGTCGTTGTTGTTGTTGTTGTCGTTGCTGCTGTTGGTATCGGTGTCAGGTAATCCGTTTCGCTTGTTGCGCTCTGCGTTTGGTTTTTGCTTTTGCTTTTGCTTTTGGATTTAGCTTTGCCTTTGACCGGCTCCACTTTCTTACCGCTTATTGTTATCTTCAACGTGCTGCTGCTGCTTGTTGTTGGCAGCGCAGCGTCCAGCTGCAAGCGTTCCCGACTGCTGCTTAGTACGCTGATGTCATCACTGGTTGCCAGGCTATGTGGTCGCACCTTGGACTTCTTGAGACTGCCCAGCAGCAGGCGGCGTGTTAGGCTCTTTTTCTTGTTGGCTTTAAGGCTATCGTTACTAATGTCGCCAATGCTGGTCAAATCTTCTGCTGCGCCACTAGTCACCAGCTGCTCCTCGCTTTTTTGCTTGTCCTTGAGCAGTAGTTGGCTCTCGGGCTGCTTTTTACTCTTTGGCTTGGACAGACTGCGAAAGGCGGCGGAGAAACGCGAGCGTGTTTTCAGTTTTGCATGTGGCTGCTCCTCTAGCTGATCCTGCTGTTGTTGTTGCCGCTGCTCTTGATCCTGCTGCAGCTGAAAACCTGATGCTGCTGCAGAAAGTTCCAATTGTGCCTCTTTCTCTTTTGTTGGTGTGGTTTTGCTTGCTTGGATTTCAGCGTTTTGCATATTATAAGCACTTTAGGAAGGGAGATGTCAAGGGAAGTGGATTGGTTTGGATGCGGATTCTTTGGTTTCGCGGTTTGATTGCCCTTTTGTGGTGTTTGCTGCTCTACTTTGTTCAAATCAAAGCAACGCCAAATGGCAGCTATATAGGGCTTCCATTGTGTATTAGAGTGAACGCTCAGCGTGTTGCATTTAAAATATGAAATATAATAAAAGTGTTAACAAGTATCCTGCAGCCGGGTTTGCTTGCCAAAAAGATACCCTTTAAAAAACTAAAACTAAGCGACCGCAACGAGCACAAAACAAACGCGCACTGAAATTTGAAATGTTACCGACTGCGTTTATATAAATTTTTTGCAACGCCTCAGGGCACGCCTTCTACCGCCCCGTTGTGGTAAGGCCCCAAAACGGTTTTACATTACAGCCACCCCCACCCCCACTCTCCTAAACCCTAACCAAAATGCCGCTCACCAACACTGTCCAGCTTGCGAAATGTGCGTGAGAGCCGACGCTTTTGAATGTGACAGCCCAGACTGTTGGCAGCTGCTTATCAATCGTTTTTTTTGAGGCACAAAGAATCTGCTCTGATCTTAGCCAGCTGCTCAATGAAATCGCCTGTTGACGTACTTGCTTCCAAATAGCTGTAACAGTTGTCATTAGGCTCAAGGTCGTCCATCAATTTGATAGCCCGCCAATGCATCAATGGCAGCTGCAGTCATCCAACGAGTCCAACGAGGCGTGCAACTGATCTGTCCAGCTTGTGGCTGACAACTGGCTATGCCTGACCTGTGCCTGCCTGGTTCACATTGGCTTCCAAAATCATTGAGGCAGCAAAATTGAACGACACACGCACTTCGCTGGCTTCCTTTTTGCGCTGAGGATTTGCACGTCAGCGTGTCAAAGAGTCATCAGCTCATCAGTTAAAGAATCATCGTTGGCTTATGTGGGGGAGTTGGCGCTGAGTAGCTAGTGGGTGGGTTGGTTGGGTAGGTGGTGGCTTCAGGCTGCTTACCGATTGGAGATGGCCGCGTGTCTAATTTTCCAAAAAGTCACAAAGACTAGGCCTTTTTCAAAAACAACCATTTCAGCCCTTTCTTAACTCCTTGTATTCAATAAATTTTTTTCAAATATTTCATTATAAAATTGTCCAATTTTATGTAACAGGCAAAAGAAGCGGGTTCAATCCTTTGGAGTATCAGCATCAATGGTCAAGTTGATCCAGAGAAGTCAGTTCGTTTTGATATACAAAATTTAAGCTTTTTTTTGATCGCAAGCTTTTTGGATTATCAATTGTAAAAGTTTTCAAAAGAGCAAACGTTTTTCGATAAACTATTTTCCATAATGCGAATCAGACGAAAGCTACAGATCGATGTGTGTGTGTGTGTATGTGTGTGTGTGATTGTGTTCGTGTTTGTATTAGTATCATAGCTGGTTCAAAGATTTGCTTGTTGATTTCTGATCTGGGTACAGGGAATGAATTATTCGAGTGCGCTTGCACTGATCTTTGTTTTGAAAATGTAGATTTTTATTGCATATTTCATTGTTTCTATTTATAACAGAACAGACAGAAAAGCGAGAGGTAGATATAGACGTTGCATAACATTTGTACGGCAAATATATGCAAACAAAATTAAGAACTCAAATTTTTGGAATTTTTTTTTTATATTTGCAAAGTTAAGTTAAGTTGCACCATATTCTGTAAAAGAAATAGGACCAAACGATTCTAAGAATTTCTTGATAAAAGCAAAAATATGCGTGGCGTGACGTTACAAAAAAACAGAAGTGTATTTTGGCTTGGATTACAAAATTGCAAAATTATGAATTGACCAAGATTTATTTTACAAGACTTTTTTTATCATGATTTGAAATAAAACAAGTTACTTTTGTTGTTAAGTATCAGCTCATTTGATAAAGAAAATTTTAAAACGAACAAAATTAGAGCAAAAAGCTTTTTTACCAGATTCTTCCTGAAAGCAAACATGTGTTAAACTGTATCTGAGCTCGTGTCACGAAATAGAACACGACAAGGTCGCAGCACTAATACCACGCTGTCACAGATTCGAAAAAGCAGCTGTAGTACTTGTATATATAGAATTACGTTTATTACAAAACGTGGTAAGCCACAATAAAGACATATCGCATATATACAATTACAATACAAGCTAATAGAAATAATCAAATGGTCGAATTGGCAACTACAAATAGTTCGCTTTATATGTACATATATTTATTATGTATGTGGATAGAGATGCGGAAGTCTAAGCTGATGTCATGTCAGTCTTACTATTTATTTAAAGCATATCACTTAATCTATACTATATCAATTGTAATAAATCAAAAACAAATGCCTGCGATTGTTGCTAGCAGGTTTTGCGGTTCCAAAAAGGTAGAAAGATTCTAGTTTGTTATTAGAATGTAATATATATGCTAAGAACACTTTGATATATTAAAAACTTTTATGCTTTCCTTAAGATGAGGCCCGAAATATGCTCAGAAATTTAAGCTAGGAGTTAAGATATATACCTTTTTCCGAACATTTTCTCATACAAAAAACTTAATTTTCAACGGATTTTGATCAAGTTTGACCAACTTAAAAATGGTTTTATAAAACCAGCAATTACTGAGTTTAATTGCGATATCTGTTAATACTTTCTAGAGTTGTAGACTTCTTTTTCAAAGCGTTACACATTTTGTGACAAAAATGCAAGACTCTCTCTCACAAAAAAAAAAATGCAATTGCATAGTTCGTTAGACTGTTCTTTTTGATACATGTATGTATCGTACTTATGTATGTAAAACTGATTGCGTATTTTCAACCTACCATGACCAACGAATTACATTTGCATTCATATGCATAAGCTTGTTTACCATTGGAATACACGGACTTTAACTTCTTATGAAAATTTGCACCTGTCTATAATAATGCACAAGTTGATTTTCGTGTGCCGTAAACCGCAAACTAGTCGTAAAGCGTGAAAGTCTGATTCCAGACGTCGTTTAAAGCACAGTTTTCAAAAAACAAAAAAAATGAGCTGTCCCCTTGCAGTTTTCAGGAGGCCGCCAGCGGGTAAATCCTTGCTTGCAACTGCATGTTGAATGAATTTCTCTATGCGAATTCAATATTTTAGATCCTGTTGGAAAAAATTGGCCACTGATGGAATCACCTTGGGCTATTACGTTAATCGTAGCGGGTTATTTACTTTTCGTATTGAAATTGGGAAAGAAATTTATGGAAAATCGACAGCCATATAATTTGAAAAATGTGATAATCATGTACAATGTGTTTCAAGTGTTATACAATGCGACCTTTGTCTATTTTGTAAGTATTTATTATATATACAAATTGAGTTTTTACCTAATATTATTACTTGTTTTTTATAGAATGTGTATTATTGCTACATCAAACCGATTTATGACTGGCGTTGCTTGGATGCTCATCCATTAGATCATCCCTACAAGAATATTGAACGCTATGTTTCCTATGCCTACTTCATCAACAAGGTATCCGATCTTATGGATACCGTCTTCTTTGTGCTGCGCAAGAGATACAAACAGATTACAGTGCTCCATGTATATCATCATGTAATGATGGTTTTATCCACATATTGGGTAATACGTATTTATGGGTACGGTGGTCAATACTGGATAATGACACAGTTCAACGCCATAGTACATGTGGTTATGTATTTGTACTATCTGATCTCTGCAATGAATCCGGGCTTAAGTGGCAGATGGAAGAAGTTTATTACAAGACTTCAGTTAGTTCAATTCGTTGTATTGTTTATGCAATCAGTTTTGGTTTTAGTACTAAATCCAAGTTGTACATTTCCAAAATTTCTACAGTATATGCAACTGTTTCAAGCTACAGTAATGATAGTCATGTTTTCCAACTTTTATATTCAGGCGTACGTAAAACCAAAACAAAAGAAGTTGTAAGAGTTATTTGTTTAAACTGTGATATAACTGTCTTTTAAAATGCTGTTTGTTTATGGTTGTTTGTTGGCTTATTAATAAATAAAATACATCCTTTTTTTGTTTTAGAAGGTTGTTCAATCCTGTTCTTTTTTAATTCCTTACAAAGATTTTAGTAATTTTCACTAAATCTCGTTTTAAATATTTAAAACCCGTAGGCAAATAAAAACCGAAAGCATTAGAATTTCACTTTCAAGCAAACCACAAATTCTTTTGTGCTGCAAATGTTTGCACGCAATCGACAAAAGGCAAAAAGGAAGCTTGCAAAACTCCGTTTCTGAGTCCTCAGCTAAGGATACATGGGCATGTGAAGCATTTTGTGTTAAGCGTTGCAATTACCAACGACCTCATTCCAAACAAAAGCCACACGAATAGCTTTGGCGTTGATGTGTATCGTTGCAAGTGAAGTTTCATTTGAGTTGCCCTCAGACAACATACTGCTTATTAGAAATAGAAATAGAAATAGTTGCATACAGCTCACAAAACGTTGGCATCTCGTGATTTAAAGCTGATTTGTTGATTCCTAATCCTAAAGCAAATTACCATAAAGCACATGCATGTTCAAGTCAAAACAGAAAACTGTTTTCAAGCAGACCTAAATACAGTTTGACAGCTGTGTTTTTTTACTACACGTTGAAGCCTAATAACAGACATCGTGCAATTCGTGCAATTTAAAATTTTGGAAAAACAACTTGCCATACAAGTTATACGTTCACATATGTAAACCTTATTTATGGACGGCTAATTCAATTTTAACAACAAAATTTGGCCCATTAAAGTATGCAATAGTTTTTTTTAACTCGTTATGAAAAAAGTATGCAATGCTTTAAAGACGCCTCTTTGATTTTCCTGGCATTGATTGTTTCTTGTTTTAAAAAACATATTCGAAATGGAAAATTGAAAATTAAAATAAATCAAATGTAGAAAAAATGGGCTCTGCGAAAAAAAAGCACCCAAAAAAAATTATATTAATCCCCAAAATTAAACGACAACTACGAAATTTCATCCAATTTGCTGTGTTATTTTGGGGCCTTATTTCATGCTATGCTATTTAATTTTTGAAATTTGGGATCTTTTTTTTCATTTTCTCTTTTGGGCCCTTATTTCATTGGCTTCTTTTTCCTACAGCCGCAAAAATGTTGTGTCAAATATAAAACAGGGCCTCCTGTGCGCCACATTGTCATTGATATAATAATAATAAGTTACTTAACTATATCCAGCTCAGTTTTTCATTTCGATTTCGACAACTTTGATTGGAATCGATTTGTAGAACAGGCCTGAATATTCAGCATATTTTTAAGCCCGAAATTTCATACATATGCCCTAATTTTAAGACTTTGCTCAAAGCTGGTGTTCAATAACGTTTAAATTTCATTATTTTTCATTATCAGCAAAAATTGGTATTTATTGAGCATGATATAAAACGACATGCAAATTATGACATGGCATTAGGAGGATTGAAACTGAGCAGAAAAAGCTTATGTATACCTTTTTTATTTCTTAAGATATCTGAACTAAACTTAGCAATACCAATACAAATTTGATCAAAATGGATGCAATATGTCTCAAAGAAACAAACTTTCGAAAACTAATTGTTTATGAAAAAACTTATACAAATATAGCTTTGATTTAAATAATTCCACGAAATTTATGCAAGTTTTAGTTATTACATTTCTATCGCCGGATGTATGAAAAAAAAACTATTGAAGTCCCAACAGATCTGAGATACTTTCAAAACGTGACCTTGCAAATGGCAATATGAATTCATTCATGTTAGTAAACAAGATATTGAATATGCACCTTAGCTGCGCCAAGCTGCACCTTGCGTGCTGTTTTCAATAATCTCGCAAAGCAAAGTTGATTGTTATTGTTTATCAGCTGAAGCAGTAATTAAAATGTTAATGTAATCACAATCACAGCAAAAACAACAACAACAAAAACAACCACAACAACGACAACAAAATGCGACCACAAAGTGCATTGGCTTGAGGGCGACGATGCGCAAAGTGCGAAAGAGATTATGTCAAAATGTGCACATGAAGCTCAGCTCAGCTATATATATATATATACGATGTATATATATGTACATATATACGATGTACAATGATTTTATATGCGTACGATTACTCAATGAACTGAATTCAATTCAATTCAATTGTATATGCATTGCTCGTATCGCACTTCAAAGTCTGTTAATGATATCAGTTGGTATCTTATCTATTAACAGTCAATGTCGAGTCATCGCAGCAACAACAAAACTATGATTAGATTGTCTTTTAAGCTAGCACAAAAATGCAGTGTGGCCTATTCAAAAATGATTCACAAATTGTTCGAATTTAGCGGCAAAATGCCAACAATTTTTAATTACAAACATTAATTAAGGCAAGTCGTTCTATTCGATATCCCCAACGTCTTCCTCCGCCCACACGCACACTTTCCCTTCGCACAATAATTGACCTTAAAACGTGACGTTGAACATTGTGAAAACGGTAGCAAGTAGCCGTTGACGCTGACGATGACGTCGACGTTGACGTTAACGTTGGGCTCTGCCCAAGTTAGTTCTCATAACCCATAAAGACAAAGCATATCTAAATAGCAATCGTTTAAGTATCTGAAACACACCCACACACATACATACACACACTCCAAAACAGCTCGTGAATGTTGTGTATATAAAGTGTATATATGTATATATTTATATATAAATAAATCTATATATATATATATATATATATCGAGAGTGAAATTCCATTGGTTACAACACGTGCCTCCGTCCAGCGAGACGTTGTGAATACCGCCTGACTGGGCATTTCTATAAATTAGAGCTGGCTCGATGCAATCGGAACTAGTTTGAATGAGCGGCTCTTTAAATTCAACTATTGAACTATATTTTCGATTATATATTTCCTTTAATTCGTTAGGTTTATTTTCTTTTCCGTTTTTAGCTCAGTAGTTTCAATTTTCCATTTTCGATTGAAATTCGTTAAACAAATAAGTTGTAAAATTGTCAAAAGTTTAAACTTTTTTAAATGTGGCAACAATTTGCAATTTTATTGGAACCTAAAAGGAACGATTAGTTCTTTTATTTGCAAAGAAACTTAAGAATCGATTAGTTGTTTTATTCCAAAGGAACTTAAGAAACGACTTGTTCTTTATCCGAAATGAAACTAAAGGAACGATTAGTTATTTAATTCGCAAATGAACTTAACAAACGATTAGTTCTTTTATCCGTAAAGGAACTTGAGAAACAATTAGTTCTTTTATTCGCAAAGGAACTTAAGAAACGATTAGTTTTTTATCCGAAATTAAACTAAAGGAACGATTAGTTATCTTATTCTGGAGGAACTTAAGGAATGATTAGTTTCTTTATCCGAAAAGGAACTAAAGGAAGTAAAACAAAGAAAAGTTCTTATATCAGAAAATGAACTACTAAACTATATCCGCAAATGGGACTAGAAAGCCCAACTCTAGTCTAAATGCGACATTGATTTTATTATTGCGTTGATTATATAAACTTTATATGGTCTCAAATGAGGCAATTATTTAGATTTCATTTCCTTTTAATTGGTGTGTTAATAGTGGAATTTTCATAAACATGTTTGCGTATGACATCAATATTGGAAATACTTATAAATCTGATTTTCTTGGTACTTGGTATTAACATATAATGTTAAATTATTGTCATTGAATGAAGAAAAGTGTTCAGTTTGATGACTAACTACCTTAAGTTTTCCACAACTGCAAAAGGTCTGTTAAACTATATGTTTATTTAGTTGTAAAAAATTCCAGTTGTCGCAATTTTTAGTTGGATTTTAAGCAGCTGTTCCATTTGCATTTTCAGCTGTGCAGCTTTAAAACAGTTCAAGTTTTTACTGAACTGACCATGACTTCAAAATGTTTGAATACTTAATGACTATCAATAACAAACAATATACATATATGTATATATGACAATAATTGTGGTGGACAATTGAGCTATTGGGGCTACAACAACAACAACAATATGAATAACAAATATGTGACACAGCAATATGAGTTTTATTGCAAAACATCATAAGTTTGATATTTTTCGACATTTTGCATTTAACACTGGTTTTAAACAATATTAACATAGTTCGAGTGTAGTTGAATAAGTGTATTCTGGTAAACACACTTATTTTCAGTTATAAATCAAAAATAAAACAAGTAAGAACGTTGCAGTCGAGTTCTCCCGACTGCGATATGCTCTGTTTTCTGTACGTTTAATAAATTACATTTTTTGCAAAGACTACTTATATACTTAAAACTATCCTTAAACTTTGGTAAAATGAGTTTGGTTGAGGTATTTTGAAAAACAATAAAGTTTTTCATACAAAAACTTATTTTCAACCGATTGTTAATATGGCACCTATAAGATATAGTCGTCCGGTTTTGATGAAATTTTGTAGACATTTGTGAAAAGAGCTTAAGCTTAGGCATAGTGAGTTTGGACGTGTTATTTTGAAGAACAAAAAATGTTTTCATACAAAAGCTTGTTTTCAACTGATTGTTCCTATGGCTGGTATAAGATATAGTGGTCCGATTTCGATGAAATTTTGTAAACACGCGTGAAAAGTGCTTAAACTTAGGCATAGTGAGTTTGGTCGAGTTAGTTTGAAAGACAAAAAAGTTTTTCATACAAAATCTTATTTTTCAACCGATCGTTCCTATGGCAGCCTAACATAGTGGTCTGATCTGGCCGATCTTAACACTTTGTCTGCCCATGGTATATACCTACATGTAAACCAAGTTTGTTTGCTCTAACTTTAAAACTGTGCAAAAAAAACTGCGTTCATAGAGACAGACGGACAGACGGACATTTCCCAAACCAAATATTCTCTTTTTTTCCATTTTGGAAAACAGAGTATAAAAACATTTACACAATTCTAACGTAAGTGTTTTGTGATAAACACACTAAAACTGAAACTTGTATAAAAAACAATACAAAACTATAAAAAAAATCGTTTTAATTGCTCCCTTGGTTGCTTATTATTAAACATTCTAATGAAATTACTTAAAAACAAATGTTTTATGCGGGTTTTTATCAACTGCACAGCTCAATAAATCATTTCAATACTTTTTTTCAGCTTTTTAATAATTCAAATTTTTTGGATTTTTATTCTAAAATAAATAAAAAATGGAGAAAACTCTTTTAACTATATGAAACAAAACATAAAGTGGGATAATGTTTGCTAATTTAATGTATTACAAACTTCAATTCTAATTCGAGAAAGATTCGAATTTCAGAGAATTCTAATTTGTAAGCTTCTACTGTACTTATTATAAAAGCTAACCAAAACTTGATGTTTTAGACAACTGTTAGTTGTTTAATACACATTGAACTGCCCTCGCACAGCTGGACTCTGGAGATACTCACACCGTTATAAAGATATCCATTATTCCGATTGATATCCATGTTGGTGCGTCCCGCAGGCATATCCGCTATGATGAGCGCCTCAACAGCGCTGAGATCAATTTGTGGCTTCCGTTCGACGTAAGCTGGCGTCAGGCTGCGCAGCGAGTAGTGGGAGGAGTGGGTGGAGTCGGTGTCCAAATGCTGTTCCAATCCAAGTAACGGTGACTTCTTGGCACTTAGGCTGCCCAGGGAAACGGCGCTAAGCGGCTGATGCTTGTGCTCCACCGGCCAGGTCTGCTTGCAGCTGGAGCCGAGATTGTAGGCGTATTGGCAACGCAGGCAGGCGCAGCAGCTGCTGCTGCTGGTGTTGATAGTGTTGGTGTCGATTTGGTCGCTCGACTTGGATTTCGACACAGGCGCCGTGAGCAGGCTGAGTTCAGCTAGGGAGTCGCTAAGATTGCGGCGTCCAGCGGAGGAGGAGACAACGCTGCAGCGTATAACGCCGGTTGCCATGCAGCGGTTGGGGTTGGGGGGGTTGCTCTTGCTCTTTAGACTTTGACAAATTGTTGCTATTGTTGATACTGTGTTTTATCACTTTGTTTGCCTGCCAGTCAAGGTCATTCGCACGCGCTTTATCTATGTATGCGTGTGTCTGTTTCAGTTTCTTTTTCAGTTTTTGTTTCAGTTTCAGTTTCTTTTTCAGTTTCTATTTCAGTTTTTGTTTCAATTACTTTTCAGTTTTTGTTTCAGATTCTGTCACTGTTTATTTCGGTTGATTGACAAGTGTTTTGTTTAAATAATGCCTCACAAATTCTTATTTCTTACTAGCTATCTCTATCTAACTCTCTATCTGTGAACTTTAATGGCACAGCAACATGTGGTTGTTCTATTGTTCTCTTTATCTCGAGCTTTGTTTAAACGTTAAACGGTAATTAAAGCTTGCACTTGAACTTTTGTTGCTATCAACAACAAAAATTGCAAACATTTCTTTTTGAAAGCACTTTAAATCTTAAGCTTATTGAACTCGGTTTATTGAACTCGCAATTTGGCCAGTTGTTGCACTTTTTGTTGTTGTTGACCAACGCCAAATGTCAAGTTAGGTAAATATTGAAAACTGGTTTTTTTGCCCAAGAAATAGAGCACAAATTAAAGCCAACTGACATTTAACATTCACTTGCTTGTCGCGTATTATTGCATAAGATTTTAATTGTTATAATTGTTTGTTATTCCTTGGTTTTAATTTCATATCACGAATTTTAAGTTCACACAGACATACTCGCTTTATTTAACTTTAGACAAAAACAAAACAAGCGCTGCACGTCCGCACGCCAATGCATTCAATTGTAAACTGAACGAAAGCTTTTGCCAGAGCTTTGCATAACCGAAACGGTTATTCGAATAACCGTTAAAGCGTTTAAGCAGACGCATGCCACTTTGCCTGCTCAAAGAGCACCGAAATATTTCCCTTAAAAACTTAAAGCTTTTCATTTGTTAACTGAAACTTTTTGCATTTAAAAAATATAAATTTATTAAAATTGCAAAAGCTGTTTTAAATAAAAAGACGACTCGGAGTATGCAATTAAAAGTTGTCGAATTTACACTGAAATATTTAGGCGAGCTTTTAAATCTTTCAGAGTAGGTTTTTATTCATGAATTTAAACATTAATTTCAATATTCAGCGAATGTTGGTCTGTTCCGATTCCATAGAAAGTTCTGAAAAAGTATACCAATTTATCTTACAAAAAGAAGAACGAAAACAGGAACACAAAATCAAAAAAGATTAGAAATGAAAAGTTATCGATAATGATAGTCCAAAACTAAAGCTTATTTAAGCTTTTCCTACAAAGAAAACCATTTTATTGCCATCTTTTTTAACATTTTGTTGTCAATAGTCATTTACTATATACCAAAACATATAAAATTTTAATATATTATAGTTTTTTCATCGATATCACTAAAGAATCATAATTATTAAACTTCTTTCTTTCAATCAACAACTTTAAAATTACTTAATATAACTAATTTTTAATCAATGCTTCTGCCTAGGAATATCGTTTTCATATCTAATAAATATACATGCCTCATTTGCCCTGAGATGCAGCTCATAAAACAGCAAAACTCTACCTACTAACTGGATCGTACCGTTAAGAAATTTAATATATATGACAAGTAGCTTAATATTAAAACAATAATCTTTAAAAGTTATAATTGTGCTAAGGATAATTGTAGCCAATTAACGTGACTAAATGATTTCAGTTAGCTGTGCGTAGTTTAGTCATTTGGTATGCTATATAAGGAAATAATGAAAGCCTGTTTCATTTGTCGATCTCGTTTGCTTGCAGCTCAGCCTCGTTGCGCTTCCTTTGTGTCAACATGAAATGCGATACGTTCTCATAAACAAGGAACGTGATCATGCAGGCGGGCACCACACGTATCAGATTCGCCTGCAGACCCTTGTAGAAACCAAGAGCTCCCTCGAATCT
This sequence comes from Hirtodrosophila cameraria, assembly GCA_949708635.1. Classification (NCBI taxonomy): domain Eukaryota; kingdom Metazoa; phylum Arthropoda; class Insecta; order Diptera; family Drosophilidae; genus Hirtodrosophila; species Hirtodrosophila cameraria. The sequence continues at coordinate 9,346,950 of OX453089.1, read as the reverse complement.
GTAATGAGAAGTAAACATGGATAGAGTATGATGAGTACGTGTAACCAAAGGACTAAGCTACTTACAAATGCAATGCCTGTTTCAATTTAGCAAAGAGATTCTGCACAATACAAGGACTCTGGTTACTCATTTCATTTATATATAATAATTTAATTACTTACTATAGCGGATTGCGAATGGCGAGTTGTTCAAGTTGCAAGCGGCTGAAGCTAGCCTTTGGCGAAATGAAAAGACTCGTAGTATTTTGAAGACTTGAAAACTTTTGTTTTTGAATTCTTTTGGCATTTTAATGTGGTATGTACTAATATGGTACTTAGGTTTTGTTTTTATGTTTCTTGCTTGTATCTTTTCTTTAGTTCTTTGTTCACAATGCGTTTTGTTTTCACATTTCAATTGTAAAGTAATCATAAATGTCAAGGTAATTTTAATATAAAAAAAAAAAATAGCCATTTGTAAAATTATGAAGAATCTTTTTGCCAAAACGAAAATTATGCTAAACTTTGCATTTTTGTTTGTTTTTCTTGCATATTTACATTTCGATAATTAAATAAATAATTTAACTAAACTATGAACTAAATATGTGTGTGCAAATGAAGTGCAAGTTTGTTTGAAATTGAATTTCACATTTAAGGACACAACTCATTTTGGACAAATTACTTTCAAAGTATAGGATTAAACATTCATTTGTTGCATTAACTAATGCCTAGCTATGGAATTAACTTATAACTAATATGTATTAATTATACAAGTACTTAAATAAGGCTAAGCCAAAATCAAATCATAACAATAATACATATAAAATATGATAAGTTTTTGTCATTTGTTTGCTGCGCACACATTTTTAAAGAAACTCGACAGATTCATATATTCAATAGTGCTTAAATTCAGTATCTTATTATTGTATTGAATTTGTTGGATGTGGGTGCTTGTTGTTGTTGTTGTGGTTGTTGGTGGTGCTGTTGTTGCTGTTTCTCTTGGGTATTGATGCTAATGAAGATTCTAATGTCTAGTTAACTAGTTAATACTCTGTAGCGCTTAGCTGGTCAGCTTTTCCCAAATCAGCATGACCATGCAAATGTTGGGCGTGACATGAACCAAGTACGGCACCAGTCCCTTATAGAAACCGCCCATGCGTTCGTACCTCCAAGTCTGTTTAATGCAGTCAAAGGTGCCTCTATAGCGATGATGATGATCCTGCAAACGTGCCCGCACCACCTGATATGGATAAGTAGCTGCCGCAGCAATCAGCTTCGATATCGCTGCAAATGCCAAGTATTCGCTTGTGGCCTGTGTGGATATAATAAAAGTTTAGTTAAAATGTCAAAAAAGCCATTAAATGTGAAAATATATATAATGCTGTTGAACAGCTGCCAAATAACACGAGCGTCATCATTAGCAACGCATATACACATATATAAATATATATACATAGATATATTCATATGTGGCACGCGAAATTTGGTCATGTGATAATATATATACACACCAATTTAGTATCGATGGGCAGCTTGCGGTATTCATTATAGGCATTCTTCAGCTCCTCATATGTCATAAACTGTATGGCTCCATGGGAGACACCCAACATGCCGGGCACAAAGCCTCTATATAGTCCACGCACGCCCTCTGCCTTATAGATTTGGGCCAGAGCATGCGTCATGCCACGATATTCACTGCTGCTTGCCGCATCGCATTGCAGACACAGACGCGTCTTTACCACCCAAATGGGATTCGTTAGCAGGAGTGTCAGTGCACCAGATTCCGCTGCCGCTAGCATATGCATGGCAGGGCCCAATGGCATTGTCGTATTGCCGCCTTGTATAAACGTCTTAATGGTGTTGTAACTGTTGAAAAGAGGTTGCATTAATATCAAGCATATAGTTGCAACTTTCAAGTTAAGCACTTACAACATAAAGTAAAGACCCCAGGAGGAGCCCGAGCCCCAAACGTTTGGTGTAACACCCTTGTAGAGACCACGTAATCCCTCCTGCCGGAAAATGGTGGTAAAGGCGCTGCCCAATCCACGATATTGTGGCACTGTTGCTGTGCGTCCATCGTTAACTGTAATGAATAAAATCAAACAATGCTTGTAAGTGATAATAAAGTTAAGTGTTTATTTAGTCGTCTAGACGACTGCCTTGAAACAATCAACAAACACAGCGTCAGACATTCTATATACATGCTTCAGGGCCGTAAAAGTTTGGGGTTTTTGTCAATTGTCAAAACCTGTTAAAGATGATTTCGCTGAATCATATTCCAGCAGCTGATTTTGGGCTATGCTTTTGCTTTTTTAGGGTACTGTACTACGAACAATATGTTGTTGAATTCAACAAGCTCTGGCTGGCTAATGGCCGGAATAATAACAACAACAACAACAAGTTGTTTTCGTTGTTGTGGCCAACAGAGATAGCGCTAATTACTCGCAGCGGATGTGATAAGACACTGTGGAAATTAGCTGCTGCTGATTCTGTTGTTCGTGCATTAACATTAGCATGCTAAGAGCACAATTTGTGTAATTATTTATATATAGCTAATATATTTATATATTTATTAATAAACAATAAATAACAAGCAGCTAATAATATTTGCTGACGCTCGACAGTTGCTCTGATTTGGCCTGACAACAGCCCAACAGCAACAACAACAGCATCATCAACAGCAGCAACAAAAAGGGGCTCGTCTCTAACCGAATCAGCGGCAAGTTGAGTTTATTTTTAGCAAAAGAAGCTTTCGCTAGTTTCTGGCTGACCTTGAGCAAGAGCTTGGAATTGTTGTCAGACCAGGCACGTGTAGAATGGATACAGTTTTCAAAAGCAAACGGTTGCCTCGCATCGAAAACGATTGGAAGCCAAAATGAACGCTGAATTGGAAACAGACTTAAATACAGTATATATTCTTATATTCCTAATGAGGACAACGAGCTGCGTTTATATAGTCTTATCAACTTTAATGCAAGCTGATCTTCTTCTCAAAAAGCTGCTAAAACTTAATCAACAAAAATCAAAAGCTTATTATGTATACGAAGTTTCGTTAGAAAACTTTTATTTATAAAAACTTTTTTTGTATTTTATAAATATGCCAAACAAACTTGCAAATATCTTTGAATAAGCATTTTAAAGATCAATCAGAAATGTATTTTTTTTACATATATTGTAAACAAGCTGATCAAGTTTCATCTGCCACACAAACTTGCAAATATCTTTTAATAAACATTTTGAGAAACAATCAGCATTCTTTTTTTGTTTTCACAAATAATGCACAGCAAGCATTTTATGAAATTTTATGATCTCAAACAAGTCTTTTCTGACTCCTTTATATAATTAAAATAGTCATAAGTGAGCTTGTTTTCTGATCATAAATGATATAAGCAAGCTGATCAAATTTCAACGACATCGGTCCACTTAACTATATAGATTATATGCACATAAGAAATATAGATGGATTGCTAAGTTTTTGTATAAAAAAGTTTATTTGTTTATGCAAAAAATGAAAACATAAACATAATTACTATGTGCATAGTTTTCAGATTTCCCAAGAAAATCTATTGTCTTTTTTCGTATTCTAATTAACTTTGACTTAATCAAAAAACAGCTGATTATGCCCACAGATCAGCCACACGTAGTACTCGTATTTGCAGCGATAACAAATTTTTGACAGCTGCTGCGCACTTAGCAACAACAACTGAAGTTCCAATTGGGAACCAGTTTTATGTGTGTGTGTATGAATGACAGCTGCGACAGTTGCCGTTAACCAAAAAAAAGAAAAAAAGCTTTATGTACAGTCCACAATACGTTGGTCACGTGATGTCGAACCGAGCGCAAAAGATAAATAAATATATGCTGATGTTGGTTTTTTTCAGTGCGTCATGCTATAAACTTATAGTATAAAGTTTGTTTTTTGTATATATTAGTTGCGATTTCCGAGTATTAGAAAATGACGTCAGCGTAGACTTGAAAGCTTCTTTAAGAAATATTTTAGGTGTTGAAAAAAAAGAGTATGGTGTGATTATCTTAGGGGTTGGGCTGCTTTTCGCATAAGCAACTTAATTTGTTTTTATTGTTAAGGTTGTTGTACGTTTTCAATGCAATTGTTGTTATGTGTTTATCCATATTATTGACACTTTTGAAAGTTTAACCAACTCAACGTCAAAAACAAGAAAGTATTGCAAAATTATTAAACTGTTTATGCGAAAAAAGAAAAACCTGTTGTTGTTTTCAATATTGTTGTTGATTTTACTTTAAATACGGAAACATTGTGTACAGATTCTAAACGAGGACAACTGTAAATAGGCTGATATGACTATACATTGTACTTATTATGACAATTTACAATAAACTAAATAACAACTGGGGTAATCAAGCTTGCTGAGTCATTGATATCAGTATTACAATCATCGTTATTAATATCAAGATCGGTCAAGCTTTGAACTGTATCATAAATGCTATAAAATTTATAAAGTTAACAACAATTTTTTCAAAATTTTGTGGGCGTGTGCCTCAGTCAAAATTCTCAAATAAATATTGTAGTTATCAACAATATATGATAAGCACATAACGAATATAATCGGTCACAATTTTTAGCACATTTCATTTGTTATTTTGCGACTGTCAGAAAATTCATAAACAAACGTCAAATGTGGACAAGTCTAGAAACTTATGGCATCAACAACAACAATAAACAACTATTTTAACTGCTCCACGTGCGGCATTTGTTTGTTGTTTATTTATGTTTCGATTCCAGACAAGTTTTTCCGGGCACAACAACGCCTGCTCTCACATTTCCATGGAAAATTTTGCAAGCAAACAAACATCAGAATTGCATTTAAGCAAACAATGATAAAGAGTATTAAAAAAACAATTAAAGCAAACAAAGTTAATTGCATTTAATCATAGTGTTAATTGTTGCGTTTCTTATCGCGTTTATGCAGTGAATTTGTTTGCAAAAAAAGTAATATGACTAAATTTCAAACAATGGAATTTAATATTAGAATGAGAATTAGATTTCCCTGAAATTCGAATCTTCCAGAAAGTAGAATTGAAGTTTATAATACATTAAATTAACAAACATTATCCAACTTTATGTTTTGTTGCATATAGTAGTTAAAAAATACAAGTTTGATCAGTTTCGTTTACTTATTTTTATTAAATAAAATAAAGTAAAAAGGGAAATCTATTGTATTTTTTTTTATGAAAGTTTTCTGGACTTTCCAGAAATTAGAATTATGTATCTTAAAAACAAAGTGGTTCTAATTTTCCAGCGTCTACTGTCTATAATTTGGAATATAGAAAAATAAAATATAGAAAACTTCATTCAGTGCATTTACAAGCAGGCGTTATTTTTTGAAATTTAAAAGTTTAAATTTAACAATTTCATAAGCTTCATTGCAATAAAATTAATTTGAATGTCATGAATTTCATGGCATAAACGTTGTAACAGACCACGCAAGCTGCACGTGCCAGACAGAGACACACATAAACACATTACGCTATAAACTTTTAACGGTACTTACCAGCAAATCGAATTTTGATGAGATCCAGTGGATGCAATATTACGGTAGATGCAACGCCGCCGGAAACTCCGGCAACTAAATGCTCGTATTTGACATGAGCAAATAGATTGAATTTGAATTTATTGGGACTACTTTGCGCTGTGCTTGCATTCATTTTGTATTTGTTTTATTTGTTTGTTGTGCTGTGCGTATACGCAATTTGTCTAATTGTGCTAAACAATTCTCGCTTTCTTTGTTTTTATACTAATTATATATTTGTATTTACAATCTTTGGCCTATAGCTTTACTGCTATATCTACGAGTTGTATATATGTATATATACTTGGTTTATATATCAAAATCACAGAAACTCGTTACACATGGCCGAATTAATCTTGTTGCTAGGCGACAATTTGAGTCTATTGTTCTTGTTGTTGCTGTTGTTGCTACTGCTACTTGAACATTTCTGCCTTTGTTTTGTTGTTGAGCACATATTTTCTCTTTAGCAAATTGACTACTGTTCAGTACAAGTTTGTCTTACTATGTTACTGTTCAATTTTATTATATATATATACAATGTGTATATACAATGCACATCTGTCTTATGTGCTGAGGAAATATATATATGTATATGTATATCACAATCTTTAGTGAAACGAGACTGCTTCGCTTTTCTTGTTATATGATTGTTATTTGAAAATGACTTTGAATTCTGCCATTTGCTTATGTAATGCCAAATACATTTCTCTTAATTTTGATTACAATAATTTAGACTTTTGCATTGCATCCACACTTGATTTGTATTATTTCACTATTGCAAAATGCGCGTGAAGCCGATTAAATAATGCTGGATTTTTTCGTATGCGCGTGTACGAAATATATACTATTTTCAGCTAGCTCGCTCTCACTTGCTCTGTGTGCTTCAAAACCGAACGACGAAGAAAACACGAATGATTCGATTGTCGCACGATGTGGTGCTTTTTGTACTGACTTAACCAAAAAACAACAAAATGAAGTGTTGGTTTATATCGATATATCGATAAGCCGATAACTCAATTTGGCGGCAGCTTTTACTATTGAATGTTTAGTTATTACTTTGAATACTTGTATTATAATGAGTTAAATTTGCACTATAATTAATAGTAAATATTAGTTAATATATACAGAAACCATTCAGCATAAAAAACAGCCCGAAAAGAGCTTTTATTGTAAATCAGCTGTCAAGCGTCGGCGTTTCATGTGAATGGCAAACGACAGGGTGGTTCAATATGTTGTTATGAACTTTTCCTTTAGAATTAACGGAATTTAGTAAAAAATTATTTTGAAACTAACAGTTATTAAAAATTAACGCCTCTGAAAATTGGATATTTAAAACATAACTATTTTATGAGTATATATTGCATAGGGTGTTATAGACGCTGGATTTATCATCTAATCAACGTTGATGACATCACTTTCCATTTATTTATTTGTTTGTTTAGAATGAAACGAATAACAAACGATTTAACAAACAGCTGGAATGCATGAATGTTAATTTTGCGAGGGCTGCTCACTAAGTATGTATGGAAAATCTCAGGATCTCAGCGACCTTATTGAGACCTATCTTAACGATCTCATATTTAAATGTTATAATTAAGTTCAACTCTCATAATTTGTATATAGTTTATTCCGCATTAAATTGTAAAACATTTATACAGAAAATTATTGTTATTTATAGTCAGCACTTTTACAATGTTTTGTTACATTTGATTGTTACACAATCGATAAGAGGAATTTGATCTACATAAATTGTTTGCTAAATGGCCATAATTAAAAAACAAAAATAATCGACAGTATTTTGAAAATTGGTTCGTTGGTTTTCTTTAATTTATTATTACAAAATACAACTTATTATTAGTTAGAACGAAAATATGTTTTTTAATGAAAGCGGCGGCGGTCTAGAATAAAAAAGTTAAACATTTTTTTTTTTTGTAGATGCCTAATCATTATATTAGCTATTGTCATGAATATATTGCCTCGACGGGGGGGTTACCAATTATGTATGTATATATATATATATATTTATGTATATGCATGCATATATGTATATGTATAGAAAAAGTATGTAAAATTGGTAGGAAATAGTGTTAATTTTAAATGATTGCAGTTTAGTCTATATTTTGATTTTTTTTTTGTTTGTTAAATTTACAACAATTTCACTTTTGCGTTACAAAAACACAGTTTTCAAAAGACAGCCACAAAACGACTGACTTTTCTTCGATTTTGGGCGCAATTTGTAGGTAGTTTCGTTAGGTTCATTATATATTTTTTGGCAGGATAATTGTGTGTATGTTATATGCGTTCTGCTTTGATTGCTGTGTGTTGTTTTTTGTTGTTGTTGTTGTATCTCTACTACGGTCAACTCAATTCGCTCGTAAAAAGACCTAATATTAAATTATATAAAATAAATAATCAAAATCATAATCATAAACGACGACGACTTTCATTTAGCGTGTATACAAAATATAAACGTAATTTTTCATTAGAGAAATTCAAACGATAACGACAAGCTTCTTCAAGCAGTTCTCTCTCTCCTTCTTCCTCTCTCTTTATCTATCATTTCCTGATTCTCTTTCCTCTCTCTATATATGTATGTGTGTGTGTGTGTGTTCTCGCCGTGCAGGACCTTCTAATCCTCATTGTCCGCCGTTGGTGCCGACGTCGACGCACCATGATCATTGGCACTTTCACTAGCATGGCTGTTATCCGCTGCCGCCGATGTTGCTGCGGTTTGACCGCTGCCATTTTTGTTGCTGTTGCGGGCATCCGTCTCATCGCCAGTGGCCGCCGCAGAGACCTTTGCCTCCAGAGCGCGTATGCGATTCTCTTGCTTTACAATGATAGCCTTGAGCTTTCGGATTTCATCTAATATATTGCGATGATCCTTCTCCTGCGGGTGTAAAACGTTTAGTTAAAACTGGAAATTGTTAAATATTTGTCTTGAGCTTACCGAGAATATCGCTGCAGGAGGCGCATCATTGGATTCGTTGTTGTTCGAGGATGAATAATTGCCGCCGCTCAGACTGCTTGCGGCGCCACCACCACCACCACCGCCTCTCGATGCGGATGCTTTGTTGAGGATGTTCGCCTTCTTGCTAACCGATAGCTGATTGTTGCCGGATGAGACATAGCCACCCTGCACAATAGAAACGCGATCCTGATTAGGTTTTTTAGAAACACTGTTCGTTTTGGATTACAACAAATAACAAAGAACACAACAACAAGCGCCACGCAGCGTGCGTGTTAGGGCGTGTGTAAGCCGTGAGTGGGTGCATGTATGTTGTGTTGTGTTGAGTTGTGTGGAGAATGAATGCAAATGTGATTTTTGGTTTTGTTTTAAACTGTGCCTATGCAAATCATTTGCAGTTAGTGCTTTTGCGTACTGACTATGTGTTGGCTGGGGCACAGGCTAGACGAGACGAGACACAAACGTTGATAACGCTCAAGGGGCAAGCAGCAAGCAAGCATCACAATTTTTTGTTGGTAGCCACGCGTTTACAGAAAGCAACTACAGAAAGCCTTGGGAATACAATTGTTGTGGCATACTAAAAATTGCCACAAGACGTCTACTACTATGAGTATGAGTCATCGCAGGATACTGTACGCTCGCTATTTGCAGCATTTGTGGCATCAATGCTGTAGGCAATGACACAGCCGCATGGACATGAGCGCTGTATTCCAAGGGTGAGGGTTTTGCTTGGGTCGCAACTGTGGCCACTTACTTTGAGCGAGAAAGTCAGCGGATCGGCATCCTTGCCGGCAATCCACTCCTCGGCAGTTATGGCCGCATCTTCCGCCAGTGTGTCAGGGTAGAGATCCTCCTGGAAGAGATCGGATTTGCGTGGCACTGTCATCGAAATGACTTGGCAGAGACCATTGTTGTTGAGGCGATAGAATTTGGCTATTTCGCAGGTAGTAACATCACATCCACGCTTTGGCATCAGACCAATGCCGCGCTGTGGATCTGGCGTTTGAAATGTGTTGATGTAGTGCACAAATGGAGGCTCTGGCGTCACCTGAAATGAAGGAAGGATTACGTCAATAAATCATGTCACACAAAAGACAAGCGAAACGCACCTCAAAATAACGAATCACAGAATCACCCTTGCCGCACAGATAAATAATGTTAGTGTCTGCATCATACAGCGGGAACATGACACCGTTCGATGTGTCGAGCTCGACCATGACAATGGGCTCGTTGAGTGCATCCGGTGCACGCAGCGAATACTGGCGTTCCGAGCTGCGATTGAAGCCGGTGGTGAATATCAGCCCATGACGCAAAAAGATGGCGCGTGTGGCCTTTGAGCCCTCATGGCACATGGCCTCGCTTTCCATTTCGCCGCTGCGTGGATTGTAGATGCGTATCTTTTTGTCTTTGCATGTGGTGACCAGCTGGGAGCCATCCCAGTTAAAACAGGCACTGTATACAATGTCTGGATGCGAGTCAATGTGCACGAGTATCTCACCAGTGCCCACATTCCAAATAACCACCTGCAATTGAAAGTTTTTTTCAATAGCTGTCTACAAGCAACAATGATATGCAAATGCTTACCTGGTTGTCCGAGCCGGCGGTAAGCAGCACATTGAGGGCCGATGGATGCCACAGCACCAGGCCAACGCGTCGCTGATGGAACACCAGATCCACAACCGGTTCAGTCAGTGTGCGCGATAGACCGCCATCTGGTATTTGCCACACCTTGACAACACAATCCTCAGAGCCAGAGGCAATCACATTATCGTTATGTGGACACCACGAAATGTCAAGAACAGGTCCCTTGTGTCCACCCACAAGCGGATGATCTGCCGCAATGCGTCCAACCTGAAAGATTCCATGAAATTGCAATTAAATGCCATCAATAGCAACAAATTAATGCCTTCCTACGCGTCCCAATGGCCCAATTTCAGTAGTCTTATTTTTAGAAATCATCTCTTGCAAATTAGCAAACATTCATAATGCAAACTTCATGGTGTCTGCATCTTGGCTGCCCAGATCCATACGAATCTCTGTTGTGCAGGTGCGTGAAGTTTGCATTTAATGGCAACACGTGTACAAAATACTCAGTCGCATTCTAAAAACTACGATATTGAGTTTAATTAGCAACATAAGTTTCTATTGTTCTTCGAATGCCATAATTTATTAATAAGCGAGTGAGTATTTAATGCCATATTATGAGTTATTATTGGAATAACTTTACCACAAAATAACTATTATAAACCATTCAATGATTAATCAGAACTAGACTTGATTGATTCATGACATAAGTTGAGAAATCTGAATACACAGAAGAACTGTTTATCTATTTAGCTACATATGTTATAGTTTTATAAAATACACCTTGGGGAAAGTTAACTTCATAAAACGTTTAAACATAAGTAAACAATTAAAAAGAAAATATCAAATACTGAAATAATTTGTATTGATTTATTAAGCATGACTAAATATGCATGCAGAGTAGCTACACAAAAACCGTTGACTATACTAAGACTATAGGACGTTCGTATGATCGTGATAACAAATTCGATAAATATAAGAGTGCATAATCAAAATCAGTTAAAATTTGAATGGTATTTTTTAAATGTTTCAAAAGAAATTTGAAAACTTTTTTTTTGGTTGGGCAGACGCAGTAATCATATATGTATGCATGTACTATAATATAATACATGACCGATAGCGTCAGGTGCACGATAAAATCCAAAAGTTGGGATTTTATAAAAAATAAGGTAAGAATGCTCTAGTCGAGTATGCCCAACTACGAGACTCCCTGCTCCCAACTTGCACTTCAAGCAGTTCAGCGACAACACAAGCAAGCAGCGCACTTAACTTGTCCAGTGCCTGTCAAACTTTTGCTTCAGCCTGCTGAGACAGGGAAAATGTATTCCTCAATAACTTTGGTGTTTATTATCCGATCTAAATAAAATTCACGCGACCGAGCAACATTGATAGAACATATATGTGTACCAAAAATCAAAGCTTTATCTTTAAAATTGTGGCTGTGGGAGCTTTTTCGATTTGCGGGGGTGCGGTGGGGTGTATCCGAAATTTGAAATTAACTTGATCTGCTTACAGGAACCTGCATGCCAAGTTTGGTGTCTCTAGCTCTTATAGTCTCCGAGATCTGTGTGTTCATACGGACGGACGGACAGACATACGGACATGGCTAGTTCGTCTCGGCTGTTGATGATGATCAAGAATATATGTACTTTATATAGTCGGAAATGCCTCCTTCTGCCTGTTACATACATTTGCAGTACTTTACTAAGCTAGTAAACTATCGATAGTGTCGTCAATCGATAGTCATATCTATATTACTGATCAAATTCGAATGAAGGTCTTTAGAACATCATATATTATATTCAGGCGCGATTGTCTGTCAGCTCTAGTTACTATAAAACTATCGATAGTGGCAACGCTTACTTGACATCGTTAGTATATAAAGACATATACAGAGCATAGCCATTTAATTAACACTTGAAGAATATCAAATCTACAGCTAGTTTCATAAAATATTCAAATCAGAGCGTGTGAAAGCCAAGCTATGTTTGTTTTGTATGTATGTAACATGTGTATGTAGATCGACATGATCGGCGCTCGCTTTATGCATACAAATTTGCCCCAATTAGAACAGACAACACTTTGCTGGATGGTGTTGGCAATATGTTTTGACCAAATGCGGATAGATCGGCACAGTCGGTCGGGCCAAAGCCAAAAAGTCGGGTGGCATTCGCAGCATTCGCCCACGCAGATTGCCGCAAAAAGATGCCGATGACAGCTGAACGGATGTTCGATTTTGGCTGCTGCTGCCGAAATGGTAGCCAAATTGCCAACAGAGTGTGGAAATTTTGCTCATTTTATATTTATTAGTAATAGACAAATAATGCGCTAGCAACGTTTTTCAGGCAATGCAATGATTATTCAAAATATCATTTAGGCTAGTTGTTTTTTTTTTTTGTAGTTGTATCGCAGCACAAAATGTATTTATTTATTTATTTTTTTTTTTTTTAAATTTAGACAATTTGGTGTGTCATGTTGGCCAGGGGCCAAAATTCAAAAGTGCGCCCAAGAGATACATCTAATGAGAGGTTTTTTTTGAGAAACTGAGAATTGCAAGAGTAAAATGATAGAGAAGGGAGAGAGCGAACATAGAATTCATAACTATACGATTTAGCTATTTATTTATAACCATAAAAACCATGCGCATGTTTCATGCCAAATCACTCTCGACGTCATTTCCTACATCAACGTGGCAAACAACAAGCCCGCAAATGGCCGCAAACATATTGCCGAAAACCCTATAAATAGTATTGCTCCATTGTGTTTTTATAAATAATACTTAGTCACTGCGTGCATATATATAAATATATATATACATATATACTTTTATAATGCCAATGCAAACCAAAATAGGGATTTCCACTCAGAGCTATTCTTTTAGCTTTCGAGCGCCCGTTTTGGGGTGGTGTGGCTGGTTTACTCACTTTATTATGTGGCAATACAATGAATGCTCCACCGCCAGCCGACTCCACAATGATGGCCAAGAATTTTGGATTCACCGCACAGAATGTGGAGTCCCAACTGGACTTGGAGACGCGTATATTATCATAGCATTGCTCTCTTTTTAATGACTGTCCATAGACGTGACGAAATTTTGAGCTGCGTACTACACGAAATGACATCTTCAACTTTTGTTTTTGTGGCTCTACACTACTTCAACTTCTTCTTCGCCGTCTGCTTCTTAGACTTCTTCTGCTGCTTCTGCTTGTTGTCGCTGTTGTTTTTGTTGTTGTGGTTTCTTTCAAGTAATTGAGTTTTCTGCAAAGTTAAAGAAAATTGTTTTAGTTTTTGCGCACACCTTTAAAATCTGATTTAGTGCTTTTTCTTTGTATTATCCAAATTGTACAGTAAATATAAAAATTGATTTAAAAAGTATTTTTCTGTGCCAAGTTGATGTATTTTGAAGCTGTATCGAAACGATTTTAATGTCAAAGTTGATAAGTCTTTCAGACTTGAAACAAGTTTCAAAGGTTCACACTTTTTCAAATTGAAGTCGTGGCCAAATTTTTTTTGGTCAGATCAATAAAGGAAGTGATTAGTATCCGTTGTGCTAAATTTGGTTACTCTAGCTGTAAAACTGTGGAAGATATAGGTTTTTGCGGTTTGTGGGGAAGGGTGGGGGTGGGGGGAAGATCTTGACACTTTGTCTGCCTATGGTATATACCAACATGCATACCAAGTTTGGTTGCTCTAGCTTCAAAATTGTAGAAAAAAACCTGCGTTCATACGGACAGAAGGACGGACAGATGGACATTTCACAAACCCAATATACTCTTTTTTCTTTTTTTTTACTCCCTGTTCCCATTAAAAATGGGAAAAGGGGAGTTATAAAGTACTGCAAATGTGTGTAACAGGCAGAAGGAGACATTTCCGACTATATAAACTATATATATTCTTGATCAGGATCAACAGCCAAGACGAATTAGCCATGTCCGTCTGTCTGTCTGTCTGTCTGTCCGTCTGTCTGTCTGTCCGTCTGTCTGTCCGTCTGTCTGTCTGTCCGTCTGTCCGTATGAACACACAGATCTAGGAAACTATAAGAGCTAGAGACACCAAACTTGGCATGCAGGTTCCTGTATACCATACGCAGATCAAGTTTATTTCAAATTTCGGATGCACCCCCCGCACCCCCGCAAATCGCAAAAGACTCCCACAGCCACAATTTAAAAGATAGAGCTTTGATTTTTGGTACATGTATATGTTGCATCAATGTTGATCTGCTGTGAAAATTTCAACACGATCGGATAAATAGCACCAAAGTTACGGAAGAATCTATTACCCCCGTCTCAGCTGGAAGAAACAACAGTTTGACAGGCACTTTACGAGTTAAGTGCACTGCTTGCTTGAGTTGCCGCTGAACTGCTTGAAATGCAAAGTGGGAGCAGGGAGTCTCGTAGTCGGGCACACTCGACTAGAGCATTCTTACTTGTTTTTACAAAAAAATTAAAAAAGAGTATAAAAAGATTCAATCATTTACAGCTCTGGTTCAGCATCAACTAAACACTAAAATAAAACAATGTAGTTTATTTGTTCAATTTTTAGTTTGATTTTAGTTCGTTTAGCTCCTTAGAGTCTGATTGTTGTTCGATATGTTTATTATATATTAATAAAATAAATGATTTAATGACTATATTTTGTTTAAAATATAACAAACGGAAAAGTACTTTGATTTAACCAAATAAATGAAGAGACTCAAACAAAGTTTAGGAATCCAACAAAACAGAATAAGTGAATGAACAAATTTCGTTTAACGAACTAAATGAAGGAACAACACACGAGCCACTAAAATAACGTTTAGTTCGTTGAGCAAACAATTGAACTACTGAACTTATTCTAATGAACTTATTACAATGAAAAATTCATATGGAAATATGTTTCTATGTTCTCTAAATCTGTATAAGTTGGTCCTTCTTGAGTTATTTCAGATCTGCACAGCATTTAGAATGCCTTAACTTCACTTGATCAAATTCAAACGTCTTTGGCATTTTCATACATATAACCCTATAAAAAAATATATGTACATATAAGAAGTCTAGAAATCTGGTAGCATCTAGTATTTTTACAAGCAGACTTAAATCTAGCTAGAAGTTTGAAACACCTTAACCACCGCCAATATAATTAACACAGTTTAACAAATAATCGAATATAAAGCATGACTTATTATTTTAATCAGCCAATGTATTTGGATAAAACCTATGTAAGCTTCAAAATCGACAGCTTTTAATGGCTTGTTTGTAAGTATTAAATATGATACCCCCTTCAAAAGAGAAAAAAAAATAATATCATTAGTCGGTCCAGCGCCACTGAAGCACGTCGTTTCAAAACCTCGATTTGTTAAATAAATTAACATATTACGTTGTACAACAACAGCAACAACAACAACAATCAATAAGCAGCTCCGTTTAACTGTGCAACGTTGTATATATTAAAAATAATGCAAAAAATAAAACATTGGCATTGTTTATGTTTTTGTTTTTTGTCTGTCCTCAAATGTTGCATAAAATTGCTTAACACACAAAAAGTTTAGTTTGTAAATTGTTCAAAATTGAGCTGTTCAAATTGGGTAATGAGTATTAACGCTTCAGAACACTTTTAACTGCCACTTTCTAGCTACTCGACTCGTCTAATGTAAGCGAACATCTCAACGTGTCAAATTATCAAAATAAAAGATACAAAAAGAACAACAACAAAACTTTTAGGTAGCCAAGAGGCTATGTTTTATATGACATCATAACGCTGAAATAACGAATTGGCTGACAATACGTGAATTATGGGCCACATAAACTGACAAAACTCTAAACGCTCCGCAGCTATAATAATAAATTCGCAAAACTCTTGACTTGGGTTGGGCACATATACCCATTATGAGTGCGAATATAGCCAAAAGGCTGACTAAACGACACAAACGGCGCAAAGCTTTCGTTTTTAATCAGTGAAAAAAATAATAAAAACAAAAAGAAATAACAAGAAAACAGAAAAAAAGACAGTTATCTTTATGTTGAATGTTGAATACCCTTGCCGATCAACTTTATTCAAATAAACAATAACCATATCTGTTCTTAAGAAAAGTCTTGTCAATCAGCAAAGAAGATATTATATACCAAGTAATCAAACTGAGTAACAAAAGTGCTGGAAAAACCACGATAGTTTTGAGTAAAGTATGATTTAACTTAATACTATTGATACTCTTTAAATGCGAGTTGAGTTGAGTTTTTCATGATAAAGCAGAAAAACTAATTGATGGTTTTGATAGTAATTACTTTGTCAATCGATACAATCCTGTTCCCATTTCCGAGAACTTCTCATTCCGAATTGTTTTTGATTTTGTATTCCGCCTTTCAAAACACAAAAATTCATTAATAGATTTCATAGTAATTGCTTTGCCAAACGAAAATATCAACAAATTCCGCAAAACTACAGTTTCGTTAACAATTTACATATAGTTTACTTTCTTAGCTCTGGAGTTTTTCATAGTAGAGCAAAAAAAACCATTGATAACTTTGATATTAATTGTTTTGCCAATCAATACTATCCAGTTTCCATTTCCGAGAACTTTTCATCTGAGTAGTTTTCGATGTTGTACTCCTCTTTTGAGTAAAATGGCCATCCTTCTTTCTTTTTAAGAGTTACTTCGAATACTTCTGATTTTCACTGTCGCAAATGCAAAACTTTTAAAACTGAATTGATTGATCATTGATATTCAAAATTCAGAGCATCCAATAATACCAATTCCGAATGTTTTTATCAGAATCGGAAATGAGAACAAGCCACATTTTCAAAATTCTAAATCAGAAGTGAAAAAATGTTATTTTATCGTTATTATAGAGAAAATAATTGAATTTGTAATAACCATTTGGGTTATTTAAGCATTTAGATATATTAGATTTAGAAAAATACCCTGGATATTAGCTTAATAAAACATTGATTCTTTGCCTTGGGTTATCGATTATAATCCTGTTTTAGTTCAAAAAAGTTTACGTGACACAGTTTGTCAACAAAGTAAAATACTCTTTTAAGAGTATATAAAGAAAAAAAGAGTCAAAAGAGTGTCGTAAAATTATTAATATGCTTTTTAGCTGAAAATGTTATGTAGTATGTAGCAATGTGCAATGGGGCACAATGAATTTGTCATTGACCCGCTAAAAAGCATAAACTTTTTATATTTATAAACATATATATATGTATATGTATATTTATTTTCTTTTTGGCCGCAAGGTGAAACACTGTCTATGTATGTGGGTGTGGGTGTGTGTGTGCCGAGTCAGTTAGTCAGTCAAAATCACTCAGTTTGGTGACTATCATTGAAACTCTTCTGATAAAGAATATCAGCTAGAAGCATGTCGAAAAAACTAAAATAAAAAAACACTCGAAATTGCTATATACATATGATAATTTATATATGTTTTCAAATCAATGCCTAACTATATATTTACATATATACATTTACGTATGTGCTTTATTTATGGCGCTTTTATTTTGTTTTTGAGTCAAGAACACCTTCGCTAGAAAATTTTTGAATACATTTCACAGCTGTTGAAGGTCAAACTTATTAATAGAAAATTCAATCATCTTGCTTAAAATTCAATTTTCATATTAAAATACACATATATCGTACATATTATAGTCACACCCATAGTGCCATCGAGCGTTGTAATTCGCTTTTGATGTGTTTATTAATTTTTTCGTTTTTATTTATTTTTTTTGGTTGGCATTTGCTATTTGCTTTTTGCCATTTGCTGTTTTGCCTGACTTATCGCAAAAGCAAAGCAAAATTGCCGCACAATTGAAAATTGCATATGCCAAATTTGTTGTTTCAGGAGAAGCGCATTCTTCAAAACTTTGCGATAATATAGCTCGCATATTTTATAACGGAAGTTGATACAAATAATACTAAGTACTCAGTAGTTGGTATGTTTGAAAGCACATATCTACAAATACATGTTGGATAACGAGTGTTGTTATGCGGGTGTGTTGAGAATGGGTGGTCTGATTAGAGAGTGCTCAAAGTCACAGTCACAGTCATAATCAGAGTCACAGTCAGAATCAGAGTCAGAATCACAGTCACAGTCAGAGTCACAGTTAGAATCACAGTCACAGTGAGAATCAAAGTCACAGTTAGAATCACAGTCACAGTTAGAATCACAGTCACAGTCAGAGTCACAGTTAGAATCAGAGTCACAGTCAGAATCAAAGTCACAGTCAGAATCAGAGTCACAGTTATAATCACAGTCACAGTCAGAATCAGAGTCACAGTTAGAATCACAGTCACAGTCAGAATCAAAGTCACAGTCAGAATCAGAGTCACAGTTAGAATTACAGTCACAGTCAGAATCACAGTCACAGTCAGAGTCATAGTTAGAATCACAGTCACAGTCAGAATCACAGTCACAGTCAGAATCAGAGTCACAGTCAGAATCAGAGTCACAGTTAGAATCACAGTCACAGTCAGAATCACAGTCAGAATTAGAGTCACAGTCGGAGTCACATTCAGAATCACAGTCACAGTCAGAACCAGACTTGACTACAGATTATAAGCAATGGGTTGCAATAGTCATTGATCAATGTAAACGTGGAACAAGGAATTAACCTGTTATATTAACACTTGTTCTTCAAGTTATCAATTTGTAATAGATATACATACATACACAAACATATGTATACGTGTAGACAAACAAAGCGAAACATTTATCATAGTTAAAGTCTTGATAAGATATGCTAGCCTACAAATATCAACATGTCATATTTTAGTTTTTGTTATTACATTTTTAAAGTTTTCCTTATTTACGACAACAATTTATACAATATATCTAAAGTTTTAAAGGTTATGTTACTTATAGATATTTCTATTATTTCTTCAATGCCTTCATAGCATATTTTGATGTGGGTAACCAATTTATGATAGCACAAAATTTATATGATGGCTTCATTAGAAAAGCATCCAATGCGCATTTCTCATTTCTCATTTGAATGCACTGTTGATCAGTTGATCGGTTCATCAGTTGTTGAATGCAACGCGCCAATGCCGATGAGGATGACGTTGATGTTGTCGTTGTTGTTGATGAGGATGGGGATGACGACTGGGCACAAGTTGACTTAGTGCTTGATTGCAAATCTTAACGCTTTGTCGAAACATTCACCGGCCAATTCTAATTGCTAACAAATGTAATGTTGTTTGTGTTTGCTGTTTATTGGCGGCGTGACTGAAAACAAAAAGCCAAAGCGCCCCGCTGGCTATGCACAGTGGGTGATAAAAGGGGGGTTGGTAAAAAAGGTGGGGGGCAGCAGTTCCAGTCGACAATTAATCGTTGTAATCATTGTTTTTTTTTAGTATGCGCGGCAGCAACTTGTATATAATCAAGTGTAAGAAAAAACAACTAAGCGTGCTTAATCAATAGAGCACGACGAGACAATACCCTGTATTCAAAACAGAAGTAGCTATAAGTTTCTTTCATCTGCTAAGCACAACGGAAAACTATAAATAATCTGGCCTGTAACGAGTTTTCACTTTCGTCAAGGTTTTGAAGAAGTCAGTTCACTTGAAATGTTTGCATTTTCACATTTGAACAAATTTTTGGTTTGAAATCACTTGTTCTGCTAGGATTCAATTCATTAGCTTAACGAAAATGATAAAAATTGTTATATTTAAGGAAAATTCAATTTCGCAAAATTTTTAGAAAAGTGAAATACGAAACAAGTTGAATTACCCTTCGATAGTTATGAAAATTCAGAAAACTGAAATAGTATTTCAAGAATTAAGATTATACAAAATGGTATTATGTTAATCAAACATGATATCGATGCAATACTGTTATCGATAGTATTGATATTTCAAACACTATCGAAAACTAACGATTGACGAAACATCGATCGGAGTTTCTACTCTTCGCTGGCTCTCAAATACATGGTTACATTACAGGGTATAGAAATGACAAACGAAGCGGTCAATGAGCAAGTGGCAGGGGCCAAGGGGCAAATGGGGCACTGCTTCAATTGTCGGCTGCTGTACGCTATTTGCTGCACAATGCTAATGTGGCCCGTTATAATCCAAGTGTCCAACATCTAATTAGCTAACAACGGACAGTGTGAATGTGTCACATCAACAACAATTACAATAACAATGCGCTCTCTGACTGCGATATGAGGTTTGCTATAGTTATGTGTATGTTATGTATGTGTGTATGGTATGTACAATGTACATGCATATGTAGGTGGCAATGATTCATCATTGCCAGACGCTAGTCTGATAAGCATCAGCTGCAAAGTGCGCACTTATCAGCAGCCAAACATCGATGGAAACTTTCGCCTGCATATTGCAGCTGCCAGTGTCCATGATGATGATGATGATGATGATGGTGATGATGATGGTGATGATGATGATGTCATTAGGCATTAGTATAATTGCCAATGGCAGGCAGCAGCAACAACCAAAAAGAACTACAACAATCATTGGATTGCCTGCCTTGTTGTACTTAAAACATAAGTTCATCAAACTATTGCTTGTGTGATTAACTTAAATCTTGACAAAAAGCGCGCAAGTGTCTGCCACAAGGCGCTCAAACGGTTGACAACACTTCATGCAACTAGAGATGGGTGCGTGGTGCACATTCGATTGTTTGTTCGAAATAAGTAGCTACATTAAATGATTAAATATAATGTAAGATGTTTAACTAATAGTCATTAAGTTTGTTAGAATTGATTCAATAAAGTTGGCGTACATATGTATACATATCGGAATGAATCGATACTATCGATAGTCTGATCTACAAATAGTCTACAGAACAAAACTTCATAAAACACGTTTTGTTTTGGCATTACACTTTATGTGGTCTACGAATTTAGTCGATGCTATCGATAGTAGTAAGGTGACGTTATCGAAACTATCGAATGTAGTTAAAAACAACCGTTGCTATCGATCATGAAGTGCATACTTAGGCTAACGTTATAAATTCGTCAAGCACGCTTTGTATTGATAACAACATTTATGTTGTCTACGAATGAAGTTGATCCAATTGATAGTATTAGTGTATTTGTATCGAAACTATCGAATGTAGTTTAAGTATACATACATATTTAATCAAAAGAATCGATTCTATCGATCATAAATCTTAGGCTAACGTTTTGATAACACAATTTAGATTGTCTTCGAATTTAGTCGATCCTATCGACAGTAGTAACGTAACGTTATCGAAACTACGGAATGTAGTTTTAGCATACATACATATTACATCAAAACAATCGATCTACGATAACGAGAAATGCACATAGACTAACGTTAAAAATTTCTTCAAACGCGCTTTGCTTTGACAACTCAATTTATGTTGACTAAGTATTAAGTCGATCAAATCGATAGTGGTAACTTATCGTTATCGAAACTATCGATATTTCATTTTAATTTTATTTAATTATTACAAAAATAATCAAATTACTGTCGATGTATCAAATTTTCTATGTATTAATTTCATTTAACGTTTTTTTGTGCCGATGCGTGCGTGTTCGTGTTAACGCAAAACTCACGACACGCAGCCAACTTAACATGCAGCATGCAAAAAAAAAGCAACAACAACATGAAGGGGGCAGAGGCTGCGCGGCTTGGTGGGTGTCGGTGTCGCCGCCGAGTGAAAGTGGAACTCTGCTGCTAAATTTAACTAAGCAATGTTTGTTGCTGTTGTCGTAGTTGTTGTTGTTGTAGTTGTTGCCTGTGTTAATTGCACGACGCTTCTCCGTTGCGCGTCTATTTTGTTGCTATTTTAGCCGCATTTGCGCTTAGTCAGACTGGCGGCGATTGCTGCTGCGGCTGTTGTTGTTGCTTTTTTGGACACTGTCACTTCATTTGCATACATATTTGCACGCACACATGCACGCATGTGTATGTAAGTATGTATGTGTGTGTGTGTGTGTTTGCTGCATGCGTTCATTTATATTTTGTCACTAATTGGCGTTTGCTGCGTTTGTTGCTTATTTGTTGTTGGTGCTGTTGCCAGCGTTGCTTAACCCATTTTTGGACTGGCTGCAAAAGCAGCAACAACAACAGTAACAACAGTGCGTGGGGGGCGTGCTCGCACGCGCTCCTACACTTTCTAAGAGAGCGCCACAGACGAGGAACGCAGACGCAGAAGCAGACATGCCGCCGCTGGAGGTCGTTTGTTTTTCACACTTGTTTTACACAAACACACACAGATGCACACACGCATGCAGAAAGATAGAGTGGGAGAGAAGAGGTAAAAAGTAATTTTACGCTTTGGGCCCAACTTGAAGCCACGTTTCTTTGGCTATTTCAATTTTCAATTACGGCTTATCGCTTGCGTTTGTGCCCACAACAACAAACTGGGAGAGAGGGAGAGCGCAACACCCCCGCGCCCAAAAAGCAACGGTTTTTGGATTTTGGGACTTGTTGCTTCCAATTGTGCGCTCTTCTCAGCCGCTCTCCGTTTTGGTCAGAAGTTTATAAACAAGCCGGAAAATGTAAGCGCAAGAGCGCAAGAACAACAAGAGAGGCAGAGAGAGGCACACACAAAAGTTACAGCTAAAAACAAAATAAAATAATAAAAGAAACAATTAATTTAAATGTAAGTGTAGCTATGTATGTTTGCGGATATATATGTGTGTGTGTGTGTGTGTGGGAATTGTATGTGGCGAGAAACGCAGAAATTTTGCTTGCTTGCTTTCGTTTTGTTTGCTTTTCTTTCATTTTGTAACATTTTTCGGCTTTCGGTCTTTTTGTTGTTGCTGTCCAAGACGCTTCTCATTTTTATTCCCTTTTTTGGAGTGTTGCGACTCATATAACACTGTGTGGGAGCGGGAGCGCATGTAGCAACAATTTTATAGCTGCACTCTTCACATGCATTGCGCTCACCACTCAATACGCACACGTACAAGCGCGCGCGCACACACACGCACGCACACAAACACACAACACACACACACAAGCACAATTGTCGCACTTATTTTATTTGCCGTGATTTTGAATGATTTTGTAATACGCGCGTTCAATATTTGAATGTTATTTTTTTGTTAACTTAATTTATATTAATTACAAAATCAAATCAAATGGCTGCCATTTCACGTCCAGTTATAAAAATGACACCGTGATTCACTTGACATTTTGTATCGAAATGGCAAAGTTGCCGCAACAAATTATTACAAAATACCCACACACTTGAACACTCACTTTAGTTTAGCATTTATGCTCTAGCTCTTGTTTTGTATCGAGAACAGTTAATTTTGAATTTCGCACTTTGTTGTTGTGAACTGTTCTTTAAAGAATGTGCGGTTACGAATAATCCAAACGTAGCAAAAACGCCGACGAGCGAGACGAGAGAAAACAAAACTGAACAGCTTATCGGTGTGACCGAAGTCGTTCAAGTAAATAATATGTCGGCAGGGCTGTCAACCTGGCACAAAAAATACCATGTTTATTATTGTCAGTATTGGTTAGTATTTTTTAATGTCGGTGACCAGCTGCTCATTTTTGCGTTTCATTTTTTGGCGCAAACATATTTTTTTAATTTTTAAAATGGTTTAAAAAACCGTTTTAAACAGCGTAAGTAAACGGAGACCAAAGACTTCGTGTTTTGGTCTCAAAAAATTGGAAAAAATTCAAGAATGCGATTTGTGGCGGTGGAATTTGTTTTTTTTTTTTGACTAATTCATTAAGAAAAACTAAGTTTAAAGTCCAAATAGTTTTGGAAGACGCGTTTTTGACTTCAAAAAATTACATATTTAGCTACAATGCTAAAAAAATTTTAATTTTTAGTATTAAGGTAAAATCCAAAAGTTTTTTTTAGGAAATTAAATGAAAGTAAGCTATATTTCAACACCACTTTGGGAATTAAATTCCATTTGCGGTACAGATGAATTGCTTCTTTCCTGTTTTTTGTCAACTGCAATAGATTTATGAGAGAAATTAATATAATTTTAATATGGTATTTTGGTATCCAAACCTTTCTCATGCACCAACAGAAGTTTAAGGACCTCTGTCAAAGGATACTCAAAAAAGAGAGTCACAAAGAAAGCAACAATTTGAGTAAGAACAAAGACCAGCAGCACATTGCAAAACTAAAAAAGATATAAAAAAATGGAATTAGCTAAAATTTTCACGAAATCATTAACTTACCAAATAGAAACGGTTTACATAAACCGGTTCCCGAAAATAACCTGCAACCAGACGCAACACAATGACATGCCACAAAAAAGCCTGAAAGGAAATGCGTGCCAAGGGTCGGAAAATGGGCAGACAGCAGAACTCATAGGCCAACCCTGCAATCCAATCCATCAATTTAGGATAAGTTAAGCAAACCAGATAATACTTACAGCCCACTTTGAAGCACATGCTGCATACAAATCCAGCACATATTAAAATCCACAGATTCTTGTATAAGCCCGCATAGAGAGCCATCCAAACTGATGGCTTTTCAAAATCATGCTTGATGAATATGTATCCCGAGCAGAGTACCAACAGTGCAGCCGGAATTAACAGCCACATGCCCAAGTCGTACTTCCATTTACCTCTATAGCTGCTGGCGTTTGGAGAGGAGCGCACTTTGAGATAGAGATCCCCACAAAGAAAGCCCACAAAATATCCACCCAAGTTTGTGTAGAATGGTAGGTATATCTGATAGAAGGTCTCCGAGTTGCGAAAAAACAAATAACGATAGGTTCTGTCAAGAAGCATAGTATTAATTGGGAACATTAATAATATCGATAGTGTTGACAGCATAAAAAGCACACGGATTTGAGCTTATCTTTGTCAGTTTGATAGTATTAATAGTAGAAACATAGGCTGAAAAACTATCGATTGTATGGATTGATCAATAAGTAGATTGGAAACTTACTCTGGCTTCATATGATAGACCGCGTCCAGCTTGAAAAAATAGGTCAAAAATGCCGGAATAGCAAATATCAACACGAACAGCACAGTATAGATGTATCTAGTAAGTCTAGGATATCTAAAAGAAACTATAAGAATTTGCTATTATATTATGTGTTTTAATCGCTCACTTTTTCGTTATAATGATGATAATAAGAAAGACTTCAAAGAGCTGCATATCCGCGGCCATATACCAGGTTTGCTGTGCACACTGCAATGATGTACATTTTATTAGGATTACGCCTCTAAAAAATATTTCTATATACCTACGCTCTCTTCCAATAGATAGTTATTGACAAAGAACACATTCTTCCACCAGTTTTGTCGACAAAAGACGCGCTCCGCTTCAGTTAAATGTCGCCAGAAGGGTCCGTCGCCCAAGCGAGTTAAAATTGTGGCATTGAATAAGACAATCAATACTAGCGATGGTAGCATTCTGAAATATCTGCTTAAAAATACTTGAAAATAAATTCCTATGCCTGTTAAAACTTTTGTGTCTTTGGTGATCCACTGTCGTTCTGTAAAATTGACATAAAGCAAAAATGCGCTCATAACAAAAAAGATTTGTATGACGGCATTGCCATTTTGAAATATTGATGCTTCGAATCTGTATAGAAACTGTTCGAAAAACTCAGGATTTTGTATCTGCACGGTCATATAGATCATTAACGTATGTCCAAGTATCACAAAGAAAACACCAAACACGCGAAAGGCATCAAAGAAGCGTAGATCCTTGGCAAATTCACTGTTCGTCGGCAACACCAGTCGATAATAGTTGCGACAAAGCGAAAAAGAGCAAAATAATCTTTGAGCTGTTAAAAAGGAAACTTATTTTAAAATGGCAAATGAAAAGAATGCAGATTGCAACACACCGCGAATTTCTAAACGTTGTTTATAGAACATATTGCCACAAGCATTGCAGGGGATGGGCTGCTGCAGCTTTAGCCGATAGTCATAAAAAGTGGACATCGCAGTGAGCAGCAGGATTAGAGCCAACAATATATATACAGTCATGTCCAGCGCATCTAAGTGCTTGATTTGTTGGTCTAATTGATTGGCTTTAAAGTGAACTACTTACCATGCTCCAGGCTTTCATCTGCCCACACACAATACTGAATGGTGCTGCGCAGACGCAATTGATATTTGGTTTCAAACTCGCGATTTAGGCAGCTGTTGATCAAATGATCATAGTGTATGCGCTCATCCGATGCTCTTTTATGCACTTTGGCAAAGTAGGCGCTTAGCTGGCAGGCAGAAGAATAAGTCTCAGTTACTGAGTTGCCGTTAAAAGTCTTATCATGTGTATCAAAAGACTTGAAAATCATTTGACTTCAATTGCACGCAAACTAACAAATCAACTCAATGAGCTTTAAACTCAATGAGCTTGAAACTCAATGAGCTTCCAACGCAAAGAACTTGAAACTCAATGAGTTTCCAACTCAATGAGCTTGCAACTCATTTGACTTGCTATGGTAGCAGAAATTCAAGCTTATCAAACAAGCTTTCAACACACTCGAAAAGTTTGAAATATTTAGCCTGATTAGTCGCATCAAGTTTCAGTTTCTCGAATGACTTGTTTATCTCACGTGCACTCGTGAAAGACTCTAGTCTTAATAGCGTTTCACCTACCTCCGTGTCCAACACCTTGTCCTCTAACAGCTGCTGCACTTGAAATCTAGCCAGTGTGTGTAGGGCAATCTTGCAACGTTCCAGACAAACACCCACAAACAAATGATCGTGTCGAAAATGGTGTTTATCATCCTGAGAAACATGCTCAATTTGCTGCCAGAGCGTGGAACTGGCATTGTGCACGATTTCCGCATATACCATGCAATAGGTATTGTGGGCCAAAAGCCAGCTGGTTGGTTTTTGTAGGCACAGATCGTAGTCATCCAGCTGATACATGGCTGGCATTTGCTTATAAAAGGTAACTACAGCAACAAGTATAGGCAGATTGAACTAAGTATTCGTTTACTCAAACATAAGGTAGAAATACTTACGGTTAAATTGCGTATACGTAACGTTGGCATCGCCATACTGAACTAACATGAGCACAACTAAGCTGAGAAGCGACCAATGCATCTTGCCTTGCGTTATAAGATAAACTGCCTGAGAATTGTTCATTTTGGTGACTTTTACACTTTATTAAATTGTAAGCTTGCGTGTTGAGCTGCAACGCTTCAATGGTTTTGTAAATGCATTTTGATAAGGTCATAACATATCAATCAAAGTTATAAATACAGCCCATAACACTACATAACAACACAATCAAAATTGCGGAACAAAATTGCTGAAACTTAAAAAAATAAAACACTTTATTGATTTTCATACTTTCAAACAAATATTGTGAAACTAGTTTTATTAAACTATAAAAAATTGAACACTTAAGATCAAATGACAGCTCACATGCATTACCACAAACAATTGTTAAAGACATTTTTTCAAATACAATATTACTTTGGATTGCTCAAAATTTTGCACTTTTCCAGCAAACAGTACTGCGTTCTTTTTATTGGCAATAAAAAAGATAAATGGATGATTCGCCTAGAAGCGGATAGGTTCCGGCTCGATACGCAATGATCAATTGAAGAACATAGCTGTAGAGATTATACACAAGACACAGTTAGTTTAAACTTTAAAGATCAATCCATTGAAATGGAAATGAAAGTGGGTTTAGGGAAATTCAAGCACGATTTATGGGAGACTATGAACTTCAGACCAAAACTACACTGCTTTTTATTATAAAATAAGTAAGAATGCTCTGCAGTACATTAATGGTTCTTCAAGCAGTTTAACGAAAGTTTGCAGTGCCTGTAAAACTGTTCCTTCTGCCTGCAGAGACGGGGGAAATAAATTCGTCAATAACTTTGTTGAACAAACTAGAATATGATTGAATGCAATAGTTGACTTTAAAGTAACAATGGATGATATTTACCGGCGTCTGTCGCTGCCGCTGAAAAACTATCGATACTATCGATTGATCTATAATAAGATTAGAAACTTGCGTTGAAAATAAAACTTCCTCTGGCTTCATGTGATAGACCGCGTCCAGTTTGAGAAAATAGATCAAAAATGCTGGAAGAGCAAATATCAGCACGAGGATCATAAATTATAGATAAATATAGTAAGTCTAGGATATTTAAAAGAAACTATTATAATTTGCTCTTGTATTATGTGCATAATTAGCTTACTTCTTTGTTCTAATGACGACAATAAGAAAGACTTCAAAGATCTGCATATCCGTGGACATGTACCAGCTTCGCTGTGCATGAATACTTACGGTTAAATTGCGTATACGTAACGTTGGCATCGCCATACTGAACTAACTTGAGCACAACTAAGCTGAAAAGCGACCAATGCATCTTGCCTTGCGTTAGAAGATAAACTGCTTGAGAGTTGTTCATTTTGGTGACTTTTACACTTTATTAAATTGTGAAATTGCGTGTTGGCCTGCAACGCTTCAATGGTTTTGTAAATGCATTTTTGTAGTCAAAGTTACAAATACATAAAATTAGATTTTACCTATTCAGAGCTTTTTATGAAATTCTTTAAGCTACGGGTTGATCAAACTTACTTAAATATGTTGTCTAGTGTAATAAACGTAAGCTTTGCTTTACAGATACTTACAGCAATGTCTGGAATCCAGCGATTCTAGGATTAAGCTATGTGATACAAATATTTCGATGCACAGCAACAATTATAAAACAGTTCATTTGTTCAATTCAACATTTCGTTTTTTATTGATTTCTCTCATTAAGCTTAAAAATAGTTTCATTATTTAAAGAATTTGATCAAGTCAACCCAAATGCTTGCCGGCAAAGAGCAGCACATCAGTCTGAGACTTGATCAAGTAGATAAAGGGATGATTAGCAAAGAATTGCCTGCGTCGGATGGCCATAACGGGCATGATGCGAAAAACTGTGAACAAGTTATAAAACGCCATCAAAACTGCAATACTTTCAATACATATTTATTAAATAAATTTCACATGCTTGTTTAGTATACAAAAGTGTTAGTACATCGTGCGCAGTCTTTATTAGAATGTGTTTAATTGATCAGAGATCATATTATGTTTTCAAAGTTTTAGTAGCTGGCCTGCAAAGAGCACAGCACCCTGCTTATTGGCAATATAATAAAAGAATGGATGTTCGGCAAAGAAACGTATGGGCTCCGGTTGGAACATGGGCATCGATGCTAAGCACATGACCATACCTGTAATTATGAGAGACGAAAACAAAACACAAATGTTTAATAAATGAACAATCAATATGAGTTAGATCAACATACAGCAGTCTACTGCAAACAACTTTAAAATGATCATGATCGATTATAATCTATGTTGAAGTCATGCATAAAGTTTTAGTATGAGTTTTTTAAGGTTATAAGGAACTCTTCAAAATTTAAAAACTTAATTTTTGTCTAATTAGATTGTATATTTTGTCAGTAATTCACATTTATTAAATTCAATTAGAGTTCTCAATCATTCATCCAACTTTGTTGATCCACAAAATACACTTTATTGCAAAAGTGATTTTCCTTTAAATGTCACATTTTCACTTTTGTTATGACGGATTTTCTGATTGAAATCAATCTCATTTAATCAAGAATTGAATTAACTTGCCATTGAGATAGGCTTCAATTCACTAGATCGACAGAAATTTTGAACCTTTATGGGAATTTTATTTCTGCAAAAGTGGAAACCGAAAAGGCCTGATAGTCTTTTTTTTAAACCTTCTGATGCACCAAGAGACTGATTGATAATTTTGTAATCTTTATTAGAACATATCTTGTGCATTAAGTTCAATTATAATAAAATCAATCTACTATATGTAATTTGAGGTAGGAGCAGACAATATAAGTGCAATGTGTATGAGTATAATTGGTAGACACTGTTCAAAATGTTTGCATATTGCCAGCAAAGAGCATCGAGTCCTGCTTGTTGGCAATGTAATAAATGAATGGATGATCTGCATAAAATTCTATGGGATCCGGCTCAATAAGCATCGATTCAACGTTTATGATCATAGCTGTACAAATGAGAAGGATTGACACAAATAAGATGATAATAATAGGAATTAAATGGATTGAAAATTGTGAAATTATTATAAGATTTAGTGGAATGCTAATTTTGTGATCATGCGCAATGTGAAAATGGAGCGATTTGCATTATAATTAAATAATAATTATTTTTAGCATATTTTTTGACATTTATTGTAACAAATTGTGAAATTAGTTTTAGTAAAATATTTAAAAAAAAACTAAGTACTTAAGATCAAGTGTCAGCTCACATGCATTACCACAAACAATTGTTAAAGACATTTTTTCAAATACTAAATTACTTTGTATTGCTCAAAATTGTTGCATTTTTCCAGCAAACAGTACGGCGTTCTTTTTATTGGCAATGAAAAAAGTAAATGGATGATTCGCGCAAAAACGGATAGGTTCCGGCTCGATACGCAATGAATAATTGACGATCATAGTAGCTGTAGAGATTATAGACAAGACACCGTTAGTTTAAAGTTAAATGATAAATCAATAGATATGGAAATGAAAGTGGGTTGAGGGGAAATTGAGAGAATGTGAACTACAGAGCAAAACTACACATGACAAATTAACTTACAGCTGCTTTTTATTATAAAAAAATACTTTTTTTAAAAGTGTTCTATTGTCTATTAAAGATTAGAGCTCATCATGTTCGTTGACTGGTGCGGCACAAGTGCCGGATGTTGCCACATCGAGCCGCACAACGGAACCAAAGAATAAAGGTACATTTTGCTTATGCGCCAGCAGATAGATGAATGGATGATCGGCATGGAACTCGACTGGCTCATCGAAGGATATGAGGCTGCGCTTTTTACGCACCACAGCGCCTAACAATGAGAACAGACAAAACGGAGACATTGTACAAACTAGAATATGATACCATAACATGCAACAGATGCAATGATATAATGACAAAGTGCATTAGGTGACTTTAAAGTGACAACGGATGCTATTTACCGGTGGCTGCAGCTGCCTCAGTGCCCTTCTCGTTGACATCGATGAAAGCCTTGTGTATAATTGCAGATACCTTCAATTCCTCGGGACTCTTTAGCATTTTGCCAAATTCAGCTTTACTGGAGAACATGCGAGACATGCCCAGCTATGATTGGAGTAGCATAGTTAGACAATTTACTAGACAATGAGCTTTAGTTTAACTCACCTGCTGGAATACGTCTGTTAGCTCCACCTGGAACTCGGCCTTGAACTTGGGCAGCTTGACAATCACCTGGGTGCTGTGCAGCTGCTCTGTGATCGTCGAGAGCGGTGTGGAGCGCAACTTCTCTTCAAGCTGCGCCAGACCAGTTTTACTCTTGGGCAATACAACTAGCATGGACAAGTCGGAGTTCTCATAAGGCAATTCCAGCGCTGTGGCATCCAGGCTCGGCAGATCCGCATAGCGGAAACGTTCCTTAACATTCATCATGGGCACAACAATGGTATTGGCTTCGTTCAAATGGAAGTGCTCATTGCGCGTTGCATGCTCCGGAAAGGGACGCAACCAGTTGCCCTTGAAGTGTATAGCATTGACCAGCACCAGACGCGAATTGGCATCCAAAACGCTGGGCGAGATTAGGTCCTTGATCAAATTATTTGTCTGCTGTTCCACCCAGCTATTGATGTGACTTGCTGCCGCCACATTCTTGGCAAAGTCCACATTCTCAGCAGTCGATAGAAACTGTTCCGTTAGCAAAGAACTGAATTCATCACGCAATTCATAGCCTTTCATCACATAGATTCTGTTGGCAATGCGCAGAATGGAACTCTTCTCGTATTCCGCCAGCACTTGATGAAAGCTTTCGGCTATCTGTCGCGCATCATGTGAAACTAGTCCAAGGCCACGATCCAACTCAGCGGCAGTGTCGCCCTCAGCGCCAAGGCGTGCCATAGCCACACAGCTCTGAATGGAGAAGGGCGAGAAGACAATGTTCTCGCTGGGCTTCAGCAGGGCCAGTTTGCCATACATATTGATGGAGAAGATGGCCAACCGGCGCGAGAACTCTTCCACATTGCTGCTCTTCGAATCGGCCATGACGTTGACTGTGTTGGAGGACTTGGTTCGGTGTGGAGTAGGGGGCGGGTGCTGAGCTTGGACGAGTTGTAGGGGTAGCAGCAGCAGCAGCGAGAGCGTCACGCAGACTGTGGAAACAAAGGGGAGTAAACCAAATGAGTACCTAAAACTCAGTGTATGATTTCATAAATTTTATGTAATTCCCATTCTGAGTCACCTCGACAATTGTTGTTGTTCAGTATTTGGCGTTGATTAGCCGTTTTGTTTTTGTTTAAACTCACAAACTAAATACGGATCTAAAATGCGTAGTCTATATGGATCTTTCTAGCTAGCTTTCTCCAATCGCTTCTTCTTATTGTTGATTTTTATTTGTTTTCGTTTAAAGCTCACAATGCGTAAATAGCGGCACTCTGTTGTGTTTGCAAAGGCGTCAGAACGCCAACTGAATTGTTCGTTGTGCTCAGTTCAAATAGTTGTTTTTCCACACAAAACAAAACACACACATTTGTATTTTCTTGTATATCCACACAAACACTAAGTGCATGGTGAAATTATACTAGGTGACGTCATGCGAGCAAGCGCTCACAAATTTCAGACTCCAAGCGCAATTCCCAAAGAGACGAATTTAGTTCTCTTCTACAATAATCTTGCCATCTCTTTTACACACATGGGATGAAAAGGCAGCTGGTGCTTTCCCATAACACCACTTCGTTGAATGCCACCGTGCATACAACAGGTTTTGCATAGTATTTTTATCGTTTCTCTTTTGCTTGCATGCCGCATGCTCTTAATAGCTGCTCTCTATTTTAAACGAGCACTCTCTCTTTCTCTCTCTTGTTATTGGCGCTTATCAGCTGTTTTCAACTTTCTTACCGTCTAATTGCAAAAGTCGCTGCATTTGACTGTTTAATTTGGTTTTTATCAGCAAAGCTATTAACTTGTAGAACACAATATATACACCGTTTAGTTTTATATACAAACTGCTGCCTCAGAAGTACTTTTCAGACTGCCTAACAATTTTTACAAATTCCCCATTTGCGTTTGTCGCTCTTCTTATCAGCAACTTCGAATAATTAGACACAGTCGAATCGAATCTGCGCTTCATTTGAGCTGCGTGTGAATAGGTACAAATATACATACATACATATACCAAATAGAATAAGATTACAAAGCGGAATGTTGAGAATTTGAAATAGAGTTGAACGCGTGTCGTGTTTTATTTCGTGTCACGAATATTAATTTGTATACCCTTCCATAGGTCATTATTGCCTTGTTATGTATTGAACAAGACGTCTCTGACCCCAATATGTCGAAACTGGTCGAATTGGATCACTATAACATATAGCTGCTAAAGGAACGATAGGTTGAAAGTTTCGCTTTTCCATATGTAACTTGATCAAAATTAACAATTTCTAAGCATTTTGACAAAATCTGTGCAGAATCTTACAGCTGCGATAGGACCAATCTGTTGAAAAACTTGTTTATTTTCTTAAGCAATCTCATCCTAGTTCATTATATTCTAAGTTTTAGTTTCAATTATTCCATTAAAAAACATGTTATTTGTTTTACAAATCATAATTTTATAAAATCTATTAACGAACAACAAATGTTGCCTTTATTACAAGTTTTATGTACATTTTTTATCAAATATTTACTATCCTAGGGATTGACAAGATGTCCGGCAAATATAACCACATTATCGCTGTCTATAATTGCATAATAGAAGGGCGAGTTTGCTGTAAATGTTGCTGGTTCACAATCTTCTCTACAGTCGCGGTCTCCAATGAGGCCACCTAAATTAATTAAATATGAATCAATTAAATAAATATTAATAAGTAACTAAAGTTATGAATGGTAGAAATATCTTACCAGCTGCAGTTTCCGTGCCACTCTCGTGAACAGTCATTACGGCCTTGTGTAGAATTTTGTTTACCTTCAACTTCTTATTTTCTTGCAGCATGTTACCCAATTCAGCATTGCTCGAGAAAATGCTATTCAGTCCCAACTATAAAATTAAGGTGATTGAAATGTCAAGGCTGTTAAAATATTTCTTGCCACAGTACTCACCTCCTTTAAAATGGGCGAAAGTTCCTCCTCGAAGGCAACTTGAAATTTGGGTAGCGTAACAATGACTTCTCTCGGTTTCATTGCTGAAGTTATATTCTTCATCGGAATGTTTCTCAACTTGGTCACCACATTCTTAAGATTGCTGTCCTTGTTTGGCAATAAAATCAACATGCTCAAATCGCTACCTTTAAAGTCCATTCGTAAAGCCTGGGCTCCCAAATCGTCCATTTTGGCATATTTAAAAGTTTGCTTTTGCTTCATCATGGGTACGACTATGGATGTGCCATGGTTCAAGAAGAACTTACGATTTGTCGTAAATCTTTTATCAAACTCTGAATCCCAGTGGCTTTTCAAATCGACATAATTGACAATTATTATATCTAAGTCTGGACCAAACTTGTCAGCGTTTATATTGCCTTTGATTCTGTTGTTCGTCTTTGTATTAACCCAGTTATTGATCATGACTGCAGCATTGGTTGGATCACTTAACTCAACCGATTCAATTGTACAATTAAATTTGTCAGTCAATATATCAATGTATTCATCTTTTGGAGTACAATCTCTACGCATATAGATCTTGTTGGCAAATTCAATGTCATTAACATGTTCACTCAGAATTGTTTTAAAGCCCTCTGCTGTTTGCTCTGGATTCCTTGTGCTGAACTTCGCAACCTCGTCAATCTCATAGGCTGTCGTATTCTTTGCCGCCAGGCGCATCATTCCAAGGCCAAGTTCAATGCCCAACGGTGAGAATAGAACGTTCTTATCGAGCGATGAATTTACAAATTTCTCGTAAAGACTGCTGTGAAACTCGTCTATATCCCGTGAAAAGTGGGTCCAAGCCAATGTTGTTTGCTGGTATGACATCAAAAGAATCAGCCCAAGCAGGCCGAGGGATACTGAAATGTAAGTGTATCTTATTAGAGAGTTTTCCAGCTTCAATTATTCAATGTAACTCAGTTCTTGAAAAAATCCTGAATGGTGTTAGATAAGTCAACTTCGGCGTTTCGAAGATATTAAATCTTGTAGAAAAGTTGTTCATATGGAAATTTATTTTCGACCGATTGTTCCTAATAGGAATTTCCAATGATTTGGTCAGCATGACTAGAATGTACTAAAACGCAGAATGAATGAATTTTTTAAAAATAACTTGAGAAACAAAAAACTTTTCATACAAAAACTAATTTTCTAACCGATTTTTCCAATGGAAACGGACAGACAGACGGATAGATAGACGGATAGACAGACAGACGGACAGACAGACGGACTGACAGACGGACACATAGACGGACAGACGGATATGGCTATATCGACTCGTCTGTTAATGCTGATCAAAATATAGCCCCTTTAACGGCATGATAACAAATTTCATTTATTTTCGAATACCCTTGTTTTCTTGGATACTCTTGATCAAACTGCTCGAAGAGTGTTTGATCACACTCTTTAGTTTCTAGCCGAATATAAACTCTTTAGTTACCAAAAGATATAGTTTCTTGATGCCATATTTTATGGATCAGCTATTATCAGTGATATTTTAAGCTAGCAATAATAACTATATAAATTTTGGTCATTATTAAAAACACCTTTCGACTAGCCAGGCGGTCTACTCTTTTCATAAATGCTCAGTTTGTGCTCGTTATCAGAGGTCTCTCCGTAAATTATCTAATCTTTCTACATATTTCTGACAATGCTTTCGGAGTGAGTCATTTGAATAGCTGCTAGTCAGTTCTATATACTCAGTTAAATCGGTTGGTTCTGTTATTGGTGCTGTCTATTGTTTACGCTTTTGAGGTAAATAAATAAATCTATTGAGCTGTCCATCTAAACAGGTGATAATTGTGTGCCTGTTCATCAGTTGTATCAAAATCGAAAGTTATAACAGTTCCGATTTTTTCGTCTACAAATATTGTGTTGTCTTTGCGTTAAGCATAGATTGTGCGTCCTAAAACTTTTTTAGTTTGCTTTCACTTATCAGTTTTATATAAACAACTGAGTTGGCATTTAAAAAATATCATCTTATCTTTAAAAATTGTGAATTTTCCAGGTCATGAAAATCACTTAGTTTATCCAACTGCTTCAGTTCGTTGAATTGAATAATTTTGTTTATGCACACTTTACATTTTGAAATAATAAGGATTGTCTGTCTTAAAACTCTTTTGCAAGATTAGAACCGGCACGGCGGTACCGCGGCACCAGAATAGACAGCTGACGTGAATCTTTCAAAGTTGTTTCCTTAAAAAAAGGACAAGCTCTCAGTTAATCATTTTTTACTTACACTTCGCCATTGCGGATCAATTGTTTAATTCAAGCTCAAGAAAAGTACTGTGGAGCTTCTGACAGTCAAACGATCTTTATACCCTCAATAGTATATACCCGCGGCCTCGCTCGCCAGAAAAAATTTGTTGCCTTTCCCACCGGTTATACCCGAGGGTTTGACCGCCCTGACCTCCATTTCCCGTCCGTGTGCATCGATTTTCCGAGTCCAGTGTGCAGTTATTAATGAGCATAGATCGCTGAAAATGAGTTTGAAGCTGAGTTTGAGTTTGAAACTTGCATACAACAGTTTTCCGCGAATTTTTCACATTTCCCGAGCTTAGTATGCACTTTTAGAATAAGATAAAACTTCTGTGAAAAATGTAGCCTTTTAGTGGGCTGTGCGAGCGTTGCCAATCAGTCAATTTGTCAGGTTGAACAGTTACATATACATAGATTGATAATAGGGTGCAGGTCAAACCAAATTAATGTATAATATATAATATTCATTAAGATTATGTACGTCTCTTTAATTTCAAGAAGCTTCAAAGCTCGATTAACAAAATGTTAAACACTTTTTATGCTTTTTCTTCGGAATTGAATCAATCGGGTTACTTTTAAAAAAGTACTCAAACAAAATTGCTTTTACTTTCTATGATGAACAAAAAATGGTTTTTTATGTTTAACTTTTTAAGTGCTGTGCTGGAATATGACCGAGGTGCAGGAAAACTGTCATGCATTTGCCAGAGATCTATTCGATGTGGTCGTTGCAAACAGTGTTGCGCACTGCTCTGTGCCCGGCATCAATATAATTATCTCACCAGTATCAATACAAAGTGCCCTGATGCTTGCCTATATGGGTGCAGCGGGGACGACAGCCGAGGAGCTGCATAGGGCCTTGAAGCTGGGACCCGGTGACCTACAGCAGATTGCCAAAAGTTTTCATGATTTCTGGACAAAGCACTGCAGCTACGGAAACAATTTGACTTTGAAAGCCGTAAATCGGCTGTACGTGAACGAAACGTTGAGTATAAAGGCCGATTTCAATGAAATCGCTGCGGATTACTTTCAAGCGAAGCCAGTAGCGCTGAAATTTGCAAATTCTGAACAGGCCACAGATAGCATCAATGCCTTTGTGGAGCAGGAAACGGAAAATAAAATACGGGATCTGCTGGAGCCGGATGCGGTGAATGCGCAGACGAGCGCTATTCTTATAAATGCGCTATATTTTAAGGGTAAGTTTCAAAAACCATTCACTCCAGAGTCCACAATGCGGGATGACTTCTATGCGGACCAGCATCGTAAAATCGAAGTGGACATGATGTATCAAGAGGACAAGTTTAAGTATGCAGAGTTACCCGAGTTGAATGCCCGTGCCGTACAGCTGCCCTACGAGGACTCGGACATATCCCTGCTTATCATACTGCCCAATACAATATGTGGTTTACTGGATGCAGAGCGTAAGCTTAAGACACTCGATTTGCGTGAAATCGATGCAAAAATGACTGTAGATGATGTAGAAGTAGCCATGCCTAAGTTTAGCATTGAATTTGATTTGGATCTCAAGGAGTCACTGCAGCAGGTGAGTTTCCAGTCAATTGCAAAAGAAATGCGAACGCCAGACTAAGAAGCTATTTTCACAGCTAGGTATATCGGAGTTATTCGATGATTCGGCAAATCTGAGTCGGCTTTTTACAACTCCAACTGGACAAAAGATTTCAGCAGCCAAACATCGTGGCTATATCGATGTCAATGAAGCGGGTTCGGAGGCGGCTGCTGTGACAGGTAAGTGTTTCACATTAACAGTTTCTAATCCTATTCAAATTCAATATATATTCTCTATTTGTAGTTCTAAAAGTTGTGCCCATGATGTTGAACATGCAAAAGATCACTTTTAAAGTTGATCATCCGTTCGTTTTCTATATACGCAATAGTAAAGCAGTCTTTTTCGCCGGTCGCTACGTGGAACCGATAAGAAAACCCGATGCAATTGATTTTATATGCTCCTCAAATTTACTCAGTGATTCCATGAGAGGGGGGGAACCAAGCATGAAGCTGTGAAATCAAAAGTCCTTTTTTTTTTTTGTGTATGTGTATGTTTATTTTAATTAGGCATAGAAAGTCAAATAAATTATACGTTTAAGCCTTTTAAATATTTGCCAATATTAAATATGAAATTCAACAATATTTCAATGTTCTACATTTAGTTAATTGAATTTGAATTTTTTAATTTTTGATCCCATTTATTATTATATTTGTATTTTTTCGAGAGAAACTATTCTGTTGAAAAAGGGGTCATCTCATTTTGTTTTAAATGTGTTCATTTAAATAATTAGCCAAAATGCTTGCGGGTATTCACATTATGAATTGCTTTTTTGCTTATGTGCAAATGTTTGTACAAACAAAATGAGATCATCATAGTTCATTAGACAGTCAAAGCAGAGAATAAATATAGTATATATAAAAGAATATAAAAATTAAGAGCACATGGCAAAGCAAAGAGACTGCGTAAATACTCTTTCCATTTAGGTTATTCTTTTTTACAAATGATTCATTCAATGAAAATTTTAAATTTCCACATTTGCTGACCATATCAAAGAGGATAAAAAAAAAAACATTAAAGAAATGTTATCTTCGGCATGCCGCAGATATATACCCTTGCAGAAAAGATTCCCATAAGAAAACTTATTTTTCAACTGATGGTTCCTATGGCAGCTATAAGATATATTGATCCGATTATGATAAAATTTGGTCAACATGTGTAGAACGTGCTTTAATTTAGATATAGTGAGCTTCGTCGAGATATTTTGAAAAACACAAAAATTTTTCATACAGAAACTTATTTGCAACCGAACGTTCCTATGGCAGCTATATGTTATTGTGGTCCGATCTGGCCAATTCAACTATAGGTACTACCTGCAATAAGAAGAAGCATCTGTGCTAAAGTTCATCAAGATAGCTCTTGAACAAAGTCTTGAAAAACGCATATAAACAGACAGATAGACAGACGGACATGACGGACATGACTCGGCTGTTGATGCTGATCAGGAAGATAAAAATTATTTTTTTTTTTCTGAGACGTCTCCTTCAATGCGTTACACATATCGTGACAAAATTATAATAATTATGTGCTTGTATAAGCAGTTTTCCAAAGTAGAAAAAAAGTAGAAAATTAGTAAACTTAAGCAGATACTTTTTAGTATTCCAAATTCCAAACTTAGAACATCTCTACTCGGTCATTGCCCATTTATAATAGCTATAGTCTACTTATCACTTTCCACAGATACTTCACAGTTTGACAAGCATTATTGTTTCTTGGTAAACTCAACCCCTGCTGATAGCGAGAGTCAAAACAATGATGTCAACCTCAACGTCGCCGCAGGTGACGCAAAGTTTGCTTCAAAACTTAGATTGAAACTGGGTGACAATCACTTGATATTGCCGGCGTCCATTATGGCCTGGTCCGGCATTGCAAAGCTGATGAGCTGAGTCAAATTCTGAAACTGGCCGGAGGCAGCAAAACAGTTCATTTAGCTGCCATCAAAAGGTCAAGGGTGGGCAGCTATAATTGAAAACTGTAAGCGCTATGCAGACTGGACGCAGACCCAAACACTTTGATGCAACCGCCGAGCATGTGGGATGTTAATCCGCATGACTAAATCCTTAATGAATAGCACGGTTATGCCAAGCTGCAAAAGGTGCAACGAGAGTGCTCTTAATGAGATATTATCAAAAGCCGAATAGGCAAACTTTAACTTAATTATGCTTTAAGTTTCGTTTTATTTCTGACGGCAGATAATCTTTGGCAATTAGTTGGCAACACTTTATTTATTAGTTTCCTAAGTATTCTATCTATTTTGTAGCTATCAATTGCAGGTTGTTCGCACATTATACACACATTTAATTTATTTTAATTATTTTGCAATTTAACTATTATTGTTAATTGGGACTTAAAATTCCGAGAATTCCCCGAAAACTATTTTTTTTTAGAAACATTTTTTTTAAAAGTTTAATATTACTAAATTTTGTTTTTATAAACATGTCCTTTAATGAATATATTATTGTGTAATACATTTTTGTGCAGTTTTTAGAAGACAAAATAATTGTAAAATAGAAATTTTTCTATTTATTTTTATTTATTATTATTTTTTTTATATTACATACATAGTACATTATTACTTTTTCGTTAGTATTATGGATAATATCGATATTTTTCACTATCACTATCAAACAGTATTGATGGTTCCTGCATCGATATTTTTGCCATCTCTAATATGTTTGTCTTGAAAATTTTAACATAAAACTGTTTAATTTTTGAAGCTCGTGATGTCTTATCAAAAATGAACTTCTGACCGCGCCAGCTGACTGTCAAAAATGTGTGCTAATATTTTAATGAATTTGTAAAATCTTATGAAATTTGGCGAGAAATAAAATGAGTTAACATTCAAGTGTTATTTGCCTCAATTACAGCTGTTTAAGCGGAGCTGAATTGCAATTCAATATCAATTTATATTTTAAGTAGCAGCCAAGCAACAACCAGCTGAAATGAAAAAAGAAAATCAACACAAAGGTATAAGAACTCAAGTGTATCTTCGGACTAAACCGACACAAACTTAATAAACTTCTGTGGAAGATTATAAATGGGATAGCTCACTTTTTGTCCTGTGCAACATTCAATGTCAAGTGCAGCTCATAAATTGCAACACAGGAGTGGCAATGTTTGTGATTAGTTTTGGTTGCACAATGCCAGCCTGCTGTGCTTCTGGCGCAGAGACAACCTGACACTGATTCTTTGTTAACGCACGGACAGACGGATAGACGGACGGACGGATGTAGTGAGCTGCCAATGTACAGTGGAACCAGCGATAGTTTGGCATTGCCATATCAATAGTCCCAAGGGCCCACTTTCAACTCATATTCGAACTCGTATTCGTATTCGTATTCGTATTCACGTGTCCTGGCAACCAGCTGGCAATAAATCAAAGTTACTGCAGCTATCAATCCACGACAAAGGAGCAACAAAATAACTGTGAGATATCCACTGGCGAAATTTGAATGCCAGCGTTAAGTGACCAAACACAAAATACAAAACATACTTACACACATACACAAATACACACACACACAAATACACACAGATACACTTCGCATATTCACTCAGGGACAAAAATCAACAACTGCACTGGCAAATTTGCTGCAATCATCCTTAGCCTTCACTAAACCTGTTTCTTCTGGCTCTTCGTTTTGATACCCTGTATCTAAGAGATGAGTGGAGGAAAAAGGATAAATGATAGACAAATTTGTGTGTAAATTCTTAAAAATCAGATGCAGGGCAAGGTTTATTTTTTAAATTTGTGTCTTCTCAGCTCGCTCTGGAATCGAAGAATAACGAACTATCAGGCCTGTTCCGAATTCAGTACGTTTTTGAAAAGTTACAAGAATGCTCTAGTCGAGTGTGCCCGACTACGAGACTCTCTGCTCCCAACTTGCATTTCAAGCAGTTCAGCGGAAACACAAGCAAACAGCGCAATTAACTTGGCCAGTGCATGTCAAACTGTTGTTTCTGCCTGCTGAGATGAGGGTAACAGATTCTTCCATAACTTTGGTGCTATTTATCCGATCGTAATGAAATTTACGCAACCGATCAACATTGTTTAAACATATGTATGTACCAAACATCAAAACTTTATCTTTAAAACTGTGGCTGTGGGATTTTTTGTTCGATTTGCGGGGGTACGGGGTGGGCATCCGAAATTTTAAATAAACTTGATCTGCATACGGTATACAGGAATCTGCATGCCAAGTTTGATGTCTCTAGCTCTTATAGTCTCCGAGATCTGTATGCTCATTCGGGCGGACGGACAGACGGAGAGGCAGACGGACATTACTAGTTCGTCAAGAATATATATATTTTTTATAGTCGGAAATGCCTCCTTCTGCCTGTTACATACATTTGCAGTACTTTATAACTCCATTTTTCCCATTTTTAATGGGAACAGGGAGTAAAAAAACGTTTTTAAAGAAAAGACGACTTGTGTTAAGGTCAATTCTTTGGTTAACTACTTTTATCCAGGGTATCTGATAATCAAGCACTCTTCTCTAAATAACTCTACGTTTTTTTGGTAAAACGCCAAGCGAGTTTTTTGTGTTGAAGTTTATGAGTAGGCCAAGGGCTGTTGCCAAATTGCATTGTGTTGTTGTCAGTGAGTAGTTTTTGCTGTTGCCTACTTTGTGGCACAGGCGAGGCAAGTTGCGGTCTTTAGGTTGCAAATCAGCTTTTCAAAACACTACTCGCTTGTTGGATAGCTGATAGTATTTTGCATATGACAAAAATATTAAATTTAATTTTATGTTTGATTTGTTTGAATTCATCCCAGCGGCAAATATGTGAACGTTGAACAGAGATCTAATAGAATTTACATAATTCGTTGTTGTTGTGGCTGCCTTACGATTATGACACAGCTATATAATTAAAATTTATTGTTGTCAAATCAGCAGCAGTCAACAGGAAAAGCAGCAACAGCAACAATTATAACAATAGCAGTCAAGTGAAATCAATTAGTGCGGATTTACGCACGTGTAAAACATTTTAATTAAAACCGACCGCCATTTGTTAAAATATACTCTAACTAGAAAGTATTAGCATTTGATCAAGTTGTGTGAAGCTAATTAAATAATGCATTTTAGATAAGAAAAGGTCAAAAAATTTTCCATATGCCATTATTGCTAAATCAAAGCCAATCGTTCAAAAACTGTGTTGGGAAAAGTAAGATATTGGTTTTCCAGACATATTGATGAAGTTCAACTTCAGACTTTTAGTTGCTATGGAAGTGATCTGTCCAAAACTTAGTTGTTTTAAAAAGTTTATGGTTTTTAACATAATTAAACTAAAATAAGCATATATATCTGACAAAGAAAAGATCGCTGGAAAGCTGATTTGTTTTATGTGACACATTACTTTAAAATTATACTGCTTGACAGCATATTAGACTTGTATTATAAATCAACAATCAAATAAATTTTGAACAACAAATCTGCAAGAGTATTACGTCTTCGACACACCATTTGTTGTTCTTATTCTCTTGTTACTTTTTGTGGGATTTTGTTACACTTTTGTCAGCTTGTTTGAAGGTCTTGCATTGTGCTCGACTTGCCGTTTTGCTGTGGCGGCCCAAACGACGCTAATTGGTGGGCACCGTGGGACTGGTAGCACCGACGCACATTGAGAAAACTGCGTCAAAACTTCTGTGTTGTCCCGAGCAACGGACGATTCACGTTTCCGTCAGCAAATTGAAATTGAAATGATGCCACAAACCGCAGCGGCAAAACGGAAACGGAAGGAAATGCAATGCGTTGCAAACAGCTGCAAATAAGAATATTTCACGGCACATAGGTTGAGGTAGAAAAGTAGAGGTATTGCCAATTGCAGCGACTGTGTGCCAAAACTAGAGGCACTTGTAAAAGCAAAAGAAGCGGAAAGGATAGATGAAGAGCCAGGGGGAATTGCAGCAAAATCAAAATTTGCTGGATGTAACAACAGAAATTGATACGGCAGCTTCTGTCATTGACGACTTCTTGGGAAAAATAACGCAAATTGGCAGTCGATGCTTGATTTTGTCAGCTTTTAGCATAATTTGGTAGTTCAATGCGAGTGTCATATTATAATTAGATATGAAATAAATAGAGGTTTCAAAAGAATATTTAATAAACTTAAATGTTAAGCTTATGCACATTTAATTGGAATGATCTAGTTAGATGTGGGCAAGGAATGTGAATCTTGCCGATTGTAAATCTCTGCTTTTTAAGGCATTGAGTTTTTTGTAGAGATCATGGAATATTTGCATAATATTTCGACCTTTTGCTAGGTGGGATTGTTCACGTGTCAGTTAGCATTGCAATTCAAAGAATGCATTGAGACATTGACCAGCAGCAAATAAAGCAACAAAAAGTTGATTAAGTCAGTTAAGTGTAGTCGACTAGCAGATACCCTGTATGGTATATACGTATTAAGGCTGGAAAACCAACAATAATGCTACAGTTCGATACTTTCAGTCTTAGCTCCGATATTAACATTCCCAATCCTCTTACCAATAAATGTTTCGATAACAGTTACAGTCCCTATATATTTCCATTTCCGATAAAAAAAAAACATTCGCTGTTCTGAAGTTCAAATATCAATGGAAAATTCGGTATTAAAACATTTGCTTTTGAGATACTGGAATGAAAAGTATCCAGACTTATCTTTCAAATGAGACAATAATTGGTATTTAATTTCAAAAACAGCAACACAAAATCAAAAACCATTCGGAATGAAAACTTACTGGAAATGGGAACAGGTGTAATCCAACCGACAGTAAGAATGTTTACATTAACAGTGCCATAAAAATTTTAAAACTTACAGATCTTGTTTCGATAACAGGGAGTTAAACATGAGGAATTAGAAAGCTATAGTTAGAAAGATTAAAGATAGTTTAAAAAAAACTTAGTGAGAATAATTAATGTTTGTCACAGATATTTGAAAGTAACAGCTATAAATGTTACAGTGGCACAACCTTCAATATACCATTGTAATTTGATATTAATGAGAGTTGAAAAAACCTGATAGTAGCTTAAACTTAAATACTTAAATTACCGAAAGTGCTATCGATTGTACTTAAAGTTCATTCAGAAAGAAA
Source organism: Hirtodrosophila cameraria (assembly GCA_949708635.1). NCBI lineage: Eukaryota > Metazoa > Arthropoda > Insecta > Diptera > Drosophilidae > Hirtodrosophila > Hirtodrosophila cameraria. The sequence continues at coordinate 9,301,962 of OX453089.1, read as the reverse complement.
TGGATGTAGATACCATTTAACAGATTTTGTTTTCGGCTACAGGGTATAAGGATAACAACAACAAAGCAGCTTAAAAAAAAAAGCAGCTCCGTTTGCTTGTAGATGCAACTGACAACTTTGGTAATTAAGGAATTATGTCATGCGCACATATGCATTTACCTGGCAAGGAGTAATGGTTAAGTGTGGTATGTGTGTGTATGTGTGTGTGTGTTTGGAGCATATTTTTTGATAGCTTTTGGTTGCCTTGGAATTTCTTTGTGCAGATTTGTTTGCATATTGCGCTTGCAATTGGCATTTAATTTAAAAAGTTTCCTCCAGCATTTTGCAGAAACATTTTAAACCAACTCCCGGCAAACTAACCGACTTTATGTGACCATGAAATTAAAATAGTTGCGTTGTCAACGAGCTCACTTAATGAATTGAGCTGTTTTTGTGTGCTATTTCATGGTTAAATGTCAGGCACAGTTCAAAGAGCATATTACAAAAAAAAAAAAAACAAAAAAAAAAAGCAAAACATATGTATGTATTCAGCAGCAAAATGCCCAAAAGTTGTTATGCCCTTTTACACATTCAACATTGTGAAGCGCTACCACAAAAATGATTATAAAATACGTGTTCAGATACCAAAATACTAACCATACTCATTCCGAACTTAAACTTTCATTAAAAACAAAGTAAAAAATTGATATGAAAAGATGAAAAACTATGAGTTCGAGTTCAAGGAAAACATGTTAACGCTTTTGCATTGACAGCTGCCATGGTGCGTATCTGGACGAGTCAGGTTAATGAAAAACTTGGACATGTTACCTGAAAGTTGCTGGTATCAATGGAAACTGACTGTCCATTGGCTGACAACGTTCAGTTGGATGGACCCAGCATGTCCTTTTTTTCTTTTTTTTTTGTTATGCAAAGTGCAAAATGTTGTCAACACTTTACAATTTACTGCCTGCCATTGAATATTGAATATGCACTTTTCTGTAGTAATTGAAGCAGCAGGATATGTGCTTAATACATTTTGATTAAAGTCAAATTTCTATAACTTATCATTAAAAATGATGTGTTGTATGAACTTTACTCAGAACTTCCAAGTATTTTTATGCTTTGTAGACTTTGGTCAAAATGTGCTTAACATTTTCTTGGAAGTAAATCTCAGCTCGTAACAATGTGTATAATTATTGGACATTGTCTTGTTTGGTTTACCTGTTGTTGACCTGTCTGTTACTGTTCATTGCCTACTGCATGTCAATATTGACAGCTGTAACAACATTATAATTAAATTCTGTGCAACTTCAACTCGACTTCAATGACAGGTGCTTATCACATAGCTAACATATTGGCCAATTGAAGCTCGTAAGCAAAGCTAATTGTAAGAATATCAGGTTACTCTAGCCATTTCATTTGCGTTTACTCTGACAGTATATTAGTCGAGGATATTAGAATTTCGAAGAAGAGCTTTGTATTGTTGCTATGCTATGCTATGTATATATATGAAGCACAATTGCTGGAGGCTAACTGAAACCTTGCAATGACAGGATTACATTGCGTTTTGACATGTTAAGATATAACGTAAAAGTACAATTTAGCAACAATGTTTTGTTATTATAGATATTTATATTATAGATAAAGCTTAAATAACTTTACTTAAAGTTGAAGCAACTAAATTAAAAACATTTTGAAATGAAGCTTGCATCAAATTCAAAACATGAACAGTTAAAATGACTTGTTTTTCTAGATTCTTGCTAAAGGGGTGTGGGAGATACAGACTTTGGAGATCCTGACACTTTGTCTGCCTATGGTACATACCAACATGTATACCAAGTTTGGTTGACCTAGCTTCAAAACTGTGGAAAAAACTGCGTTCATACGGACGGACAGACAGACGGACATTTCGCAAACCGACATTTCACAAGCCCACTATACTCTTTTTTCTTTTTTTTCAAAAATGTTGAAATATATTCCAAGATAAAACCAATCGAATTTTGTTTTTGATACTTGATGCTCGCTGAGATACCTGATTTCTATACAAAAGTTTATTTATATATGCTCGACATTAACTGTCAATTTTCCAGAATAGTTTTAACTTCCATGAAATACTGTCTTTTGTGTTTTTAGCATTTTCTTTTTTAGCTGAGAGGAAAAATGCATCAGTGCAATCAACAGAAAATGTATTAAGTATCATCAATCAAGTATAATTGATTAAAAGTTGCAAAATCAAGTTTCAGTACATTTAATCAAAGTGTATATATATTAGTATTCATTTATATGTTTAATATTATGACAGATTTATTGACATGTTTAAAATATGCGTATAAAATATTATTTGTTATATGTATTTAATAATGAAAATTGCTACATAACTTATTATATATACATATTTATGCCATAAATAACGATTAATAATGATGGTATACGAGTTCTAGTTTACTATTTTGCTTTTTTAATCAACTTTTCATTAAGTCATTTGCTAAACATTCATGAATCATTTTCAAAATGTTGTGTAAAGTGGCTTATAATTTGGCTTTATGAATATGCTTATTGATGTTCTCTATGGCTTTCAGATAAAGGTTCTAGGTAATCATTTCCAAATCAGATTTGTCTTCTAAGGAGCTGGACATGAAAAACAATAGACTGTCTTCTAAGAAAATCAAATTGCTTTCAACAACGCAAACCATATAGACATTCCTGACACACGCAGCGTATTCAAACTGAACAGATAAATAAAACAGGGTCAAAGAAGTTGCGAACATGTTCAAGGCAACATTTCCAACGTATCTTGGTTCGAGGGGAAACAGGATATTCGAAAAGTAAAGCAAAAGCTTTGGTTCAAGTCCTGGCTAAATGCAAGGACTAGGCTGCTGTGCCATAAACAATTTGAGTTTGTTCCCCTGTCTGGCGTCTGCGCCTTGGTCAACTGGAAGTATTGTTTTCGTTGCAAGCACGGCTGCAACATGTTGTGTTTTGAATGCTGTGCGGCAATCAGTTGGCGGCTTTATAAAAGCAACATACAAAGCAGCCAACGAAACAGTTTTCAACTTGTACGCAACGCGCGTGTTTCTCTTGGCCAACAAACAAACAACAAATAGGCTGCTTTGGTATTGTCAGGCCAAACGGCAAGTGAGGGTTAAGCGTTTTTGAAAGCCCATTTGTAATACTTGTGACTTAAATACTGGTTTGGTCTATGCCACTAACAATAAATCAGCCGTTTAATCAATCTCACGTGCCAACGCGCAGTTGACCTTTCGTTATTGGCGGAGGATTCGCTTGAGTTTCAGTTAAAGTGTTTTACAGCTTTGGTGATTAAGTATACGCCAGGTAAGCCGCAACACGAAATAACTAAATCTCTTTGACCTACTAAGCGACAAAAACAATGTGTGTGTGTGTGTGTGTGTGTGTGTGTGTGTGTGTATATGCGTACGTGTGGTCATTTGTTGTGTGTCCTTTGTCCTGTGTGCTGTGTCCTTCTGGCCCATCCTTGCCCTGACCTGTCTTGCATTTTACGAGCGCATTAAAAAACATAAACAACAGCAAAAACATTGCAAAATGCCTGCAAGTGGCCAAGTGGCCAGCTGAAAGTCGCCTTAAAGGACACTCAATTTGAAATCCGTTTACTTTGCAGCTGCATACTCGCAGAAGATTAAATATAAAATGCCAACATTTCTGCATCTAATGAAAATTTATAGCCAAGACTTTAAATTTGTAGTCAATTTCATTTTGCCTTTTTTGTCACTCAGAAATCGAACCTAAGCCCTGTACTGCTGCCTGCTGCCTGCTCCCTGCTCCCTGCTCCTCGCTTGTGTGCCAGGTGGAGCTGAGCACCGAGGGCGCTGAAATAGGGTGCTTCTTGGTCACATTGCCAGCGTCATGTTGTGCATTTTTATTATGCTCGCACATGGCACCCCTAACAAAGCAGAGCGGGGGTCTCGGAGTGTGAATCTATATTTGAGTCTGACTGCCTAAAGGCCTGCCCTCAAAAATACTATGTGTGAGAGAGTCTATAATAAATTCGAAATTTTGTCAAATAAATACGAGAAAAAGAAAACGCAGTTGCTGTATTTATGTCCTTTTACAATTTTACATTGCTGCTCTCTATAATCGGATTTGGCTCCGCACTTGAGCTGTTTCTGCTTTTTATTATAGATATTTTCTATTCAGACATGAATTGTAGTTACATACATACTGATATATGTATAGATTTGTATTCATATCAGCAGAATTTTCAGCTTAATTCAAATAGGTTGATTGGATTTTAAAATAATTACATATGAAAAGGCTTTTATAGTCATTATAACCATTGTTATGGCATTTGGTGACTTAAGTTTCTTCGAATTGTTAACAGAAGGTTAAATGCTATTTACAATTTTATGGTAGAAAACAAATTAAAATTGTTTTTTTTTTTAAATAATAGTAAATATCATATGTTTCGTGTTAATATAAAAAGCCCCTTGGCCATATTGCTGTGGTTTTTCAAAGTAAATTTAATCAAATTTGGTTGATGCAACTTCTGAGAAAGAATGCTCTGTCTGTAGAGCAAACATTACAGCATGAATGTATAATGAATTCCAATGAATTAATGTATGTTTTTACAAAGTAAGCTTCAATGAATAAGCTGAGCTTTAACTGGAACTCGACAACTTTTCAACTTATTGACAGAGCACCATTGAAAATACACGTTAAAAAAGTATTACAACTGCTTTGGCAAAACACTCACCTGTCGAGCCACTCACACACAATCATAAATATCCAGTCATGTGTTTATGGTAGATTAAACGCTCTGCTGCCAGCTGTAAATGGGAAATAACAAGCACATTTTCATACACCCACACACGCACACACATCTCTCTCACACACACCCAAAAAAACACATACGTACATACTTATCTTAGCATGTGGAAAGCCTGCCGCTGGCTAATACTTTTTACATCCCCAACACCCATCAAAACTGACTATAAAGGGTGTAATAAAATTGAGGAAATGCAATGTGACTAGCAAAAGGAGGTTTCCCTGAACCAAAAAAGTGTTTCCGGTTTTTGAGCAAGTGAATTTTGCCTTATTTATTTCGATATTTGTTATTTGGGTTGAGTCAATGAATTGAATTGTAGCTTCAAGGAAACTGAATTCCATTCCAGATCAAATCTATTCAGAAGTGAAAACGAGCACACTTATGAGGAAATTCACTTCCGAAAAACTTTGCTGAAGCTGCATACCAGAACAGACTTGTATATGATATGTAGGAAGTTGAAAAAGTTTGTTTCAAATTATAAACAACTTTCAAAGGGCGATCTAAAGCGAGGATAATGAATCAAAGAAATAAAGTTTGAATGGGAACTGAATAATTTTTAGTTAACATTTATTAAAGAATGTCAAATTTATATTCTGTAAGATTTATAACGATAGGTTAGTAAACGATTCATTCAAATGAACTTCTGCGTCACTTGCGTCTGATTAAAGTGTGTGATGTACTTCCAAACTACATGCAGGGTATCTGCAATTCGAATACCTTTTAGCTAGAGCATTCCTACTTATTTTTTAGTATCTTTAAGTACGCATCTGTCGCTGGCAAAACAGCTGCTGCTTTGGCTTACTTGGCACATTTTGGCGCCTGGCAGCTGCACAGTGGGATAAAGGCGCTAGAATTCCACAGTGATAATGAAGTCTAGACCGGATGCTTCAAATGCGGCACTTAGTTAGCAAATATATCCGGCTGTGTTTGCTCCCCCTCCCAAAAAAAAAAAAAAAGAAAACAACATACGAGCATTAACTACATTAAAGTTCTCAATGCGAGTTATTAAAGATGAGGCACATTTCATTTGTACCACATATGTGGTTCATTAGTTAGGCCGCATCGTTATCATTTGTCAAAGAGACCAAGTTAGCACAAAAGCCAACTCAGAGCTGTCTATGTGTGTGTGTATTGCTAATGTGTGTATTTGATGTGGTTGCTGTTTTTGTTGTTGGTTTGCTTTTTGCTTTTTAGCCATTAATTATATTTGTCCTATATCTACATGTACCTAATTGATAAAGCGATTGTTCAAGTCTGCATTTAATACACTCCACTTTTGCACACACTCGACACATTTCTGAAAGCTAACACGTTAAAACATGTTGTTAATTACACTTGACAGCCATAGCTCTGTTGAATGTAATGAAGCGGCCCAAACGGTGAAAATGCCCAGATGAGTGTACTTTAATTTTCAATCATGAGTTGGCTTTTTATTGATGGATCACATTTGCTGACTCACAAAGCGCTGCCCCTTTGCAAAAGCTAGCCATGCATTCAGATATCCAACCACTCGTAATGCTCTAGGGTATCGCTGCAAATAAGATTTTGCTGTGGAAAATACGCACATTTGCATATATCGCATCACACATACGCCACGTAGTGCGTGGCTTCAGGTTTCAGGCTGAGAACAGCGCCAGCTGCAAATAAGAAAAACTGCAATGCTTATGCAAAGTGCAAATTGAAAATGCGCACAACGAATGAAAATACAATCAAAAGTGTATGCCAGCAATGAAAATCACTTCTTTTTTTTTTGCATTATTTTTTATTAAAATGAAGCGCATATAAAAGGTTCAAAAGGACGCCTACTTTAGTCTGTCAATGAAGACGCGCTCATGCGTTGAATAGCTCACATCCCTCAAACTAGGGTCTCTACAAGGGTCGCCTACTTCTTTTTTTTTGTTGCTCTCATGTGTGCACGCCCTAATGCGCCCATTTCCACTTACTTTAATAGTTTTTGTTCTTTTTGGCAGCACTTGTAAGCGTCTCTTGGTCGCACTCAAAGCCTCACAATGCTGTCCAGCAGCTGATGGTTTCATTGAAATCGCATACAAACAAAAAAATAAAACAAATCTAGGAATGTCTAGGCGAGACTGCTGAAATATGAGATACCCTGTACTGTACAGGTTTCTTATATGTTGCCCGATCTTTATGAAAAACTTGAGATACAATGACAACATTTGAAGATATATGCATGTCAAAAACTAAAGCTGATTCTGAGTTTGAGTTATATCAAATTGAATGTCTCTATATTATTAATATATTTATGTTTGTGCAACCACAAGAACATCTCAAGATCGGCTGGGTTATTGAAGCTGATATACACTTTACAGGGTATATGTTTTTGCAAAAGCCCTTTCTTATTCCTTTTTCTAAGTAGTGGATATATAAATGTGCAAAGACTTGTGTTTATAGAACTACGTTCTTGAACTTTTGAGGTCGCATTTGGGCTAACCAGCTATTGACAAAAGTACCACAAACAGTTTATTGCAAATATGTGTGTGTGTGCTGATATTATGGTCAAGCAGATTTGGGATTTAGTTTGATTGTTTTAAAGCCAACATTTGATTGCAAATTTTTACCATGCCAACAAGATTTGTCAACAAGTTCTCTAAATGTTTGATGGCACTTAATGATAATCAAATGCTCACTTTGAACAGCGTTTAAATGTTAAGAATTCCTGGAATGTGGGCCAAGTTAAAAGCAAATAGAAATTCTATTTTATTAAAAGCAATTTCAACTTGGCGACAAAACGTCCATTTTGGGTTAAAAGGGAGAAAGACAAAGAAAGCTAGCAAAACGATTTGAGGCACGTTTTACAACTTGATGTTGAGGACTATAATGACGGTAGTTGAGCAAAATAAATAATGTATGCTTCAAACGTTATGAAAAATGCATGAGCATAAATTGTTGACAACAATTTGTGTAATTGCTAAAAAGATTTTTGTGCAAAGTGAATGTGTTTCCATTTTGTGCAGGAAACTAAAACAAGTGACACATTATATTGCGATAATGTACAGCTAAATGAATGAATGTTTAAATAATTTAAACGAACATGCAACCTAATTAACGTGACGCTGAACATATTATGCTCATTAACAATGCATTTGCATGACGAAAATGTTTATAATTTGATAACACGCCTGGTTGCACAGGACGGTGCTAGAAATTTGCACTCCATCAAGTGGAAAATCAAGACTGTCGATACAGCCACACATACACAGACATATACCTTAAAAGGAAAATTATTGTTATATACCCAATAGACAGAGTGAATCTATCTCTCTCCCTCACTCACCTTTCGCACTCTTTCTTTCTTTCTCTCACTTTAGAGACAAGACAAAGCTATTGCACAATGCAACAGCAGCCCAGCCACAATACTTGCACAGTCGCTTGCTGGTTTCTATTGACAGTTTTAATAAGGAAGCATTGGCCAGTTGAATGCTTGGCTACCCAGCAAAGAGCTGTGAATGACATGGCCAACTAACTTGGCTTAAACAGGCCGCAAAAACACTGTGCAAACTTTTACTGCTCCTTGTTGCTTGGCCACTGCGCTGTGCAAACCAAATATGCAACAAATGCTGCTGATAATGCGGCCAAAGTTTAGATTTTTTCTGTTGCTGTGGCAAGTGCATCTGTACAAAAAAACAATAACAAAATAAAAGTGCGCCATATGCCATTGCTAAGCCAGTCAAGCAGACAGGGCCAGGAAGAGCCAACGCGTGCGTTTGCCACCATTTGTTGCTTGCCACATCGTTGTTGTTGTTGTTGTTGTTGCTTAGTTATTGGCAATCTCTGCTTGACTTCCGCTGCCAAACACACGACCTTCACGTGCTGGTATCTTCTTTTTTTTGGTATACCCTAAGGCCATAAATTGTTGATCTATATGGCTATATGAGCTAGAAACATTGTAGATTGTGGACTAAACAATTTGTGATTTATTAAATTTTTCAAAAATTCCACCACAAGTTGAAAACAACAAATAAATGATGACATGACATTTTTTGTACACTGCAAATTTGATTAAGATGAAAAGTGAAACATTTACATATTTGACATTGTGTTTCCTGTTTGCAGGGTATGTGTGAAATAGAATGCTTGTTATACTCTTCTTATTTAATTTCTTTGAAAAAAAAGAGTATATTGGGCTTGTGAAATGTCCGTCCGTCCGTCTTTCTGTCCGTCTGTCCGTATGAACGAAGTTTTTTCGACAGTTTTGAAGCTAGAGCAACGGATACTTGGTATACATGTTGATATATACCATAGGCAGACAAAGTGCTAAGATCTCACCCCCACCCTTACCCCTTCCCCCACAAACGGCAAAAACCTATATCTTCCTCAGTTTTACAGCTTCTATTGCCCTATTAAATAGATTGGATAAAAATAATTTTGCCGCGCCCACGCCCGCCCTTGCATTCTAGCAATGTTTGTTTCTACCAAACCTGTAGAACGGGCCCAACCAAACTTAAATTGATGGCAAAACTTGAAAGATTTGAGCAGAAAAACAATTGCCGCGCTCACTTTTGACTCCTCAAAGAGGCGAACAAAGGAGTATATCGCAGTCGGGTGTATCCGACTGCAACGTTCTTACTTGTTTTTATTTTGTTTTTATGTGGCAGCGCTAACTGGAATTGCCAAAGCAATCAATAAGTTCGTATATCCGTCGTTCAATGCCGTCATGCAAAGTGGCCTGAATGAATTTTGTGAAAGTTTTTTATGTACAGTTTTTTTTTTTGTTGCTATATATACATTTTTTGCTATTTTCTGCAGCCAAGTGGCCAGATTCAGTTTTAGCTTTAGCAGCAGCTTCAGGCCACTTTATCGCACAAAACCTCAACGCACAAAAGTGGGCAACAACATTTTAAAATGCTTGATGCTGCAAAAAGGGGCAAGCAGAGAGCATAATTAAAGAAACCTATTAATGAAAGCGCCCAATTTAACGAGCGAAGCGAATTTACAAAAGTGGAATAACCTTCAGCTTAAAGTATAACAAATCGTTTTGGGCTTTTGATGGCGATTTGCGTTTATTTATGACCAATTGCGCAAAATTCACAAAAAAAATTCAAATCAAACTCTGAATGCCTTTGTAAAGAGTTTAAAATGTGTTCAAATAGTGAGAAGATCAGCAAAATTGATTGAAATTTAAAATGTTGAGTTGAATATGGGGTATCCTTTCCAGGGTTTTAATTCCTTTTAGGTAATAGGTTACTTCATTTTAGGGTTTAAGGTTTAAGAATTTACTATGAATATAGAATGCTGAGCTAGATTCCCTTTATCAAATTCAAATCTATCAACAAATGGAATTGCAGCTACTTTCAATAGAGCAAGCATATGACTTGGGCACTTTAACTATTTGTATTCATTGTAGCACTTGATTATCAAATTGGCCAATATCTTCATCAAATGGCCAGAAAGAAGTGACAATATGGTGCTAGCTGAAGAGCAAAGAAAACAACTGCTACCACATTGATGATAACGATTACTCTAATATTATCATAATCGTGATTGTGATGGCAGTCATCAGCGGCTCATCAGCTTCGGCGTTGGCGTTGGCTGCTGCCCGCTTCTTCTTCTTCTTCGTCTTCTTCAGCTTCTTCATCTGAATTTCACCCAACCACCCACTGTCAGCCAGACACACAAATCTCTACATAATCGTCTTGGTTATGTTCTTCTCTGTTCTGTTGTGTTGTGTTGTGTTGTGTCTTTGTTGGCGGCATTGCTGTAAAGCGCCCAATGACCTCCGGCCATGGGGGGCGGTAACCTGTAGGCGTGCAGTAGGGATGGGTGGGTAGACGGGTAGGCGTTCTTATGCCTATACTTAAACATTTCTTTATTTGTTGGCATTTCGCAATTTATTTTATATTTCTTTTACTTGAAACGGCCGCGAGACAACGACGCGACTTTGGGTTTGCGTCGCTTTGTCCTCAAATGATGCTCATGTTGTTGTTGTTGTTGTTGTTGCTGCTGGCGGCTGCTTCAAGCCCAGGCCACTTGTTTGTCCTCCTTCTGTTTTAGTACGTCTATCTGTCCGTCTTCTTCTCTCTCCGGCTGTCTGTTTGCGTGGCGCTCTGTCAACGCCGTCGGCCACGTTGTGTTGCTCTTTTCCGGTCTGCACTTTGAGAAATTTACTCTATGGTTTCAAGCTAAAATGTTTACAAGAAAATTAATAATTATATATGCTATATATATCAAAATGTAGTTTAACTTCAAGAATATTAATAAAATATTATGCTTTTCACTGCAATTTTCAATCAGAATACTTGCCTAAAAGCATTAGCAGCTGATGCTTTCAATCTGATTTAGTTTATATGAAAATCTGTGAAAACAAAGAGCATTAAATACAATTAGAATCTAAATTTTAGATGTTATTAAATTGCAATCATGCACAGTTCTGTCAACTTTTTTGTGTTATGTCAGTTTAACTGAAAAAACAAAAACATTTGTCAAATTGAATTTCATATTTCACAGAAAGTGTTCTTGCAGGCTATATTAAATAAATTTAATATATAGTAGAAATTCAATCGCTGCATTGATTCTTGTTGAGTCAGTATGAGCATGCACATTTTCTTGATTGAGATTATAATAAAAAGTTTGAAAACATAGACTATTTTGTTTGCTAACTATTCGCCATCAAAATTACGTCCGAACTATCGATGGTTTTTCCACTACCTCATTTTTTACAGTTACACACTTTTTCCATACAAAAAAAAGTGTATACTTCCAAACTTCGTCAATTTGCTCATTTCCCATCCCGGTTGAACTCCACCCATTTCCGGTACCTTCTCATCAGTCTGAAGTTGTTTCGTTTGTCGTGTGCCCTTTGTAACGCTCGGAATGTTGTTTGTGATTTTCTTGCCATTTTTCATGGGGACTGGGCGTGTGCTTGAGTTGTTCCATTTTCAATTTTTTCTTCTTTTTTTTTTTTGCTGCCACAGCTCCTTGGTCCTGTTAAATTCAGTCACGCGTAAAGCGCGTTGTGAGCATTATGAATTTCTCAGTGCTTCTCTATTACTTCTAGTACTTCTTCGTCTTTTGGCGCACACTTTTTATTTTAGCGACTTTTGTGTGTTGCCGTCAGCAAGTATTATGGAGCGTGGATGAAGGACTCGGATGCCCAGCTATTATACAGCCGTGCTATTCGTGTTCTATATTAAGTCTAATTCAATTTTGTGTGAATTTTATTTGTTGCATACATTAAGGCGCACGGCTCAACTTTCCTAGCTGGATGACGTTGAAATATCGGGAGCTCATGTTCTGTTCAGGTTCGGGTTTAGGTTCTGGTGCCTGGTACCTTTTGCTTTGAGGTGTGCAGTGTTGTTTGTTGTTGTTGTTGTTGTCGTCGTCGCAGTTGTAATTACACACTTAGCAATTTAGAGACTGCTGCTATGAAGTTTTTAATTAAAACTTTGATAAATAAGCTCAATTTATACGTCAGATATTTGCCATTTAACTTTCAACAAAAGCTGACGAATCCTGTACTTAGTAAGTAGCAGCACAGGCTGCATATCTGTGTGCGCGTTTCTGGCTAAGTATTGGTACACATTTCACAATCTAGATTTTTCATTTAAATTTAAATATGCAAGGGAAACGAAAATTACACCTTTGTTGACGTTTAAATGCCAAAGCTATTCGGTTACAATTCCAAAAAAGGGGCAAATTATACATATATTCAGCTTACGTTGATTGTGTATAACAAATTGCAGCATAGCTATGCTTTATGTATTTTGATATATGTATATTAGAATTGGCTTACTATGAAATCCAATTTGTTTTTTTTTTTTCATAGAAGTTTCATATGAGCTCTAAAAATAATTAGTTTGCAATTTTAGATGTGGTTTTCGCTTGGTTTGCACTTTTGCATTGTCATCGAATACAATTTTTGCAACATTAAACTCATTTGAAAATGTTGCATGCATATTATACACATTTTTGCACTTTGCATTTTGATAAATGAATAAAAGTTTGTAAGAGTCATCGCATTTCAACATTTATTTCAATTATTCACATTTATTTAAAGCACTTTCGAGTGTTGAATTTTCATTTATTTTGCAACCACAAGTGTCTTAAGTGTGGCCAAAGCTGATCAATTTTTATTACACTTGACACAAATACATGCAAACAAAAAAGCACACACACAAACACACACACAGAGTAATAGCCAAGCGATGAGCAAACACATATGAGCTGCCAAAATTGCTAGGCACACACACACACACACTCGCACACACACATAGGGCCAAGTGGGTCAGCACTCGCAGTTGTGGCAAGTGCAATCTTTGGCGTCAAAACTGCGCACACATATTGGTTTGTGTATGCGATTAACCTACTTGGCGGATTTCCTTCAACTCTCAACGCACATACACATTAGAGTTGCACATTGTAGTTCAATTGAAGGATATGAACTAACAAGAATTATCACTTGATTTTTATACCCTTGCAAGGCTGATTTTGATGAAATTTTGTCATCATGTATAAACTGTCTTAAAACTTACGTTTAGTGACTTTGGTTGAGTTATTTTGAAAAACCAAAAAGCTTTTCATACAAAAACTTATTTTCAACCGATCGTTTCTATGGCAGCTATAAGATATTGTGATCCGGTTTTGATGAAACTTTGTCATCATGTATAAACTGTCTTAAAACTTAGGCCTAGTGACTTTTGTTGAGCTATCTTGAAAAACAAAAAAGTTTTTCATACAAAAAATAATTTTTCAAACGATCGTTTCTATGGCCAGTTCAACTATAGGTACTACCTGCAATAAGAAGAAGTAACTGTGCCAAGTTTCATCAAGATAGTTGTAGAACAAAGTCTTGAAAAACGCATATAAACAGACAGACAGACGGACGGACAGATGGACATGACGGACTGTTGATGCTGATCACGAATATACAAATTTTTTACTCCCTGTTTTTTTTCTCAATGCATTGGGCTATAAAAATCAGCAAAATAGTTGATTCGTTCATTTGAGCAAACTCTGAACGATTTGAGACAACTCTAATACCCACGCACAGGCACACACACACACACACTACTTAGCACTGGCCAATTGTGGCAAAGTTCACGCGAAGTTCGCGATGTTGAGCTTCTTCGCTTCTCGTTTGAGTTGCAGATACTACGTGTGCTTTGAAAGGCACGTGTTGAGTGCAGTTGCAAGCAATGACAATGAAAATGACATTGCAATGCTGTAAACGATGATGATGTTGTGGATGTTGTTGATGATGATGACGATGATGGCATAAGCTTTGTGTGCTTTTTGGGGCCACAAGATAAACACAAAGGAGCATCAAGCTGAAATTTACTGAGTGAGCATGTCCTCTCTGTACGTGCAACTCTTATGCTTCATGTTTGTGTTTCATTTGTGTCACAGCCACAAATGTTGACAATCGATGTCGTCATTCGGACGTGACATGCACATCCAGACTCCGTTACAACTCTCTCTCTTGTAAACTGGTAAATGTAGCTGAGACCACAAATTTTATGTCAACCGCAGGCGCTTGCAACAATTGGTTTTACCCTTAGGGTCGGCGCAGTTGCAACTTGATTATGCGCCTGATTAAGTTTTTGCATTAATTTTTCTTGCTACAGCTATTAGCTGACATAAGAGACAAGAGCTGGTAAGGACGTGGGCGTGGCCAGTAATTCGCTGTGGTTGCGTTTGCCAACAGTTGGCTGACCTTTTTGCAGCATTCTGCTTTTACGCTGTTGGCTCTTACGCTTCAGTTGCAATCAAATTTATTGGATTCTCAACCGTTGAAAAACGAATTACAAAATTTGTGGTCGAACCTTTCATCGAATTTGCTTGATTACAAGACATAAATGCGATTATATTGGGGTCTGTGCGGGTAGTATAAATAAAAACAGTGATAACAATTTCAGTTTAATTAACCAACTGGTTAGCCACATGGCTGCTATTAACAGCGCATTGCGCTAATCCAATTTGCATAAAACAAAATGCACCCCAATTGCAGCAAGAATGTTGAAAGTTGCTCATTAAGTCGACAAGTGCAACAGAGTAAGCAGCAGCAGCAGCATAATGAGCACTGCAAGGACAAAAGTGTTGGCCAAGTGCTGAGCAGGTTAAGGACTGTGCAGGGCCAACAACTTTTGCGCAGCTCATTGTGCAGCTAAATTTAGGTACCTCAACAAAGTTTTTAATAACACTTAAGGCAGCAGATAAAAGGAAAATGCCAGAATACGAGACCAACAAGCCAGCCAAAGGCTACAGCATCCGAACTCCTCCCGACCTATTTCCTCTCCAATGTCGGCAATTTGTTCAGATTAGTATAAATAAGTAACAGTTAGTGACCCATTTTCTGCACACCATTGAACCAGAAAAAGGCTTTAAAGTCGAGCCAGGTGTTTTGGGTTTCTGGCTTTTCTAGCTATCCCTGGCGTTCTGTGTGTATGTGTGTGGGTGTATTTTGTTTTTGTGTAAATGTATCGGCCATAAAGTGCCGCATCATCAGCGCAGTCATCAACAGTTTAGCGACATTACTTCTGGACCTGTTTTTAGTCGCCGTCTGACGCCATTCTGCAGCAAATATAACTAACAACTACTACAACAGCAATTACACACACACACACACATACGCACTCTAGGATAGTGCTAAAATGTAATGCCAGGCTGGCTAGCATCATAAATTAATTTGTTTATTGCTGCGGTCGTTACTCCATTAAAAGTTCAAATTAATTGCAATAAATTGTGCCAAAAACAAGCCAAAAAGCTTTGCATACTTCTCGGCGCACCATATGCCTTATATTGGTATTTGGCCAGCGCCTGTTTGTATGCAACATAAAAACGAATTTTATGATTTAAATGCCGCAAAGCCGCAAGCCATTCCAGCCCATTAACATACACACTTAAATTAAATGTTTGCCGAAACCATAAATCGGACTAATTATACTCTATATACCACAGGTAATTGGGGTTACTTACTTAATAAAAGCTAAGCATAAATGCAAAACTTGAAATGGATCAGTACGAAAATCATGTGGTTCTTGTAAAAATCGATTTATCTTTTAAATTCCGTTCTTGATAAGAATATCAATTTGTTGTTAAATGTATTTTTATACCCTTGTAGTTAGTTATCTAATTTTGGCATAAAGGAAGGCATCTTCGACCAAATAAAGTATAAATAATCTCAATCAAATCGAAGAGCCTTATCGATGTAGGTCTGTTTTTTTTTATAACAGAAGCTAGTATCTTCATGTCGGATCATCTTTACAAGAATGAATTGCATAAAATGTTTTTAAATTTTTATATTTTTCTTAACTGCATACTAAAACGCAACTTAAAATTTAATTTTTTTTTAAATTTCAATACATTTCTTGAGGACCTTACAGACATACTTACAGGGTATTTCTTAGTCGTAATTGTATCATTTTCCACCATAATCAAAAGCAAAACTCTTTGAGGTTAAATTTACTTGTGCTTGGGCAACTTCAGAAGTGCAGTTTATTTTCGGGTTTTGACCTTAATTAATTGCTGATTTAATAAGTTGCCGCAAACTGAACAAATTAAAACAATTGCGACAACTTGAGTCGCAATTAAATTCATAAATATGGAAACATTGCCAATTTCAACTTTGCACAAGTTCGCGCTTGATGGCTGCAAGTTGAAACATGTTATCTGTTTGCAACAATGTTGGCCATCTGGCTGTCAGTGCGATCAAGCGTAAGTAGAGTGCATCTAACTTATACATACATACGCAGTGTGTGTGTGTGTGTGTGTATGTGCTAGAGTTGGGAACAATTGTTAGTATAGATTGTGAGTTCCATTGCAATGTTCCATTGTTCGTATTATTGAACGATTTTTGTTTAAATCAGAGCAAATAGTTGCTACTATTTCATTGAAAATTATTCAGAATCAAAAGTAATCGAAAATGGGAACAAATCTAATAAGCTTTATCTGAATTGATATACATACATATATATATTACCAATCAATCTGTATTTCAAGCTATTCTGTTCAGACCTGTTGAAATCATTTAAGCTGAAAAATGTATTGCATACTTTTTGGGGCTGGCTAGAAATAAAGCTCTTAGTTTTCATGTACGGTGGAATATTATATTTATTTTTGTGGAATCGATTCGAAAGTGGAATTCAGAACACGGCTTATTATTTAGTATAATATAAACAAATGAAATTTTCATTGCTTTCGGTGTAATTTAAAAAATTTCGTTTGTTTACAAACCAAGCCAAAACTATCAGCATCTTTATAACTTTATAGTTAGTTTAATCAGCCAACATCGATACTATCGAATGGCAAAACTATCGGTGACTTTCCAGAACTAGCACACGCATTTACACGCATACTCGTGCATTGTTTCTGACGCATTTCAAAACGCATCAATGTTGCGCGAGTTTTGTGGCTAGTGCCGCTGACTCCGACTCTAACTTTGACTCTGACTCTGGCTTTAGATCTACAACTGGCAGCTGTCAGCTACCATACTGGCTACCCAGCGGTATGCCCGGCATTTTAATAAACTACATATCCAAAACCTTAGCAAGCAGCTGGCAATGCGTTGTCTTAGAATTTAAAGGCATGCCAACGCTGCGGCTAATGAATATTTATAAATTCACTGGCCGCCAATTTAACATTGTGGTGTGAATGGATGAAGAGGGAGGGCGAAGTAAAAAAAAGAGGAGTCTGAGTATTCATGTGACTAGCTTCATTATTTGCTGAGCACTTTCTGACAGCTGCTGCTGCTGTTGCCCCGACTCCATGCGTCGTGGACAGACTAAAGAAGCCCAAGACGCGCATCTGTATATGTATGACAATGTCACATCCTTCGCTCTCTAATCCCTATGCTAGTTTTATGTGTGTGTGTGCGTGTGTGTGCGTATGTGTTGTGAGTTTTTAAGCCTCAATGCACGGTTTTTATCATGGCATTTGTATGTTCTGCTTTGACATTACATGCGAGTATTGCACACACAAAAGCAGCCTTAAGTGCAGCTCCAGCATTGTTGTTATTGTTGTCTTTGTTGCTGTTGTGGTTGTGTTTGTGGTTGAAGTGATAAATGTGCTTTTGATGACATTTTAAACACCGCCGTGTCAAGCAAATGCCAACAATGTAAACTTCAAGAGCTGCTTTTATCAATAAAAATGCTCTCAACGCACAACCTGTACAATTTCACAAACTTGTGATTTAATAAATCCGAAAAAACCCATTCGAAATGCCAAAATATGTCTACAAGCAAACAAATTGATTGCCTATAAGAAAAGGGGGAAATTTACATTTGCTTTTTACACGCTTGAGCAGGCAAAGAAAAGCAAAAGCAACAAAAATTACACTCATCTTTAAAGTTTTTGAGGGAACAGAAATAAATATTTATAAGGCATCATACTAGGACAAAAGGAATGTCAACAACAGTCATATTTTGTTTTTTTTTTTTATATAAAATCTTTGCTCGTAAAAAATTAATTCAAGTCCCGAGTCTCAAGTTGCTTTAAAAATGTAAAGCGAATAGGCGATGCGACAACAATGAAAAGTTCAGTTCTGGAATTCAGAATTGTTCTTCTACTTTTTATACAGCTGCTGTCCTCTTTACTTCATTTGTGTGTGTGTGTGTGTGTGTGTGCGTGTGCGTGTGTGTGCGTGTGTGTGTGTGTGCGTGTGTCTGTGTGTAGGCTTACTAGATTTAATTAAAAAAATGTTATATAGAAAAACATGGTAAAGGTTGCGCTCAACTTTTGCTCTTGATGTGAGTATTGCTTCCATTTGTGTGGGTGATGGCAAATTGAATTACTTTTTTTAATACGCTATATTCGATTTTGTCTTTCCACAAAAGGATTATTAAAAGCCATTCCAAAACATATTTTAATTAAAATCAACCATATGTTATTATATATTTTCTATTAACTTTTAGTGTGTATATAATTATGCGTATTATCCACATGTTTTCAAAACAAACAACAACCACAGTTTCGCCCACGTTTCTGCAATCTTTTAGCAGCGTTTTCAAATTATATGTAAATGAAAATGCATTTGAAGCTACTGCGCATAATTTTCATGCAAAGTTTTAGCTCAAAACAAAACAATACAAAACAAATTAGCATGTGGCCATGGGGATAGTTTATTGTGAAATACCCCTTAGAACACTGCAGGAAGTAAGTAAACTGTAATTAAAACTGGATTACACCAATAAAAAAGTTAGAAAAGCTGGCTACACTCAAGTTTTTCATATAAAACATAAATGTAATCAAATACTATTATAAAAAGTTAAATTTTTGGAAAACTTTATGTTTCATATGAAGGCCTTCATACAAAAGTTAAAGCTTGTATATGAAATATAGTACTCTATAGAGAAACGATATACCCTTAAATTAAAAGTGAGAGCCAGGTCACAAAACTAAACACACACTTCGGGCACAATTATATTTACTTTACAGCATAAAATATCATAAACACAATGTTAAACAAGCAACAAATTTGCATTTCTATATGGAAAGCATGTGCAATATGCCAGTTAACTGGTGCTCTGGCTTTACGTGTGGACAACTTGTCCCAATTCAAATAAATTGCCATCCCCAGGGACAAAACCACACACACACACACACAAACACTTTGTTGCGGATGCACAGTTGTTTATACTGCAGTGAAAGTTGCTGCTGCACTTGCAGCTTGTGTTTTGCATAGCATTTGCTTAAACTATTTTCAATTCCACCAAATTGTCTGGCCCTCTGGTGTCAAGTGCCGATCCTTCAAAACAACAATGCCAATTGTATTATATATATATCTGCTGAGTATATCTTTGACGGAATTGCATTGTAGAGGTGTTTTCGAGTATACAAAATATTCACTTTCCTGATCAGCATGAACAGCTCAGTTGATCTAGACATGTCCTTTTGTCTATATCTATGAAAACTAGTCTCTTTTTAGAATATTCAAATCAAACTCAGCTATTCCAATTGTCAATATGTAATACATATTTATAGTCGTATATAGTAGTTAAGGTCGAGTTTTTTGGCATAACCTTTAAATATTGAGCTTGAGAGAGCCCAAAGTTAGCTCGAATGTTAGTTAGATCAGGATCGATCGGTCGAATTCACCATATCTAGCCCAATTCTTCCGATTCTAAGTTTTGGCATTTTCCGATTTTAAGTTTTGTCATTTTCCGATTCTAAGTTTTGGCATTTTCCGATTCAAAGTTTTGGCATTTTCGAAGCAGGTTTCCAAAATTTTATTAAAATGAAACCACTATGTATATAGCTGCCATAAGAACAATCAGTTGAGAAATGATTTTTTGTATGAAAAATAAGTTTATATATGAAAAACTTCTTTGTTTTAACAGATATTTCAAACAAACCACATTGTAATTTTTATAGCAATTTATATAGTCTGGGCAAATTTCATCAAAATCGGGCTACTTTATCCTATAGCTGTCATATGAACAATCGATCGATTGTGTGAAAAATGCAACAGCAGTATGTACTTTTTTTTTATCGAAAAGTGGCAAAAACGGGCAAAAAGCATTAGCACCATTTGATCCTATATTCATTTGTTTAAAACATTTGACTTGAACCTTGGAGATATGCTTGCCTCAACTAAAGTAATATTCCACAGAACATGTGTTCATTTTTTGGCTAGGACCTAAAAATACACAGCAATAATACTTTGGACAATTGGACAAAAAATATTTGCCGACTTTTCCCCATAATGTATTGATCAAAAATTATGTTTTTATATGCCTAATCTTTTCTGCAAGTGTATACAAAACTGCTGCTTCACGAAAATATTTGTGTTTTGTTGTTTGTATTGTATCTGTTGCTTTTAAACCAACAGCAGTTTAGTTGTTCAATTTTTAAATGTGTTATGTGTTTGTAATTGAAACAACAAATTTGCAACAAATTTGAATTGACTGCATTTTCGTAAGTAAGTAATTAGCACTTTGGCATAGCTTAACGAACAAAATGAAAATTGTCAGTCATGTACAAAGTCTGCTCAGTCTTAACAGCTGATTGCAATAAATTACATTTTCCATCTAACGTAATTATATCACATTGCAATTTCAATTAAAAAAGATAGAACAAGTAACAGCAGTAGCTGCTGATGCTGATGCTGATGTTTGACACATACACAGGTTACAGGTTACAGGTTAGCTGAGTAGCAGAGTAGGTAACAGGTCGTAAAACTATCAACACTGAGTGATGCAGGTGCAAAATACTCTGTGCATTGGCCTTTAAGAAATTGGTTGAATGTATGTTGCTTGCTTTGCTGGTAAATTGAATTGCTTGCTGCACTTAGCATGTGTATTACATTGAAACATACAAACAGTTAGACAGACAGACAGATAGACAGATAGACGGCGAGACAGGCAGATAGTTACACAGAGCATAGTCTAAAAGAGGCTGCTAAGGGCTTCTTAGCTCTGTTCTGATGCACAAAGCTTTGCAGTCGAAGGGTTTATTTGCAATTTGCTATCCA
The DNA here is from genome assembly GCA_949708635.1 of Hirtodrosophila cameraria. NCBI lineage: Eukaryota > Metazoa > Arthropoda > Insecta > Diptera > Drosophilidae > Hirtodrosophila > Hirtodrosophila cameraria. The sequence continues at coordinate 9,280,759 of OX453089.1, read as the reverse complement.
CTTTTGCCACTCTACCTCTGCCCATTGCATGAAGTCCCAAAATTGTGCGCTCCAATGCAATCCACTTGTCTGTGTATCTGTGAGCGCATTTGTGTGCATAGGTGTGTGTAGGTGAACACTGCTGCTGCTGGTGTAATGCTCTCTGTAGCGCAGTTCGAATAGCTGAGCATAGTTGGTACATAAGTTAATATAATTACAATAAAAATACTTATTCCGATTTCATGATATATTCAAAATAAAACAACGTTTTCTTCAATATTACACTTAATATTAAACTGAAAAAAAAATTACAAAATTATTAAAAAAGCATCCAATTGAACCATTCGTAGTAGCCTTTTTTAATTAGTACCAAAAATTAAATTTAAAAAAAAATAAAAATAAGTATATAAGCTGAGTTTTATGATATCTGCAAGTCGAGCAGCCTCTAAAAAGTTTCGCTTCTGCAATTCTGCACACATTTATAGGTTTATAAGTTCTGGAAATGTTGCTGCATCCTTTGCCTGATATAAGATTATTCATGGGAACACGTGCGCAGATTATGATTACAGTGATACACCAAAGCACAGAAACACACACACACACACACCCATAAACATACACAAGTTTTGCAATTTGTGTGCAATATTTGAATATAGATATTTGCCTAAGAGAATAACTCAAAAACTGTGCAGTTATTTGGTGTAGTATACATATAACTGATGGCCAAAATGTTGTTGTTGATGCCAATTTTGGCAGGCTGCCAGTTTTGCAATTATTATTACAAAAAATCAACAAAATACCACAAAATAAACACATCACGTAAAAATCGAATATAACTAGTTGCCATAGTCTAAAACTATACACTCTAACCCCATTTTTGCTTTTGTTTGAATTTGCAGCGCAACGCACATATCTCGTCGTGCCAGCGGAAACGGAAGTCAAAGTTGGCAAACGGAAGCCCAAGCTGTTGTTATTAAGCCAGCAGTCGGAGCTGCAAGTGCTGGCACTAAGTACTACAATAAATTGAAAGCGGAAATCAAACAGTGTGCAGGCCAAAGAGTGCAGCAATTTCAACAGCATACGGCTATCATGCCGAAATTCAAGTTGAAGTGTTTAAGTAAAAACATATTGCAGCTGCACTATACAAACAAGTGAATGAAAGTCCTTCTTCATACAATTGAAGCTTTGCGACAACAATAGACAAGCAAATTTATATAACACTCGCATAAAACGACAAGCAATTTATAAACTACGCTTGCCCTCAAAAGTAGGCAACACTTTAGCAGCAACAGCATCAGCAACAGCAGCAACAACAACAACAACAACAACAACAACATCTGTTATGGCGGACTTGGAACGCATACGACTTGTGCTGCTGGGCGGTGCGGGTGTTGGCAAGAGCTCCATTGTCAAGCGTTTTCTATTCAAAACCTACACGGACAAATATCGTGCCACCGTTGAGGATCTTTATAATCGCGAATACGACCTGGGCGGCGTCACATTAAAGGTAAGTGGAAAGCCAGCCCGAAGGGTAAGGCGGTGCAATCTTTTATGTCCACTGTGCATTAGTGCAAAGTACAGCAACTAAGCATAAGCAAAAGCATTGCAATTTCAATTGCAATTGCAATTGCACTTGCAGGATGTGAATGTGTTTACAAGCTTGTTGGTTTACTTTTAACAGTCAACACACACAGCAGTACTTAGCTTCAAGTGTGGCATATTTGTTTTCTGATGAACTTTGCAACACAGCGCACAATTGTACATATTCTTAAATAATTTCAAAATTGTATTTTATTATAGATTGCTTGTAAATGTTCAAGTTGTTTCCTAGTAACAAAACTTAAGTTTCTGGCCAATATCAATAACTAAATGCAATTTAAATTGAGTTTCGTATTTCACAATTCCTATTAAAAACGACAAAGCACTATTTAATTGGCAATATTCCAATCAAATTTCGAACTTATACCGAATAAATACTCAAGAGAAATTCTGCACAACGAGAGTGTTTTGAGCTTCGTTGGACTCAAATTATTTGTGCTTCGTTGCACGACGAGTAGAAACTAACAATTTGTTGCTTGTTTTTATTGCTGTAAGCTTAAGTGACATCCGGGACATTTAACTAGAAATTTTAAGCGAAAATAAAGTGTATTGTCTGTTTCTTGGCGCTTTTATTTGTTGTCCGCTGAGTGCACTCGAGTTGTTGCACATGCACCATGCACAAATTGCAACAATATTAATGGCAGTGTATGTGTGGGCATGTACATGCTACCAAGCAACTTCATGTGGGAAAACTAATTAAATCAAAGCTGCGCACTGCGCACAGCCAACTGCAAAACTCATTAGTGGGAATACCCCGAATGGTACATCCTATAAAGGAGCACAATCTGTGCCTAGTTGCTTGCGTACCATCCTGAATTGTAAGTGCTTTGAGCATTGTGATTACATAATAGGCATGACTGAGACATGTGCATACGATATACATAACATAAGTACCATATACCAAGTCATATTAGCCGAAATAAGTACTTGGTAAATAATTCCAACACGTGTATGTTTGTTGGCCTAAGACGTTACCCTGCCAACTGAGCTGTCACAAAATTGGAGTGGGATTTGTGTATAGAGATTATGCCTGTGGCCATAACAAAAGTGGATCAAACACTTAAGTGCTAGAAACACAAATTGAGCATATGTAAAATAGCTAAATTAAAATGGCAAATGGGTAAATAGTTTATCTTGTGGCCACTCATTTTTGGAGCCAAGCTGTGGCTTTACTTTGCAGACAAACAGAGGCAGACAGACAACATCATTAATCAAATTTACACGCTCCGCCTCAAAACTGTGGCAGCAACTTCAAAATTTCAGATACACACACACATATATACAACATGTTCAGGATATTATCAGCTGTGTGTGTGTTTGTTTTTGTGTATGTGCGGCAGCAGGAACTTGTCTGCCCGAGGAACTTGCTTTGATGGCACATCATTCAAGCTCGATGCTCGAGCTGATTATTCGCTGTTTTCAAAGTTGGCCCTTAAACACAACCACAGACTTGCCGCAAAAGTTGTAACAAAAAGTTGATTAATAGGTGCTTCTCCATCTCCCTTTTTACTGACTGCTCTCTCACTCTAGTCTTATCCTTTTTTCCATTCGATGCTATCCTGGCTGCCATGGCAGCAGGCACATCAAATTGATGTTGACTAAACTGCGTTGAAGGTGGTGGCAATGGCGACATTGACACCCTTGGTGGTGCTGCCTGCTAACGTTTTCTATCATCGACAACGTCATCATCGTTTTAATTTTTGTTTTAATTAATTTCATTTTAACGCAACATACCCTGACCAAATGCCTGTAGCTGTAGCTATGTTCTTGTTCCTGTCCCTGCCCTATTCCTGGCTTGCAACTAATACTTTCCGTTAGTTAAAAGTTCAGCCGAAATGCCAAACGTTAGATTGAATTTCACAAGCCGCAGGCATTTGTCCCTTAAACAGCTTCCAGCATATTCTGTTTAAAGATATTAACGTGGCTAACTTTAATAGTAAACACAGCTTTTGTTTGAATTTCAACTAAGTGCTTAGGTTTTGTCATTGATGTCTTCAATTCTGACGACTTTCTTTAGTGGAATCTTAAAAAAATGTGTCTTGTTTAATTTTAATTTTATTTTTTTACCTGTCAACTATTTTACTTTTTGTGCTGTCAACAGACTTTCACAACTACCCTCCTATACACTCAGAATGTTACGCATACGCCGCGTGCATTGTGGCTACATTGTTGTTTAAAACCGATTTCTGTACGCCTGGCTATCAAACATAGTTCGTGGACATGGATGTGTAATCTGTACATGAGGTTGCGTTTAACAGATTCATGTTGCTGTTGCAGCCCGCTGCGGTTTTGACCATCAAACGGTGCCATTACACGCCACTACAACTTGAGCATTTAACATTTGGTGGCCACAACGTCGCGGCTCTAATGGCAATTTTGTGTCAACGCAGCTGGAAAACGTGCACAAACAATGAAAAGGCCTTGGCCAAAAACATTTTTGGTAGCTGCGCATTGTCGCACAATTTTTAATAAAGTTACTTGGCAAATGTTCAATTATGCTTGGTCAAAATTTTGTGCATGATATACAATTTTATTTCTAAAAGATATTGTTTTTAACACTTACTATATATAAAAAAAGGTGAAATTTCTTTCCACAAATGCTATTTAATTTAAAGCAAAAAACTCTGCTAGAAACTGATGTAATGCCAACAAACAAAAGCAAGAAAATTGAAAAATTTTAATTAAGCTAAAATACTTTTCAAACAAAAAGCAATTAGTTTATAACAAAGCTATCAACATTTTATAAAAAGTACAAAAAAAATATAAAGCTTTGATCTTGATACAATTTACACATGCAAAAATGCTTTAGACAAAGAAAGAAATGTTATCTTCGGCGTGCCGAAGATATATACCCTTGCAGCAAAGATTTGAATAAGAAAAATTTTTTTTCAACGGATTGTTCCCATATTTTATTTTTAACCGATCGTTCCTACGGCAGCTATAAGATATAGTCGTCCGATTTTGATGAAATTTTGTCAACATGTATAAACTGTTCTTAAACTTAGGATTAGTGATTTTGGTTGAGTTATTTTGAAAAACAAAAAAGTTTTTCATACAAAAACTAATTTTTCAACCGATCGTTCCTATGGCAGCTTTATGTTACAGTGTTCCGATCTGGCCAATTCAACTATAAGTACTACCTGCAATAAGAAGAAGCATTTGTGCTAAGTTTCATCAAGATAGCTCTAGAACGAAGTCTTGAAAAACGCATGTAAACAGACGGACAGACAGACGGACAGACAGACAAGACTCGGCTGTTGAGGCGTCTCCTGAGACGCGTTACACATTTCGAGACAAAATTATAATACCCTCTGCAAATTTATGTCTTTAACATAACATTGCCAACAAATATTTTCATTTACAACTGTATGGCCAATATTTTAAAGTTTTTGTTGCAAGAAAAACATAATTTCGCCCAGTGTGCAATGCAACAATGCGGTGCAAATTGCAGAACAATGGCCTTCACGCAGACAATGGCTGAATCCAGGAGCAGGTCCTGGCCTCTCTCCATACTGCCGCAGGATTTGTCAGTTCGATGTCGCTGAAAACCGCCGTCGACGCGTCGCTAAACGTTTCGGTTTTTTCATGTTGTTGACATTGCGGCTGACTCCCCTGGCTGGCTAACTCGCTGGGGAATAATGGGGTATCGCGAAAAAAATACAATATTTGTATGTATAACCGATGGTGACTCTTGGGATTAGTTGGCATTAAGTAAGCATTGAACGACATTGGCATCTCTATCTATTGTCGCTTTGTCGCCTATAACTTCATGTTCTGCAATCACAGTTTTGTTGTGGGTTTTGGGGTGAGAGAGTCTTGGTCTCATGCTGAGGTCCTTGCCTTTGACAAATTTGTGAAGAACAGCTAAATTTAAAATTCAAATTTAAATGACAGTTGGCAGTTTTGTTTAATGCAGCTTTTGGTTTTCATTGCCAGTTGGCGACTAAAGCCGATTAGAGCGTTAAAAAAAAACAAATAGAAACTAAACACAATTCGTTTGTTATTAACATGCAAATGGAGATTTCAATATGAAAAATGGTTTTGCCGAGTGTGTACTATCCATGAAAATATACACAAATTCTTGCAGGACGAAAAAAATTTGTGAAAAATTTATATATTTATATTGGTGTAGTTAAAACTGTCAAAATAGTTAAAGCCTTTATTTTGTAAATACTTTTCTTATTCATTTTTTTTTTGTCATTTATCAAATTACTTAAAAATATTCATATTTATTTATTGTGAATCGAATTTTCTTATTTTCGATGCTTGTGAATTCAGAGAATTTGAAAAGCAAAGTAAATTCCAAAGAATCCCTTCAGTCCATTTAGTATCAATTACATTTTTGTTTAATTTGATTGCATTTCAGTTAGTCTGAAAAGCATGTAATCAATTTATGATAGAAATTTTGACAAGAAATTATTAAAATTGAATTTTTGTGCGGAATTTAAAGTATTTGTGCGTCACATAAAGTGCGCCAAATATGCTTTTTGGCAAGCTTGTGGCATTAAAATCAAACAGTTAAAGGGGCTTAATGCAATAAACTCCCGAAATCATATTAAAAATGAAACCGCAGGGCAGGCCACAGTGCGTATGCGTGACGTGTGTGCACACACAGAGGCATTTTATATATAATAAAAACCATAAACTGATTGTAAAAATTACGCATACGCCACAGCACCCACATAATATACCTACTATATTTTCTATTTAATTTTGTTTTTTGTGTTTTGTGTTTTAGTATGCGCGGTTGCTTTTGTATTTTGTGTGGCAGCTTTTCAACTTTTTGTTGTTTGTTTGTTTGCTTGCAGGTGGACATTCTGGACACATCCGGTGACATGCAATTCCCTGCGATGCGACGCCTTTCCATTGCCACGGCTCACGCCTTCATGTTGGTCTATGCGACAACATCGGCGCCCAGTTTTCAGTGTGTTAAGCAATGCTTTGAGGAGATACGCGAACAGCGTGCCGACTTTCAGGTGGATATAATGCTTTATCCCGCATTTTGACTTTACATTTTGCATGCAATTAGTACAGCTCAAGCAACCAACACAAAAATAAAAATATATATAAATATCTCATACGCCATGTAACCCAATTTCAATGCCCCAAAGCAATTAAAAAAATATATAAAAGTTCACGAAACTTGGCTAAAGTCTTTAGGGCACAAAATTTGAGTTTACGCTGGCTGATTTTCAATTGTTGTTATTGTTGTGTTTGTGCTGTTATTGTTGTTTGTGTTGTTAGCTTGCTTTTTTTTCTTGCTTTGTGCGTGAGTGTCAATTATAGCCGGAGCTGCCTTTGTATGCGACTCGGCATTCACACAATTGAGACAGCAGCTGGAGCTTAGCTTGTAGCAGGCTGAGCAGACACCATTTTCATTTTGCAGGTTGTACTAATTCTTTATCTTCATTTACAGGACATACCCATTGTTATAGCTGGGAATAAAGCCGATTTAGCCAACTCCCACAGGGAGGTCAGCCAGGAGGACGTAACAGATTGGGTCTTTTGCGAATTGCCACGCCTCAGGTGAGTTTCACACGCCATGACAATGAAAAATGCCGAGGTTAAAGCTTTAATTACGCATTAAATGACAACAAAAATGCAAATGTCAATAAATGTAAATGTTGCAACAGCTGCACTTACAGCACACACATATGCAACAAAACTTTTGCCACAATAACACGGCAAATGGCAAAAGTTGTGTAATGAAAAAACTAAAATGTACAACAACCAGAAAAACGCTGCCATTTTCATAAGTAATGCCAGGCTAAAAAGCGCAATACAAATGGGCTATAAATTGTTGCACGCGAAGTAAATGTGAGCCGCAACAGCAGCAACAGCAAGAGGCAGCCACATAGCCAAATCCCTGTTTCAAACAGCAGCTGCAGCTGCCGACAAATGCAATTAAATGCAACAAATGAAATTAAGCGACAAAAAGCGTGACTGCCAGCAATGAGTTGGTTGCACGACTAAGTGTGGGCGTACGGTCGCATGGGCGTGGCTGCCACCAAAATCAGTTGGCCCTTGTTAAATGACATTTGCTGGCTGTAAGCGCTTGGAAAAATATGCGTTTTTAGCATTGGCCCTGGCGAAACAAGTAGCGAAAATTGCAATTCCAATTATTGTTGCCTGTTTACCAAGTGCTATTCAATATGCTTTTCGGTATACCGAGCACTGAGCACTGCATATTGAATACTTAGCACATGCTAATTGCCACTCGCTCTGGTGTCTCTGACCAATTTTGAATTGATATTTCGCTTTGCAAGGCCGTTCAATGCACTCAATGCGCTTTGCATGCTAAACAACTTGAATGGGGCGAAAACTGAGACAGGAATGCATTTGTATGCATAAGTACATGGTCCTTGCAACATGCCATCACAGCCACTATAGAATCCTATTAAAAGCATACGCACAAATGTTGTTAGCGTGGCAAATTTTCAATTTTGTTGACAATTCCATTTAAGTTCAAATTTCAAACAATTTTAGCGTTTACTTTCGTTGAGGGTATTATAAATGAGTAATTCGTAGAAGTGGATGTTTTCTAACCAACAAAACTTGACACAGTTGTTTATTTTTGCTGTTGACATTATAAATGTAGGAATTTTGGATTGGAAACCTTATAGCAAATAGCTTTCATAGAAGTTATCTATAAAAAATCTTATTTTTCAAAATATGTAGTTCTATTAAATTTAACGATTCCACATTTTTAGCCAAGCCTGTTCCGAATTCGTGTGCCTTTCGAAATTTGTAGAAACGGACTTGCTTGCTGTTCTGAAGTACTCAAAACGTTTTCGTTCTTAAAAGTTGTACTTTTATGCCTGCGGAGTGAAAAATAATTGCCAGGTTACATAAGGAATTCTGAAAATCAAATTCTTGAACTCAATTTTCTTACATTCTTCATCATATTTGGAAAAGATTCAGTCAATTTATTCATTAGACTAAAGTCAGATAACATTTATAATATTAAATTAAAGAACTGTCTGTAAAACAGAAGCATAAAGTGCAAGAAAACGTAGCTGTTCTCGATTCAGCAATGTTTACTAGATGACAACTAAAAAGACTTTTTAATATGAAAACTGAATTTCGAAAAAGAGAAAACGAAACCATTGCGATTGGAAATCAGAACAATAATTCGTAAATTGTTCGGAATTCATACGTTTTTATACTCTTTTTTAATTTTTTTGAAAAAAAAAAAGAAGAAATAGTATATTGGGTTTGTGAAATGTCCGTCTGTCCGTATGAACGCAGGTTTTTTCCACAATTTTGAAGCTAGAGCAATCAAACTTGGTATACATGTTGGTATATACCATAGGCAGACAAAGTGTCAAGATCAAAACTGATTTGTAAGAAGAACTTTTTGTATCTCAAGTTTAAGTATGATAAATTGATAAAAATCAGTTCAATATATACAATAGCTGCCACAGGCACAATCTGTTGAGATATAAGTTTTGTACTCAACCCAGTTTTATTCAAATTCGTGCTAGTTTAATAGCATTACATTTTAGTGTTTGAATGTTTGAACTTTAAACATTTCTTAATGGGCTTATAATAAAGTCTTATGTGCAAATTGACAGCTCAACTAGCACCTTAAATTTTGTCGTAAACCTTTTCAGAACTTTGCTGTTAAACTTGAAGCGTCAGTCAACAGGACTTAAAGTTGACTTCCGTTTCCGTGGCTCACTTTTGCTTATTTACCTTTATGAACATACATAATTGTGTCCTTAATAAACTGCACGCCCATAAAAATCACTTACACTCGCACTCGCACTCGCACACGTGGCAAGGCAGAAGGGAAGATGTGTGAAATGGATTGAGGGAATGACTTGCTTCCTGGATCTGGGCAATGTGTTGGCCGCACTTACCATAATTTTATGCGCCACAGGCAAGGCAAGGCGAGGCAAGGCAAAGCAAGGCAAGGGGGCGTGACATACTCGTGTTGCTGTTTAAACGAGCGTGTGTAAACTTGTTTAAAAAATATAAAAGCACAGACAGAAAAACACGCACACAAAGGGCACGCACTCAACTGGAGAATTCTCACATTTATACATACATATACACATACGAGTATATGCAAATATATACAAATCTCCGTTGGATTAAACATTTAAGCAGATTGATGGTGCGGCGGCTGAAACGCACCTTGAACTTTTCGCCTGCCACCTGCTCTATATCCTTATCCTGTGCTCTTGCAGCTGCCACCGCTCATCACACATTTCCACTTTACGTGCCAACTTTGCACTTTTCCCGCTGGTTGAAACCTCTGCGGTTTGACATGGCGAGGGGTTGCTGTTGCTGTGGCTCTTAACATGTTGCAACATGGCAACAGCATTGCAATTTGTTGCTGCATGTCTGGCAGCGGTTAAACGCTTTCAAGAGTGCGACTCTAAACTCCATTTATTTCGACTGCCTGCCATGTTTACAATTCAACAAAGTACCAAGTTTATTTGAAATGAAAATAACGTTTATTATTGTTAGCCCGTCTACTGAAATTCATAGATAACAAAATAAACAACTAGTTATGTTTACAGTTTACACGTAATGATTTACTGCATTAACAATTCATATTTTCTTATCCAGCCTTGCATAAATATTGCAAAATGTTAGTGCAAATTGCTTTTATACTTGGCTAGCTGGTATGAAACGGCATTGCCCGGCTAAATATTTGATATTGGTCCAAGAATTTTTTTAAATTTTTACTTCCTGTTCCCCTTAAAATGGGAAAATGGGAGCTATAAAGTACTGCAAATGTGTGTAACAGGCAGAAGGAGGCATTTCCGAATATCAACAGCGGAGTCGATGTAGCCATGTCTGTATGTCTGTCCGTATGAACGTGTCGATCTCAGAGACTAGAAGAGCTAGAGACACCAAACTTGGCATGCAGGTTCCTGTATACCATACGCAGATCAAGTTTATTTCTAATTTCGCATACACTCCCCCATCAATCGAAAAAAAAGTCCCACAGCCACAATTTTTAAGATAAAACTTTGTTTTTGGGTACATATTTAACATAGTTAATTTCATTACGATCGGATAAATAGCACCAAAGCTATGGACGAATCTATTTCCCACCGTCTCAGCAGGCAGCAACAACAGTTTGACATGCACTGGCAAGTTAAGTGCGCTGCTTACTTGTGTTGCCGCTGAACTGCTTGAAATGCAAGTTGGGAGCAGGGAGTCTCGTAGTCGGGCACACTCTACTAGAGCATTCTTAATTGTTTTTATTTTTTTACTCCCTGTTCCCATTAAAAATGGGAAAAAGGGAGTTATAAAGTACTGCAAATGTGTGTAACAGACAGAAGGGGGCATTTCCGACTATATAAACTATATATATTCTTGATCAGGATCAACAGCCGAGACGAACTAGCCATGTCCGTCTGTCTGTCCGTCTGTCCGTCTGGCCGTCTGTCCGTCTGTCCGTCTGTATGAACGCGTCGATCTCAGAGACTATAAGAGCTAGAGACATCAAACTTGGCATGCACGTTCCTGTATACCACACGCAGATCAAGTTTATTTCAAATTTCGGATGCACCCCCCGCACCCCCGCAAATCGCAAAAGACTCCCACAGCCACAATTTAAAAGATAGAGCTTTGATTTTTGGTACACATATATGTTGCATCTATGTTGATCTGCTGTGAATTTCAACACGATCGAATAAATAGCACCAAAGTTATGGAAGAATCTATTACCCCCGCCTCAGCTGGCAGAAACAACAGTTTGACGGGCACTTTACGAGTTAAGTGCACTGCTTGCTTGAGTTGCCGCTGAACTGCTTGAAATGCAAAGTGGGAGCAGGGAGTCTCGTAGTCGGGCACACTCTACTAGAGCATTCTTAATTGTTTTTATTTTTTCTTTTATTATTTTCGATATTATTGTAGACCCTTATCCATTTTATTTAAATATAACGTTAAGCATTATTTAGTATAACAACATGTGTCGAATACTCTACTCTGAAGTTAGCCAAAGTTTCAACTTTCAATTGCAAATTTTGCTTTGTGTCATTTAACTCTTGCTACTGTTGACAGCCAAACCAACAATTGCCCCACAGTTTGTGTCCACAACGCTGGCTAAATTCATGATACGAGTAATTTAACCATTTAGCTACTACAGACAATTTGTTTTTGTTCTGCCGTCCTGTCGTTTTGCCATTTTTGCCTGTGATTCCCTTCATGTCGTGTCGTATGCCGTCATTTGAGGCTTTATCCGGTTGTGGCACAAGCCAAAAATGTTGCCATCGCTTTTGATGTGTGCCACACGAGCATGTCTTAAATTGAGTATTTTGTTGCATACGTTGTATACTGTAGCTTCAGGTTGATAAGGGGTAGATAGTATCTACTAGATACTTGACACTATTTTAATTATCTTTAAAGCAAACGTGTTGTTCAAATGCGGAAGTGATGGGATGACCAATACTTACTTAAAAAAATATTTAATTTAAAATTATTAATTTTTTATTAATTACACTATATCCGCTATTACACGAACTCGAATTTTAAAATATATTTTATTTTTACATACAATTATTTTTGAATAATATAAGTAATTTCTTGGTCTGCTGCCACATTTCTAATGGTCAGTTTTTCACTCAATACGCGATGTTGTTTTCGAATTTAACGAATTTATGCCAAGTCATGGAAATGTGCGTCATTACTGCCGAGCTGCCTTATATACACATTACGTATACGTAACGTATACATTACATAGTCGAAATTTATGCAGGCTGCTTCAAGCCAAAAACTTTACAGCACATTATGCATAGTTTGGCAGTAACCGTTTTCTTTTTTTTCCTTTTAAAGGGCCAAGGTGCTCGAGTGCTCAGCCAAGGAGGACACCAGCGTGACCGAACTATTCAAGACCCTGCTATCCCTCTCCCGTTATCTGCCCGCCAGCAGCAGCAGCGGTGGCGCAGGCAGCACCAGCGGTGAGGCAGCGCCCAGTGGTTTCAAGCGTCGCTCCTCGGCCTATGTCAGCGCATCGTCCAGTCGCAGTAAGTAACAATAACTAAAGGAATTTATGAATTTCCCTTGACCAATCATCTTTTTACGAGAATGGAGCCAAATAAAGTGCCAATGATAAATTGTGCGGTTCGGTCAGAGATAGTAATGAATAAGTAAGAATGTTGCAGACACAGGCTACAGAATACGTTATGCTACTTTAAGGGGCAGCAATGGGAAAAAAAGGATTTGAACTTTCTTTCACTACTTTTTTACAGTTGAGCAGAAGCTAGTGTTGGAGAAAATCCGGCTGCTGCAGAATGTGGAAAGCCATGTGCAAGACGTGGAATAAAAAACTTACTCACTTCCTGCTGCAACTTTTATAAAGAGTTTGCAGTCTAAGGCGTAAGTGTGCTAACATTGTCTAGTTGGAAATTGCGGCAACACGGGAACATGCTATGTGCAGTTAGCTAGAAAATTATGAAAAACTTTAATGCATTCTAACTCTTATTGCTGTCAGAAGCAGCCAGATACTCTCCTAAACATATTCGGTATGAAGCAACAACTGTATACAGTTCTATAGAATCTAAACCATGAAAACAAAGAGTAATCTAGCTGATTTGCAAAGGCAGAAGTTAGCCAATCTACTCTATTCCCTTTCAGCATAGAGTATATCAAAATGGCAACTGCTGCAACTTTGTCAGCCCGGTAACTGACAACGGAAATAATTTCGAACTAGTCTGCCAGAATATGCCTTTGTGCCTGTTGCAGTTTCAAATATCAATTTGGCATTTGATTGCAAAATAAAAGCATGTTAGCTACTAGGACTTGCCATCACACCCACTACTAAACGCTTGGCTGCACTCTGTCAGTATCTTTGAGATATATATATATTTATTTGCATACATATCGAAATAACAAACAACTGCATTTTCATAAAGCTGCCGAAAGCAATTACAGATTTATGCAGCTTTAAAACGCAGGTGAAATGAAAGCAATTAATGCGACATTAAATTACGCTGTGCTGGATAATAATGCATTAATTAAAAATTATATAAATATAACTGGTGAAACGTACAGATTTAATCCGTAAACTCAACATTAACAAAGCCGTGTGAATACATTAACACTACTACATACTTCTACAATATTATATAATAATTATCATAATTTTATATTTAAACAATCGTTGCTAAATGCGCATTTAAATAGCTGAAATTAATCTATATTACAATGCCTTAAATCTGTCGTATTTTATTAATATTGTAAGCACACCTGCTCATTTCATTGTTGCATGTTTCATGTTCCGAATGTCAATTTCAAGTTGGCCCCAAAATCAGCTTTTAATTAGTCGAAATTGTATTGCGCCAAATGTGTGTATAACATTGACAAATTGTCGACAATTTGGCTAATTGAGTGTAATTAACATTTCAGCCTGTTGTCGTCTAGCGCCTTTCTCTGCATTTGACCCAAATTAATTGTTAACATTTTTGGCAACGAACATAACATAAAAGAAAGAACAACAAAACAAAAAAGACTCTTGAATGCTTCAAAGAATGGGTTTTCGAACCAGAAGAAAAACCCTTTTTATTATTTATATATAAGTCGTGCGGCAAAGCAATTCAAACTGACTTAAAACAATTAAAAATGCGCCATATCGAGTGAATCTGACTAGCAGATACCCTCTGATTAACGAACTTAAAAATATAAAGTAATTAAGCAAGTTCTCAAATTCTATTCAAAGATAATTCTATGACTAAGAAGTGTGTGGTATGTGGGAAACAACAATCCAAGTTTGATATAAATATAGCCTAACTAATAATTTCAAAGTAAGAAGTTGAGCAAGAATATAGACTATAGAATTATAGACTCGGAAATGGCACTTTCTATACATTACGATTGCATCATTCTATAACACTCAAAAATTTATTCGAAAAATTAGCCCCTTCTCTTAAGTCCGGCTGGGCTGTTTTTTTTTTATACCCTATTCTCATATAGAATGTAGAGCCAATGTCTTACAAACGGCAGAAACATGTTCAAATCCCAGCAAAACGCCTAAGCACATCGGACTATCGCTACAAAATGAATGCCTTCTGATATGTTCAATTCCGAAATTAGAACCAAAGTTTTTTACTCCCTGTTCCCATTAGAAATGGGAAAAAGGGAGTTATAAAGTACTGCAAATGTGTGTAACAGACAGAAGGAGGCATTTCCGACTATATAAACTATATATTCTTGATCAGGATCAACAGCCGAGACGAACTAGCCATGTCCGTCTGTCTGTCCGTATGAACACACAGATCTCGGAGACTATAAAAGCTAGAGTTTATTTCAAAATTCGGATGCACCCCCCGCACCCCCGCAAAAAGACTCCCACAGCCACAATTTTAAAGATAAAGCTTTGAATTTTGGTACACATATATGTTTTATCAATGTTGATCAGTGTAAATTTCAACACGATCGGATAAATAGCACCAAAGTTATGGAAGAATCTATTACGCCCGTCTCAGCTGGTAGAAACCACAGTTTGACATGCACTTTATAAGTTAAGTGCGCTGCTTGCTTGAGTTGCTGCTGAACTGCTTGAAATGCAAAGTGAGAGCAGGGATTCTCGTAGTCGGGCACACTCGACTAGAGCATTCTTACTTGATTTCATTACAAATGTACATTTTGAGATATCCTAGTATCGCTGTCCCGCCTTAGTGTAAAACGACAAGGAATACCCGTTACTTCCGAAGTCATTCAGTAAGAAAAAAATACTTCTAAGGAAGGGTTTCTTGATAGTACCTTAAGGCCATCTGGGATATTAATAATGAAACGATAGCAAAATGAGTCAAAACATTGTTAGAGATTGTTTCTTAATGCATCTGCTGTAATTACTCAAAACTGGGTGTATTGAAAGAATGATTGTGATTTCCTTTTATTCAATAGATTTTACTAACTTATTTATAAGATCAAGAAATTGGTTAATAATAAGGAAAAGAACTATAAAAATACTTGTAAAATTAGCTCTGGTAAATTTATACAAATTTCTAAGATGTGCAGCTTTATTACATTATTTTCTTTAGTATGTTTGGTTAAAGCACTTTCAGGACATTAATAAGATTTCTTAGAAGTCTGACAAAAGTTGAGCAGCACGTGTATTAATTATTTAAATAGCTTGACCTTTCAATTAGCCGTAAAAGCATTTAATTTCCAACGGCCAGGTATATTATCTCATTAAAAAGTTTATGCCTGCACTTTCTTATGTATTTGAGTTAAAGGAAACAACAAGTTTTCAATTTCAATTTCCACAGCAAAGGCCTGTTATAAATATAAACAAACAGTTAATTAATGCTGCCAAACTGATGTGCACCACCCACCCAATCTAACTTAAGGTCTCAACAAAATAATGTATATAATTTCCGTGCTTCAAAGTTGTTACGGATAGCCAGTGTTCCGCCTGCCAGTCTCCCTGCCTCCCTGCTGCCATTAGGCTGCCCCTTGCCAATGATTTAATTGTTTGCTGGCGGCATTTGATAAAATTTAAGTTGCCCTAAGTTGCTCGACCTACAGTCAAAAGTCATTTAAATGAAGTGCAAACTTGCCCGCCAGCAAACAGAGTGGAAATTAAATGCAATTTAAAGCTTTAATGGTTGCTCATCAGCAGCCACAAAAAAAAAAAAGAATGTTTGTGCTCCTAAAATGCTGCTACATATTTTTTGCTGCTTCATGTTTGCTTGATGTACACACACACACGCACACACACACACATGTGTAACAAAGCGACAGGCGGCAAATTTGTAAATTATTTTTTTGGCCAAATAGAGACGAGCATTGTCAAAGTAGACTAAGGCAACTGCCGCTGACAGCTTACCAAACACACAGCAATGCTTCTGTGCGAGTATGTGTGTGTGTGTGTGTGTGTGTGTGTGTGTGTGTGTGTGTCTGAACTGCGAAGGTCGAATGTCAATTTGAAGCAAATACTTGCGACAGCTCAATTGACAAAGAAACGTCTACATCGATGGCATTAAGTATACGCACAAGTTGCAGCACTTCCATCATACTTACCCCCAAAGCTGATACGTACACTGAGAAAAACAAACACCGCCAACAAATAAAACAACAAAAAACCTCTTTTTTTTTGTTTATATTAATTTGTTGTGAAAGAAAGAACATAAATTATAGCTAACTGACATTATCTGCCAAGTATTTGACCCAAGGGGAAGATTTTCCTAAATCGGTTACCCAAATGCTTAAATTTGTTTTTAGACTGATGCCAATCGCAATATAATCAACAAAGTCTTATAACACAGTTTTCTACTTGGAATTTTGATGTACCTATACAGTTTTCAACGTGAGTTAATTATAAATAAATGATGCTCCAAGAGTTCGCCAAAGTCGTATTGACGCTATACTTTGTATACATTTTGGCTATTATTGAAGCTTGTTTTTAGCAGTGCAAACACACATGTGGACAGACATTTGGCCATATTCGAATTAAAATAGGTCTGAGCAGTTAATCACGCGAATTGAGGCCATGGCAATGCCCCAAGAAATAATTGTCTTAAAAGTAGCAAACGCAAAAACAAATAAGCTACATTTTACTTTAAGGTGTGTTAGTTAATATCAATGTGTGTGTGTGTGTTTGAGTGTTTGTGTATGTGTGGTTGTGTGTGAACTCTTAAACGTGCTGACAATTCAATGGTCTAAACATATATCTGTACCTGTGCCAAAGCCCAATAGCCCAAAAATGCGCGATGTCTTCTTTTTTGATGGTAGCCAAACTCCAGGCACGAGCAGGACCGCAGCACCGCAGGATGTCCTTGTTGCCTGCCACGCTGGCTGGCAGTTGTGGCTAGGGTTTTGTGGCTTTGAGCCGACGCAACCGCAAGCAGTTTTATTTGCAGGCAACCAACTGAAACCGTAACTCAATTGCAACTTTACATGTGCGTTTGTTGTACACTCAAAGAATGCCACACTTGCTGTGTTGTATTTCTATTTGTATTTTGTATTTGTATCTTGGCTATGTCAAATGTTATTTAACAAAAATCTTTGCAGCTAGCGAGATACTGAGGTTTTATGCCAGCCATGCCTAAACCTTTTGTGTAACCAACAAAATATAAATAAATAAATAGAAATGAAAAGGATTTCGGCGGTTTGACGACAAATGAATACACTTGTAGACACGATTTTTAATAGAAAAGTTATTAGAGTTTGAATAGAAGCTCTAAAAGAAGCTAGAAGATATGTCGAGCTCTTTTTGATCAAATTTAAAGCAAAATTCATAAAACGATTTAGGCAGTTTGGTTAAAATATTCCTTTAAAAGTGGTAACACGTATCCTATATTATGTTGTCCTTCCACCAACAACCAGCAGCAGCTTTAACACTTATACAAGTACAAAAAAACATAGTACTATATATGGTTTTGTTTACCTTTCCTGTCTACCTTACATATCCCTTTTTATGGAGTAAACAACTACTACAATACTTTATACATTTTCTGACAAAAACTTCTACTAAATGATTATACCCTATGCAAGTGTATAGCAATAAAAATGTAATTTAAATTTCTGTATCACTCATGCTTCAAATACTGCCACATATGCACAATTTTTGAGGGAGGGCCAAACCCATTTAGCCAATGTTTTTTACTCTTACGAGTATATTCCATATAATACATATACATATATATTTAAATGGGAGTGTATTTGCCTTTGTGCCTGCAAAATAATTTTTTATGCCTTACGCTTGTATGAATGAGTTTACTATGTGTCCATGTAATAAGCCACAAAAGCAACATATAAAATTCTCTCTCTGCATGTGTGTGTCTCTGTCTGTGTGTGTGTGTGTATTTGTTACACAGCTTGTGGGCAGGCGACACACAAAACTCAATTTTCCATGATTCTAGCAGTTTTAAGGCATTTTTCGCGCGCTTTGTGTCAGCGACAGCATTTTCATCGCATGCAACAACATCAGCATGAAAAACAACAACAACAACAACAACAGTGGCGTCGACAGCGATTCTGTTTGCAGTTGACACTGTGTATACATACCACTACTACTCATGCATATATCATATGGGGTTCAAGAGTTCCAAAGCAAGAATTTAACAGTCGTTACAATGCCAAAGATGAATTACAACAAAAGATTCAAGATTCTGCAGCTAAAATTGCCAATTTTTCGTTACTTTGAGTTGTTAATTAATCGAAAACCTTATAAATATATATGTATATACTTCTGTAACTAAAAAATTAAGCTTATATCAGTTAGTTGTTTTCTATCGTTTTATCAATGAAAAGTCCAATTTTGTTTACAACTATAAGAAATTAAATATAAAACTTGCTAATATAAAAAACATGCAATTTATAAGCTCGTTAATGCTTCAGTGGGTAATCAAATACTTAAAGTATTTTACAATCATGTTCAATGGCACAAGTTGCTCATTTTCAATCAATTGTTTATGCCTTGCTTTATGAGTAGCACTTTTCTGCTTTAATGCCTGGCAACCTCATCAAATCAATCATCATTATGCTAGATTACACCTTTTGTTTGGGTTGATTGGCCTGCCTCAAACCACTTTAAGCCCTTAAAATCAGTTAATCAATATGCGCAGTTTTATTAAATTAATTTAGCCCTAGGGCAAAGTGGCTTTTTGTAAAAATTTTTCATTACTAAAATCACAATTGATTGACGAAAAATTGGCAAACATAAATAATGCCATTAGTTTTAGAGCATAAATTTGGCATAGGTTCTTTTTTGCAGCAAGAAATATGGTATAAATTTCGATACATCGATATTTATTATACCCTTGCAGAGGTTATTATAATTTTGTCACGAAATGTGTAACGCGACTCAGGAGATGTCTCAGAAAAAAAAATGTATATATTCGTGATCAGTATCAATAGCCGAGTCATGTCCGTCTGTCTGTCTGTCCGTCTGTTTATTTGCGTTTTTCAGGACTTTGTTCTAAAGCTATCTTGATGAAACTTGGCACAGTTGCTTCTTCTTATTGCACGTAGTACCTATAGTTGAATTGGCCAGATCTGACCACTATAACATATAGCTGCCATAGGAACGCTGGGTTAGAAAATTAGTTTTTTTTAAGAAGTCTTTTTTTTTTTTCAAGATAGCTCAACCAAAGTCACCAAACCTAAGTTTAAAGACAGTTTACACATGATGGCAAAATTTCATCAAAATCGGACTTCTATATCTTGTTGCTGCCATAGGAACAATCAGTTGAAAAATAAGTTTGCTTATGCAAATCTTTTCTATCCTTGTCACGCCGAAGATAACATTTATTTCTTGTTTTTGCTGCATGTAGTTGAAATTAATTAGATCTGACCATTATGACGTATAGTTGCCATAGAGCGTTCGAAAATGTTTGCTGTCAGGATAAGTCAACAAAACTCAGTTTTAGTACATACAGGTTGACCAAGTTTGAAACAAATCAGAACTATATATCTTATGTGTATATGCTATGAAAACAATCGATACAAACAAATTTTTTGTTCTTACAAATATCTCAGCCAACCTTTTTCCTTTTTTTATATTTGATACAGTTTTTATAAGTTTGTTAAAAACTCAAAGCAAAAAGTTTAATAGCTATCAAAGCAAGCATCTGTTCAAATTGAGTGTTGCTTGACTTCATCTTATTACCTGTCTGTTCTCTTGGGTATATGCCAAGGTGTCGTTATCTAAAGTTCAACCGGATGTGCATTCAGCTGTTATAAAAAAGCATAACAGATTGATGCAGCACTTTGAGTTGTGTGCTTGCAGCAAAAGCAGCTTCAAATCAAAAAGGATCTCGTAAGCTAATTATGCTGCATTATGACTACGCAGTTCTGCAAAATAGTAACTAGTTGCTTGGTTACCTGGTTGCAGATGCCAGGCTTCGTGGCCTTATGGATACTTGGCTCATAGCCTGGCTGCTGCACAAGCCTATGTCCTTTAATTGAGTTGTCCAATGATTGCGTATTTCTGTTTTCCTGGCCGCCTTTGTTGCTATTTCGAATTGTAACGCTGGCAACGTTATGTAGCAAGGATGCAATGAGTAGAGGGGTAAAGAAAGACTAACAACCGCATTTGCATTGCAATGTTGCCTGAAAATTGGATTTTCATATTTATGCGAATACAAAATTCGTATTTTTGGCACAAGCGGGTGGGAGCTTGTCAAGCGTGAATTCAACTGATTGTAGCTCAAGCATTTTAATTAGCCTGCATGTATAATATATGTAAAATGCAATTAATAATATAATTTTTGACTTTTTGCTTGCCACTTTTGTAGATAAAAATCGCATGAGCAGTCCTTCAGTAAGTGGCGATAAAAAATCGAATCTCGTGGATGCTGTTGATGTGGCCAGCACCAGTGCAGAGGCTAAATTAAAGCCACGTTCTAGGTGAGTGTAATATATACACATTACATATATACACACTTACATACATAGAAAATACACATCATTTTCACTCACGTAACGCTTGTGGCTTTTCAGATCGCTCATACGCCGTGCATCACGCAAGACCAAGCAACAAATTAACAACGCATCCGATGATTGCAATTTGCAGTAAATTTTGCCAACAACTTTGGACGTTACTTCATTTTTTTTTTTTTTTTGCACATAAATATGTGCAAATTATGAAATAATATTTAAAATATTTATAAATGTCTGTTAATTATGAATAATATGCACGCACATGCGAATACTATATACAATAAATGTGTATATGTATATTCTTAAAATTAGATGTTTTTCAAAAAATGTGACCGAGACCATTTAAATGAGCTAGTTATTCTCATTAAATATTTAATAAGTTACTATGTTGCTCAATTGCACACATATTCAAGTAAATTAGAGCTACATTTGTCTATCAAAATGTATTTTGTGCGGCTCAATGAAAAAACTTAATGTACTTTTATGAGCACTGCACTAGCATTATTAACTAAACGAGTATTATCTGTCCTATATAATAATACAAAAAAAATAAAAAAATAGCATTCTTTATTATTTTAAGCATGGTTTAATGGGACCAGTTTTTTTTTTTCGCAGTGGCGATTTTAATTATGTCATGAGAAGTGCGAAAGGAAATATTTTCCACATTTCCATTGATACTGATAGGTATTTTCGATATAGTCTGTCTGTCGGAATGTTCTTTTGCAGTTTTGTATTATTTATTTAGCTTTGTCATCAATTTTCGTTTGTGGTCGAGATTAAAAACAGTTCCTTTGATGAATATAAAAATATATGTATACTCTATTTATATAGAGTAAAAATATCAAGTTAAACATAATTTTAATTTTAAAATATAACTATTCATAATCATTTAGCTACGAGCATGTTAAAAAAAAAACTAGCTTTAAGTTAGTTTCTAAGTATTTGTGGAAAATATTTAGCGTTGGCATTATTTAAATACAATGTATTCAACTGTTTGAATGTACCGAGTATATAAGAAAATTAATTGTCTTAGCTATAAATCTGTGTAGTTACCGAGTATTATATCAAAATTGTGTAACTGGTTTCTAAAGTTTCCAGTTCCAGTTTGTTAAATTCTTTGGCACAAAGGGTTGCATTGAGCCAAGGGCTAAAATCGTTGACCTTGTTTAAACAAGCTACCAAAGTACAGAAATGTTTAAGCAATTTATGGCATTTTTGTTTCTGCCCTTTTTGCAAAAGCAACAACAACAAAATCGTAAACAGCAAAAAAATGCAGCCAAAAGCACAACAATTTAGTATGCAAACAAAGGTATTAATTAATGTTTGTGCTTTTGTGTACGAGTTTGCAGTGCATAATTTGTAATGTGTTTTTCAATTGGAGATAAGCAAACATTTTACTTTTTTTTTTCTCAATGCCATACAAAAAGATATTCAAGGATAATACAGGGTGCATGCTAATTGCCAAATTAGGAGCCAATCAAATTATAATACATATTAGAAGCATTAGATATCAATTTATTAGCTCAAAACTTAATCACAAGTTGCTATTTAAAAATGTTGAAATAATTAATTGTGTAATTTTTTTGGTTTTTTTTTTTTTGTTGTTGTTTCAATGTGCTTAGCAAATAAGTTGAATTAATTAAATGACCGAAAATGAAAGGTTTGATTTTGGTAAATGCTATTAAAGGATTTGCGCAAGTTGAAGGCGTTTTGTAAATGAGCAAACAAAAATACGGCAGATGCAAAGTGAATTGTGATGATATAATATATAAAGATAATGATTTACTCAGTAATTAAATAACTGAATAAGTGCATAACCAATGTGCAATTTCATTGCTTTGGTTATGATAATAGTTATCGTTATTGTTATTTCATTTTTGGATGTTTGGAATTCAAGTTGACGACGTCCAGTAAAGTATTAGTATAAGGCATGATAAGCATAAGGATATATTGTATACATTTCTTTTTATATAAAAACAAAAACCACACTACTTACATTGTTATTAAATGTACTAGTTAAAAGATAACAAATCTGAATGAGCCCAAGAATTATGTATCAAACTATTTACTAAACTAAGAAATATCAGCGATAAATGGGAACACATATTGTCGAGCAGCGATTTGTCAGTTATATATACTTAGCAATTGTTGTTGACCAAAATGTCTCGGTTGAATCAAATTACTTAACTATAGCATTTTGTTATATATACGAATACAATTTTGAGATATATATTTGTGTACGTAATTCGATTGTTCAGTAAAAACTAAAAACTAGAAAATCAATAAAAATCAATGCCGTGTTGGTGTTACTCACAATATCTACAAAAACATATGAAAAACAAATACTTAATTTGAAACTATATCAACCGAAATCAAATAAACTTACTAAGTGTGTCCATTAAATTACCAGAAACTAAACTAAAATCTTTTATTTATTTTTAATAAATTGTTTCAGCATGGCTCCATATATATGGTAAATTTAATTATAATATTTTAATTGAATATAAAATGAACCACAATGCAGCTGACAAGTCTTGGTCGTCTGTTAATCATTTATGGGGTATATACTATATATACATATATATATTGCTATTGCCATTGTAGTTGATATACACATCAACAATTGCCGACACTAAATCAATTTAATTCCTGACTACCTCACATATCTTCTACTGTCATTCAGTTGATGTTAGCAACTATGCTAGAGAGTCAACCACAGTATCCATTCAAAATAAACTAATGGAATTTTATTTAAATTATAATTCTCATTTGCAATAAATTCCAGAGTGAACGTATTGTGTATTGTAAATGCCACTGCATTTAAATCAATTGAGCTTTGAATGCCAAATGCGTATCAAAATGCACCGAAATCTGCGATTTATACGCTAGACTTCACATTTTAAATTAGCATATACAACGTATCGTATTCTTTTTTTTTTTTTTGTATGTGTGCAAACGTATCTTTAATGAGGAATGCGTGAACATTTCGAAACAATAAACAGCTTTTCCCGAGCCCTAATTAGTTCAAATTATGCACATTGCGAAATGCAATTTGCCTCCGCCATTGATTTTGCATTAGAGTGGCCTAAACGATTTAAACGATTTAATGCCAGTGAATTTATTTAGACAAATTGCTATAATTTAAATTACAGATCGTATGCAATTACGGAGAATTAATTTAAACGTAGTTAAGCTTATCATACAAACATGTTTTAGTTTCAAGGCTAATTACAGATTATATT
The DNA here is from genome assembly GCA_949708635.1 of Hirtodrosophila cameraria. NCBI lineage: Eukaryota > Metazoa > Arthropoda > Insecta > Diptera > Drosophilidae > Hirtodrosophila > Hirtodrosophila cameraria. The sequence goes on along the minus strand of OX453089.1, from coordinate 9,256,595 downwards.
TTTAAATTGTGCTCAAATAGCAATAATAAATAGTTATCCTATTAAAATTATTAAAATTATTGAAAATGCAAGGTCACATTTTTCAATTTTTTCAGTGCTGGTGAGCTGAGACTTAATAGTTTGGTTGAGAGATAACGGATGAAACATAAAAGTATCTCATACAACTTATTTTTCGGTTTCTATGGCAGCTATATAGCGGTTTGATCCGGCCTTAAAACTGGCTAGTTCGCATAAAGAAAGACGAACTCCGCTGTTGAAACAATTCAATAATTTACATACTTTATGCGCTCATAAAACTTGACAAAATGATAATATCTCAAACAAAGAAATTACTCTGTTTTTGAATGAAAAACTTTTACATACAGTATAATAAATAAATAACTCCCTTATATTCCAAATTTAAAAAAAATCTCTTTGGGTAGCCGCCATTTTTGCAGCAGAAAATTGAATTATTTTCAAAATTGCGGGCTTGAAAAGTCATGGAGCGCACCATCTAGCGTAATTAAGTGTAACTACATCTACCGGTAGCGCCATCTGGCAGGCAATTCAGCGCTCACAAGTGATTTTTTAGTATTTTCTATGCGTGCACAATGGCCGCTTGGTTGTTTTCTGCATAAAAAAGGAAAACGCTGTTTTTAAAATATGGTCTGTCTGTTCCGCTTACAGCTGATTCACGGGTTTTAATTTGTTTTTTATGAAACACCTGTGCAGAATGGCTTTAAAGTACATCGGTAAATAAAAAACAAACATGCATTTACTTTCAATTGAAGAACACTGCAATTTACAGATATTGGGGCTAATCTAACTGATGCCATGTACCAGGGCTGCTACGGCGGCTCAACGAAGCATCCGCCAGATCTGCACATTGTGCTCGAACGCTCATGGCAACAAGGACTGCAGAAATTAATAGTAACAGCCGGTTGTAAGAGCGATGTGGAAGAAGCACTGGAACTGGTTGCTAAAGATGGTAAGTGTCACAAAGATAATCTATATAGTACTCTTATAAAATGGCTTGAAATGTGGTTTATAGAACGCCTCTATATGACTGTTGGAACACATCCCACGCGCTGTCATGAATTCGTAGATGAACCAGACAAGTACTACGATGAGTTGCGCTCCAGAATCAAGGCGAATCCAGAGAAAGTCGTTGCTGTGGGGGAATGTGGCCTAGACTATGATCGCTTGTGCTTTTGTGGCAAAAAAACGCAACTGCAGTACTTTGAGAAACAGCTCAGTTTGGCCGAAGAATTTCAGTTGCCCCTCTTCTTGCACAGTCGGAATGCCCATGAGGATTTCATGGCCATATTAGAACGCAATCGAGAGAAGCTGCAAGCTTGTGGTGGCGGTGTGGTGCACAGTTTTACTGGCAGCCTGGAGGAAGCACAGAGCATTTTGTCTTTTGGTGGTCTTTACATAGGCGTGAATGGCTGCTCCTTGAAAACAGAGGATAATGTTGAAGTAGTGCGTCAGCTGCCCAATGAACGCATAATGTTGGAAACTGATTGTCCCTGGTGTAGCATACGTCCATCGCATGCGAGTCACAAGCACTTGACAACCAAGTTTCCAACCAAGAAGAAAGAGAGATGGACCGCTGAAACGCTAGTCGATGGACGCAGCGAGCCTTGTCAGATAAGGTAAGCCTATCTGAATAATAACTTAAACATGCCTTACTTATCTATCTATCTTAAATTCCAGCCAAGTACTGGAAGCTGTTGCGGCCATTAAGCAGGAGCCTAAAGAGAAGCTAGCAGAGATTTACTATCAAAACACTTTAGATTTGTTCTTTAGCAAAAAGAAATAAAACTAAATGTTATTACATTTAATGCTTTTACATTTATTGTATTTATTATTGTTTGTCATGTCCTAAACGCAAATGAATTCAAAAATACGCATTACAATTTTATATTTTGTATATGAATTAGTTTTCGCTCTTGTTTTCTAGCAATTAAACACACTGAAGGGACATTAAGATTAACATTTAGATTTGTAAATAATTGATTTTGGAATATTTCTATGCTAATTAACTTGTTCGAGTATGTTTGTGTGTGTATATAGAGATGATCGCCAAAAAATATATATGTATGTTTTTTATATGCATAAATATAGCTTAGTTATTGCCCTTTTTTTTGTTAAGATAGACGAATTGCAAATTACGCAAGTTATTTTTATATAGTTATTTGATTACAATTTGAAGCCTTAATAAGCGTATATACAAAATATTTTGTAAATATTTAAAAAGTCTGTTAACTGGCCATAGAACTTTTTCGAGTACATATCAAATATTTAGAAATATATGTATTTAAATGCTATTAACAAGTCGTTTGCTTGTTAGGGTTATGTATGTATATTTGAAACAAACATACAAATTTTAAAACCGAAAATCTATATAAAACACTTTAAAATTGTCGTTAAAGTTACATATGTATGTTTTTGTATTTCTACTGTTATTTTTCAACTGATATGAACGAAAATGATATTTGAATATTTGTAGTTTAATTAAGAAACTGCTTTATACTCTACTCAGTTTGCATTTGAAATGACAATTTTGTTTTGTAGCACAATAAAAAAGATTCAGTCCAATAGAAATAGATTAGCTTAATGCTCGTTTGATATGAACTCGTTCATCTATATAGCATAAAACTTAAATGCGATAGATTTAACTTGCACAGTTTTAGCTGAAGTTACGATTAAAAGTTAGTTCAGTTACAGTGGGATTATAATAATTGATATACTATTAGCTATTTATGCGTGTGCTGCTAGATCGCAAGTCTATAGCATCTATAGCTATATATGTATATGTATAATTGTAAAAGTTGTTGTTTAATATGCTCAGACCCTTTAAATTGACTTGTTGTTGCTGCTGGTGGGGGGCAGGTGAAAACTAAACAATAATATTCAAATCATAAAACATATTTTTATAGATACGACAAATTCATTTATTGGGCGTCATATTAGTTTTATATGGTAGTTTAAATCATATATATTTACATAAACAAAAAGGAAATTATAAATATGTAATATTAAATAAAAGCGCAGCAACTAAGACTTACTAACATTAAATTCGAGTTTTAAATTATAATTAATCCATGAAAGTTCTTTTACTTCAACATTACTTCATTTGTCTTCCACTTTGTTTTGTTGTTAACTTAACACTTAACAAAACGATTAACTTAAATACATTGAATATAATTTGCATATACGTATATTTATATAAAAAAGTAATTGAAATGCCAATTAGTTTAACTTTTGCAACAAGAGATATTCCCAAGAAATCCAGTTGGATTTTGCAATTGTGGCTCAATGTAATTATAGCAAGTACATAATTAGTTAATAGTTTGTTATATTATCATTTATCATATATGTGAGTATGTTTTTAATATGTAGTTGTAGTTATATTTTATATATATATATACGAGTTTCTTAGTTTCAAACTAAACTCTGCGATCTGCAATCGAGCAGTAGACGCCGCCTCATTGTTAATTTTATTTGTTTTTTGGATTAATAATAAATAATATTCGCTTGCTAGTTGATTATTTAATGTATTTTGGGCGCACTGCGATCGTTGATCTTTTGATTCCGTTTTAGATTCGCGCCACGCTTTATTTGATCCATCAGCGACTCATGACAAATGCGTGGATCCGGCTGAAAATATAAATTGTACAAAATTTAGTTTCATATATTATACAATTATTACTGATCATCAACAAGCTTAGGCATATAGATACAATTATATATATATATAAATATAGTTAAAGCTAAGCATTTTTGGGTATTATGGAACAAAAACGAAAACAAAACATTAACCGAACAAACAATAACAACAAAAATACCTTAACACTGCTCATCACAAGTGCTGATGGTGTTGGGATAGGTGGGTGGTGGTGGTTGTCTACGGTATTGTGCACTGGGGCGCGATAGATTTTGTGGATTTTGATACATCTAAATGGCACACAACATGGCACAACATACATGTATTGTATGTAGTACATATATTTTAGATATATTATGGTATATGGGGGATATATGGTATCGATATATGTAGTTAAATGAGCGTACTTACCAGCGCCTTGCTATTAATTAGATTTCGCACTGCAAATGCACGTCCAGACATGCCCTGTTTGGCCAACTTCGCATTGAGATTCTCGAGAAATTCAGCCTTGGTCTTGGCACGTATGCTGCCAGTCTTTTCAATATTGGTGCTTGTTGCATAGTCTATTATGGATATGATTGGTGCACAAAAAGCGCGCACATAAAAGAAAAAAATAGAAGCAGAAATGTTTCAAATGAGTGTGCTGCAAAAATGATAATGACAAGTGTGTTGAATATTGTTTTATTTTATGTTTTTTGGCGAATTATTCAATAACAATGCAAAATATAAGCAGAATAGACGTTACAACTTAAATATAGTTTTTATAACAATAAAATCAGAAATAAAATATGATTTGAAACCAGGTGCAATGAGATGCATTTAAAGATGATGACGAAAGTTGTCATATTTAAGAAATGAGATGATTAGGTTCTCTTCCAGCGCTTTTCTCGGACACATCGTATATTCGGAATCAAACTCAAAATCAATCAAAACAAAAACAACATAAGCTTCATGCAATTTGCCAAAAAAAAAACTTTATTCGACGGCGCGTAAGATTTTTGCATAAACAGAGAAAAAAAATAAGAAAATAAAAAAAAACGCAATGCAACGAATTAAAAATTCAATTATCCAATGTCAATACGAATATAAAAACAAAATCAGCAAACATAAGAAAAGACTTGCAATCAACTCAAATCAAATCAAACGCGCGCTCACTTGAATGATGTGCCTGGACATGGGGCATGTGAGGCGTGTGGGCGTGGGCGTAGGCATTGTTGTGGCTTGCATAGTAAACAGCGCTGCCATTGCTATTGCCGCCAGCAACATCGCGATAATAATACTGCTGCTGCTGCTGTAGTTGTTGCTGCTGTTGATGTTGTTGATGTTGTTGCTGCTGCTGATGATGATGGTATTGTTGTGCGCTGCTGCTGCCACGTGCTGTTGTGCCATAAATGTTCGCCACAGATGCTGAAGCAGGCGAGCCACAGGTGGGCGAGGCAGCGGGCGTCGAGTGCACTGACGATGGCGAATGAAACTTGACAGCTGTCGTTTGTATGAATGGATTCGTTGAAACGAATATCTTTTGCTGCACACTGGAATGACGCGATGGTATGGGTGGCTGACGTTGTTGTTGTTGCTGCTGAAGCTGTTGTTGTTGCTGCTGCTGCTGTAGCTGTTGTTGCTGTGGCAACGGCATTGCTGCTCGCTGATTAGCATGTCCATTGCCAACGCCGATGCCTGCTGGCTGTTGATATTGTTGCTGTTGTTGCTGCTGTTGATGTTGCTGTAAACGTTGCTGTTGTAATATATTTTTGGGCAGCGTGGCACTGTTTGAAGCTGCAGCATAGGCGCCCACCAAATGATGTGCCATATTGTTGTTGCTGCTGCTGCTATTGCTATTGCTGTGACCAACATTAGCGCGAGACATTTTCTTAGGCATGGTTGCTGAATAAATGGGCGGCGGTGGCGGATCCTCAAGCGGCGGTGGGCATGTATAGTGCTGTTGTTGCTGCTGCTGCTGTTGCTGCAGCTGCTGCTGTTGTTGTTGTCGCATGTTTGCTGTTTGCGCAGCTGCTGATAATTTTGTAAACGAATTTGAATAGTTGCCAAAATCTTTGCTGTTTGCTGCTGCTGGCGCTTGTGGTGGCTGATAATGCGATGTATTGTTGCCTGCCATTGTTGATGAGTTTGAAAATGAACTGACTTTAGAGAGCAACGATGATGTGGATGATGATAGCGGAAAGTGTGGCAAAGCATTAAATGAGGACGATGAAGTGGATGGTGTTAGAATAGTAGTAGATGTGCTTGCTGCGGCAGCATTATTTGCCAAGCTGTTATTGCAGGACAATAATAATGCTGCTGCTGGTGCAGTTGACAATGCTGATGTTGATGATGTTGCAGATGAAGTAGTGCCAAAACTAGCATAAATTCTATGTTGCTGTTGTGCAAGAAGTTTATGTTCAGATTTACCGTCGTAGTGTTGCTGCTGTTGCTGCTGCTGTGTCATGGACAAACCGATGCCATTGCCACCGCGCATATAGATGTTTTCGTTGCCTGCTTGCTGACCGCCAGCAACATGTTGCTGTTGTTGCTGCTGCTGCTTGCTGTTAAGTCGTGCATTTAGCTGTGCAATTAGATTCGGATTCGCCTTGGGCTGTGTCGGTGGCAGTGGGTGCGCCGCATGTCCGTTCGGGCTGGGACTGCTGGTGCGAAAGCTGGACATGTTGCTCACCAATTTGGGCTGCGCATAGATGCTGCCGGCGCCAGGCGATGATGTGCGGAACGACTGTGTGTGTGTTTGAGTGTTTGTGTGTGTGTGCATGTAAAAAGAAAACAACAAAAGGCAGTAAATTATAATATGGCCAAATAAGAAACAATAAGCTAGATGATAATAGTATTATATTTATATATATATTTGTTATACTATATTAGATATGCATGGTATACTAAGCTATACAATGACATTATTAAACTAAACTAAGCAGCCATATTAGAACGATTAGTAGGCACGATGTGGAAATCGACGCAGCGACTCAAAATTGCTGTATTTGTGGGTTAGTGGCGCACACACATGGAGGCAATCAGGTGGTTGCACTTACGGCATCTACCTGTGGTGGCCCCTGATAGGGAGGCGGTGTTGGTGGCTGCTGATGACGATGATTATGTTCAGGTTGCTGATAATGAAGATGTTGCTGCTGCTGCTGTTGTTGATGCTGTAACTGCATAAAGCGTTGCTGCTGCTGCTGTTGCAGCTGTTGTTGCTTTTGCTGCTGGGAGGAGTTGTTTGTTGGGTTTAAGGCATGAGCATAGGCATGCATCTCCATATAGGAATTATAGTAAGCATCATAGTCAGTTTCATCGCTAAGGGAAGGCTTGTGCACGGGCTGTGATTTCAGTTAGATTGCAAGCGGTGTGTGTATGTGTGTGTGTGTGTAAAACAATAATTCAGTGAAATTATAGTAAACAGAAGAGCATAGTAAGTAGAGCTGGAAAACTATTGAAACAGCATCCACAATTTGGCAAATTAAAAGATGAAATTTAAATTTTTTAACATTTTTTTTAAATGGAAAATAATAAGAAAAAATAAATACATTAATTGTTTTCCAGCTCATCAAAAAAAAAAAAAAAACAAAAGAATCAAAGCCCAAAGCCAGTAGATGTGCACACACCTGCAGTGAAGGCTGTTGTAGTTGTTGCTGCTGCTGCTGTTGTTGTTGCTGTTGCTGCTGCTGATGCATGCGTCGCAGAGCAACAGGTGAGGCAGGCTGATGCCGCATGGCCGCCAGAGCACGCACAGTCTCCGACACCTTTAGCGCTGAGCTGGGCATGGACGCGGGCGGTGTGGGTGCGGTTGATGTAGAGTATGCTGAGTAAGCTGTGGCATCCAACATGAATGCTGGTGGTGGTGGCAGATGCTCGCTGGAGCTGCTCAGCGATTGCTGCGGTGGCAGGTGTGAATGTGGCTGCGAATGCGGCTGTTGCTGTTGCAGCTGCATTAATGCATAATTAAATCATAAGGTGAGTACGAAAATCAAAATAATTGAAAAAAGGAAACGGAAAAAAAAGACGCTTTGTGTGTTGCACAGTGTAACTTGCTGCACGATCGATCACTCGCTCGATCGCGTGGCCTTCTCGCTTGCCACGTTTGCTGGCCATCTCGCTTATCCCGTTTGCTACTAACTTAACTTACTTTTAAGAGCTAACTTAATCGATTGAGCGTAATTAATTATGCTTATGGCCAGACTTGATGTGGCCTAAAACAACTTACCCCAACATTTGTGGCATTGTTGGGACTGGGTGTCACCGATGAGCTGCGTCTCACTGGCGGCGGTGGCTTGGCCTGATTAATGGAAGAACGACGTGCGATGCGTGTAGAGCTGCCTCCTCCTCCCCCTACACCTCCTGTTGCTGATACTGCTGCTCCTGTGAAATGTGGCAGAGTTATTTTTATTAGCATATTTTGCATATTTTTGTCAAAGAGAGATTTCTGCTTTCAGTTAATAACAATTATGTACAGTTTGGCACACAAATCACATGACACACCATATATTAAATATACCAGTTAGAAGACAAGTTTTATATGCATATGTCAGATAGTTGCTACTGATCTATATATATATATATATATGTAAACATGTAAATATGCATAAATATGTATAATATAAATGTATCTCCGATACATATTTGATCTGTTAGCTGAAGACACAACATTCAGTGAGAGTTCCCAAAAGCCGAAAATCCACAGAAAAATGCAAAATGGAAATTTGAAATCCCTACACCAAAAGATGAACAACCAGCTAACCATTAAAACGAATATAAGTCATATACAAGCTGATTCGATAGTTTCGATTGTTACGATGGTATCGATAGTTTTATCGTTTGTTTGTTATTTGCGGCATATTATTAGTGTTAAGCAGTGTTGCAATTAGTCGCAGTAACGTGCTATTTGTTTGTGTTTTATAGCTGAAAAACCTTCGACAGAATCTGATAGTTTCGACAAAACACGTGTCGATAGCAGAACAAACCTCGATAGTGATTATAGAAACTATCGATACAAATGTCGGGGTTTTTCAGCTCTATTGTGTACATAAGTATAGCTGTAGATGGTGCTGTGAGAGATTATGAGATGAGAGATGAGAGGGTTAACCTTAATGCGAGACCCAAAGCGAGGCAAATGTTAAGACAACAAAACAAATAACATATTAGAGAGACAACAAATTATTGTGATAAAACCAAAGCCAAAAAGAAGTGTTGCTCGTAGAAGCATTGGAAAAGTAACAAGTTGAGTTGATGGTTATGGAAATTGAATAAAATTAAAAAGAAACTTAAATGGAAACTTGATAAATTCAAAAAATTAAAAACGAAACGAACCCGACAACGATGCCGGCCTGGGCGTAATGCACGGTTTGACATGGATATTGGCATTGGCATTAGCATTGGTATTGGCATTGGTATTGGAGGAGCACACATATGAATTGGGTGGTCTTGGTGGCGTTGGTTTGGCGGGCACATTGGGCGGAGGCAGCGATGCGGGCGCAAGCGCAGTTGATGATATCGATGATGATGTTGTTGATGATGATAATGGCAATGACAACTTGGCCCCAGGTGATACTGATAATAATGATGATGTTGCTGTTGTTGTTGTTGTTGTGGGCGTTTTGTATGGCGCATGATTGAATGTTGTTGCTGTTTGAGTTTGATTTTGATTTGGTATTCTATGATTTTGGTTTGAGGATGCAGATGCGAATGCGGATGCAATAACGGCAGGTTTATTAGTGATATTACAGTTTGCTGTTGTTGTTGTTGTTTGGGGCGACTGTGGTGAGTGTGCTTGTTGTTGTTGCTGCTGCTCTTGCTGTTGGTTGCTTGGCTTTGGCTGTGGCTGCTGCTGCTGTTGTTGTTGCTGCTGCTGTTGCAATTGCTGCTGCACTTTGAATTTTTGCTGGCGTATTTTGGCATCTAAATCAGCCTTAAAGTCAAACTTTCTAGGTATTACTGGCTTAGTGGCGCTCGCATCGAGTGCCGGACCATTAAACACGCTCAGACTGGTGGGCTTGGGCGGCAGCTTGCGCCTGACTGGACCTGCAACAGTGCTGCTGCTGCTGCTGTTGCTGCTGCTATCACTGGCTAACACCTGCTGCTGCTGCTGCTCTACACTAACCCTAAGCTTATCCGTACCTCTGTGCGGACTAGCGCGTCCTAGCAGCTGTAGCTGTTGCTCGCTGCTGGCGCGAAACGAGGAGAGTCGCTGCTTGGCGGGCGCCACAGTTGCTGTTGCCGATGGTGCTTTGGCCGCATCCGGTGACTCTGGCGAGCCAGCTAGATTGTCAGGCAGTTGTTGCAGCTCGCGCATTTCGTGTAGCTGCAACTGCTGCGGATCTTTCGTGCGCAGCACCACAATCTCTGAATTCTGCTTGACGAATTCAATGTCCGGCGTATTGGGTATTTGGTGATCATAGATGATGACCACAGCGCTGCCGTTATCACTGCATGTATCCACATAGGCATGCCGCTCCTGCTGACTCAGACACACGCTGTCCGAGGCACACAGCGAGATGCTATCGCCAGCAGGCGTGTATAGAGATCTACCCTCGCTGCCATTGCCGCCAATGTAGGGATCGTCACGTTGATTGGCCGCAAAGTGCGCAAATGTGGGATTCTCATAGCCGCCAGCCAAGATGCCGCCGGTCAGCGAACTGGTCTCGCTCACATAGCAACGACTCAGCTCTGAATCACTGGCGCCCAGTTGTTGATGTCTTCGAACTGCTGCCAGATGGCATTCCTCGCCGGCCAGCTCTTCCGATGTGGTGTCGGATATGTCGGTGCCGCAGCCGCTAGAATTTGTTTGATTGCTAATCGCACAGCAATCGATATTGGTGTTGGGTATGAGTAGATCGTTGCTGTTGCTGTTACTATTGTTGTCGTTGCTGCTGCTGCTGGTGCCGCTATTGTTATTGTTGTTGCTGCCATTGTTGCTGTTGCAGGCGTTGTTGCTGCTATTGTTGTTATTGCTGCCGTTGTTGATGCTCGTATTGCTCAGGTTGCTCATGTTGTTGCTGCTGTGCTGCTTGCCCTTGCCCTCATCGATTTCACGTTGAAAGGAGTCTAATTCGCCAATTAAATTATTAAGTGCTTGAATCGAATCTTCGAAAGATTTGTCTAATTATTCAGTAGTTCAATTTGATTGTGATTGTTGTTGTTGGTGTTGTTGTTGTTGGTATACATTGGTGTCGTTGTGTAGTGCAATATTTTTTGTGGTTTTTTTTACATGAGAGGCAAGATATACGAAATATTGTACAAAGTATCGCGGAAATTAAAATCAATTTTAAATTGGTTCGTTGATTTGAAATGTGCGTGTGTGTTTTTGTGTGTGTGTGTGTGTTTGTTGTTTTGTTTTTTTGTGTGAAGGATACACAACAAAAACAAAAGAGAGTAAGAAACGTGGGGGGAAAAGAAAACAAAAAACAGAAAAAAGAAAATCGGGTTAAATATAGTAAATCACGATCATTCATGTAACTATAAATAAGAAAAGGTTGTCAAAAAGGAATCGAAAACAGTTGTTGGGGTTGAATTGCTGGGAGATTTGATTTGATTGGGGGTTTGTATATATATATAAACTGTGCTCGAAGTTTTCATTTTGCTGCCTGGTGGGCTGACAGGACTTACCCATTTCCTGCTGCTCGACAGCGCGCAGCTCCTCGGAACGTCGTGCAACGTTTCCAGTGCCATTGCCCGTTGTTGGTGCTGGGGCGACAGGTGGTGCGGCAGCGGCAGCCGCTGCCTGCTTCTCAAACATGGATGCCTTTTGTAGCACAGAGGCACGTGAACGCTCATCGAGATTGGCTGACTCGTTGTTGGCATCTGCAGCAGCTGCGGATGCTGCTGGCTCAGTGATCTTGAGCACTTCGGTGGCGGAGGCGGGCGGTGTTGGTGAGCTGACTTGGTAGACAAAGCCAAGACCGCTGGCAATGCTGCCGCCGCTGGGTGTACCTGCGGCAGTGGACGTGGGTGAGTTGGTTAACAGTGGTGAATAGTGATTCTGTGGCGTCGAACAGCCGCTGGACGGCGTTGTGGTGCTCGTATTTGTGTTGGTGTTTGTGTGGCAGCTGCCACCACCCATAAGTGAGGTGGCGGCGGCGGCAACAGCTGAATCGATTGATGGATGCGAGTGCAACGAGGATGCCGTGTTCGAGGACACCGACGAGGATATGGAATGGGAACGTGTGCCAATGCCGCTGCCGTGTGCTGATTGCTGATGATTCATGTGCGATTGCAATTGCTGCTGTTGCTGCAGCAGCTGCTGTTGCAGCGAACCCGTCGACGAGTCATTCGAATGCTGTGAACAAATCGAATCAATGCTGCTCTGCTGCTGCAGCAAAGGTGTAGCGGATTTTGCTGGCTGCTGTTGTTGCTGCTGTGATTGCTGCTGTTGCTGCTGTGATTGCTGCTGTTGTTGTTGCTGGTTAGTTAGTTTCATAGCTGCCAGCTCGGACATGTTAACGTAGGTGGGCATGATTTGTTGCTGCTGCTGTTGCTGTGATTGCTGCTGTGCATGATGTGCTGCGGACAGCTCTGTGTGACATTAACATGAACGTTGGACAAAGCATGCGCATGTGTTTTGGTGTTCAGTGTTGAGTGTTGAGTTTTGTGAATGTGAGACATTGGGAGAGAGAGTAGCACATTAAAGCATGGATATTAGTAAAGACTCATGGATTAGGCATTAGAGCGTGCATACAAGGACACAACAAAAATTAAGTTTACATTTTGAAATGGCTTTAACCGTGTTCTTACCTTTCGTGATATGAGCCGGTATCGGTGAGGGGCACTGACGCTGCAGCATATTCTGTCCACTGTTTTGGCGATTGTTGCTTTGTGCCGACAGCGGTCGCTCCAACGACGAGCAGCGCTACAAATGGTTATCCAATAAAAACAGACATTAGCATAGGTTGTTTATGTAAGTTTATAAAATCAGGGACCGCAGTTAACGGTGATTAGATCGAAAGGAAAAAGAAATAAAAATTTTTTTTGATTGGTATTGTAAAACTTAAAATACTAATATAGGTATTGGTTAAAGAAATATTGGAAAAAGAGTTATTAATTTTTAATTGAGTTATTCATTTTAAATTGAATCATTCATTCCAAAAATTTTAGTTAAAATTTAACTAAAACATGATTTTATTAAAATTGAAAAAAGTGATTTGAAGTCAAAATTTGATAAATTTTTTGAACGAAATCAAATTTCAATTAAAATCACTTTTTCAGCTTGAATGAACTATTAATTCAATTTTTTAGAAAAATAATTAAGTCAAAAATTTGTTAATTCATTGAATAAGAAAGAATCTCTCTTTTGCGTAAACTATTCGTATGCTCTAATATTATCTATAATTTGTTAATATATTTATAAAATTTTAAATATATAGAAAAGAATACGTAGTATTTTTGTTTCATTTCAAAATATATAGTTATACTAATCCGGATGACCCTTCGAATTGGATTCTAAACAATTCCAACAAAATAAACATACTCAATAATAAATAAGTTTTCTAAGTACTTCTATAATTTTGAAATGTAACCAATAATGGTTTTTAAAAAATTTATATATATAGATGATAGCCGTTACGGTCCCTGGTTTATTTGGAAGCATATGCATTTGGAAATGATTCGATGAGAACGTTGGCCAGCGGACTAACTAACTGTGACTGGGTGGTAGCTTGAGCGGGCAGGGGGGATAGCGCATGCAAATGAGCGCACAAAGGAACTCTAGGCTGCCACTTACCACATGTGCTGGCTTCTATATATTGGTTGTTGCCACAGCAAACGATAACGAGAAACAACTTAATGACTAGAGCCAAAAATGCTGAATGCAAAACACAAGAGCGATACTTACAACTGGCAAAGGTGGACGACTGAGCGAAGCAGCCGGCGATTTCTGTGTGGCCGGCGTATTCTGGCCCGAGGAAGACGTAGAGGCATTGGCAGTGGCAGCTGGAATCAGGCTGCCGCTGCTGCTCGATTCGTGAATGGTCTCTGGATTCTGGAACGTGTAGACGGTAAGCGGTGGACGCTGATGTCCCTTCTCGTAGGTGGTGGATATAGTATGCGGACGATCGGCAGTCGGTGGCAGCGTGTCCACAACGTCCTGGGAATGTGGCGGCCAAGTGGAGACGGCATGAGTCTGATTAGTCGCATTGGAGACCTGACATAGACAACAATTTGACGATTAGCAGAGATCAAAACAGAAAAAAAGCAAATGTTGCAGTTGCAACTAGACAATAAATACAAAAAAAAAAAAAAAATATTTTAAATTACACATAAATATAAATAAAAGTAAATTAGATAATAAAATGAAAACCTGTGTTGTTAGCGCTGGCGATGAGCAAAAGCCACTATCACTGGATTCACCAGGTTTCAAGCGAATTGCAGGCGTTACAAACTAAAAACAAAAACACAAGAGACAAAAACGTTGATGAAAACCCAAAAAAGAAGCGACACAACAAAAATATTATTAAAAAATAAACACATTTTTCACTATGCAACAAAGTTGAATTGACTAAACGTTTTGTGAACTATATGAATCCTATACAGATAGAATATATCTATATACTAATTTTTTGTGAGCAAATTTCAATTCAAATTACTTTTTCTTTTTGAATGAAATCATGTTTTAACTCAAATCACATTTTCATCAAATGAAGGAACTGAAATTTTTGGTAATTCACTGCCTAAATGATCAGATCAAAAATTAATTACATATTTACAATTCTGATAGATTGGTAAATTGTTGTTCTTATTATTTAAAATTGTCAAATGAGTTAGTTCTTGCTTTAAAATTAATCTTCACTAACGATCTGATTTTAGGGTTGATTATAAAGGATGATCTCTTAGGATATCATTAAATACAAACAAAGAATAAGTATTGATATAGTACAATTAAAGTTAAAGTTTCCTATCGTTCAGAACTACAATTTTGTTGCATAGTGTTGTCAGTCAAAGCCGCTGACCAACAGCACAAACCTGCGACAATGAGCGCTGATAATGATGATGACCCGGCGAGTTGCTGGAGCCACTGCTGTTCATGCTGCTGATGGAGCAAACGGAACTCTTGCGGGAGCCCAACGAATTGGAGCAGCCGCCGCCCTGGGAGCCAGAGCCACCGCCTGGCGATTCAGGATATAGATTAATGCTAGCCTTGGCATCATGTATTAGCTCCTCTGAAGCCTGTGGCAGCACGCTGGGTTCCTTGGTGACCAGGGCAATGGACTCCATGGCCTCCTAAAGTATTGAAAATCAGGTGATTAGGATGACTGTTGGAATAAATTCATTTGAGCACTTACCTGCAAATGTCCTAGTTCGGACATTACTTCGCACTCCTCGTGCACCACTGGCTGCAGCATATGGACAAAGCTGCAGTAGCGCAGCCGCTCCTCGACCATTGCGGCGCGCAAGGACTTCTTTTCCACCTCCTCAAGCTCGGCGCGACGCAGTGTGACATCCTGCATGTGTGAATCCATTAAGGACTGCAGGCCGTTATCTGTTTGACCCTTGCGAGCCTTCTTTTGCAGGCGCAGCGTGTCGTTGGAGCGTTTCTTGAGCTCGGTGCGGCAGCGCTTATACTCTTTGGCATGATCCTTATCAATGGTGGCCACTGTGCGCTTCCAGTCCTCGATTTTATCCTGTAGCGGCTGTACCAGGCAATCCATAATGGCGCTCGTGAATGTTTTGAGGCGAGTCTCCACCGCCTTGTGGCGCAGACAGACGCGTGTCAGTGCGGTGCCAATCTCCTTGGATGCACCTGCAAATCAGAGGAAATGTTAGTGATTGTATTTAACTAGTTAGTTTGTCGTGTTCATGGCCAGCAAATACAGCATGCCATTGCAATGCATTGCATTGCATGCCACGTTGTCTGGCCGTCGCTTCAATTTGGCGCTACCTCGTTGCATGCCACACGGAATTTGGCTCTGGAAATCGGTCAACAACCGGTCTCGTGTGTGCCCATTATGCCAGCTACTGCTACGCTTCAGGCGGCTGCCTATCAACCAAGTGACAGGAGCATATGGCTTATAATCTCTGCACGCTCTGTTCCCATGTCTTTTCCTGCTTTTTGGCTTCCTTTTTTATTTTTTCTCATGCTGCCCCAAATCTAATTAACACCGAATGATATATAAGCAATGAGTATGACCATTATTCTATTGATTTCTGCTCGCTTTTCTATTAGCCCAAAACTAAGCACTCCATAAAATGACACTCAAGCAAATCCCACATAAGACACTTTATGTCAGCTACCCCCAAAATCCAAGTTAATTGAATAAAAGATACCAAAATTTGTTAGACATTGCCAACCACCCGATGGGAAAAAAACGCATGTGCAAATTATTGAGTTTCACCCTCGTACTTTTTGGGCCCATTAAGTGCGCCAAAGGACAATTGACACTTATCCTGACTGCTGCTTGACCGAGCATAGACAATATGAACCTGATACTCTGCTGCACACTGTGCCCTACTAAGCCAAGTAACCACTAAAACTAATGAAACCATTTAGTAAGTGCAAAGTACAGTTTTTGACACACACAACCGACTGCAAAACGTGCCGCCCAGACATGTGTATATATATAACATTCATTGGGGTGGCCAAACAGGCCGACATTATGTATGTAAGGTAGTCTAGGTAGATTTGGTATATAAGGATTCTCTCTCGTTGTATGTACTCTATATGCACTTGGCCGCAGGGAAAGTGCAAACGCAGACTTTTGTCTGTGGATCAATAAATGCTAATGAGGTAAAACACAACACCACATAGGCATAGAATATTTAGACAGACAGCAGGCAAACACATTCTCAAATTATGCAGACAGTCACATGATAAGAGATAAACAATTACCATAAATGAGAATTGAATTTCGTTTTATTGAAAGAATGCATATCAACTTGAAACTTGTCAAATGAAGCAAATAAAACTGACAGTTTTGGATGAAAGCCCCAGAGTATGATATGACATGTGGACGTGCTACATAGACTTTGACTTTAACAACTGGGGACACAATTTGGAAACTAACTAGCCTGAATTGAACAGACATAAACGCCATAAAGGGGTTACATCTATGCTAGTTAAAATAGCACTCCATATAGAACTTATCTCTATATACAGCTTAATAACTTGAAATAAAGAACAATTTGAAAGTCTTCTGCTAAATACAAGTGCGCATTGTTGTTGTCTCGTCTACAACACCAAATAAAGAAAATTGCAAACTGTAACTAACTATAAAGCCATAGCCCATGCGAAATGTCAACTTTAAGTACACGTTTCCAATATAAAATCATGTTGTCTGTGGTCTTTGATCTCAAGTTTAGCTGTCTGTTCTATTTGCTGCCCACAGTAAAGTAAATCCAAGTGGCAAAACCATTGCCGATGTCGCTTCCCGTACACATTCCCCATACCCATCCCAATCCCGTTCTCATTGCTGATTGTCGTGCCCGCCCAGGTGAGCAACATTGCATAATCAGAACTGAACGTAAAGCAGCCGGGCCAATAAATAAATATATAAAAATAGAAAAAAGCTGAAACCAAACTGAACAGGCGTGAAATGTGTAAAATCAGATCGATGACCGACGTTGACGTTGACGTAAACGTAGACATTGCCGCTGTCGTTTCGTAGCCAAAGCATAAATAATAGATGGGATGTACAAATGTACCTCAAGTACACACATAGCGATAGATACGAGTGTAAAAAGATATGGGGGGTAAGGCAAACAAATAGCGTACTATTACGAACGGGGCGGTCAGTTTTTTATGTTTACGACTTTTGAACTTACCTCTGGAATTGGTGGCCGCATCAGCGATCTTTTGGAAGGCATCCAAATAGGCGGCAATTGCCTGAATAGCAGCGCTATAAACATAGAAAAGCAAACAGAAAAACACATAGATTATATAGATGTAAAGCTAGAAGAAACCAGCAAAGTAATGGCAACAACAAAAACAATACATTGATTATACAGCAAAGCAACAACAGCAAAAAAACAAATCTAATAAACTTTGCAACAAACTTTATTGGCCGTGGGCGACATTTCAATTGGAAATGGCAGAGACAGACAGACGGACAGACAGATAGACAGACAGTTCCAAAGAGCAAAGAGACTGCACCCAAGTGTGCTGATGAAGATGAAGATGCTGGGCTGGTCTCGGTCTGGGTTTGCTCTGAGGACGACCTGTCTTGCTGCTTGTCTCTTGAGTAGCGCTGCCAGCCAGCCAGCCAACGTTGCGTATGTGTGTCAAGCGCATTGAGCAAACACTTGGCGCAGAATTTCTTTTTCTCTCTGCTAGCAAAGACAACAAACTTTTTTTTAGCATGATTTTAGCCAATGATTAATGCAACTTGTATACAGACATATACATATATACAGCTTATGTATATAGCAAGTAGTATTGCATATACCAGACAACGCCGCTGGCGTCACAAATTGGGGCCAAGTCTGAGCGTAAATAAAAAAAAAAAAAAAAACTATAAAAACAAAACAAAACTATAAACAAAACGCGAAAAGAAGACAACAACAACACACGTCGCGTCGGTGGTCGAGCCGGCAAATAGCCAAAAACACAAAAATAATCTAAAACTTTGCAGGAAATGGAAGGCATAAACCAGTTTGAGGCACTTTTAACCATAATAAACAAATAATCAGACATTAGCTTGTTTTGTATTTTGTATTCTGTTGCAAAGTTTCGCAATTACCAATGTTGAAATTTGTTTATTGCCGCAACCAAGGAGTACAATTTTCAACAACTTTCAACAATTTTCAACTTACCGCAGGCATGTGTGCAATTTACTCGTCTTTGCCACAAAATCCTCCCAAAGCGGCGAAGTATTCTGCAAAAGATATAAATAAACAAATAAAATTAACAATTGCAAGCAATCAATCATGTCAATAAAACTATTACAAATATTTAGCTTAAACGAAATGACATTTATTTATTGGAAATTACCAACCAACAACAGTTCAAATGGTGCTCATTTTATTTCTGAACGAATAAATATTTCAAAGCAACAATAGCAACAATATTATATGTTTCGTGTGGCTTTTATTTTGCGACCCAAGACTTGAAAGTCAAATAGAAGATACTCTGTATATCTGTATAATTAATACATTTACTTTTATATACAAATATAAACATAAAATTTATAAAAAAGACAATTTCAGCAATGATTTTTGATCAACAAACAGATAATAAGATACTAACTAAGAAGACAGCTGTTGGATACGCATCGATTACTTAAAAGATAACTAAGCATGTTTAAAAATAACAAATTTTTTTCAAAAACAAACAGCAGCATACCCATTTCATCCAATTTACACATTAAGAGCATAATAATCAATAGGAAGCCAGCAAAAATTTGTCTAGATATGCAATAAACAGCTAGTCAGAGGGTCTTTCAAATATCTAGCTGAAATAAAAGCTATCCACATGAGATAAATGTGCGTACGTGTTGCTCAATCGTAAACAGAAAAGGTTTTCAATATGTTGAAACAATAAAAGGACAAGAAAAAGGACAATTGGCAAATAAAGAAATAAAGTGATACATTAAGGCAAAGTATTGCCAAAAACACACACAATACGTTTGTTCAAAACATTCTTTAAAAGTCGATTTATCTCGTTTACTAACCAAATAAAATATAATCAACTTGCTGAAGGTTGACTATGTTATTCTCAAAATAAAGTTTCTTTGAAAGTACAACATTATTTTCAACGCCAATGTAACCAATTAGTTATATTAAAGATTATATATTCAAGGCTTCAAAGATGGTTACATATTTTGCTTTAGTAAGCATACTTTGCGGCATGTTTTGCCTGCCATTTAGCTTAATTTGCATGTCAAAACTTTTCAAATGAATATGAGATACAAGCTGCACATTCAACTTGTTAAAAGTTATAGACATGAACAGTATCAAACCAACTGGGAAATATAACGTACTTATATTTATATATATTAAACGCATGTACACACAGTTCAGTTCAAGAGCTCCAACTGTGTTTAATCTGATTGAGTTTCAACTTTTGTTGTCTGTGCATTTCATTAAATCTGATTATGAAGCGCAAAATATAACAATTTAACACAATGAAATTGATCAACACAATTGAATGCATTTTATTATGATATCAGAGCAGTGAATAGTTTGAATTTAAAATTAAATTGAATTAAAAAATAAACATGAAAGTTGACAGAGTTTCAATACACTTGCAGATTGTGCCTGTACAAGTGAGTAGGAGTAGGATAAACTTGACTAGAATCTAGTTGAAAAGTTTAGTAGAGAAACAAAGAGGTTTTATCAAAAACAAGTAAGAATGCTCTAGTCGAGTGTGCCCGTCTGCGAGATCGTCAGATCTGTATGGCAACTATATGATATAACGCTCTAATCTCCACAGTTCCAGCTTTATACACAGCATGCAAGACCTCTCTTATAGCATAGACTGATTCATAGAAACAAATTGCTTGTTTTTTTTTTAATAAGGTGACAACAATTAGCAGCTCAATTTGTAAACCCTCCATCTTGCCCTTGACTATGCAACTTAATTGAAGCCATTTCAAGAAGGGCTGCTGTGCAGCAGCTGCCTGTGGCGTGCTTAATCAAGTTTCTTCTGTTACCTTAGCTAAATGCAATCAACAGGTGAGCAGAATGAAAGTGATTGAGTAGAATGAAAGGCCAACGACCAAGAAACAACCAGCTAGGCAGTTTATTAGCTTGATCAGCTGCCAGTTGCGATTCTCACAATAGCAAAATTGTTGCCACTGAGCAATATATATGGTCAAAACAACCATGGCTCAGCAGGAGTAAAAGCTGTTGTTGTTAATTTGTTTTTATATTCTTTTGTTTTTTTTTTTCTAGTTTCATTGTCAGGCCATAAAAGACAAACGGCAGCAAATTGTGCACACCATAAAAAGTAGCCAAAGATTTATACATAATTTAAGAATAATCGTAAGAAAAAGAAGCGCAAATGGTCAATAAAAGTGAAAACGGGTTTCGGGCCATGCATTACCAACTAAAAAGTGGTTTTGACCATTTCCATTGCTCTTGTTGGTTTTGGTTGTTAATACTACCTCGTCCGTTTCAGTTACACAAACAATTTGACATTGAAAAGCTTGTGGAATACAGGCCATGTCAATGCTTCAATTAAATGCCCAGTCAAGTGGTAAAATACCGCTAGAACCGATACGTTTCAATTCAATTTCAATTTGAAACGAATCGATTGTTTGTAGCCCTTTTTTTTGGCAAAGGTCCATAGCCAAAAGAACAGCACATGAAATACAATTTCAATTCGCTTTCGTTTTCGAGTTTTGCGCAAAAAAAAATACAATAAAAAACTGGCTGACTGGCAAATGCCAAGCGGTAAAATCCATTTAAAAGCCAAAGCCTAAATGCAAACAACTTCGTGCACACAGTGGAAATGAAGGGGAAGACAGGGTGGCAGGCAAGGGGGAGGATATTGCATAAAAAGGTGACGCAGTCAGACGCCGAGTGCATTGAGCCGCATATAAAAAGCTGCAACAAAAAATGAAAAAAAAAAAAAAAAAAAAACGGAAATCGATTTCGGCTATTTTTTGCAAATGCATTTATTTCTCGCTGCATAACATACGTTGCCATAAAAAAAGAAAAGAAAATATAATAAAATCAAATAAAATACTGTAACCACACAAGGGCAAAAACAACAAGAAATCGACTATTAGATGCCCTGTACAAACTAAGAAGACAAACAGTGCAAAGTTAAAAACTTGTAATGTTAAAGTTAAAGTACAACTCTTAACAGCTTCGAAAGCTTAGCAAACAAACCCCTTCTAAGAGCTTACAGGGTATAACAAGTTTTGTTTGCTTTTGCATTGCCGCGACTTTTAAAAACGTAATGGGCACCAAAGTGGCATCTAAACGATAATAAAGCCGGGTACACGTCAACTTACGACGACGACGAACAAAGGTTTATAATTCATAACACGACGACAAGACAACGACCATGGAGACAATGTTGGCGGTGGCACATCTTGGCAGTGGAACAGGCAGCACATTGGGGCCTGCTTGACAGACATCGGGTCTGGGTCTGAGTTTTGTGGTCTGCAGTTTGGTCTCTGTTGTTGTTGTTGTCAGTCAGTCAATGGACTCGACAGACTGTCTGATGCGCCTTATTTGGCATATCGCGTACTTTTTATTTTTTGGGTTCTTTGTTGTGCACTCCGGAAATCTTAACCATGTGTTTGGGCTCTGGTGGGTCAATCCGATTGATCAACTGACCTACCGCAAACAATTGCATGTTAGTGCTTGTATTCATATAGAGAAACAACACAGAGCTATTGAACAATACGTGTGTATCGAGAAGTTAATGTATAATTTAATGTATAAACTAAAATTCAAATCAAATATGTCTCTATATGTCAGCAACATAAGCTCATTTGAATTGACAACAATTATACGTTTAACAAATATATTCGTAAATCTCAAACTTTTCCAGAATCTCTCTCTCAATATGCAGATTTAGATTTTCTACAAAAATTATGAACTTATTTACCTTTAGTAGGCCACAACAATAAACTACAACTTTCTTCGACAGCTACAAATAGAATACTCCAAAATTTAGAATCTAAATTCTTGCATTTTGCGTGGGTTATTCAAATATGTAAAACAAAAAAAAACATGCTATTTAGTAGCACAAGGCAAGCAAATTGAAAGCCCAAGGCAAAAAACAAATAATATTTCCTAAAAAACTGCATATTAAGCCAACAAAAATCATTTAAAAATCACACGATTTCCGGATGATTGACAAAGCGTGGCACAAATGCCGACCCACATGAAATTATTTGCAATATACAACAAAAATATAATATATAAAAATGTGTCTACAACAAACCGATTTGGCGACAACAACAACAACAACTTGATAAGCGTCTTTAGCTATGATATTGTAGGCTGCGTGGGCATCATCGTTGTAATGTTGACTTGACTTGGACTTGTCGGCATTTTATGAATGAAAATTGTATGCTGCCAGACTCAATTTGCAGCATTTTGAGGACAGTTTACATGCACTGGCAGCATTTTGAGGACAGTTTACATGCACTGGCAGCAGTCTTTTTAGCTGCCAGTCAAGTGTAAAGTGCTGTCAGTCAAATTCAAAGTTCTGCCAAAACAAGAGAAGGAAATATTCGACTGTAGACAAAACCAATGCAAGTGTTTTGCAGCGAATATTCGACGAGCTGGCGGTGTGTGTAAAGCTGCCTCAAGTCGAACCGCCGCCGGTCAATTGCCGCGCTAACACATTCACACACATACACACTCACACACACACATACACACACACACACACACACTTTCTTACATTTTGAAGCACACGCAAGGCTGTCATTACGAGTATTATGACCAAGTTGATGGCGTTGGCGTTGATGTTGGCTTCTCTGCGCCTTAAACTCGCATGTCAACATTTGTTACGGTTCGGCTCTTTGCTTATGAATGAAGTATTTCGGGCTTTAGGCCTATAATAGTCTGATGGTGTGCGGCCATCGAAGCTAGAAATATGGTCTTAAGAGCTTTATTTTGTACGCTAACCTTAAGACTGACTTGTACGACAAATTGAGGCAAGGGTCAGCTAAGTTGAAAGAGAGCATTTAAGTCTCTCGCAGAAGATCAGTCTACATGCAAAGAAGGAATATCATATTCTCAATAATATATAGAGAGCGGTTAAGTGTCTCGCAGAAGACCAATCTACGTTAAAAGAAGGGATCTCTTAATCTTAAAATATCTATATTTGCGTTGAATTCGTTTCTTTCTGCTCCATTTTAATTTCAAAAACTGCATCTAGCTCTCTAATTGATCCAACTAATTCAATAAGCTGCTAGTTGCAAAAATGCACCTTAAATGCAACGTGGCCCCAAAAAATAAAAATAAAATAAATGGTCTGAAAAGAAAAATGATTGTGAATGTGTGACGAGTGCAAAAGCCAACACTTTCCAGTTTAGCCTGCAAGCTGTAGGCAGCTGCGAAATGTGCAAAAGTATCTATGAGCTACACGTATGTATCTATCTATCTAACTATCTATTTAACTGCAACTGTGCGAGACACCTAAAAACCCACAATTTATGCCAAACAACGGCAGCGAGAGGCGGCAACAACGAGAGCTACAGCTACAGGCAATAACAAAACTGGAAAAGTTCTCACAGATACATACACACACACACAAACATATACACAAGTAACACAGACTACTGGCATTATAAACTCTTGATCTTTCCAATAGCCTACAAACATCCTACACGAGTTTAAAACGTTGCTCGCCAAGTTGCCACAGCTCTCAGCTGCTTCACAGCCATTCATGCAACAATTTGTTGTTGCTGTTGCTTTTGCCGCTGCTGCTGCTGCCGCTGCTGCTGATGTTGCTGTTGCAGTTGTTTGATAATTTGTATGCTTCTCTGGGCTTGTGCATCTTAGCTTAGCTGGAAAAGATGAGATGAAAACTGGGAGCTGGGAGCTGGAAGCTGGTTGTTCAAACGGGTTCAGCTGCACGTCGTCTCGTCCTACATTGCACTTTTTGGGTTAAAAACTTCTTTTTTTTCTTCTTTTGCTTTTTTTTGGCACAATATGCAAAGCAACTTTATGACTAACGGGCTTAAAGGAGTTCTATCGATTGATTTTACCATACGTTGTGTTTGGCTTTGGCCTGAAGCAATAAATTTTCTGCCTGTTGGACAAAATCGTGCGCTGCTAATTTGCACCTTTTTTTTTGTAGTTAGATTTGTTTTTAGAAAGTTGCACAGCAGATATTATATACATATATCGTATAATATAAAGGAATTTGAAATGAAAGTGTTGCAAGATGATGAACGCCTTGATTGAATGCGATTATCGATGATCAATAATAACTTCTTTTTGCACTACTCTAACTCTAACTCTACTACAAAATGAAAGTTTACCTCAGCTGGGCCAAAAAAAAAAAAAAGGAGTTCAAATCGTTTGCTATATTCAGTTCAATGAGTTGGCATTAAAAATCCAAATACTGACCGGCAATATTAAAGCACAGCCAATTGGCAATCGTGCGCTGAGTGACTGAAAATAGACGCCACGATTTATACAATTATTCATCAAGTAATTTAATAACTGACAGCTGAACATTTGCATTTGCATATGCCGTTTGCATAGTTTGCCTATATTACAATACCAATACCCAATACTATACATAAAACCGATTACAAATAATAGCGTCGAGACCACATGGCAGCAGCGTCAATATTTGCCTGGCGGAATACTAGTAGCAGGCACTGTTTCAGACATGTAACCTAAAACTTAAAACTGTGGCTTGCAACATGCGGCACAAAATACAACATGCATGAATGAGACGCTTGAAGAACTCTTTTGTCGCAGCACACACACAGAAAGAAACAAAAGCCAACTCGAATGACAGTTGAATGACTGTTGACATCAGCGCGTGCCACAGCGACAGCATTCGAAAAAACAATAGATTGCAACAAATTTGTAGCCTGATCAATTGTCCCACAACTGAACTCACAAATTGCAAGCCAATTGTAATCAATGTGCATAATAAATGTTGTTATACGAAATAAAAGGTGCATAAATCTATCTTACTTTTTATAACAAGCAGTTATGTTCGATAAGCTTTCATTATATCAACATGTATATCAAATTTGGTTACTCTAGCTTCAAAACTGTGGAAAAAACTGCGTTAATACAGACGGACAGACGGACGGACGGACATTTCACAAACCCAATATACTCTTTTTTTCCATTTTGGAAAACAGAGTATAATAACTATGTTGACATATTCAACACCTTATTTCCTATTCCATTTTAAATCTGATTTTGATATGTTTTATGTAATTATGCTTTTTAAAATATCATACAATTGATTTTAATAAAGAGCAGATTCCAAATTATACCATATTTTTGAAAATTCAAAATTTATATTTTCTCCAAATCGCCTCTTATCTCTGTACAAATGCTAGTGGGGCGCTTCATATTCCTCTCATCAAAGGCTTCCAACTGGACCAGAAACTTATAACGGCCACTTAAAGCGGTATTGCCAGGAACATTATGAAATACCATCTTTAAGTCAAAAGGTTCATGCATCAGTACAACCTACAATAGCAAAAGTATATATAGCGAAACTTTGAAACAATTATTGTGGAAATGAGCAACTTACTCCATGATAAAGGCATTTATGTTTCACATCTTCCCCATTTGTCACGTGTCTTGTCCAATACTTATACCAATACTGATCTTTGTCATACATAACCGAGCAATAGTTCTTGGTGGCTAAACTAAAGACCGTGGGCTGCCAAACGCCGCGATCATAATGCATCATCGTGGCAGAAGCCTGTTGGAGTCAGTTTTTTGGGTTAAAGAGATTCAGTTTTTGATCGAGTGTAACAAAGATTTACCGATATGCGATCATTCGGCTGAATTTCCCAAACAAGATTTGCATTGCCCTCAATATGAACCGTATCACCTTTAAGATCCACTACCAAATCATCCAAGTTAAACAGACCATCAATGTTTTTAGCGCCTGGAGGCATATCTTTGCATGGAGAGAATATATCCGGATCATCAACAAGCATTTCGTAATCATAGGCCAGCACCAGGACACACAGGCAACTCAGGCTCAACAGTAACAATGTTAACCACATTTCAATCAAAACTTATAATACAGATTCAAGTCGCTTTGTGCAGTTATTTATATGTGGTTTAAAATGCCATTGAGTTTCGTGTCTAATTCGACCAACAATGTAACGGTGCTTATCAATTATGGGATTTAACATTGTTGCCACATGTTGCAAATAAACACAATTTACGATATCATCATTGGCTAGACAAAGCATGCAATAACAAGTTTCCAATTCATATGATTCTCAATTAAAGTTTATTACTCAGAAGCTGTGAATGATATGCAATTTAATTGTTGAACCTTAGACTGACATTGAAAGCTGATTGAATTCATTTGGCTAAAACCGGCAATTCCATCAGACACTTTATGCATAATTGAGCGTGTAGATAACAACAACGACAACCATGACAACGACAACAACAACGTTGATGATGCCACACCCACACGTAATACACACAAGCTGAACTTTTATCTGTACATCTTAACATTTGTGTTACTACCGAGTTGAAATTTCATATGCATTATAATTAATTGCAGCTTGTTGTTGTGGATGCACCAGAAATTGTGTATGCAACCCAGTTAAAACACAATTTCAATTGCAATTCAATCACGCCACAATTTCACATGCCCATCATGTCAAAATGCCAGACTAAACGCTGCAGTCTCAGTCTCTCCCCACAGCAACAATTGCCCGCAGCTTGCTTCAAAAGAAATAATGCAAAGTAATTAATATAACGACAACGACAACAACAACATCGCAGTTGACTTTAACTCCTACTCAGACAATGTGTTGGGGCATTGTTTTTGGTTGACGCCTGAGAGAGAGGAAGCACTCTGGTTACAAATTTTGTTGTCTGCGGCGGATCGTTGTCTGGATCAACTGAGAAAAGCAACATTATTTCATTGTGTTATTTAAATTCAGTTTAGCTACTTTGATTTACCAAGTGTTAAACGAACAAAAGAGATCTTCAAGTCATCCGACATTCACTTTAAAAAAAAAAGAGATTACAATGGCATTGAGTGTTCAGTTGAAGGGCCGTTTCTCAGTGTCCGGTTAAGTTGGCGAATTAAGTATTCGACACTTGGGTTTGTTGTACTCGATTCAATTAAAAGCTCAAAAGTAGGAAAAAGTACTTAGATAGAGTTAAAGAAAAATCTATCAAAATTAATATACAAGATGAAATGTTATCTTCGGCGTGCCGAAGATATATACCTTTGCAGAAAAGATTTGCATAAGAAAACTTATTTTTCAACGGATTGTTCCTATGGCAGTTATTAGATATAGTGATCCGATTTTGATGAAATTTTGTCGTCTGGTAGAAACTGTCTTAAAACTTAAGTTAAGTGAGTTTGATTGAGTTATCTTGAAAAACAAAAAAGTTTTTTGATGCGTCTCCTTTAATTCTTACACATTTCATGACAAAATTATAATTTAATTATTTAAAAAAAAACCAAATATAGTGGACATTAAATAGTTAAGCACATTTTGTTGTCATCTGGTTTGCTGACACTCTAGTTATAAGAAACTTTTTTCTAAACAGGTTATTAAGCATGTAATTGTACAAGTTTTCCAACATTTATATAACTGGCCTATTAATGCTGTAACGGATGTGTCAACAACTGAACGAAAGAATATGCCATGTCATGGTCAGAGCCTTGTACCAGTTCCTCTAGCGCCTTGATGGCTCACATCCTGCGAACTTCCTGCACTCTTTTTGAAAGTGGGCAAACAAAAGCAACAAACGACAATATCAGTTAGTTTAGTTCAGTTGGTTTTACTATATCATACAAAAGCATTAGACCAATACAAATGCAATGTGCCATTTCACATCAGGCCAAGTTGTGTGGCCTTGAATGCGGCTTTTAGCCATTTTCAAGCAATCCGAGAAAAACGAGATGTTGTCATACCAATGGCCAACATATTGCGTCATTGTGTTGTTTTCATTTATATTATTGTTGATACTTTGCCAGTGCTGCTGCTGTGCTGCTGTTGCTGCTGACAGTGTTCAGGTTCAGCGCTATAAATAAAACTTATTAGCTATACATATGCACATAAATATGTATAAATTGGACTATCTGTGTATAAGTTCCACAGGCCACACATTAGACACATCAGACAATGCATGAAAGTACCTAATTGTTTTAGAATTTGATTTCTAAAATTAGCTTTATTATTAAAGTGCAACAAACAAGTTTTAAATTACACAGAAAAACATTAAAACAAAAAAAATTACATTTCGCCCAACGTGGGGCTCGAACCCACGACCCTGAGATTAAGAGTCTCATGCTCTACCGACTGAGCTAGCCGGGCACCTGAATAAACGCTGCAACAATTCTAACAAGATAATCTGTTTGATCGCTGTAATCGAGATAATTGTTTGTAAAAAACAATCGATTTAATCGATTTTTTGACTACGAAATGAGTGAGCGATGAAATCGATGTTTTTTGGATTGCTACAATTATCGAGAATATTTTTGAGCATATAATTTGATCAATTTTGTACACTTTGAATATTTTTTAAGTTGATCGTTATTTAGATTCTTTGTAGAAATATTAAAACAAATTAAACGGTTTTTGTCATATATATTTTTAAAACATCGATGAATCGTTTAAGTTTAAGTTACTCTATAACCGACAGACAGGTATGGCAGTATGAAGAATTTATATGTTTATATTACCGTAAATGCCTTCAAAAGCATGTTAAAAACAACTTAATAATATTAATTTACGCATTTCTCAAAGTAAAGCCCATTTGTTTTAATTTTTTTTTGTTGCGGGATTTTCTTAGTTAATTTTCCGTAGCCATGGTATGTTTATAAAAGACTAAACATAACCTTGTATAACAATTGTGACCCAATTTCAATGCAAATAAATGTTAACAGGTTTTTTATTTTAGTTAATTAATAACTAATGAATTGAGTGTTAAACAAATTTAGGCATTTGCATGGAAATTATCAAATTAATTAATCAATTTGCATTTATCAAATGTATTGTTCATATGTAAATGCAATGTTTTGGACATAGCTAGGTAAGAAAAAACAATTTTAGTGCAACCAAAATGAACTCTATTTTAAAAGTTTGTTTCAATAACAGCAATAAGGACACAAAGCATTGTTTTGGACATTAGATTAGATGTGACATACGTTTTAAGGCTAATTTAAAATGCATGTACCATGAAATTGAAAGCTACAACAAAATACCATTAAAAGATGATTACTACCCATTTCAAGCCAGCTAAACACCTCCAGCGCATCGTTTACAGGACCTTTAAAAGCAAGTGAACCACATGCACGACTATTCAGTACGCCATGGTAGTTCATATCAAGGAGAGCAACAAACAAGAGCCAGCTGTGAAGGAGAAGCCTGGTGTTGAGCACGATTGGTGGGCAGAGTTATGCAAGGAGTCGGCTATACATGGCATGCCATATTTGGCTCGCAAGGATCTGCACTGGATCGAGCGTGTCTTTTGGCTGGCAACGATAATGGCAGCCGCATATTATGCGGTCAACAGCTGCATTTTACAGTGGCAACGTTATCGTGATAATCCAATTGTCTACGAATATGAATATCTTTTTGCATTGCGCTCCTTTCCCTTTTTGGCAATTACCTTCTGCTCTGAGTTTCCTCAACTGGAGCCAACGGCAGATGAACTAATTTCCAAGTGAGTACAGTGTGAAAATAATTAAATTTTTATTACTAATCGTAACTTTTGCAGCACTTGGAACATTACAACTGTTGAGAATCCCGAAATGAGCGCATATTATCGGAACTTTCTGCTTATTCTGAATTACTTGCACTACGATAATCTGAACATTCTAGAGCCCTATGAAAACGATACTACACTGCTTGACTTGAACATTGTTAATCTCTTGCTCAGCCTGCAGAAAACAAATTTGCCTGATCCGCATCAGTTACCAAAACAGTTTGCACCCACCATCACCGAAATGGGCCTCTGCCAGACGACTACGCAGCTTTCACGCTATGGCAATCCATATGGAAAACTGTGTGTATATAAAAGTGTATGACTGATATTTATGATCGCATCAAATTGAAATGTTTTGTTCTACAGTGAAACTCTCAAAGTGGCACCAGTGCGTAACTGCAGTTCGTTTTCCAATTGTCAGACTACACTAAAGCCAGCTCTTAACTATACAAGGGTGCAAGTGGTAAGTAGTTATAACTATGTTTAAAGTCCGTCAGTTATACGATTATATAGTCATCAGATTTTGATCAATTCTTTAAGCAAAAAAGTTTTTCATACAACAAACTATTACTCATAGGATTGCTTCTATTGCAGCAGTCCTGTTTGATCAAATCTGGGCATATTGGAGTACCTACTCAATTTCAATATTTGCTTATTTCTTTAAGATTTGTATAATATCCTATCCTTTAAATTCTCACAGTTTCTACACGATGTGAACGAGATAATGCTGCCGCATGATCGACGCACAGTGAGCATTGATACATCCAACAAGATATCCTATATGCTGAAACTGCTGCTCAATCCCATTTCGGCAGCAGATGAGGTGCGTCATGTGCCCATATCCTATCGCAAGTGTCGTTACACTGACGAAAACAATCTCAAGTATTTCAGCGTAAGTTTCATGGACATAAACACACATCAACAGTGCTTATCAAAACATTTGCAGCAATATCAGCCCAGCCTGTGCCGCCTCGAGTGCCGCATCAATGTGGCATTGCATCTGTGCAACTGCAAGCCCTTCTTCTATGCCGCAGCGCCACATGCGCCCATCTGTGATATTAAAGGAATGTTGTGTCTGTATCGAAGTAAATGGCTGGAAAAGCCCTGTAATTGTTTGCCCCTGTGTTGGGATACCAGCTATATCGTTATCGAGGAGCTTGGCCAGAATGGCGTAAGTTCGAATATTGTAAAAAACTCTCACATTATTACAATATCTATGTCCTTTTTTCCTTAAGGGCGGCATGGAATACTCGGGCGCAACATTCGAGCGTACCATTCTTGTACAAATGGAATTGCCCAAAATGGGCATGAGGCGCCGTGTCGTTTTCAGCACGGATCAGCTGATAATGTCCTTTGGCGGTGCGATTGGACTATTTTTGGGTGCCAGCTTTATGACCATATATGGCTTGATTCATTTGTTAATGTATTATTTGATCGTTAAGTGCAAATGTCGTCCGCATTTGAAAAAGGATAAAAATAATTCTGTAAAAGTTATGTAACAAGATAATTGCGAGAATTCTCATGAATCGCTCAAGCTTAAATACCAAAGATTAAATAAAATTAATACAAAAATGTACTTTTTGACGAACTTCTTTATAATTTGTCAATATAGAGTCGATATTTGCGATATTTTACATCACTAGACTCATTTCGAACAAAGGTGGACGCCCATAGCAAAGAACAGTCTAAGCCTGATGAAAATAAAAGCTAAAACAGTTACCAACTAATCCACTTAAGTGTTTATTATATTTTTAGAAAGACATACGTCGGTATTAATAAGCTTAATGTGCATATAATGAGTACAACAGAAACAATCAACATTGTCAGAGAGAGAGAAAGGAAGAAAAGAGACAAAAGAGAGGGAAGCCAGCAAAGTGCCAGAGGGCAAAGAAAGCGTCGCTTAAAGCAAATTTCACTTTTTTGCGTAAAACAAGAAAAGAAACAAACTAAAATTAAGTATTATAACTGCCACTGCACTTGGAATTGCGCATTTAGCGATGTTTTTTATACTTTTTATATATTTTTGTGTGTTACACATTCAGCAAGCGTCATCAAAAGCGACAATTTGACTAACTGAGTGACTGACAGAATGACAGATTCACGGATTTCCACACACACACACACACACACACACACACACACACAAATACACACCGTAAGTCGAAGGGAGTCAGCCGTGCGAGACGCGCTGAAAAGTGAACAACCTTTTAAAGTGCGCCACTTGCTTAATTTAAGCCAAAAGAAAAAAAAACGAAGTAAGAATGCAATAGCTGCAAGTATGCGACTTACAGATACCCTGTAATGAAGTTTTAATCAGAAGGTTATTGGTAAATTTAAACAATTTCGAATGTTTGAAATGTAGATCAACAGAATATTTTACATTCAGGCCTATTCCCATTTCCGATCAAAAGATTCGGAATAAGTATTATTGGCAGTTCTGAAATCCGATTATGAATGAAAAATTCCGTTTAAAAAGTTTTATTTTTGGAACAATGAAATAAGAAGTATTCGAATTTAACTTCAAAAACGAAGAACGAATTCCCTTTTATTCGAAGACAGATTAAGAAAATGGAAAACGATTCTCGGAAATGGGAACAGCCCTGAATATATGTGTTCAAAAATCAAGTCTATATACTGTTATGGAGTAAAATCGAGTGCGAAATCAACTCTTACTGCCATAGTTACCACATTTAGAGCATATGCACCTTTTTAGCTACTTTTCAATGGGCATTTGGCTATAAAAGCAGCTACAATCAAGCTAAGAAGAAGCTTTTAAACTTTGGACTCGGACTGTGACTTGCAATCTACAATTGAAATTAGCCGCATTTAATTGCAATTACAAGTAAATACATCTGAATGCCGTTAGTATTAAATGAATTCGTACAACGTTTTATATTCCAGACTGTTTGTTGTTCTTGTTGTTGTTGTTGTTGTAGCTGGTTTGCCTTGCCGGCTGCTGGGGCATGGGCATAAATTTGTTCTGGTCTGCTGGCATTTAAGATTTTTTTTATTTTTTCTAAATATATATATGCACATATATTTAAACCATATGCTACAACACAAACTAGACTAAGCTAAATTAAAGCAGACAGACGAAAAACGCAGCGAAGCAATTAAAATTAAGTACAAAAAAAAAACAACTAATTTTAGAGACTAGGAAATTAAAGTTTTGCAAACAGTTTTTGCCACGCTGTGAAAATGCTATGCAGCTTTTAGATGCGCCACAAAACACCTTTTGTGGCATTTGCAATGGCATTTAAAGAGCTTTTAAACTTACATATTTAGCTAAAGTGTTTTCTTAGAGCTGAAAAAGCAGTGTTAAACTATCGAAAAGTGGGAATTTAAGAGTTGTTTTTATATTTTCAAAAACATTTCAACTCTTTTATTTACCTTAACTGAAACAACAATTATTACTGGGTCTTCAATAGCAGCAAAAGAGTAAAACATATGCCAATAGTAGCTCAAAGAACATCATCGATTGTTAGCAGACTATCAGCTATTGCCATGAATGGGAGCAACAACAACAACAAGTGTTGGTAAAACGATGCGAATTGGCAAGTAACCAAGCGCAGCAGTTGTGGCTACAAAGAAACACATAGACACAGACTGCTCCACAGATGATGCACATGCTCTAAGGCATATTTCTGCTCTAATTCGCACACAGGCCAAGTAGCAAGCAACAACATCAACAACAACAACAGTAGCAACAATGGCAACAAGCAGCTAAGCCAACAACGAACTTCTGCACAATTGCGTGGCAAGAGCGCACATTTCCAAATTTCATAAATACTAAATGCAGCCGCCCGCATCCACAAAGCCTGACAGCTGTGCCACAGTCCGTGCCACACTCTATGCCACAGCCTGTGTCTGCAGTTGTAGCTGTACCTGCTGCTGCTGCTGCTGCTGCTGGTTCTAGGTCTTGGTCTGCGTCCCAAGGTGCACAACGGGTCGTCCATAGGCCATGATGGCATTATAAATAGCAAAAACCAGCGGCTCACTTTTATCTTTTGCCACTGAAGTTTTGCCTTTTGTTTCTAATTTAACATTGTGAAAGCTACTGACAGCGCGTTAAAAATACAGCCCAAAAGTGTTCAACACCTGTCGATGACTATGAAGCTGTGTGTGTACAGCTGATGAAGCATTCTATTTCAACAGTCGCAGCAGCAGCAAATGGGTGGCACATGTAAATTTTGTTTAACTTGCACAGCTAAGCAACAACAACAAAGTGTTGAATGCTGCCGCTGCTGCTGCTGCTGGCGAACAAAAATAGATATGGAAATCACATAAATTATACATGATCTGTTTCAGAAAGTCCTTTAGCTATTTTGTTTAGGGATTAAACTGACAACAGAGCTTTGTCTGCATAAAACATCGATTTTTGGGGCAAACAAGCAAACAAGCGCCAAGGCATTAAACTGTCTTAGATATGAGCCATAAATAGCTAACAAAGTTTTTTTCAAAAGTTTTAATTGTTGCAAGTAGCAAAATACTTGATAAATACAAAGTTTTGACACTATATACATAGCTATGTATATATGTGTGTAAATATGTACTTAATTTGAGCGCGTTAATTAAAATTGCCATTAAGTTATTGGCCATTTTCATATAATGAAAACATTTATGTATGAAAGTAGTCGACACAAATGGCATCATGATTGCCATAAATTATTGATATATTGCCAATACATATATATTTATACATAAACACGATATGTTTCAATGAACTAGCATCAAATGCTGCTTAACTAAGCATATACCCTGTTCTCAAGTTTATAACTAAATAATTGCACACCAAGACGATCAGAACATTCGAAATAGGAATAAGCTGTTCTGAAAGCCGCATATCGATCACATATCGAAGAATCGGATTAAAAAGTTTTGCTTTTGAAGCAGTTGAAGTGCGGAATGAAAAGTTCAGGGAAATGATAAAATTCCCTACTTTAAAGAAAGTTAAGCTAAGTATAATGGAGCAAAACATCACCCATCTCATCTATCATTATAAGCAACTAAACGCATCAATAATGATAATATTAATTGATTTCATATCAAATTTAATTACGCTTATTTACACACTTTAATATATATACAACCATTTCCAACTTTGTTACAGGGTACCAAAATCAATTAATGATAAAAAAGCGAACGTATCTTTTTTTATTGAATTGAAATGTGCCGTTTCGCTTAGATTAATTGGAACATTTTTTGGCATTTTTGCTGAAGCAAGAAAACAAAATCAATTAGAAGCATTCTGTGTTATAGATTGCCAGCTGAAATATAAATTGCTGAAGGTCTTCAAAGTTGCATGCTATATATCTATTATCGCACATTATTCGCATTAGCTGAAAATTTTAACATTCTTAATACCCTGTATGCATTCAAAGATAGTAGAAGAGTTCCTTCTTTATTATTTATTTAAAAATGTCATGCCAATACTGAGAAAAGTATCTATTTATTTATTAGTTTCATTATGTTTTTGCTGTGTTCAGGGCGTATCTTGTGTTTAAGCACTCTCGACCCGAGCATTCTAATTGTTACCAATTCAATTGTTTATCTTCAACTTCTAGCTCGCTCTGTTTATGTGGGACATGCACATATTGACCTTGGCTTTAATTATTTTTGCTGGGTTTGTTTACAGAGTGCATATTTAAAGCAAAAAAAAACCAGCATGAGAATTCTTGACACACTCAAACTCAGACAATGCGTCGTCGTTGATGCAGCATATGGAGCGATATTATTTCTTATTTCTAACCATTGAAAGAAACCTTTTTCGTTTTTCTTTTTTTTTTGTAATTTAATAGGTCTCTAGAATTGCAGCAAGAAATTGTCACAACTGACAACTGTTTGGGTCACAATGAAAATTTATGTATATCAATTGCATATGCCACGTTTTCTAGCACGTGTCCGTTGCAGTTCTACGAAACAAACCAGAACAAAAACTTTGTATTTGCAGTATTATTAGGAAAGAAAGCGAGTTCAGTTCGTGTGGAAACTAAACTATTGTTTCCCCAGTTGTTTTTTTTTATTCAAGTTTTCACTTCCGCAAAGAAAACGATATGTAATTTTATTAAAGGATCACTTACCTTCATATCATTGATAATCTGTTGAAACAGACTGCCCAGCGCAGAACTGTCACGTTCGAGACTGAGATCCATTTCGATATTGTCTAACTGTCTCTTAGATCCTACTTTTAATTATGCCAATCGTTTGAATTCGAATTCGTTTTCGTTAACGTTTGAGCTCGCTGACGTAAGATGTTGTTCTCTTTTTAAATTATAATTGTAATTTACTTTTCAATGGCTTTGAAAACCAACGAAATTAATATTTCTTTAAGCTTATTATTTTTTCGTTTAATCGACATTTTAGTTTATTCACGTTCGGTTTACTTCTATTGTAGAGTTTCGTCAGCGTCTGTAAAAAAGAAAAAGTAGAAGAATAATGTTAATAAACAAGCAAAAAGTATAAGTTCTTAAATGTGTGGTAATATAATAGCATCAAACTGGGTTTCAGTAACTAATACTATAACCAAAGAAAAGATTTGAATTATACAATTGAAATATTGTTAAACAAGTTCAAAGCTTCAAAATATTCCATAATATATATTCTAAATAATTTAATACAAAATAATTCTGAATATCGTTTCAGATAAAGACTAAACATATGCAGATTCAAATGCTTACGCATACATATGCATATGTTTATCTTGAATTTCTTTTCTACATCTTGTTCTAGTGCATAAAGTTCCCCATTATAAACATTATTATCAGCTTCTGGACGATGATTCATCGTCACACTTCCGACTTGTGCACATATATATATTGTTTATATGCACATTTATACCAGATGTAAGATTCATTCAAGCAACAGTTTACATACCACAAGTAAACATATTTTCCTCTAGTCATAGCATACATTTTCGAAATTTGTCTTAGCCGATGTAATAATGTGGTCGTAAATAATATAATGAAAACTAGCGCATATTTCAAAATAAAATTATGCTTAATTATGCTTATTAATAAGCTTTTTCTTTCGGCTTGTATTTTTCTGTAAGAGGAGGCGGGGTATACAAGGGGCGTGTGTGGTTTTTGTTTTGGGCAACGCGTAGGCGCAACATCAAAAATCTGAGTTCATTCCTATATGGCGTAAAAGTTGTTTCATGTATTTATACATTTGGAGTTTCATGTGGAGAGAGAGAGCACTGAACGGAAAATGAAATCAAATGCAATGTGACCCAAATAATGATATCAATGTTGTGATTTATTTGTTGTGTGCGTGTTCGACAAGTGCGCGAAGCACTTTAATCATTGCAAGCTAATTGCCCTAATGCAATTGTTAATTGTTAATTGATATGTTAGCGAGAGAGAGAGAGATTGTGAGATAGAGCTGGAAAAACGCTAAACGTTAGTTTTAATTGTGCTATTATAAACTATCGATAGTATTCATGTTATCGACATTATTTTGTCAATAAGCATAAAGGCATTGTTGATATACATTATCAACTTCTAATCGATTTTTGTTGAGCTTATTACAAAAAAATAAGATATTTCGATATTATCGATAACAATAAACAGTTATGTTTTTAAATATCCTAAAATCTCAATACTTCATAATTATTCCAGCTGTAATCCACAGAAATTAGCGTAAATATAACACAAGTTAAATGTTTTCAGAAATTGTGAAATAAACATTAAAGTATCGATACAAACTTTACAGCTGTCAAACTATCGATACATCATTTTGTAAGTTTAAGTTATTGATAAACATTGACATTGGTTTAATACATAAATAAATAAAAACTAATAGTCTTTGTTCGTAGAACCATTTATATTTAAGATATATCGATATTATCGATATGTTCTTGATAAGTATTGACGTTGGTTTAATCAAAAACTTCATCAGATTGGGAGATAGTCTGTAGATAAACCATCGATAGTATCATTGATAGCAGTTTAAAATTTCTATTTAAGTAACATGATATAATAAAGTGGATAAACTATTTCGATAATTGAAAGACTAAAAAGAAAATTAATCGATAATATCGATTCTTTTACTTTTTAGTCATTCAATTATCGTAATGGTTTCTTCAACTTATTATATCATTTGACTTTAAAATTCTAGACAATCGATACTATCGATAGTGCCATCGATTGTTT
The DNA here is from genome assembly GCA_949708635.1 of Hirtodrosophila cameraria. NCBI lineage: Eukaryota > Metazoa > Arthropoda > Insecta > Diptera > Drosophilidae > Hirtodrosophila > Hirtodrosophila cameraria. The sequence continues at coordinate 9,218,510 of OX453089.1, read as the reverse complement.
TTCCAACTCTGTTGCGTGCATGGTAAGCATTTGTGCTTGTCCAACGGACAATGCCAAAGTCAGTGAACAGGAAGTTACAACTCGCGACTTGTTTTGCAGTTATGATTATTGAGTTTTCGAGTTTCAAGTTGTGAGTTATGAGCTATGAACACATAGTCAATAATCGTAAATAAAGCCATTAGCAACTCGTCAATCGGCGCACATTTGCTGCTCGTTAGGAAGTGCAATAGTTGACCCATTTTGTGGGTTTCCAATGTGCAAGTCGTTGTCGATCGTTTTGGGGCCGCGACGTGCCTGGCTCTGCCATATGCACAGTTCTGGGTAAGTTTTTCGAAAGCGTACTCAAATTCATGGATAAGCAAACAAACTGAAACCGAAACAGAAACGAAAAGCAAGCCTTGAATGTGTGTTTGAATTATGTGGGCCTAAGCACTCGTAAGAGGCGTTATTTAAGCTTTTTGGATAAATTGAAATCTGAAAACTGACAAGGCCAGAAAAGCTTGCTCAAGTTTTTTTAATGGTCACTCTTTAGGCTGCCACAGCTGCAAGTCGCAATACTTGAGGCAAAAATATTGAAGTGTCGCCGCTGATTATGACACTGACAGCAACTGTCAGCGTGTTCTGAGCGCGGCAATTACAAACAAGATACATGCAAGATACAGATACAGATACGCACTTGGCTGGCATTTACAAAAGATACGAGTGCTAAAGCGCAAAGAGAACACAATGCACAAATGATAAATACTTGCAACAAAAGCAAGTACAAAAAAAAGAAAAGAGTGCCAGGCAACAAAAGCTGATTGCCTGGCCAGGCTGTGTATCAGTATCTGTGAGTACGTCTCTGTGTGTGTATCTGTGTGTGTTTGCGTCTGTCTGTGTTAGGAAAAGCGCCGAGAAAAGCATCAAGAACAAGTTGAAGAAAACGCGCAACGACGCGAACGACGCAACTGCAACAGCAACAGCCACCGCGTCTGTCTCTGGGCAGTGTAAATGACCTCTCAAGATAAAGTTGTTGCCACCACCAAGCAGCAGTTGTTGTTGTTGTTTGTGTTGATGTTGCTTGTGTTGTTGTCGCTTGCGTTGTTGCTTTTGTTACTCTTGATATTGTTGTGCCTGCTGCTGCCAATAGACTTGCAATTTCCTTCAGTGCGGAAATAGCTTTTTGAATAACCACAATTTGTGAGATATAGTTTCTTAAATATTGACCCATAAAACACACAAGCTTATAATATAAACATGCTCGTAATAATTACGATAGCACTATCGATAGTATTGATGTTTGTGTTGAGCAACTATCGTTGCATTAAAAGCCAAATCAACATTTAAAAAGATCCAAAATTTCTGGTTTTGATCTAAAAGAAAATGCGGTAAAATTTAAGAATGCGAATAAAATGGTCCTTAACAGTGCTGTAATAGTTAACAGAGTAGCAAAATTACTGTTTTCTGTTAAAGTGTACAGCACTGTTAGCGATAACAGGACTCGGTCTGTATGGGATTTGACAACTTTTAACGAAATTTTCTTAATTGATTCTGCACAAAAGTTAACCTCGCAAGCGGATTTCGCGTTTTTCAATTTATCCAAATTTTTTGAGGCCAAAATATGAATTTTTGGATTTTATTTTTGGCGTGGAGATGTTCAAGTAAAGAATTACCAACATTTTGTTTCATTTATACAAACATTTGGTTAACTAAAATATTTAAATATTTGTAGAGCTTATCAATAAAATATTGATATCGAAAGAATTGGTAGCAATTGAACCTGCAGAGCCTAAAAACAAGAAAAGTTATCTAAAGTATAAATATACCCCTGCAGAAAAGGTGTTTAGAAGAAAACCACATTTTCAATCGACTGCTTGGGTCAAAAGAAGCATCTGTTCTTAGTTTCATCAAGATAGTTTTAAAACTGAGCGACTAGTGCGCATATAGACAAAAGGAAAGACAGACAGACAGACATGGCTATGATGATGACATGATGATGATCAAGAATATATATGGTATAATGAATGTGATCGGAAACGTCTCCTTCATTCTTTGTGGCATATCAAAAAGGTATCGAAAACTTACGTTTTACAGTTTAAAATTTGTATGAAAATAATTGAAAAAGCAACTTAAATTTCTGGTTTTCAAAATGCGGTCAAGCAAACGGAAAGTGCTTTAACTTTTAGTATTCTATCTATCCATTTCCCTATCTACATACATCATATGCATGCAAATTGTGCTCCATTTTGTCTTGAACTTCCAGCGGAAGCCAGCCAGAAGAAAGAAACAAACTGCTTAAGCGCAAGTAATAATATAGATATATATATATATATATGTATATAAACAATACATATACAAGCAATGCGTAAATCTAAATACGAGTACATAAACCAAAGAAGGGGACCAAAAAGATTGCAGCTCAGAAATGAGCGCATAGGGCATAAAAGCCAAACAAAGATGCGCAGCAGGAATAACAACGGTTCGAGGTTCAGTTTGTAGATTCGTATTCGTAATTGCAAAGACCGGTCTCAAGACTCGACCATTGAGGTCGGGTCACGCTGAAAAACGTGATGTGATCTACTGTAAAATGCTGCTGCTGTTGTTGCTGTTGCTGCTTTCCAGCTTAACAGCAGCCAGGCCCAGATTCTTTGGCCAGTAGCTGAGCAATTACCAAATCGTGCATAAAACTTGCAACAGGAAAACGACAATTTCGCAAGCGGCAAAGCAGCTCGACAAACCATTTAAAGTAAAGCTGCATGTCAACAAAAAAATATAAAGGAAACGGTTTAAACATAAAAAAAAAAAAAGAAGAGAAAAAGGTAAACCCAGCCCGCATTTCATCTTCACTTCAGAAATGTCAAGTTTTAATTTCATCCCAGTTGTATGCATCTACGCATAATTTTCCGCCCTATTTACTTTTTGAACTGTTGCTGTTGTTTTCTGCTCTCAACTGATCTGATATACCGCACTCTCCCTTCTTTTTTCTCCCTGTCCCTCTCTGTCTCTATGCGGTTTTCACGGCGCCCTGAGATTTGCATCTGTTGCGGCGGAAGCTGTTGTTGTTGCCACCAATGCGGCAAACACATTTGTGTACACGTTTATGTTTAGTTGCATGCTGCACGTTCGCTTTGGTTTCTATTACAGGAAGTGACTTGACAGAGTTCGTCTGCCTGCTGCTGCTGCCTCTGAGACAGCCCTTCTTCCCCCCCTGAAGACCTTGCTGCTGTTGAGCACCCCAAGAAAATTCCTAATTGCGCCCAAAGATGTAAGCACACGCACAGTTGATTTAAGTTTCGAGTGTGTTTTTGTGTAATAATGTTCTGAATGGGATGAGCTCAAATGCTATCGATATCGTGCCAGTGCAACACTTTCACAGACTATAGCACAAAAAGTCAACATCTGTTAATTTGAGTGTGTATAGTTCTTATGCAAAGTGGTGTTGGGTCGATTTGATCCAAAATAGTTGGAACGAACGCGTTTTTCAATACAACCATTGAACTAAATATTCTATTATAATCTATAAACGCGTTTTTCAATACAACCATTGAACTTAATATTCGATTATAATCTATAAACTATAATTATAGTTCCTTTAGTTTTTTTTTTAGTTCCTTAAGCAACAATTTCAAATGTGGCACCAGTACGCAAAAGCATCCGGAAAGGAACTAAATAAAAGACTGAGTTCTGCATTCGGAAAGAAACTAAACAAATGATTAGTTTCTTTATCCGGAAAGCAATTACTTCAGTATATCCGCAAATGGAAGTATAATGTCCAACTCTAATGCAAAGTATTTATTTAATTGGATGGCATCATACACATGCCTTTATTCGAAAAGAACTTAAGAAACGACTAGTTTTTTTATCCGGAAAAGGACCACTGAACTACTCTGAACTTCCAAAAGGAACAATAATGTCCACCATTTATGCAAAGTTGATTTTTGCGGGCTGACCATCATATAATGTTGTGAAAATGTATAGATATACCAACTCAAAAGGACGCCTGAAAAGCTATTTGTCGTCAAATAAAAGTTAGCTACTCTTTAGATAATATCAAAGAAAGAGGATACACAACAACTTGTTATTCTTACTCATACATCGGAGGTTTATGGATATAGCTTTTAAGGTGATGTATAAAATGGCATTCAAACAAACAGATAGACATAATAATTGTTTTCATTGTGTTAAACAGAGTATAACATGTTGTCATACTTTAAATTTCTATTTTTAAACAGAGACAGCATCAGTTGGTGAAGAAAAAGGAGAGATAGTTTTAATGTCCGTTTAAAATTGCGTTAGCTGTTAAGAGTTTCATGTTATTAGCTGTTAAGAGTTTGATGTTCTTAGCTGCTAACAGTTTAATGTTATGAGCTGTTATGGTATTAACATTAACAGTGTCCACTTACATAAAGTACAAATATTAAAAGCACAATTTATGTTCAGCGCGTTCCTCTTTTAATATAATAAGTATTAAGAACCACTTTAGCATTTGTAGGAAAACTGGAAAAACTAGAATTCCTTATACAACGGAAAATTGACATTTTAAGCAAATGTTTATCGCCTCATCCCAAAAGAATAAATAACTAAGAGTATAATTATATTTGAAGCATAAAGTATAATAAAAAGCCCTCAAAGTTCTGAGATATTCGGTTAAACAAACATGTTTACAGCCTATTTCGACATTACTGCTCAGTGTCTTAGCTGCAGCAGATTTATGGGCTTTGCTGTTTGAATGCTAGGCACTGAGGAGGAGGCGTGGGGAAGAGATGTTGTTGTTGCTGCTGCAAGCCGCAGGGTAAACGATATATATGCATTTGGATGGCAAATTGAACGCTGCGCATCATGACTTTACACTTTCACCGCAACAACAACAACAACAATAGCACTTCACATCTGTGGTCAACAATGAGCCAGACCTCATCTCTGGCCCCTCCCCACCCTCAGCCAGCAACTTTGATCCGTAGGTTGCTCAGGGCCGAGGCGTAGGTTGTCAACGTTGCTTTGGGAAAGCGCTGACAACGAATGTGTTTTCTTTTTAGAAAATGCATTTAAAAGCGAAAAGAACTCATCATCAGACACTGATTGTTGTTGATGTTGATTTTGTTGTTGCTGATGATGATAATCTCAAGTTGTTTTTTCTCTTGATATTGTAAAATCAACGAGATGAGCATATATATTTGTATCTGTATCTATGCATCTTTAGCTATATATCTGTGCATCTCTGGCTGCGTTTTTATGCTGAGAGTGTAGGCATCTGTGTTTGCTCCGAACATGCTCTGCGCTCTACGTCATTAACCCAAATTTCTATAAATAACATTTAGCAATTGGATAAACGAAATGGCACACACACACATACACACACTATTGCCTAGTGTTGAGCAATGCAGCAAAATTAATGTTTGGAAAATAACATTTTTTCGCAGCTCATTTAAAAATCAAGTATACGCAAAAGCATTTAGCATTTAGCGCTAATTGAAGTCAACACAGCTAGACTTCTTTTCTTTTTTTTGTTTGTATTGTACAATATATAACCGTATCTGTATCTGTATCTCTTGTGTTGGCCATGTTCAATAGATAAGCGTCTCGGAAACACTCGTGGCTTGTAAGCGTTTCATTATCTAATCTGGTCAGATGTCAACACGAGTTCCATTTGGCGCACATGTTGCAATCGATTATCGATCGAAAGTTATCAAAAGCATTTCTGATGCATAACACAACAGGCCGAAAGCAAAAACAACTCACTAAGCATAAAAGTAGAACACACAAAACACATATTTCGCAATAGCAACGCCCACAATATGTAAACAACCGCAACAACAACAAGCTACCCCTCCCCCACAAACTATTGTGTGTGTGTGCTGTTTTCTTTGGGCTGTCTCTGGAAATAAACTTTCGGCACATTAGCGCTAACAGTTTAATCGGGCATAAAATTATATGATTGCCCATTGAGAAAACATGGCCAAAACATGAGTGGAAAATCTGTATGTATAAACATTTATATAATTGTGGAACTTCGTATATAAGCATCATAAAACATAAACTTAAAAGAATACACCAGAAAGAACAGTGCCAAATCTAGTTTATAAACTTTCAAATTTCGGATACAACTCCCACAGCCACAATTTTAAAGATACAGCTTTGATTTTTTGGCAGACATATTTCATTTATCAATGTTTATCAGTGGTGTAAATTTCGTTGTGATCGGATAACAAGCATCAAAGTTATTGATGAATCTATTTTCCCCTGTCTCAGCAGGCAGAGGCAACAGTTTGACAGGCACTGGACAAGTTAAGGGCGCTGCTTGCTTGCGTTGCCGCTGAACTGCTTGAAGTGCAAGTTGTGAGCAGCGAGTCTCGTAGTCGGGCACTAGAGCATTCTTACTAGTGTTTTGTACTTTTTGTGGAAGGAAACTTTATTCATTCCTTAATCAAATGCATGTGAATTCAATCCGCATAATATATTCAAAAGTTAAAATGAGAACATTAAAGAAAAATACATTTAGCAAAGCCAGAACAGATCTGAATATTCAGATTTTGATCAAATTCAAACAACAACAAAAAAAAGGGTATAAATATCAGGCCTGTTCCATTTGCGATCAAAACATTCGTAGTTCGTATTATTAACTATTCTGAATTTAATACATCAGTGGAAAATTCAATTAAAAAAGTTTTAAGACAGTGGAATGAGAAGTATTCGAATTTATCTTTAAAAAGGAGGAACAATTGCTATTTTATTCGAAAAGTTTTCGTAAAATGGAACAAAGATTGTGTCTGTGGTTCAACAATTGATTTTCAGCACTATTTAAAATTAACTGTATTTTTATAGAGCAAACAAGTAAAGAAAAAACTTAAATCAATAGCACGATTGAAAAGTTAATTAATTAATTATTTCATTACACACATATTGTACATTAACAAAGTGCAAAGTAGCAGAAACATGCATCACTTTGCACTCTTTGCACGTCTTTGTATATTTACATACAATGTATAAATCAAATGCAGCATGTGCTTCGATATTTGTTTGTTTTATTTCATCTACATCCACTTTTTTATAGTTTGTTGATTTTGTTTCATCTTCTACTTTACTATAGTTTGTTTGTTTGTTTGACTGTCTTTTCGCAAGCGTAGCTAAACTTGCAAACTGATTTCATTTCAAACGAATGAAGAAAACTGATGCAATGTTGGATTTGTTTCGATTTCTATTAAGAAAGTAGAAAATGTACGTTTTTGAATCGTTTTAAAACAGAAATGTTTGACAAACTTAAGAAGAAATATATATTACATATAAGGGCTTATATAGCATTTTTGTATTTTAACATTAGGTTGTAATAAGTACTCTCAATAGGATACCAAGTTTGCAATTGGAAAAAGTAAATATTTACATAGGTATATCAATAACATCAAGATGAAAGAACACCAATTGCGACATTACAAAATGTATCAAATGTAATCTGTGGCATATAAAACTTAACTTCAGATTTTGTTCATCATATTCATGCAACACGGACAACACATAAAACTATTAACAAAAGTTGCAGTTAACCGGCAAATTATTATTTTTCTTTTCATGTTTGTTATTTTCAGTCGCCGTTTTGGCGGCTCGCTCTGTCGCTTTTCTAAGCCATATTCTACTTGGCAGTAGAGATTTCTTTTCTTATGTACATACAAACATACTTACATACATTGTATGTATATTTAAATAAACATTTGCATATAAGTAAATATTTTGTTTACATAGTAATTGCAACTTTGTAGTCAACACATGTCAATTTTTCACTCTTCTGTTTGCATTTATAACTATCGTTGACTTAGTCTCGATGTACACGTTGAAGTTATTTTGAGAAGTTTTTCAGTTAAGAAGTTTTTGTCAAATTGATAACGATTGGGAATGGATAACAGGCTTATATGCCAGGTTTGCATCCTTTTTTAAACTTTATGTTTCATTCAAATTCAGCGTGTTTAAAAACTGTTTCAGCGTGTAAATCGTGATTTAAAAGCTGTGCAAAAAGTTTGCAGCTAGGAAAAATATGACTCAAAGCAAACTAATTTGTGGCTTGGTTTAGTTAGAAGAAGTACTTTGATTACTTAAATGCCAAGTCCAAACGCTCGATATAATAAATGCCCTGAAATAACCATTAGGAAGTGCTCAACTTTTGACATTTTACAGGGCGTGCGACAAAATGAAAACTTTTTTAATGAGCTTTTCGTTGCGTTTGAGTAGCTGGCACGCAAAGAGGCGGCTGTTAAATTAAACACGATGCTCATTAGGCTAACGCGATAGAAGCAGATTAGCGAAGACTGTTTGAAGAGTAGTGAAAGAGTGGTGGAAGAGTGATGAAGAGTGGTGAAGAGGGATGAAGAGTGATGAAGAGTACGCTTGAAAGCGTTTACAAAAGCCCCAAAAAGCCGTCAATGAAATGGCGCGTGGGCATGAAATTTATAAAAAACACATACATATGTACATATAGTATGAATGTGTGTACGGATATATATATACATCATATGTTAGTGATGTCAATCTATCGATAGAAAAATTGTATCGAATCACTCACCCTTAGTTCAATTGAACTAATTTTCGGAATGAACGATGAACGTAGACGCGGATTATCGTTCATTATATTCATTTGATTATTATCTTTCAGCTACTTCAAATCACAAATTTGAATTCCATTATTGTTCAACAGATTCGAGTTTCAAATTCGATCAGTTGTACAAATTCTTCGTTCGAATAGTTCCTTCAAGTCGTTTGGTTCCGATTGGTTGTCAATTAATCGATCAACTTACAGTGTCACATGGACGATTTTGAGTCTTGAATCAATTGATTACTGAACAATTTTGGGATTCTAATCAATTGAAGGATAATGGGACTCAAATGATTTACTGAATGATAATTAGGATTCGAATCGATTCAACGATGATGGAACTCGTTCAGTAGAAAATGAACTACAAAACTAATTCACTGAATTGAACTAGAAAGTCTAATCGATAGTATCGAAAATTTGTATTTTTGAAGTTTATCAAATATGCCTACAAACTTCAAACAAGCTTTGTTTTTATTATAATTTTAATAAATATTAAAAGGTTATCTTAAAATATCAATAAATATTTCGTTGTTGATGCTAACAATTGTATGACAGATCTAGCATGTGAATTTCAGGCCTCTCCTTTAATATGTATTGCATACATACATTGTATGGGAGTTTTTTTTAGTTTATTTGTATGTATACTCATGAATTCATTCATACATTCAAATTGACACCCATACAGCACAACCAGGCAACGAAAACGAAATCGAAAATGTTTTTTACGAGTGGGTGCCAGACAGCAAGAGCAAAAGCAACAGCAACAAAAAGCAAACGAACAAACGAGCGAACAAGATGCAAAACAAATGCATCCATTCATGCAGTTATTTAGGCTCAGACTCAAAGAGGCCAGTTTATAACTTTCAAGAGACTCAGACTCTTCAAAAGTTCCCCCCAGTTTGCCAGCTGTTTACCAACAACTAAAACAACAACAACAGAAACAACGATGCGTTGGCGTATGCAAACACTAAACAGAAAACAGGCTCGGCCAGACTATCGACCAAAATATATGCATATATATATAAATATATATTCGCTGTTTGCTGTTGTTGTTGTTGTTCATGTTGTATATAGACACCGTCTTCTATTGGCCTAAAGTATAATTAAAAATTACATTGCTTCAAGCAAAAAGACAACAATAGCAAAGTAAACACAACAAAACAAACTTGCACACAAGCTAACATACAATTTCTTGTTATGCACTGTAACAAAAAACCAGGTTAAAAGGGTTAAATGCATAAAAATTGTTTCAAATGTGTTAATGGTAACATTCAAAGTGAATTAATTCGCAAAACTTTGTTGAAAATGGAAATCTTAACAAGTCGAATGAAGCAACACTAGGTGTCTACAAAATATATCGATACATTGATATTATCGATATTTTAATGAAAAACATTATTTAGTTCGATATGATATTGATTGCTTTTGATATACATATCACCTTATCAATGTCGATTATATTTGAATTTTCATTTTTTTTATTATTCATTTTTTTATACTCTTTTTTTAATTTTTTTGAAGAAAAAAAAGAGTATATTGGGTTTGTGAAATGCTCGTCCGTCAGTCTGCTCGTCTGTCTGTCCGTCTGTATGAACGCAGTTTTTTTCACAGTTTTAAAGCTAGAGCAACCAAACTTGGTATACATCTTGATATATACAAACCATAGGCAGACAAAGTGTCAAGTTCTTCTTCTGACTCCGCAAAGAGGCGAAAAAAAGAGTATATCGCAGTCGGGTGTATTCGACTGCAAGGTTCTTACTTGTTTAATTTTATTTTTATGTTGTCGATTGAAATTCATAATATTTCATTTCAAATACAGTATCAGATGAACTATTTGCAAATAATGGATACTAATTTCGATATATCGATAATTTACCGACAACATTTAAGATGATACCGATATGGCTTTTGCGATATATTTTACAAGGCAATATCGATATAATGTTGACGATTTACGTCCCTAACATACACTTAATTGTGAATAGTTACTTTTTGATTTAAGTGTCCTGAATTCCGTTTGGAATTAACATCGATAATTTTGCAGAGGGTAACTCAAAGTCGATCACATTCAACTTGATCCAATGCAACTTTTGGTTAATGCAGTTGTTTTTTGTTTTTTTTTTTGTATAAATGCCGCCTTTCATTTGCAATTGTTTAGCTGTTGAGAAGAACAGTTGCGTTTTAAAAATAGAGAGAGAGTAAATAAATTGGTTTTGATAAAAGTTGTGTTTGCTTTGTTGATGATACAACAGGCACAGGCCACAAAGGCACAGGCCATAAACAAAACATAGTACAAACCAGGCCATAACCATAACCAAAACCATAACCATAACCACCAGGAACCAAGTTATTTCGTTAGCTGGCAGCTGTTGGAATTTTGCCACATCTCTGTGCAACTGTTCCTGTCTCTGTTGCTGCCCCCGCTTCGTCTATCTACAGCAGTTGCACAGGTGCAGCAGCAGCAGCAGCAGTTTGAATTCCTTTAATATTTTTTTGTTGTTGTTCGTTTAAGATTAGGTTACACGTTTAGCTAGCTGTGTCCAAGAAGTATCAGATAATCACAAAAGCAACTGTAGCCCAATCTCAAAGTATGCAAAACTTTAGAAATTCTACATTCTAAAAAAGAATATGAAACTTGGCTGTTGCGCTGGGAAATCTAAAAAACTGTAAAATACATCAAATCAGAAGTAGTTTTCATTTATTTTTCTTCTATATAATTCATATAAACAATAAACAAATGTTATCTACAACTGCAAACATTTCGATTTGCAATTGAAAGCTGAAATAACATTTTTCCAAGTTATTCAGCTATAAAAAAGCTAAAGTGAAATTCTAGATTTGTTTTTTTTGCTAGTGTTTGGTGTCTAGTTCTTATCAGTTTTGAGCCGTAGCAAAGTCGTTTGAAAGGTATGCACATTATTCAGAGGACGCCCACAAAAGGCGTCATGAAATTTCAAACAAAACGTGTGTGATAAGCAAATGCCACAATAACAACAACAATAGAAGAAAAACTGAATTTCTAATTAAACAACATTTACAGTTATACATTAGACGACTGGTGGGCAACGTGCTGCTCCGGTTCCTGCTCCGATTACGACACACGCAGCACAATCCACAATTCACTGCAAAATGGAGACATAAAAATAAACCAGTTGTAGAGCAACAACAACAACAACGACAATAACAAAAATAAACAACCCCATTTAATACATGTATCTAGAAATGTTACCCCCAAAAAAGGTGCTCAGCACAACAACAAAAAACCAAAATAAAATAAACCTAGCCTAGAAAAGCTGATTGGCTCTATGAATATGATTTTGATATAGCTAAACAAAGTCAATGAACCCTGTTAATCTTCCTCTTCCTCTGCATGTTCTTCTTGGATACCGCCAACGCATTATCATTATTTTCTATTGTTGTTGTTAATTTGCTATCCTGAGATAAAAATTATATAAAATTGTTAAGTAGCCTACGCATAATGCAAAAAATATTTTAGCTTCAAATGTGCACAATAAAGAACAGGGAAAATTAAGCAAACGACAACGAAGAGGTGAGTACAGAAAGAAACGAAGGGATAGAGGTGAGCAATGATAAATAATGATGCTTAGAAAGTTGTTTTTATAAGGAAGACAGAACTATAAAAAAAATAAAGCAAATACAAATTTACGCGATACTAAAGGATTTGAGATCGTTTTTTTTAGTGATTTGAGTAATTATAAATTTGATCGATAAGTTGAACAATCGATTAAACAAAATAAAAATCGATGCTGTTCCGATTAATCGTATAGAATAAATCGCTCAACTCGTGCCATATATATGTGTCATAAACAAGATCAAAATATTTTTTTTTAATTGTTTATACAAACATTTTAAGTAACAATCGATTTAATTTTAATAATGTTGGTTGGCTCTTACAACTAAAACAGTTTCTTTTTCTATCAAAATATTCAAAGTATTCAAAATTTATCAAATTAGATACACACATATATAAGTTAACAAATTTTATGTGAAATGGTTTTGTGAAAAATATCGATAAAAAGGCAACAATTTTGACTACTCATTTCGTTTTCCAATTAGCGATAAAAATCGGTTAATCGAATGTTTTTGACAAGCGATGATAGGTGAATCGATTGATAAAACATTTGTGCGAGTCGGTTTTGATTTTTGCATGCCGTTTTAGGTATATGGGATTAAGTCGTTAAAGTCGTGACACGACACGAGTCCATCTCTAACGCCAAAGTGCCTGCACTTGCGCAAATAGCGCGACAACTTCAAAAAGGGAGCACAGAATTTCAGTTGTTGTTGCTCTTAATGTTATTGTTTTTGTTGTTACTGGCTGGCAATGAAAGGAGTTTTCATGGTTTACTCTGACTGGAATTGGCACTGGAAGGCCTTGGAATACTTTCATCTCTGACTACTTCTTTTAGTGTGTGTGCGTGTGTGTGTGAGTATGTGTGTGTGTGAATTGGAGGCTGTTGTTGCATGCTTGTTGTGAGCTTCGTTTGTTGTCTGTTCCCAGCTTGAACACTCAACCTAATTACATTTTTCAATACATTTTCATAATTAGCGCACGCTTAAAGGCGCCAACAGGGGGAGGAGAAAAAGAGAGAGAGAGTGTGTATGTGTGATTAAAGCAGTGCGGCAATAAGAAAAGCATGCATGTTAAGGATACTCACGTCGAATGCATTTGGGTTCTTTAAATCTATTTCTATATTTGCACTCGTCGTTGCTTTGATGGCTGCTGCCTGCTGCAAACTGAATAAAACAGCACTTCCTCCCCTTTCTACCGCTACCTTTGAGTGTGTGAGTGTGTGTGCTTGCGAGTGTGTGAGTGTGTGTGCTTGTCACGGTCACCCCGCTGTTGTTCCTGCAGCTTTTGTTGTTGTTGTTTTTTGTGTTGGGCTGCAGCGCATTCCAGGCGGCAAAAGCGCACAAAGAGAGCAGAGCTCTTGTCTGCCGTCTCTGTCCCCCCGCTCTAGAGCGTGTTGACGTTAGGCTTTGGCTTTGTTCAAACAAACTACCCTGACGCCGACGGCGACGCTGTCGTTGATCCTTGCAGTTGTTTTTGTTAATGCTGCTGCTGCTGCTGTTATTGTTGTTGCTTTTGTTGTACACACAAACACAATCACACACAGACAAACGTTCAACTAACGTGCATAAAATTATTCACTTAAAATTTTAAATATTATGTACACATTTTTGGCAATTTCAGCTTACGTTTTTTTGTTGTTGTTATTTCTTTCCTTTTTCAAATTTTGCACTGCTTGTTGACCAAACAACAGTTATGTGCTGCTGCCGCTGTTTAACAGTTATTTTTTTGTCGTACTTTTTGCTTTCAACTTTAGCCAGGCAGCCGCTTCAATTTCAATTTCTGCTCCTGTCAAAGATGGTTTTGCATATTCTTTCGTGTGTAGACGAAAAAAAAACAACCGAATTGGAAGCGCTGCATTTACCGCTAACAAACGCCCTGCACACACATACACAAACACAGAGACAAGCAGGCAGACAGACACGAGTGCTGTGCAAATCAATTCAATTCATTCTTTTTTTAAATTAACACAGTTTAACACCGGCCCGCAAGTTTCAACATATCGCAACAATATGTTATCAACTAGAATTTAATTATTTAACAAATTTTGCCACTTGAAATCGCGCGCACCGTTCGTCGCACGTCTGACTTGCTCGGCGTTGTTTTTGCTTCTGTTTGCCGATAGACTTCCAGTGTTGGACAATGAAAAATTGTATCGATAATATATCGATAGCTCGTTCGGTGTTTCGTTGGTTGGCTGCTCAAATTTGCGTTCACAGCCAACTTCACGTACCTATTGTGAGTTTAAATTGCTCCTCAATTGCCAACCGCATTTTAGAGTGTAGTTTTGAAAGTTTGAAAATATTTGCCCACAAATTAGTTATGATCAGAACGAAATGAATTGAAAATGTGCTTGGTAAACTTAATTCAAATCTATGATCAAAACTTTAAATCGGTTTCAGTGAAACACACATTTCAATTCTATAACAATTAATATATTTATTTGTTCATCGTTTGTTTCGTGTGCAGGGGTTTCCCACAAGCTTACAACTAACAATTTAAGGTATCTGTCAGCATTATCACAGAAGACCACATCTTACAAAATATCCAATATAGGTGCATATATATATACTCAAATATAAAAACAAATTAAGCGTTTTGTACACAAACACAATACCAAGGCAACAATAAAGAATAAATATAGGTAAATATAAAGCGAAAGCGATATAATTTAAGTTCGTTTTAGGGCTTTTTTTAACTGTCCACACACTCAACGCTTAGTTGAATGTCCTTTTGAGGCATTAACAATAGTTTGCCATTGTCATACTGCATGGGAATCTGAGTCTCCGCACAAGGCGCATACCTATGTTGCTGTAGGAGCGACACCAGGCCAACCAGAAGCTGCTGTTCCGCAAACTGTTTGGCAATGCAGCCGCGTAGTCCTTCTCCAAATGGCAAAAAGGACATTGCCGGACGCGCACGCACAGCGTCCGGCTCAAAACGATCAGGATCAAAGTGCAGCGGATCGTTATAGATGGCCGGATCACGATGTATGGCTGCTGTGGGTATGATTACATTGTTGCCACGCGCAATTAAAAATACCGACTTGGTTAGCTCAAAGTCCTTGGTAGCGCGGCGCAGCAAAAAAGGATAAGGTGTGTGCAGACGCAGCGTTTCTGTGGGCATAAAAAAGCAGTTAAGTAGCCAGCATTTTTGCTTTACCCACAATTATTACATACCATACAACACTTGCTTCGTATATGTAAGCTTTTTCAAGCACTCAGACGTTAAGTGTCCATCGTTCTGTTGCAGCGTCTCCTTGATCTCTGCTCTAACGCGTTCTTGCAGCTGCGGCTGCAGTGCCAACTCATACAGGCAAAAGCCCAGTGTGGCATTCAATGGCTCCAAGCCGGCAAGAATAAACCCAAACGCCTGAGCTGCAATTTGTGCATCACTTAGCGCCTGATCCGTGCCGGAGTATAATTGTAGAAAGTTCTGCAATGGCTGACGATCTCTGCGTCGCTGCTCCTGCAATTTTATTTGCGCCAGTTCAGAAAAATAATCCGTGGCCAGCTGAGCGTAGCTTTTATGCTGCAGCAGACGAGCCAGCACCGGAAACTCCAAGGCCAAATAGGCGCGCCACAAACTAAAGTTGCTCCAATAGCTGTGCGTCATCTCGCGAAACCGGGCCTGATCACCGCTTAGGCCGTAGGCTAGCGTAGCAATTACCTCAATGTTGTAGCTATCCACCAGTTGGCTAACATTTAGTTGCTGCAACTTTTGCTCGCCAATCCTGCGCTGAAATATGCTGGACACCTGCAACAGTCTAGGCAGCAGCTTTTGCATATTGCTGGCCACAAAAACGCTGCTGGCCTGCGCATGCAAACGGCGCCATTTGTGCCCGTCCAGCTGGAGCAAATTGCCAGACAGCGGCTCGTTGTCCACATTGTGGTAGAGTCCCCGACTGGTAAAGTAGCCGGCATCGCTGATGAGTATGCTTTGCACCAGCTGCAGATCCAACACCAAAATGAATGGTTTGATTAGCGCATAGCAGCCAATGAATGGTGCACGTCCCTTATAGCTGTCATAGATGCACTGCAGCGCCTGCTGCACGTGCCGCTTGCCATTCACAACACCCTTTATGTTGCCCCACAAAAATTTGGGCTTCTCGTGCAGTATGCCACGACGTTTCCAATAGCCCAGACTGACCTTTACCACCGCATAAAATAAAGTCAGTGCGCTTATTGCTGTTAACAGGGAACGCTGCAGCAAATCCATTCTGGTTATTATTTGTTAATCGCTTATCGTTGCTTACTTCTTGCTTGTCTTTTATGGTTTGGCAGTGTTGCTGAGCCGTTAGTTATATTTTGTTAATTGGTGAAAACTGTTCAGTGCCGCTGTCTTATCAGCGCCATCGTCATAGAATAACAGCTAAAATATGTGCTTATCAATCGACTCGTTGGCCATAGCACGCTAGAAGAGAAGAGAGACGAAACTATCAACAATATTTTGGGTTGACACTTTAGCGATTAAACCGCTAAAACTGTATGTTATATGTAATGTTTCTTAATTTTGCGATATTTAAATGTTTTATATAAGTCTTTAGTCTCTAAGAATCCAACAAGCAACTTGCTCTTAAAATGTGCTCAAAATACTTTAATCTTGCTGTCTAGATGCGAAGAAATTGTAAATTGTTTAATAACCTTGTTAATACGTTAAATTCAAGGCACACTTGAAAAGCGTACATGTTTTACAGGTATCAAACAGACAATTCTTGCTAGACTAGAAATTGTCTCGGGAATGCATATCACCGAAGGAAATCTAGTGTGAGAATACTTAAAAAACTAATTTATTACTTTAGTTTTCTTAAAATACCTGCATTAAATCAGGCCGTTCCCATTTCCGATAACTTTTTATCCAAAATCGTATTCTATTTTGTATTTCATTTTACAACCAAAATAGCAATCGTTTTTTCCTTTTTGTAATAGGTTCAAATTCTTCTCAATACACGAATTTTTCATAAATTTTGAAATTTAGAACAACAAGTTAGTCCGATTACGAGTTCTAAGATGGGAATCTGAATTTAGAATATTAATTAAGTAATTTAAGCAGATTTTTAAGACATTTTCTGAGGGCAAGACTTATTTTGTGAAAAAGACAGAGCTTAACGCGTTTTATTACACTCAAATTTAAAAGAAACAAGTGCCTATTTCTGTAGTATAAAGCAAAGATTATACGCGCTTTCTTGAAACTCGTTAATGTTTATCCAGCGAACATAGCCCTGATCAATAAGTTGCTGCTTGGAACTAGGCACGCCCGTAAAGTGTGGATCCTGAGAAGCAAACAAAAGTGCAAAAATTAGCATTTAATTAAAGTCAATAAAGCTCAATTGAAACTTACCACAACCAGCAAAGAGACGCCAACAGACGAAGCAGTCGGTAAGTGTATGCCACAAATGGCCTTTGAGGCCATATCGCTTAACCCGCCCATGGCTATAAAACCGCCATATTCAACAAAATAGTTACGAATTTGATTTATGACCTGCTCAGAGTTTAATTGTGGCAAATGTAAGATCTTGCAGGGCAACTCGAACATTGCATCAATCACATAAAACTCCTCCAATGTGCCAATCCAGTCGCGTGAGCCAACAAATTGTGGCAACTTATCATCAATGCTGACCAAAATGCGCTGAATTTCCTGAATTGAGGGCACATTTTGCGTTGGTTCTGCAACGCTGCTCCCGCGCTTATTTATAATCCATGATATGGCTGATTGCAAGGTGCGATACCCGCAGCCCCAACCCGCATCCGCGGTGCCATCGCAACCGTAGTGAAAATACTGGAAGCAGCCGCGCGTATAAAATGTATCACCTGTACTTTCGATGGGTGGTTTTAATGCAAGTTGCACATCTTCATATAATGTGTATTTGTAAGTCTTGGCTATAATTTGAACGCGCTTTTTGGGTTTGTTTTGATCAACAGTCGAGTCGGGTTGACAGGTTGTTGTCATTGTTGTTTACACGTTCTAAATTTAGATTTACAGCACTTGTGGTTCTGCCTTCAATACTTTCGTGCATACATATATAAGTATTTATTTATAATTACGTATTTACCTTTTGCTACGTTGCACTAATTAAATGTAGAAATTTAGAAATCATCTGTTTGCGTATGTTTATTGCTTCGATAGCGATTATGGGCTTGTTTTGATAGGTACAAAATGCACTTCATGAAAATATCGATATCATTGGCACTTTGCTTGGCGGCTATTTCAAAAAATTTCTAAAAACTTAAAACAAAAGAAGAAAACCGGACATGTTGGCTCTTGATACGTTATCATAATTAATTTTAAAAATACTTTCATTGCATTAACAATTGTGTGCATGTTCCGCTAGTTTTAAAATGCACTTTGCTAAAATATCGATAGCATTGGCTTTACGTTTTGGCGGCTATTTTAAAAATGTAAAAAACCATCCACTCAAATTGCATGCCTTACAGTTTTTAAACTAGGAAACATCTGCTTCTGTATTAGCTCATATATTTAGATATATGTACTTTGATCATGTTTAATAAGCTGCAGCTTTGCTGCAAATGTGCTTCACAAACACATCGATAACATTGGCATTACGTTTTGGCGCCCATTTCAAAATGTGCGGCTATTTTACAAGTATCAAAAATACAAAAACAGTAATATATTAAAACTAAGTGCATTTATATACGAGCTAAAATGATTTTTTGTGTATGTTTTAAAAGCTGTAAATGCAGTCAACTAACATATCGATAATACGGCAGTACGTTTTGGCGCTCATTTCAAACAGTGCAAGACAAATACAAGTTTAGCTATTGATAGGTTGCAATGATTAAATTTTGGAATCATTTGCTTGCATTAACAAATAACTGCATGATGATTCGATAAAGGCAACGTGCACTTTGCTAAAATATCGATAATATTGGCATCGTTTTTCCGGCATTTTGAAAATTTGAAAGAACCTACAATACACAATTTTTTTTTTGTTTTTATACAAATAGTATATTCCAAATCTAAACCGTACTAAAAAAAAAACTTAATCACTATGCTTTTATTTAGATGTAAAAATATGGGTCTAACTAAAGAAACTTTTAACTTTATCGCTATAAATATATATATATATATATATATATACTTTCGAATATAAACCAACTGCAACTGAACGCTATGCGTTCGCTTAGAAAAGGTCCATATCTCCGCAATTGACATCCAAAATGTCATCATCATAGATGAGCAACTCCTTAAGGCTCGCCGACGCTGCAGCTTTTGAAGTTGAGGGTATATCAGCATTATCAACAAGATTAATGTTTATTTCGTGTGTCTTATACTCTGGGCTGCTTTGTTCATGACCAACAGGTGAAGGTGGCGGATTGGATACTGTGAATATGAAATGTTATAAAAGATAAAATGGGGAACAATGCAAAAAACTTACGACTGCCAGGTTGAATCTGGTCAATAGACTCAGCGCCTTGCATATAGTGCTCCTTGCGTAAATGTAATGATGGCAATTCGGTGCTCTTCTCGCTCAGACATTTTTTTAGCTCCTCAACCTTACGTTCACGCATTAGACTTTCTATCTGCTTGCGAGATTTGATCTCATTTTGGCGAGCTTCAGTAAATATTAATTTTACTTGTGCTTGTGTAATATTGTCGTGGTGTTTTAGTAGAAATAGAAATACACCACCTGGTGTACGACGACGTCTGCCAGTCTGCGTTTTTTCAAATATAGTAAAATATAGAATTACCGGACGATGGAACGTATAGAAAACTATGTACTCACTTTGATCATCATGCCGCCATCAGCTTCGATGCGTTGAGTTTCTTTATATAATTGCAAAGACACTTCTATACCAAGTACTTTAACAACGCGCACTACGCAACAACATCAAATATTATGAGTTTTAAAACATATATATAAATATTTTGAAAAACTCACATAAAAGTTCGTCTTTCTCCTCGTAAAGTTTATTGGCCATTTCCCTGGCCACATCACATGGATCACGCCCAGACGTATCATCCAAGTCCAGTATATGTTTTGGCTCAGTCGAGTTGTCCGAGGAACCGCTGGTAGAAGAATTATTACGTCGCGAGCGTACACGTTGTCCAAGGCGGCTTTTTACCGGAATCCTATTCTGCTGTTGACAATCCATAGCAGCACGTGGGGACTGGCGTCCCCTTTTATGTGCTGGATGTGCAGTTTCCTCATCCGACTCATCCGAATTCGATAGGCGACGCTTCAAAGTGTTCCCCTTAAGGCGATATTTAATTGAGAAATCATAATTTTCAACATTGCGATCGGTGCTGCTGCGAGTTACATCGCAGCCGCGCATATTCTCGCTAAGTGCATCCTCCTGGAGTGCGGCCGTCCAAACGTTATATTTCTTGAAGCGTGCTCGATACGATTCGGCGTCTGTCGGAGGCGACACACGCACCATAACCGTGCGTTTAATGCGCTTTTTATGCATTTTGTGACTGGCATCGGTGCGTAACTTTTTGATGCAACCCTCCTCGGAGGATTCCCCCGATGAGGACTCGGTATTGGACGGAGACTCATCTAAGGCCCTTTGTATTTGGTGGCAGGTTGCAAGCGGACTGCTGCTTGCAACGCTTTCGACGCCCATTGTTGCAGCAGGTGTGGTTGTAGGCGCCGGTCGTTGCAATGGCGTGTAGATTTCATCTTCGCCACTTGCTGACAACTATTAAGCATGAAAGATTATTAATAAGTTATTAATTATTATTAGTCACGTATTAATTGCACCTCTCCGTCTTCCAAATCAATGTCGTCGTTGGACTGCAAGTCCATCATCTTGCGGAAAAGAATTAATTCTTCAGTGGCAACAGTGTTGGAAAACGTTAGGCAGCCGAAATGAACTGTTTCCACTGGTTTTGGACTAGAAATGTGTGCTGTCGATAGATTATTAATTACGCTGTGTTGAATGAACAAAGGGATTCCTGAAACTGTTTTTGAAACCCCACATGAAATCGAAAAAACACTCCAAATAAAATGGATTCTGGCTCTGAAAATTCGGAATAATTTGACTGATGTCTCATTGCCATTTTAAGCTATCGCTTTTAACGATAACAGTACACGCACTCGCATGAGTATCGGATTAATTTTAATTGGCATTTATTATATTTTTCGACCTAAAAATACCAGTTTTGACATCCTACAATTTTTCATCATTTTTTAAACCCGAACCCAGTATTTTGAAAAGCTCTTTATGTGGGGTAGCGATTCGAAATGACATGTGTGTATGCTAAATGACTCGATGCTGCTTTTCGTTTCGATGACAAGTGTGTCCAGAGTTTTACAGTAGCTTATCAAACGCGGACTGCTCACTCTGTTGCTTTATTTTGATTTTATATGGAACAGCCTATTTTGAATGCTTATCAGAAACTGTAATCAAATCGTAATCAGCTATAAATGTATTATAGTAGCGGTTAAATATGTTCTAACCAGATATTGTTTGGTTTGTTTTTTAATGCCATATAAACATGCAGTGGAAACGCTGCAAATGGAAGTGAAAC
This sequence comes from Hirtodrosophila cameraria, assembly GCA_949708635.1. NCBI lineage: Eukaryota > Metazoa > Arthropoda > Insecta > Diptera > Drosophilidae > Hirtodrosophila > Hirtodrosophila cameraria. The sequence continues at coordinate 9,196,872 of OX453089.1, read as the reverse complement.
GCGTTGGCAGCCCTGCGTATTATGCAGTAAGAAGAAGAAGACACGTGCATTCCTTTATTAAGTTTTGAACGTGGTTTCAAGACTTAAATTTCACGTCTCACAATGGTGCGACCCAACAATCAACTGCCGGAGAATCTTCCGCAGTTGCAAAATCTTATCAAACGTGATCCGGAGTCCTACAGCGATGAGTTTCACACTCAATACGAGCATTTCCTCAGCTTACTCGAAATCTTCGCCCTCAATCCGAGCGAGGAAAACAAATCGTTGGATGAAATTGTTATGTTCATTGCACAGGTAGCCCAATGCTATCCGCATGTTTGTCAGCAGTTTCCCAAGCATCTGACCGATCTGCTAAGGAACAGTGCCACCGTTTTGGATCCAGCCATGCGTAATTGTTTTGTCAAGGCATTGATACTGCTGCGCAATAAGAATCTTGTGCCAGCATTGGATATTTTGGAATTGTTTTTCCAGCTGCTGCGTTGCCAGGACAAGAATCTACGCACATTTCTACAGACACACATTGTCACCGACATTAAGAACATGAATGCCAAGCACAAGGACATGAAGCTCAATTCGGTAAGTTAGCAATAAACCAAACTTTAGCAAAAAACTAATATTACAATTTTTTCCACACAGAGTCTTCAAAACTTTATGTATGGCATGCTGAAGGATGCCAATCCAAAGGCTGCTAAAATGTCAGCTGACATCATGATTGATCTGTACAAGAAGAACATTTGGAACGATTCCAAAACTGTGAACGTTATTGCCGGTATGGGCTGCTTTTCAAACATAACCAAGGTTTGTTCACAAGATTATAGCTTATTTAACTCATTTTTATAAATTGTTTCCTTCATTTTCAGGTACTCGTCACATCACTTAAATTCTTTCTCGGTCATGATGACGAGGATGAGGCTGCTTCCGACTCGGACAGTGAGAATGAGATCGATCTGAAAGGTGCGCTAATGGCGAATCGTGTGAATAAGAAGACCAGAAAAGGCCAAAAGCAGCTACAGAATATCAAGAAACAGGCTGTCAAGGCACAAAAGAAAAAGAAAAACGCACCGGCATTCAACTTTTCGGGCATACATCTGGTCCACAATCCACAGGGCATGGCCGAGGGTCTCTTCAAGCAGCTGCAGGGTTCGAACGAAAGATTTGAAGTGAAACTAATGCACTTGGATGTTATATCCCGTCTGATTGGCATACACGATCTGTTTCTGTTTGGCTTCTATCCGTATATAACACGTTTCCTGCAGCCACATCAGCGTCAGGTGACGCGTGTGCTTCAGTTTGCTGCACAGGCATCCCACGAGCTGGTGCCAGGCGACATTATTGAACCCATATTGAAGACAATTGCAAACAATTTCATCACCGAGCGCAATTCGAGTGATGTTATGGCAATTGGCTTGAATGCGACACGCGAGATTTGCATGCGTTGTCCTTTGGCCATGGGTGAGGACTTGCTGCAGGATCTGGCTATGTACAAAACGTATAAGGAGAAGTCAGTGATGATGGCTGCACGCTCATTGATCACGCTATATCGCGAACAGTTGCCAGCGATGCTGCACAAAAAGGATCGTGGACGTCAGACAGAGGCGCAGGCGGAGCGTAAGGTGCGCGCCTATGGTGAACGCGATGTACAGGATACAGTCCTGGGTGCCGAGGCGCTGCTTAAGAGCTCCAAGACCATTGATATACCCAGCGATGATGACGACGACCAAAACTCCAATGATGGTGAATGGGTGAATGTTGATCATAGTGACGGCGAGGCTGGTGCTAAAGATGATGATTCAAGTGAGGATGACGATGAGGACGCTGATGAGGACGAGGATGAGGATGAGGACATTGACGAATCTGATGACGGCGTGGAAAGTGAGAACGAGGATGAGGCCGAAGGTGAACTGAGTCCAGAGGCTAAAAAGGAGAAAGCCAATATTAAAATGCTAAATCAAAAGGAAGCCGCACAAGAATTGGCGCTCACCCGCATCTTTACGGACGAGGACTTTAAGCGCATTAATGCTGCTAATCTGAAGAAGACCGTCACGAATGCACGCAAGCGTCCCTTGGAGCAGGATCGTACTGATTTCGTTAAGCTGAACAGCATTGAGATGATATACAAGAAACGCAAACACGACAAGGAGTCACGTTTGGAAACAGTGAAAGCTGGTCGTAAGGATCGCGAAAGCTTTGGCTGGAAGGATAATCGCGTTAACGAAAACAGTTCGAAGACCAACAAGGAAAAGAGCAAGACGAAAAACTTTGGCATGATGCGGCACAAGGCCCGTTCCAAGGTCAAGAAGAGTTTCCGCGACAAGCAGATGGCAATGCGCAAACATTTGTTGCATCAAAAGAAAATGAAATAATGACGTCATTAGAGATGTTCAAATTGTAATCAAATTTATTTCATTTTTGTATTTGTTAGGACAAGTTGAAGTATGCTAATTTAAGAATTATGTATTCATATTTGTAAATACTATATATATGTATGCATCAACTCTATCTGCGGCGTTTCTCTGACTTCTTGACGCGCTTCGGTCCTTTCACGAAACACCAGTCCACTTGAATCGTTTGTCCCATTATATCGGCACCATGGAGCGCCTCCTTGGCAGCCAATGCTTGCTTATGCGTCTCATATTCGACGAGTGCATAGCCCTTGGAGAAGCCAGTGCGTCGATCTAGATTCAAATGTATGTTTTTAATCTCGCCGTAGTCACAAAACTTCTCCTGTATCTCATCCTCTTGCGCCTCCTCGTGTATGGACGTCACAAACAATATCCAGCCCTCCACGGAACGCTGTGGTCCCGGCTCCAGCTCATCGTCATCCTCGTTGCGCACCCTTTCATAGCTGTGTATAGCCTCGCGTGTGTTGCTGTCGCTGCCAAAACCGCGTCCTTTGCGATGCTTTGCCTTTTCCTTCAAGCGCACAATGCCCTCTGTGCGTGGGTGGCATTGAAATATATGAAAAACAGCAAGATTAGCCGGCTTGGCAGAATTGGAAACTAGGTCTTCAATAGCACTACTTACGGTCGCCATCCTCGTCAACTTCAAACTCTTCGGCGTTATCAATATCCAATACATCAGCCATTGTTTGATTGTTTTTCTTTCACTTTTTTCAATAAAAATGTCTAGAAATGGGATTTTTGTTAAATATTTTGTATAGTTTTCTCCGCGTGTTGTTCTTGTTTTCTTTTTTCGCGTTCTATTGCAAACGTTCAAGCAGTGAACTAAATTCAGTAGTTCACATCTGTGAATCACTTAAACTCAACCCAACAGTTCACTGAATTGAGTCAGTTGTATTAAATTTAAATAATTTTAATTGGTATCTAATTGTTGTTATAAATTATATTTTAATAGGTTTCTTTTTTTTCACTAATTTTTGTGCGCTTAAACAGGTATTGCGCAATGGAATTTGCTAATTGAATTGAATCAAATATACGGGTATATATTTTGAGGCCCTGTCTGAACTCAGTATTTTTTAATACCAAACCATCAGCAGGGTTGATTTAATGAACAGTGGTTAATAGATGGCGCCAAAACACGTTATTATTTGGATTTGTGGTTCGCAAGCAGCGCACACGATTGTCTTAAGAATTAATAAAATTGTTTAAAAAGGCTATGTTATAGGCTCAGAGACCACAGCTGCAAGTGATTAAATCTTTTTTTTGTAAAATAAAACATTTAAAATTAAAAATATAACTAGAATTGTATAAATACACGCATAAATTGTATACCGCTCTGATAATGAAAACTTTGATGTAGAACGAGCGCAGCCGCGACTTAAAGAGCTCTGTGTGCAAGTGTGTTTGGGAATTTCCGAAGTCAAAAAGTGTCTTACTCATCAATCAATTGCTCACTTCCATTCTATAATAGATTTTATGAAGCACCAACGAAATTGGCTTATCAGCACGTATGCAACTTATCGCTACTAATTCAAACTCCCAAAATGCTGACATCATGAATACGCAGCGGTATTAACTATGTATCTGCAAATCGATGGTTGTAAAAATACATTGCCATAAAATGCCGGTTAAAAATCAATCAGTTTGCTTTCCGCATTAAGTCTAAATATTGCTGTTATACCTTTATATATGTACTCAGTATATTTTCTTGTGTTAATGGCTGTACTACCAGACTAATATCAAAACATTTTGTAAGTACTAATGTACGGAAATGCATGCCGTTTATAGTGTTCTATTAACTTAAAATCAGTTGGCTATAACGCGATAAAAAAAAATTATTAAGTAAACTTATGAAAAAGCTTAGGAAGCTTAAGCTCAAACACGGGCGAAATTCGGTTGTATAAATAGATTTACTACTATAATAGTAAATTCAAAACATATTCAACCGGCTCTTTTGTGTGCAAGGCCGGTCGAGTGGCAAAAAACCAACAGATATATCATGCTTACTATTTTGCGTATGGGTGAATACGTCAACAGTATACGGTTATCTATTTATGAATAATATGAATAACTGCAAAATTATTGATAAGGTCCAGTAATCGGACAGCCAACGTTACAAATATACAAGTGCAAATACTCTTTTGCAATAGGGTCAATCGATGATTGGGAAACGTAAGGCAAAAGTCAATTTATGCATTACAAAAACAGCTATAATCAAATGGTAGAGTGTTTATTTTAAAATTTTTAATTGCACTAAATTATTTTTAAAATTCATACAAAGAATTGTCAAATTTGGTAGTGTGCAGAAAGTCTGGTCAAAACGGCAATGCTATACATTGGTAGATATGTAGTTTTTGGGGTGTATGACAAAGGTATTTAAAAACAAATGTAAATCTATAGGTTTATTAATCAAACATATAATATAAAAATATCTGATGCAATTGATTTTTGTCATTACGTATGTATGTTAATAGACTTATTAAGTACCTTTTAAAATCCTGTTATCGACTACAGTCTGAAAAACTATAGTACTACTATCAATAACAATAGAATAATAATACGAATTTTATAAATTCGTAATCCTGTTTGCTCTGTCTGTCGTTTTGTTGTGTTGGGCACGCTTTTGTTTGATAAGAATACTTGTACATACATATGTAATCGATTGTGATATCATAAAGAGCGAGCGTCTTTTCAATTTGACTCTCTGCTCAATTTTCTTTTGATTTGAATAATAATGATGAAATCTATAATCAAATTAATTAAATTCTGCAAATTTGTAAAAAGCTCTAATGGGTTTTTTCAATTATTAAACTGAGCCGAAAGGCACGCACTATATATGATATGGTCATTAAGGAATCATTAATCAAATATTATGATTTCATAATAATACCAAACAAATGTAGTTGTTTTCATTAAACATTACTTGAATTTATTTTGATAATGTCTTATAGAAAACACTCTTCGTTGGCTTAACATGTGTTCTTTCTCTTACCAATAGTTCTACTCCATGCTACGCCTACTCTTACCTTATTAATAGCACAATAAACTGATAAACATTATCAGCATGAGCCGATATCAACTAATATAATTTGTTGCCTAGCCATTCAAATATATAAACCTATGTGCTTTTCCGAATTTCATAAGTCTTTCTCTGACTGTGGTCATATTCACCTCGTGCGCTCCAAAAATAAAAAGAAACTCGGGAAAAACCAGCAATAATTGTTAAGTTCTAAAATGACCGCCTCCAACGGTAACATCGTCAAGGACGATGACAATCGACAATCAAATTATAAAACTAACATTGTCTTGGGTGAATCCTTTGCGGCCAATGACAAAGAACGCAAAAACTTGTGAGTAATACAATCAAATACCAAAGTTTAGTTCTCAAAATATGTTAAAAAGAATAAACATGTGTAAAAATAGGAGACTAAACATAAAAATAATGAAACATTGTGTTATCTTTAAAGACATTGTAAAGAAATGTGTATTTTTTACTGTGCTTCTATATAAAAGAAATATATAATTGTAATGTTATCCAAAATTAGAAAGGACATACAAATAACTTGTAAACTTGACTTAAAATAAAATTCAAAATATGAATTTCAAGCTCCGCGTAGAAAACTGTGTATATATTTGTATTTTAAAAAGGATACAAAATATATTAGGATAGCATTTTTCTAAAAGAAAATTTGTATCTATAAGAAGACTGTGCTTAAAAAAGAATTGATAATATATTCGAAAACTGTATATACTAAAAAAACTAGAGTTTACTTCCATTTCTTAAAGACTTTCTTAAAAACTGAAGATTTTCAAATCGTTTTTTGTGTTTATGAAATCTATTCCTACAATTTTCTATAAAAAAAAGGTATTAGACAAGATCATTGTACATTATGTGTACCTAATAGTTAAAAAAGGTACTAAATAGATCAGTTGACCATAATAATCGCTGGAAATACATACATATATCCAGTATTGAGCAGTTCTGTCAAAAATTAGTGTAACCATGACTATAAAATTTTTGGTGCCACATGATGCGGTCTTGTGCATGCTACAATGCGAAATCTAAGTGTCATAAATTTTATACTACCAATCAAAATAATGGCAACAAAGAACATACATATACACATATTTTTAGCGTTTATAATGTAGAAGTATTTCAGTGATCTTGTGATACGTCCATTAAACAACTTGTGCATATGACGACTTGGTTATTGATTATCTAAAAAGTGTTAGGAAGTCGCCTGATAATATAAATAAAAAATACTAACGAGCATAACGTGCTTTCAAAGGTGATAGTCTCGATTCAAAAGCCTTGATTGTCACAGGGGTCAGCGATAAGAATTGTGCGATTACTTCTCAAAGCAATTTATGACTTTAATAGTTTTAGAAAGGCACTTATCAAATGCGTGTTTTTCGCTTCTGATTTCAGCGAACCAAATAAAAAGAAAAAGAAGTCCAAACATGACGAAGCAACTGAAGAAGAAGTCGATGAGAACGGTAGACCAAAGCCAGAAGATATACCCCCAGTTGGTTTCTTCAGGATGTTCCGATATGCAACAAGAACTGATCAAGTTCTTTATTTCATCGGTTTCATCAGTGCGATAGCAACGGGTCTGACAACACCAGCCAACAGTTTAATCTTTGGCAATCTGGCTAATGTAAGTATAAGAACAGATATTTAAAGCTAGAAATATGATACTGTATTGTCGAAAGAGCTTAATTTTGAGATACACTCTTCTTACAACATATCTATGATATATCTACAGATATACTTTTTAAGAAGTCACGTTTTACACCCTGATTTTCACCGCTGAATATATAATTTGAAACAATGGTTTTGTTAATTATCCGATTTTATGTTCAGAATGTCAAGATGAACTGCTTAAATATCAATGAAATATAATATAATGTATCTATAATAAAAATTTCATAACTATTGTTTAACAAATGCAAAGTTATTTAAGATCTCGTTTTCTTAACTAAAACTATAATCTCCTTACTTATATATGTTGCATATGTGATAAAAGTATTGAATACTGAACACTAAGTTCTAAGTTCTTAAGTTTATAAAATTGTATTATTTTTTTTCAGGACATGATCTTTTACAGCGGCATGGAGGAACAGTCCACGAGAACATATACAAGAGCCGATTTTGATTCCGAGGCTTTGCTGGATGCTATACAAACATTTTCGCTACAAAATACCTATATTGGCATTGTCATGCTGGTGTGCAGTTATATATCTGTAACATGCTTCAACTATGCCGCCCACTCGCAAATATTGTCCATACGTTCCAAGTTTTTCCGTTCTGTGCTGCATCAGGATATGAGCTGGTATGATGTCAATCAGAGCGGTGAAGTTGCCAGCCGTATGAATGAGTAAGTTTATTTAATTTTTAAATATACAACTAAGATCTTACCATATCGACACCCTACAGAGATCTATCAAAGATGGAGGATGGCTTGGGTGAAAAAGTTGTCATCTTTGTGCATTTTATAGTGGCATTCATTGGATCCATTGTGCTTGCGTTTGTCAAGGGCTGGCAGCTATCCTTAGTCTGTCTGACTAGCTTACCGGTGACTTTTATTGCCATGGGCTTTGTGGCAGTGGCAACATCCAGATTGGCCAAACAGGAGGTCAATATGTATGCTGGTGCAGCCGTCGTTGCCGAAGAGGCCTTGTCTGGTGTAAGGACTGTCAAGGCTTTCGAGGGCGAGTTTAAAGAGGTTGCTGCCTATAAAATCAAAGTTGTTGCCGCCAAGCTGCTAAATATTAAGCGTAATATGTTCTCTGGCATTGGTTTTGGACTTTTATGGTTCTTCATCTATGCTTCGTATGCGCTGGCTTTCTGGTATGGCGTTGGCTTGGTTATCAAGGGTCGCCATGAGCCCTATTATGCCAACTACGATCCTGGCACTATGATAACAGTATTCTTCTCAATTATGATGGGATCCATGAACATTGGCATGGCCTCGCCATATATTGAGGCATTTGGCATTGCAAAGGGTGCTTGCGCCAAAGTATTCCACATCATTGAGCAAATACCAATCATCAATCCAATCGATTCACGTGGTAAGAACCTAAATGAGCCGCTCACAACCATCGAATTCCGCAATGTGGAGTTCCAGTATCCGACGCGCAAGGAGGTGCCCATTCTCAATAAGCTGAACTTGAAGATTCAGCGTGGACAGACGGTGGCACTGGTGGGTCCCTCGGGCTGTGGCAAGTCTACTTGCATACAGCTGCTGCAGCGTTTTTATGATCCGCAGGGCGGTGAACTTTTCTTCAATGGCACAAACATTAAGGACATTAACATCAATTGGCTACGCGAGCGCATTGGCGTCGTTGGACAGGAACCCGTGTTGTTTGGCCAGTCCATTTACGAGAATATACGTTATGGCCGTGAGAAAGCCACCAGACAAGATATTGAGGCAGCAGCTGCAGCAGCCAATGCGGCCGTGTTCATCAAGAAGCTACCCAAGGGCTATGACACTTTGGTGGGTGAGCGTGGAGCTCAGCTATCTGGCGGTCAGAAACAACGTATTGCCATTGCTCGCGCTCTTATACGTGATCCGGAAATTCTGCTGCTCGATGAAGCAACATCAGCACTCGATACAGCCAGTGAGGCAAAGGTGCAGGCTGCACTCGAAAAGGTCAGCCAAGGTCGCACCACCATCATTGTTGCACATCGTCTGTCCACTGTGCGTCGTGCCGACAGAATTGTGGTCATTAACAATGGCGAAGTTGTCGAGGCTGGCACGCATCAGGAGCTGATGATGTTGAAGAATCACTATTTCAATTTGGTAACCACACAGATGGGTGATGATGATGGCTCTGTGCTTAGTCCCACTGGCGATATATACAAGGGCTTCGACATTAAGGATGAGGACGAACAGGAAATCAAGATATTGGAAGAGGAACTAGATACCGAAGTTAAGAAAAAGGGTAAAAAGGAGAAGAAAGTCAAGGATAAGGATGCCAAATCACCCATGTTGGGCGTCATGAAAATGAACAAACCCGAATGGTTGCAAATCACCGTCGGCTGCATAAGTTCCGTTATTATGGGCTGTGCCATGCCCGTTTTTGCCGTACTCTTTGGCAGCATTCTACAGGTCATGGCATCCGATGATGATGATTATGTGCGGGAAAACACCAATCAGTACAGTCTGTATTTTGTGATCGCTGGCGTCGTTGTCGGCATATCCACTTTTCTGCAAATCTACTGCTTTGGCATTGCGGGTGAACGTCTGACTGAGCGTTTGAGAGGTCTTATGTTTGCTTCTATGCTTAAGCAGGAGGTGTCCTGGTTCGATGATCGTGCCAATGGCACTGGCAGTCTCTGTGCCCGACTATCTGGTGATGCAGCCGCCGTACAAGGTGTAAGTTGATTAAATATTTTATATTATGCTAGTTTTATAGTCATATCATTGTGTTCCGAAAAATGCATCTATAACAAGTTACAACGTCAAGGTAGCATTAAAGCTTAGACTGAATTTAGACGATGAAGTACCGTCATGAAGCCCGATTCGTTAAGTTCTCTTTCGAACCAGGCAGAACTTAACGAAAAAACGTCATAACATTAAATCATCGTCATCGGCTGGTTCTACACGGCTATTGATGGTGATTAAACAAATATATAAGCTTTATGTCATGACTGAATTATAATACACTCTTTGGCAACGGCCAGTCAATTGTTTGTCAACACCTTATCTATGAAGGGGTAGGTCGAGTTCAACCTATAATAAACTATCAATTGCAATCTGTTTATTGGTTACAAACTTTTATCGGTGCAGACATGTAGATACAGATACTATGTATAGTAAATAGCACTGCAATTCAATTATTGTCCAAATGTTTTCAGTGTAGATAAAATGTCTTACAATCAAAATCATGTTAAAGGGTCTTATACAACCAGACTTTTGTCAAGTATTGCGTATTAATAACAAAGTGATTTAAGTGCAATCAATAGACATGACATTTAATGAAACAATGCATTAATCTATCATTTTACAACTCATCAACGATAAATATTGTATATTAATATTGATTTCTTAACTTTTACAGGCCACGGGTCAGCGTATTGGCAGCATTATTCAATCATTTGCAACCATTATATTGGGCATTGTGCTGGCCATGATCTACGAGTGGAGCTTGGGTCTGGTGGCATTGGCTTTTGTGCCCTTTATACTGATCTCCTTCTATCTGCAACGTACTGTGATGGCACAGGAGAACATGGGTAATGCCAAAATCATGGAGAATACAACAAAATTGGCTGTTGAGGTCGTATCAAATATTCGTACAGTTGTTTCGCTGGGACGCGAAGAAATGTTCCATCGTAACTATATTGAAATGCTGGCGCCAGCTGTTGAAGTAAGCATTTATTTATATTATTATTTTTATATTATTAATTTAATATTTGAAATCTTTTTATAGAAATCAAAGAAGAACACGCACTTCCGTGGTCTTGTCTATGGTCTGGCTAGATCAATGATGTTCTTTGCCTATGCAGCCTGCATGTCTTATGGTGGTTGGTGTATTGTTAATCGTGGTCTGCCATTTGGAGATGTTTTCAAGTAAGTTTTGAACAACATTCCAATAATAAACAAAATTCTTATTTGTATTTCTTTATTACAGAGTTTCCCAGGCACTCATCATGGGCACGGCCTCCATTGCCAGCGCTTTAGCTTTTGCGCCCAATATGCAAAAGGGTCTTAGTGCGGCTGAATCGATATTGAAGTTCCTGGAGCGTAAGCCCTTAATCACCGACCGTCCTGGCGTCTCCATGGCGCCCTGGCACTCCAAGGGCAATGTTATGTTTGATAAGGTAGAATTCAGCTATCCAACGCGTCAGGAAGTCCAGGTGCTACAAGGTCTTCTTCTGGCTGTACAAAATGGCCAAAAAGTGGCGCTAGTGGGTCCCTCGGGTTGTGGCAAGTCCACTTGCATTCAGCTGCTGCAACGTTTCTACGACGTGGACGCTGGTGCTGTGAACATAGATGACCAGGATATACGCCAGTTGTCTATTACAAATCTGCGCATGCAGCTTGGCATTGTTTCGCAGGAGCCGATTCTATTCGATCGTACAATTCGTGATAATATTGCATATGGTGACAATTCGAGAATTGTTACGGATCAGGAGATTATTATGGCAGCCAAAAAGTCCAACATACATCAATTTATTTCAAATTTGCCACTGGTAATTATGCTTTAAAAAATGCAATCCTTCAGGTATACAAATAATGCCTACAATTAATTTACAGGGCTATGAAACACGTATGGGCGAGAAGGGTGCTCAGCTATCCGGCGGTCAGAAACAACGTATTGCCATTGCTCGTGCTTTAATTAGAAATCCAAAAATACTTTTGCTTGATGAAGCCACGTCAGCATTGGACGCAGAAAGTGAAAAGGTTAGTTAATTTAGTTCAATATATTCAAAATATTGAAAATTTTACTCTATTCTAAACTTATTTATTAACTTTTTCATTACCATTCTTATACAGATCGTTCAAGAGGCTTTAGATGCTGCTTCCGAGGGACGTACTACACTCAGCATAGCACACAGACTGTCCACCATTGTCGACTCGGATATTATATACGTATTCGAAAATGGTGTCGTCTGTGAAAGTGGTAGCCACAAAGAGCTGCTTCAGAATCGCGGCCTTTACTACACATTGTACAAATTGCAATCTGGCGCCATGTAAATTAGTTTCTTTTTTCTTGGCTTTAGTCATAGTTAGGCTTACGAAAACTTCGATCAATGTTAACAAAGCATATAGTATTATAATGTATATAAAAAAAAAAATCGATTAGCATAACTGTAGATTTAAACAAAAAACATCTTTAGTTTTTAAGACACATTGTAAAGTATTTACATACTTAATTAAGTTTTTGAACGCATTGAACTTAACTTATGAAATAATTTATAAAATTGTAAATAAAATTAGCAAAACGAACAAAGTCTTAGTCAATTATTTTATGGCGATCGTCGTTAGATTTCCTTTTTAAGAGTTTTTCTATTTCCTATGGCATCTTAATGATATATTGATCCAATTTTGATATGCTACCAAACATTACAAAGTAAAATAAAACTCATTATAGATGAGATTGGTTGAGTTACCTCTCTGCCAAAGATATTACAGAAATAGTGTGCTAAACTTGAGTTAGTTCTGAAATTTCAATTAAGTATGGCGCATTAAACTGTTGTTATAAAGCCGCCATTTAAACAATCCTTATCTTATTTATCATTTCTGCCATATCAGCAATTTGTTTAATAAGTATTTGGTGAAATGTAACCTTTGGTATGCCTACGATAACATCCTTATCTAGGGAATGTTGTGTAGACTCCATATATTTGAAGAGAACAAGAATATAAATAAAACTCTTTAATTTTCAGTTTGTAAATAATATTTTTGTTCACGTATATTTTAACTTTACATATGTAATATATTGACTTTGAATTGCATTTTACCCAGTCAATTTATTGGTTATCCACTGGAAACCAAGGGATTTTTTTTTTTGCTTAAATTATGACACTCAATCTGCCAACTCGCTCTCTCGTTCCCTGTGGTTGCCCTTAATTTTGGACTAGTTATTGTGCTGCTGTCGCTGTGCTCGTTATTGTATAACTACAACTAGTTTAAAATAAACGTAAAGTAAAAATAAGGAAAATCTTACATAAAGCACAAACACAACTCCACCACAGATTTACAATTTGATTTACGATCCAGATGTTAGATGCATTATAAACAATTAAAACTTAATGCAACTAGCAGGACTGAGTTATGATCGTTGCGTTGTTAGCATTTCGAAGGTCCTTAAACGTCCTTGCAATATTACTACACAATTTGGGTAAATGCTTTTTGCTTATGTGTGATTGGGAAGGGTTATAATATTTATGATTTTGACTAATCAGGAATATGATCGTTATGCGAGTTATGTGTGTTATGTTTAACGTAAAACTTAATCGAAATCCAAATGTGATTATTATGATATAAGGGAACAACAACTACGTCTATGGTTGCCTAATTTAGTTCTTCTCTTCCTTCTTGGCATCGCCAGAAGTTTCGCCTGAACTGCTGCTGCTGCCGCCGCTGCTGCTGCCACCGCTGGCGTTGCTCTCGCGTTCAGCTGACATCTACAAAAAAAAAAAAAAAAAAAAAATTAAATATATAAAAGTATATTTAAAGATAGCTAGTGCTTACCTTCTTGTAGGCCATCTCGAAGAGCTTCAATGAGGATTGCTGCAGCGTTGTGGTGGCTTTTCGGACCTCCTCTGGATCGGCGGTATCTTTGTTGGCCAGCAGGGTGCGCAGATCGGCGATTTCCTTCTTCATCTTCTCACACTATAATGATAAACACAAAAATTAAATTATATTATTTAGTAATTCATTCAAGAACTTACCTCTTCAGCGGGCAACTGGCTCTTGAACTCTTCCATTTTGGTTTCTGTGTCGTGCACAATGCTCTCGCCTTGGTTAACAATTTCGATTAGTTCGCGCTTCAACTTATCGGCAGAGGCGTATTCCTCGGCCTTCTTGATCATGTTCTCGATTTCATCCTTGCTGAGACCACCGCTCGATTGAATGACAATCTGTTGCTCCTTGCCGGTGCCCTTGTCCTTGGCCGAGACATGTACAATGCCGTTGGCATCAATGTCAAAGATCACTTCAATTTGGGGCACACCACGAGGCGCTGGCGGAATGCCAACCAGTGTGAATGAGCCCAACATTTTGTTGTCATTGGCCATTTCACGCTCACCCTGATGCACCTTAATCTCTACCTGTGTCTGGCCATCGCTAGCCGTTGAGAACACTTGCGACTTCTTGGTGGGAATGGTGGTATTACGCGATATCAAACGCGTAAACACGCCACCCAATGTCTCAATACCCAGCGACAGTGGAGTAACATCGAGCAGTAGCACATCGGTAACATCGCCGGCCAAAACACCGCCCTGAACAGCGGCACCGACAGCCACAGCCTCATCGGGATTAACCGAACGTGATGGCTGACGTCCAAACAGCTCCTGCACTGTTGACTGCACCTTGGGCATACGCGTCATGCCGCCGACGAGCAAAACTTCACCGATCTCGGACTTTGAGACCTCGGCATCGGACAACGCCTTCTGGCAAGGCTGCATGGTGCGCTTGATAAGATCGCCAACGAGGCTTTCCAGTTTGGAGCGTGTCATTTTCAAATTCATATGCTGAGGACCAGCAGAGTCCATGGTCAGATAGGGCAAATTAATGTCTGTTTGCTGGGACGAAGACAGCTCGCACTTGGCTTTCTCGGCTGCCTCCTTAAGACGCTGCATGGCAATGTTGTCCTTGCGTATGTCCAAACCGCTGTCCTTCTTGAACTCGGCCACCAAATAGTTGACAATATGATTGTCGAAATCCTCACCGCCCAGCAAAGTATCACCATTGGTGGACTTGACCTCAAAGACGCCCTTTTGGATTTCCAAAATGGAAATATCAAAAGTACCGCCACCCAAATCGTACACAGCAATGCTATAAAATTAAAAAACAGTTAATTAGGGATTATAGTTAAGTATGTCTCGACAGTTTACTTACATCTTATCCTCAGTTTTATCCATACCATAAGCCAGCGCCGCTGCCGTTGGCTCATTAATAACGCGCAAAACATTCAAGCCAGCAATTTGACCAGCATCCTTTGTAGCCTGACGCTGTGAATCGTTAAAGTAAGCAGGCACTGTGACCACAGCGTTTTTAACTGGTGTATTAAGATACGCCTCAGCGGTCTCCTTCATCTTAATCAGAATGAAGGCACCAATCTGTGAGGGCGAGTACACCTTGCCATCTGTTGACGATACCCAGGCATCGCCATTGGATGCCTTAACAACCTTATACGACAGGTTCGTAATATCCTTCTTCACCTCGGGATCGTCAAAGCGGCGACCAATCAAACGTTTTGTGGCATAAAATGTATTTGCAGAGTTGGTAACCGCCTGACGCTTGGCCGGCATGCCAACCAAACGTTCGGCATCCTTGGTGAATGCCACATGAGAGGGAGTTGTGCGTGCGCCCTCCGCATTCTCAATGACCTTGGCCTGTTTGCCTTCCATTACGGCCAGGCAGGAGTTGGTGGTGCCCAGATCGATACCGATAACAGCACCTTTGACCTCGCCAGATCTGTTGAAAAGACAAATAGAACAATGATTGTTAACAATGGGTTTTTGATAAGCTTGGGGCACTGTGCAACAGGCAGCTGATAAGCGATACGTAATAGAGATGGCTTGTTCAGTTCAGAGTTAGTTCTAGCGAAGTGAACTTTTTGTGTGTCTGAGTCATTGCATTTATTGATGAGTTATGAGTTTAATATTGATTAAAAATGACTAACTTTTCGATAATTTTGGGTAAATCTTCGTTTTAGGTACCTCCAATGAAATACTTCACAAAATGTGCGGAAAAATGAGCGGGAGAGAGGATCAAGAAGCGGAAATTGACTTTTTAGGCGGAATTTCAAGTATTTCCAAAACGAGGATTTACCGTTGTTAGCTTATAAATACAAATATCAATTCAAACAAAAGATCAAACAATGGCATATACCATTTTACTGCTTTTTAAAAGTTTCATGTTTAAATAAAAGATTCATGTTTGTGTACTTATTGATGAAATATGAAAAATTAGACGATTTCCAAATGAAATAATATACTTATATAAGAACAGTGTCAATAAACGAGACAGCTATAAGACAGCTTAATGTAAAACATGAATCAAGTCAAAAGAGTGATTTAATATAATTAAAGAATGTTCTAGTTCGTGCAGCTGAACAGGAACAAGAACTACAAAAAACACAACACTGTCAAAAACAGCATGTAAAGAAGTCAAAATTGCAAATGGACATTAAACAAATTAATGCAAACACTTGAATTCAAATCAAACAAAATGAGCAACAATAATTGATTACATAAGTACTGACTAAGTACCGTATGATCGATCTTAAAACAAGCCGCATTTAGTTAAGTTAAGTAAATTGAAAGTACACAACTTACTTGTAACGAAGTTGACCGGATAAACCATTGCAGGCAGCGGGCAGGCTCTGTAATTGTTAGAAAGTATGCGTTTATTATAAATTATACGTAATATATTAACAAGAACATGAAATGCAAACATGCCGCACGAAGTATTATGTAAAGCGCATATTGTACTTACGCGGAATATGCTAGAAGCAGCGGACATGTTCGTTGGCGTTGCAAGGCAGGCGTGGCGCGCAAGACGCGGTAAGAACTTGGGTACGCGAAGCATATTTGTATATTACTTATTTAAATTTCACACTAGCAAGTAAATAAATGAATTAAAACAGCTGCAAATTGCCACCGCTTACAAAAGCGAAAATTTCGTCAGCGAAACCACGAGCACGTTTCCCTTACGAGGGCTGGATAAAGACAGAAGGCAGGGCTGTAGGCAGCGCACAGAAATAATCGGTATTTGGAACGAAACACGCAGCGTTGCATTTGCATATGAGTAGTACCAGAGCTGCCAACGTTTCCAAGTGTGATTTTCTTGAATTTTATTTATATAAAGCTTTGCAGAATTGTTTTGTAAAATTTTTGTGTGTATTTTATAATCACAGCAATAAAAACTGAAATACTTGCTTTGTAAAGTGTTTTTAATTTATGACGTTAATTTCACGCCTGCTGAACCAGTTCCGTTTGAGGCACCCTGTGTGTATGAGATTTTCCCATCGTTTCATGTTCCATCACACGTGTTGTTATTATTGCGTAAAGTTAGTACAAAAATAGTAGTTTCAAAATTTTCACCAAAATTTAATCATTAGATTTGTCGGTTCCACCGATGCTGCTGCTCTTGATATTGTACAGCTGATACATTAGACTTTCCGAGCGTAAACTGTCGATTGTCTAACTCAAAACTCAATTCGGCGTCATGGCATCGGACAACGAATCTGACGCCGAACTGGATGAAAACTACTACACATTTCTCAATTTGCCGCGAGATGTAAGTGCAACATATATGTAAATGTGCAACAATACTTTATATCTCTGTAATATCTGTTCCCAAAGGCCACCACCGAGCAGATTAACACGGCGTACCGGAAGCAGAGTCGCATTTATCATCCGGACAAACATTTGGAGCCGGAAAGCAAGAAGAAAGCCGAAATAATGTTCAATCGTACCAAGCGTGCCTATGAAGTGCTCTCTGATCCGCATCAGCGTGCCATTTACGACTCGGTGGGCGAGAAGGGTCTCAAAACGGAGGGCTGGGAGATAGTGCATCGCACAAAGACGCCGGCAGAAATCAGAGATGAATATGAACGCTTGGCCCAAGCGGCGGCCGAGCGACGCTTGCAGCAGCGCACCAATCCGCGTGGCAATATCACCATTAATGTGAATGCCACAGAAATATTTACGCCTTACGATGAATCGGAAATGCCGCGTGTGGAGATCGGCTCCATGAGCATTGCGCAATCAATTGAGGCGCCCATTACCCGCAAGGATATGATCGTCATGAGCGGCAATCTGTATTCATCAAATGGCACCGGCACTGGCGGCTTTTTAATTGCGGGTCGTCGGCTGCTCAACAAAGGCTGGCTGGAGGTTTGCCTCGGCGCGGGCAATGGCTTTCTGTTGGGCCTTAAGGGTAAGTGACGAGTTTCTGCAATCTTTGCTCTTTGCGATTTATTAAGTTGTGCAGTTCTGCACTCGTTGCAACAGGTGGACGCACGCTTACATCAAAGCTTACGCTGAACGGCGGCACGAACATGAGTTTTCAGGAAAGCGGTATAATGCCCGCCGTGTTTTCCACATTGGCTGTGCAGCTTGACAAGCACACCGTTGGCAGCTTGACGCTCAATGCTGGCCCACAGTCATCCATGTCTACGCAGATTGATCACTCCAATGAGCAGAATGCCATTAGCACATCCTTTGTGATAGGAACGCCGCACATTTACTTTGGTGTCTCCTATACGCGAAAGATGCTGGATAACGAGCTGAAGCTTAAATTGGCCGCCAAGTAAGCAGCATTTTTAACTTTAATCATGTTCCTGTGTTTGCCTAGTTTAAAATGTACCTAGATTTCACCACAAGGTAGATAACAAATTGCTATTGTGTAAAACAATGTGGTTGAACTAACTGCTACAAAAACCAGGCAGTTGCAAAGTCTTGAACATGAAATAACCAGATTGATTAAATTCACATGGATATTCAAACACAGAAACATTAGTAGAATAAGTAGTTGCATATGCTCTATTATTATTAAGTGATACGCTCATTCGTAAAAATTACTCATTAGATTGTAAATTGATTGTTTAAACAAGTTTTGAGTCTGCAGGGTTGGCACATTTGGATTTATGGGTGAATATGGAGTGGAAAAAAAGGTTTCCAAATACAGTTCGGTGATCGCAACCGTTTCCATTGGCGTGCCTTCGGGAGTCATACTAAAATTGAAGTAAGTGCATGCTGAAATTACAAACAATACATGCTAAAGTTAATAATTATTCCAGAATTATGCGTTCAAATCAGTCGTATGTGTTTCCCATTCATTTAAGTGATGAAATAGTGCCTGCTGCGGTTTTTTATGCCTCAGTAACTCCCATAATTGCCTGGTTTTTAATAAAAAAATCAATCATGGATCCCATGGAAGCGGATCGCAAGAGCCTCGAAGTGGAACGTACAAAGCGGCAGAATGAGCAGCGTTTAGCTGCAAAGAAGTTAGAGGCGATGGCAGCCATACATTTAATGCAAAGCACCTACAATCGGGTTCTAACTCAGGAGCAGGATCGTAGAGGCTTGGTCATCAAAAGAGCAATCTATGGTTGCATTAATGAGGAAGCCACGCAATTTAAGCCTGAGGCATCGCATGATGTAACAATACCCATACAGTGTCTAGTCAGAGATAGTACATTGCAGTTGTACGAGTCTTCAAAGGTGTGTTTAAATTATGTACCCCGGATATTCATAAAACATCTTAAGCGTCACATAAATCTCGTAAACCAAATCAAAGTTCATGCAAGTTTGAAAGATTTATGTGGCGTTTAAGACATTTCATACCCTGACTGTGTCTTAATTATGATAATTAATTTATTTTTAGAGCGATTTACCAGGCTTTTTTGATCCGAGTTTAGGAGACGACAAGATCTTACGTATAGAATATACGCATAATGATGTATCGAAAACGGTCAATGTAAAGGACAATGAGCCATTACGACTGCCTGAACAGAATCCTTTGCAAGTTGTATAAATCTTCAGTTTTGTGTTTCAAATTGTTTTTTTACTTATATTTTTATTAATTCATAGTCGGCGTACATGCATTGCATAGATACAATATAAATAGCTACATAGGAAAAAAATTAATTTTCAAACGCAGTGGGTGAGTTAATTGGTACGTCATTTAATTCTTCTATATATTTAATCTGAACAATGAGCAATATTAATAGGGCCTTGCTTTTATATATACAAAAACAATTAGTAAATAAATAAACAGCTGTTTAAATAAAAACAAACATTTCTTTTACTTGGCAAATTTCAAAATGTGCCGCCATTGGACCAACGCGCATGAGTCACCCTGTTACAATGCTTTTTTCGCAATTGAAAATCAGCTGTTGCAAGGTGGCTGCTTGTGGAATCGAACAACAATATTTTGTAATTAAAGTCGAATGCAATGCATGAAAACGATGCAGTAGTTTTATAATGCTATTGAAAATAGCAACCAACTCGAATAAGGAATGATGCAATCGATGGACCATGATCATATTTACAAAGGCGAATCTCATACGCTTCTTGGCCGGCGCAATATGTCTACTGCTGGTGCTTAACTTTTTATGGACTTCCGATTCGGATGGATCCAGCAGCACGTCCCTGAGCAAGCTGAGGTAAGCGTTAACTGCAATCAATTAGCATCTCGTCTAAATAGCATTGTTTTTTATTTAACAGCATTCGGCGCGTGCACAAATATGCGCATATTCATAGCAACAGAAGTGGCACGGGGGGCGATAGAGAGAACAATGCTGGCCATAGACTGCCCACCGCTCCGTTGGCGCTATCGAAAGAACGCGAGCTGCAACATATTAGCCGCAACTCAACCTCAACGACTGTGATTGCGATTGCAAACTTTACTTCCATTCCACAAGACTTATTGCACGCGCATTCGTATCCGCATCCCCAAGATTATGCAAATAGCACACAAAATCCACAATTGACACTGACACAAAACTGCACAAATCCCGATCCCAGAGATGGTATGTATATATAGTTCAAAATCCTGCATATTTATTAAATGTATGTTTCTGTTAGGGGGACCCATCACTCCGAACACAACGCTCGAATCTCTTGATATTATTGAGGCTGAGCTGGGGCCATTGTTGCGCCCCGGTGGCGCTTATCAGCCAAGTGATTGTGTACCTCAATATCATGTCGCCATTGTTGTGCCCTTTCGAGACCGTTATGCACATCTATCGGTCTTCCTGCGAAACATACATCCGTTCCTAATGAAACAGCGCATTGCTTATCGCATATTTATAATCGAGCAAACCAATGGGAAGCCTTTTAATCGTGCTGCCATGATGAATATCGGTTACTTGGAGGCCTTAAAGCTTTATCAGTGGGACTGTTTTATATTCCACGATGTTGACCTTTTACCTTTGGATGAACGCAATCTGTACAACTGTCCACGTCAGCCGCGGCATATGTCCGTTGCAATTGACACGCTGAATTTCAAGTAATTATGTATTATCATTATCTCTATATATTTATTCATTTAAACTTTTGTTTGCTTTATTGCATAGGTTGCCTTATCGAACAATATTTGGTGGAGTCTCTGCCATGTCACGACAGCATTTTCAAGCTGTTAATGGCTTTTCGAATTCGTTCTTTGGTTGGGGTGGCGAGGACGACGATATGTCCAACAGGTAAGAGATGCCCTTGAAAATATAATGATAATAATTTTTTAATACATGCTCTACTTTGCAGATTAAAACATGCCAATCTATTCATATCACGTTATCCGGTCAATATAGCTCGATATATGATGCTGAAACATCAAAAAGAGAAAGCAAATCCAAAACGGTTGTTAAACTATGCAATTAATATATACAACAAAATCATTAATATTTTTGTTATATTCATAGGTACGAGAACTTACAGAACGGTATCGGAAAAATTGAAATGGATGGCATTAACTCAATTAAATATGAAATATATAGCATCAAAGAATTTCCAACCTTCACTTGGTATTTAGCTGAGCTAAAAAACTCCGAGCGAAAGAGTTAGCAACCGCAAGAGGAACAGCAGGTACAATTCATTCTCGAACTTCTACTTCTATAAAGACACGCCAGATATTTCGTGCAGCTTTACAATATTACTTATGTATGTACAAATGACAAGATTACTTTCTCAAAGTAGCCTAATTATTTCGAATAATAGACACACATATTGTGTATGTAGCATGTCCAGTCGATATAGAAATATGTACTATGATAGTACGGATTAGCCCCATTTAATATTCTATATCTTCCAAAGAATATATAGATTTTGTTGATTTTTGTTTTTTCCTCATAGTTTTTTTTATTAAGAATCTCTCTAAATAACAAGACAAAAAAATTCTACACCAATTCTTCCTACAAGGTGAAATGTAGATATTACTTTTGTGATATACAATTGTTATTCGATCAATACGATAATTAAAAGAAAACAAACAAACAAATCATTTTCGGCATGCCGAATCCCTTGCATACCCTTGCGGAGGATCGATATATACATAGATAAGAAAACTTGGCTATTGAATATATATTTAAGTATACATTTTCAAATATCATAAAAGATTACTTTCTTCGACTGATTAGTGATCCGATTCCACCTTCAAAGGTTACAAGTTGTGTGCCAAGTTTAATGACTTTGAGAAGTCATAAAAACATTTTCGAACATCCTTTGCAAGCGTATTTTATTACCTAAAATACTTTAATATAAATTACCAAATGTAATACTTATAGAAAATACATTTTACTATACCAGAATAAAACTTTTACCATATGTACCAATATAAGAAAGGTTTTTAATTGATGTGGGCTCTCATTGTTTATGTAATCTATCAGGCTTTTCATTCAGCTAAAAATTAAACAAGATATTATAAAGCGTCATGTGTTTATTTTCATAAATGATAGGGAAATAAAAAAAAATTTATTGCAACGAAAATACAGCATACAAATTGTTATTGACAGAGCTCGAATATAACTCATTCCACTTATTTGCAATGTGTTTGCCACAGAGAGCTTGAGCGTTTTCTGTTGAGAGAAATAAGTACTATATGTCCGCCAAAAACACTTTGAAAATCAACATATTCTCAAAGTGTCTTCGGTTAACAGTTAAAATATAACAGAAAAACGAAAGTGGATGTGGAATAAGTGGAATTTTGCTTATAGTTATGTTATGTTAATTTATGTTGTGGATATGATTAGAATATAATATTTATATAATAAAAAGCTGATATTTCTTGATGTGAAATTAATATACATATTTAGTTTTATAATATTTTTTCACTGCATACTGTAATACGTTTCAGATCAACGATCACTGGAAGACAAAACTTCTGTCACAGAAGAAAAATACAGTTATTTTTGCAACACTTCAAAGTGGAGTGAGATATTTTCGAACTCTGGTTATTGAATTATTTTTGAATGATCTTGAACTTTTTGTCTGCAGTATGGGCAGAGCAAAAGGGAATTATATCTTTGCGCAGATTTGACCAAGTTTTGAAGACACTCTGCGCAGATTTTGAAATGGGTACATGGCTGAAGTACAATATCTCGTGGTTTTTTCATACAGACTATGCACATAAGAACAACAGTCATTTGACTGAATCTGAAATCGTCTTCATCATCTTCTTCTCCAATATCTGAACCCGTTTCCCAGTCTTCAAACCTATCGTCCCACTTAAACAGCTCATCTTCTTTGTTGGTAAGGCAGTTAAAAAATTCTTCCAGGGATATCTTGTCTTCGTCTAAATATTTAATCAACTCCTGAATTTGTATTTCCTTCATACTCGGCTTTCTGCACTTTTCTTCAGCTGCGTTGCTCAAGGTGTTGGATGATTCAAAGTCATCATCTCGTATGACTTCTATAAATTTAAAGAGGCTGTCTTGTTTTTCTAATTTGTTTGCGAATGACGCGTTAAACAATTCCAATGAACTTGTAGTCGTTATGTTTTGGTCGTGAACAGAGAATCCATAAGGTGTGATCTAAATGAAATTTATAAATACATTTAAGGTCTCTAATTATTAATCTTGTTATTTATGCTTACCTTTAACATCCATTCCTTTTCAAAATAATGCATAAATTGTTGTAAAAGGAAATAATTTGCTTTGGGCAGCGTCAGCATATTCGCTTTCAAGTTTGTAAGCATTTCTTCCATCTGCCTGGGCTGAGCCAAAGGTAGGCATAAAAATGTACGAAACCATTTGTAGCAATCGACATGGTTGGCCAACATAGCTCCAAATGTATTTATTTTGGAGCTTTGGCGCTTCAATGCTTGGCAATAATGAAACCAGCAGCCATATAACATCGTTGTGGGGAAGACAGTTTTCAAAGCTTTACGAAGTGAAGCTTCATAGTCGCAGGTAAAACTGGCAGCATTAAATTTAAATAGGTTACTGTTTATAAAAGCGAATAAATGTTCATATGCCTCTGTTGATTTGTGCGTCACCAGAACATAAATGAAAGGTAAAGTCTGCAAGAAAAATAGAAAGTTACTTGGTTTTCATAATTTACACACAAAACTGGTTTTACTTACATTATTTAAAACATTTAAATGAACAATAACTAATTGTTTGTAGCCGCACAAAGACACAGTATTAAAGGTGCCATCGATTGAAAAATTACGTTCTTCAGAACTCTTTTCAATTAGATCCAAAATGCTTGGTGATAAAAAGATGGTGTACGCGAAATTGTTTTCCACAATTGTTTCCCGATAGAGAGGCTGAGCGTTATGCTTGGATAATCCGAATTCTTCCACAAACTCCTTGTTTTCAAAAAGCAACTTTATTTCGCTTGGTGTCGTTGGATTTTTGGGCATACCTTCGCTGCGAATTTTGAACAATTGTCGTCTAAATTTTGAAAAATCCAGTGTCGATGCGGCAATCCTATTTTTCTTGCATTCTTCTTCAAAGATTTCACGTACTCCTTTCTTTTTCAATGTCCACTCTTCACACTGGCTCTTAACATTATTAATTAAAGTAAGTCGTTTTATTAAGGCTTTCGGAGCAGCATGATTATGATTACGCTCCAAACTGGCTGGAGTGCAAACCTCTTCGTTTGTTAGGTTAACACTCACTCTGCAACTGTCAGTATAACAAATATAACGCTTAACATTATGGTACGCACTTTTAACTTTAAACAATTGCTGCTGTTTAGTGAGCAATAACAATTTCGAACTTTTGCGGAAGCCAGGAATAAATTGAAAATCAAAATATTTGTTATCTTTTTTTATTATTTTCATTTTACCCATTGTAACTGGAAAGTTTCGCGTGGACGTTTTGACAGACAAATAATATACATAAATGCAACAACGAAAAGAGTAATAACGCCTACGGCTCTTGTGCCACTTCTTAAAATGCAACAACACCCGTGTGCCTTAAAGCATTTTCATTCGTATTAGTGATGGGCGTTGCCAACTTTATATCGATAATAGGCATCAAGAATACATCGCGTTGTAACATCGATATTTGCCATGTCAGCAATAATAAGATATATCGATAAATCGATACATCAGCTTAAATTATGGTGCATCTTGAAAAGTAATCATATTTTGCAATCAAAAAAAAAATTGAATTGAGTTCAAATAACGATTGCTTTATAGCTCTGCACTAAATGTCAAGAGTTGACTGGTATGAGTCGGCGTTGCCCGGCTAAGCATTTGAGCTTGTCCTTCCAAAACTTGATCAAAATTTATGCCAAAATGACAAACATATTCAACTCCATAGTTAATGCTCTTCCTAAGTATTAAAACTGATCCGATTTCCAAGCTAAATGTCTCATTTGTCATGATTTGTCATCTATATTGATTGTGCACTCAAATCTAGATTGGTTTTATACAATAATATATAACTCATAATTTGACTGTTTCACCTTACACATTTCAAAATAAAAGTAAATAAATATAACATATCATTTCGTTGGTTAGATTTCGTTTTTATTAAGGTTATTTTGTTGATATTTACGCATACGTTTATTAGAAAATATTTATGGCTTTGTAACGACTATGGTATTATTACCCTTTTAAGTCTGGGTTACATTTACATTTTGGGCAGCCCCATAGGCCGCAGATTAGTAGATAATATTCGAGGGTAGCGGGGAAAACACATGTGTATATGCATATAATTATGGCGAGTGTGGAATTAAATTCCGTGGCTCATTTATTAGTTTGGTATGCAAAAAAATACAGTTAAAACAATTGGCTTTCAAATAAAAACTTAAAAATATGCAGACCTTTTGGGGACTGGCTGATGTTTTCACTGGTCACGTTGTAATATAAATGCTTTTGTTTTGGGGTTCGTGAGCAAATAATTTAGAGCAAACTAGGTTAAGGGGTGTACTAATACCAAATCCAACAAATTAGGCAATGCCTAGAATCTAAAAATATATACATACGATAGACAATATAATAGATATTCATGGTATATCAATTTGGACAACAAATTACAACAATAAGAAGCGAACCAAATAGTTGTTAGACAAACATAATTATGAACGACAAGCTGTACGTAGGGATAGGGGCAGGAATTAGCGTTAGACCTATTAACGGCAATATTACAATCCTATATACAAGTGTAGTCGATGCGTTGCGAAATTTCGTTGCAAACGCTGGTTTACATTATGGAGCAGGGCATGGCACAGCAAAGGGGCAGGCACACGGGCACCACAGCGGCACCGGACTTGCTTTTCGTCTTTGACTTCGAACCCGACTCGTACTCGTACATGCCTGAACCCTTAGCCCAGCGACCCTAAGTAAAATGGAGTACAGATTAAAAGATGTCAGGGTTTGGTATAGAAATGATAACTTACGCCTGCTGCGGAGCCAGCATGCATTTCCTCGCGCCTGGTTGTAATGGTTTCATGACCAGGTGGATAGTATACCTCCTTGCCGAGCTTATTAACGGAGGGCACATGCTGCTGCTGCGGCGACGCAACAGCGGTCTCAATCTCACGCTTGCGCACTGGCGTCTCAATGTCCACGCGATCCGTATGATCCGTCTAAGAGCATTGCAAGAAAGGCAGCTTAATAAAAATTCAAGAATTTTGATGGGATTTACTTACAGTGCCAAAGGATTGCATTAGATCGTCCACACGCTGCGGAGGATTGCCATTGCCCACGGGATATTGGACACCGTCTACGGGGAAAGGCAAGGTAGTGCCATAATCAGGGCCGGGACCGCGTCGATTGTTTGTATTCGTTGTGGAGGAGTAATTATACGTATAGCTGGTATTATTTGGCGGATAGCCATGTCCGTTCTGTGGCTGTGGATAATTTGTGCTAGGCAGCTGCTTCAGTGGCGCCGGATGCGGTGGGCCAGTACCGTTGGGTGGACCATGTATGGTATTGACGGTATTCGAAGTCTCGGTCTCCTTGAAATAGTAGCGATTGGTGCCGCCCGAAGGTAGTTGCGGCTGTGCCGGACTGTGTGGCGAACCATAGTTGGGACTATGAGCCGGACTATGCGGATAACGTGGCTCACTAATCGTATTCACATTATCTGTCTTGTGTATATTGTAGATAACAGTGCGGCTACCAGGTGGTGGCACACCAGTGGGACTAACAGCGGGTCCCAGTGGCAGCTGACGTGGTTGCGGGCTCAAGCCGCGTGTGGTGGTCTCCTTGTGCTCACGAATCTCGTACGATTGATTGCTGACCAGCGGACGTTCGTTGGGCTTGTTGAGTGTGGAGTAGCTCTCCGTGTTGTAAACAACAGTTTGTGGCACATGCGACGGCGATGGCGTTAGCTGCGTATAGTTCTGACTGGTATTATGTGTTTCATGGTGTTTGTAGCTGCTGCTCAGTGTGTTATTGTTGCTGTTGCGATTAATAGTGCTGGTGGCGCTGCCGACTCCATTGGAGGGTATTTCATAGGTGTAGGTGCGCACAGTGGTGGTCACCTTGGTGCCGGGTGCAGGCAATATGCCATCGCTCAGCGCAATGTCCTGCAATTCCTTATCAATGCTAACATTGCTGGTCAACGTCTGTGGCAAAAGCTCCACATTATTGTTAAGCGTGCGATTGCTCTCATAGATTTTATTTTTGCTTGTGTAATGAGCGCTGCCAACTGGAGATTGAGCTGAAAAGTACTAGCAGTTATTTGAAATATGTTGAATATGAAATTGTTTTAGACTAACCCAGCGTATAGGGCTTCTCCTTAATCTGATACTCGTCGCGCTTTAAGTTGTCCTGAAAGCTGGAGTACTTGGCCGTTGACTGCAGCGTGCTGTAGTCACTGGGATTAAAGGTCTCCACATCATCGCTGAAAGGCTGCGCTCCGCCTGCATGCTTGGTCGTCTTGATCACACGCGTTGTCTTGGTGACCGTGCCCGATGGATCGGTGCGTTCGCTATGAAAAGAAATATAAATATTTAAAAGTGAAGTCTCAGAAATATATCATATGACAACTTACAGCGTTCTATAGCTAGTGCCCGTGGGCAAAATATCGCGCTCTCTGTTGGTAATCTGGCGCTCCTGCTTTAAATCCTCCAACAGAGCGTCTAATTGATCTATGTTTTGATCGGGTGACTTGCTCTGATACGATGCATTATTATCGCCAGCACTTGAGTATTGGTACGAAGACTTTTTGTACGCATAATTCTTGTCGTTCTGTGTTTATTATAAAAGTTAAAAGAGAAACTGACTGCAAATATTTGTGCAACATTTACTTACACGTCCGTTCCATTTGGAAGGTGTATCTCTCAATGAGGATGAGTAATTTTCCGAGCTGCTCGAATACTGCATTTCCAATTATTGTTTTCTGCTGCAATGACATCAAGCAAAAATATTCAGAAAGTTATTTAAATTCTTATGACTAAGTTCTGTCGTAATCATATACATAAACTGTAGCTAATGTGGGTGTGAACTTGAATTGTTTCAAACTGACAGGTTGATTCGCAGTTCATAAGAATTTCAAACATTTGTATATCTTACACCCACAAACGTATTCAATATGAACTAAAATGGTGCGTTGATTCTAGAACAGCGTTCACATTCTAGGGTGCTATTTTTTGGCGCATTAATGAAAGCTTAAGTCATCTTAAGTGGGCAACACTTGATGTGATTATCTGTCAATGGCACCACAAAAAAGAAAACAAATATGGAAGTATAAGAATAAGTTAGCCAAATAAAATATAAATTGGAAAAGTTGCTGGACTTTTAGATGCTCTGTAGCCAGTTTTAAACTAGCTTAAAAAAGTTTTTTTTTTAAAAATAGATTGATTTCCAAATTATTTTTATACTTTGTAAGTATATAAATAATAAATTTATTAAAGTAATTATATTTTTTGAAACATCATACAATTTTAAGTGATTTAAACACAAACTATTCGATGTTTACTTTCAAAAAGAGAAAAAGTTTATTAGAACTTTTTTCAACATAAAAATTTTCAACAAAAGAATTTATTTTGATACTCCCATTTCACTTCCTTTATTGTGACTTAATTTTGATTTTGAGTGAACTTTAAAAAAAGAAGTTATAAATGGATTTCTGAATTTGGAAATGATGAATGAAATGAATGAATGAAAGGTTGAATGATTGTCTATAATTCTTTTTATGAAAATACTTAAAGCAAGTAGATTGGATTGCTCAAACATACATTTCTTTTGAAAAACCAATAAAAAAAGATATCACAATAAATACACCTCTTAACTTTATATGCGGGGTATTAAAAAAAGAAACATAAATGACATTGATTTTCAGAATTGACGGCATAGACAGACGCATCCAAAATGGCATACACAAAAATGTTAAACTCTTGCCAAATTCAATGTCAAACTGGTTTTCACTTTTAACGTGTCCTTAGTTCCTTTTTTGTCTGATGAAACAATCAAACTACTACAAAACCTGTATATTATTTTATGCCGAAAAACTTTGTCTGACTGCTCAGTTGATGAGTTTTTATTTTTGTTGTTGTTTTTTTTGTTTTGTGATTTAGCGATAACCTTGAGTGAGAATTCAATGAATGACTTTATATAAGGCGCATGTGAGAGATTCACAGATGCAAAAATTCGTAAAACATACAACACACAAGGATGTCTGACAATGATAATGATGATGTCATCAGTATAACAAACAAAACATCGACTGGCAGCTTAAGTGCCTATGGCTAAATAAAATAAATCAAAGCAAGTAAGGCGACATATTAAATCAAAACATATTAAAATGAATTTCCTTGGAACAAAATGTGATATGATCATGATTGTCTATTCAGACTGTATTCCCACCATATGGTCAAGATTTTTAGCTAATAAAGAAGCTCACGTAAGCAAAAGATGTATGTTTAGATACGCACAAAAAAACATCACAATATACGTAAATATAAATATAAATATAAATAAAAGGCTAAATCTAATTGACGCCCGATCACAAACAGCACGTTTTTTTTATTTTTTCTTTTTCAAAAAACAGGTCGTAACAACAAACACAACAAACTGAGAGCGCAAGTTGAAGCGCATGATGCGTGTTTTTCAATTTTGCATACAGCTTGTACTTTTGTACTATATATTTCGAAAATGATCTCATATAATCGGAACGAGAGACAAAAGTGGGAACATGTTTGCTGCTGTTGCTGCTGCTGTTCTTGTTGTTGTTGCTGCTGCTGTTTGCTGTTGTTGTCTGGCATTGGAGTGGGCGCATGAGCAAATGGCTCGCAAAATGCCAGTGTAACATGCACACATACACACATATAATATGTATGTGTATGTATACATATGCAAAACATAAAATAAACAAAATATGTAGCTAACACAGAACAAGTTAAAAATGCCGAAATGAGCAAAGCGAAGGTGTTGTTGTTGTTGTTGTTGCTGCTGTTGCTGAAATTTCCGAAAATCAAATTTAAAACGTAGGCGAAAAAGGCGTAAAACACACAGATACAAACACACATATGTATGGATGTATGTATGTATGCAAGTTTGTATCTGTGTGTTTTAACATAGAATTCTATCAACTCTGCTGGGTTGCCAATTTGTGTGGCGCTGTTGACGCCGCTGCTGCTGTTGTTGTTGTAATTATTGCCTACTCTGCCACCTACGCAGCCATAGTGTAAATATTTTAGGTGGTTTTATGCGAGTTATCACCCAAGAAGTGTGTTTCAGCGCCAATTAGATAGCAATATTATGAAGCTTTTTGTATTTTTGTAGCTATATTGTATATTGAGCTTTGTTAAAGATAAAGATCGGTTCAGGACTGAAGATTGGTATACATTAGACGCATGCAAATTAGAACCACTTTGTTTTTAAGGTAATTCTAATTTCTGAAAAATTCAAATTTATGGACAATATTTTTAATCGAATTAAATAAAAAATGGAGAAAACTTACTTTTTGCTTTATTTTATTTAATAAAAACAAGTAATCGAATCTAAACTTTTATTTTTAAACTATTTGCAACAAAACATAAACTTTAATAATGTTTGTTGATATGTTTTACAAACTTCAGTTCTAATTTCTTGAAGATTCGAATTTCAAAGAATTCTAATTTCTGAGCTCTTGCTGTATAAAAACACGATTATTGTCAAAACAACAATAATAACTAGACTTTACTTAAAAGTACGAGGCGTGTTCGAGTTTTTACATTCAAAAAGGTATTGCGAAAGTAAATTTCACTTTCACTTCTGATAAGATTTGCAAATTGAATTCATTTGCATTTGAACAAGGGTTCAATCAAATTGCAATTGAGCTTGGGTTCACTTTAATAGCTCATCAACATCAAACTCAAAGTCTTGATACGAAAGTTTTGAAAACGAATTTTTGAAGAAATTTGAACGCAATTTGAATGCAATGTTTCTATAAAGCTTGGACAAAAAACCAACATTGTCTAATTAAATAAAGTGAATTGGACGTTATCTAGGATCTGTAGTTCAATTATACGAATGCTGGGTCACATGACGCCACCTGATATAATTACAACGTGCGGACAGTTCAATATATTCAAACATACATAGCCATACAAATATATTTAGGTACTACATATACATATGTAGTATAAACAAGCTACAAACAACGTTTGAACTTGACTAATTAAAATTTTGAAATTTTATGTATGAATACGCGAATGTAAAAAAAAAATGCGCCTTATTATAATGCTTTGCCTGGTTTTATTTGTTTTTTTTTTTTGAATTGAACAAATTTACGAGTGAGCAGTACACAATAAAAATAAATGCCTGGCGACGTAGTCGTCGTTCTTTTTGCCTTTACTGAACAATTTTTGTTGGTGGATATATATGTTTATATATACGTATATGTACAATACATATGTACTCAGTATTTATGTATGAAAACAAATAATTCTATAAATAGTTCACTGCCACTGTTCTTTTGGCTTTCAATTTGAATGCTGGTTGTTGTTGTTGCTCTTGATTCAAAATATAAAAACGAGTGCGCACCGTACATGAATCATCCAAGGCACAGATGTACCATACAAGTTTAACTAGAGGATGCGGATGCAATTTCAATGCGTACGCTTTTTTATATTGAACACAATTTAAATTTCTCTTTGCTGCGAAGCGTACACACAATTTCGATAGATACAGCTACATACAAGTAAAAGATACATATGTATCTATGTACATAGTACAGCGAATACGTAGGGAAAAACTAAAACTCGTTTCTGTGTGCGTTTGTCGCCGTCATCAGTTTGTTTTTTAAGCTTGTCTGCCAGTTCAATAGATAGCTAGATTCCACAGATACACACACACAAACACACACAATGTAAGATGTACATGCACATAGATACATTCAATCATAATATAATTCACACTATAGCACTCACTTTGCACTTTTCCAAAAACCCAAAAATTATTGGTGCAGACTTTTGTCTCAGTATTGTTGTTGTTCTTATTGTTGTTGTTGTTGTTGTAGTAATTGCTGGCAGCGGCGTTCTTCACTGTTTAGGCCAAAAAGAAAATTTGCTACAATGCGCGGGCGCGTTAGTCTTTGAAATTCGTTTGTATTAGTGTTTGATTTGAGTTAGTGTATATATATATTTCGTATATGTGTGTATTTGTCTACTACAAAACGTAACGGTAATGGAACAGCTTTGCTTTCTATAAACGCGTACGCGCCTCGCTGGTTTCTGCAGTACTGAAGCAACAATTTTGCACTTGCCTCGAGCAGAGCACAAATCGAATCGGAATATGGACCCAAGCGGTTAAACGGTTGATCTACAGGTTATGCTTCTCTTTTGCTCTCTCTTTCTGACGCTCTACCGATCACGTCACTGCTTCAAGCTTTTGTACAGTTTGAGCTTTGAACATCGTTTGTAAAGAATTGTGCACAAGTTTCAAGCACAAGATATTCAGGCCGTTCTCGTTTCCGAGAACTTTTTTATACGAATCGTATTCGAATAGAATAGTAAATACTTTTTTAAAGATAAGTTCGAAAACTTGTCATTCAACTGTTCCAAAATCAAAACTTTTTAATCCGAACTTTCTATCGTCTTCGGAAATGGGAACAGGCCTGATTGCAACAGTTCACCACAAATGGGTACCTATTAAAAAATATATATGTTAAATAGAATAAGGCAGATATTTTTTATTACTAATGCTTTACTTAACTGGTGTATATTTTTTTTAAAAATATCAACTAATATACAACAATGGTAAGCTATAAACAAACTAATAAAATTATAATGTATTAAATGTTTCAAAGTCTCAAACAATATAAATAATAAAAAAAATCTTCTGTATTTTTAATTTTATAGCATATTTTATAGTACGAAAACAAACAAACAATTCAGTTTTAGAATTTAAATTTATGACGTCACGCTCTCTTGTTTCATCAACAAATACCGAGCCATGGATCGGACCTGTTGGTCAGTGAGCTATAATCGCTCAGTGAGCATCCATTGATGCCCTCGAAGATCTGTTCAACTGCTCTCACGGAAAAGCTTTTCAATACCCTGCACGTATTACAAGTAGCTGAGTGTTTATTGAGATACGCAAGTTTATGTAACAGACAGAAGGTGGTATCTACTAATTCTACAAGTTCTTGATCTTAGTGATGTTCTTGTTCCAGCATCAACACTTGAGTGGTAATTTTCATGTCTGTTTGGGAGAGGGAGATAATTTTAGAGAATATAAAAGCAATATACACCTAGTTTGATATTAAGGTTCTTAAATAACAAGCTAGAGATAGTTAGATTACAAATAGATTAAAATAAATTATGATTTAAATATAGAACATTAGTTTTAGATACACGTACACCTTACTGACTAAACAAAAAAAGCACAAAAGTTATGCATGAAACTAATTTCGAAAGTATCAAAAGACTATATGTGTGTGTACAAAGAAATGTGAAGTAATTTTAGACCGAAGTACAGCGTATCTTCTAATCGAGTAAACTCCACTTATTTGTTGTTTGCGCAGCGATCTGTACAAGCGAAAAGCTTTTGACTTGAGTGCTGAATTTGAAATGAAACGGGAAAGCTTTGCATTTAATCAAGACAAAAGTCAAGTGTTTTCTTTTATTCATTCGTATTATGCTTAGAGGTGTCCATGGATTTAATGAAAGATCTGAATTGCAATAAGTGTTTGAAGTTAAGCTTCCTCTTTTACAATAAATGTTAACATAATTCACTCATATTTGCGTTACAACGTGTTTAAAAATTACTGTACTTAAGAAGTTAAGGAAAAAGAGTGTTAGTCCTTTGCGGGGACCTCAATAACGCGCGGCTTGTCAATGATGCGTGCTGTCTTGTTGCCCTTCTCCACAATGCCAATGATCCAGGCCTGATAGCCCTCCTGTTTCTCAATATCTTTGCAGTAAGCAGCCGCCTGTTCCCGTGGCAAGCAGATGAGCAAGCCACCAGAAGTTTCCGCCGAATGTCCCTGCAGTAGCTGGAACATGTTGCCACAGGCCTTGGCAACAGCTGCCATTTTGGCAATCACTGGCAGATTGTGTATAACAAAGGAGACATCCTTTTTCTGGTGAGCGGCCAGTGTTTGTGCATGACCCAAGAGACCAAAACCGGTTATATCCGTGGCACCATGGGCATTGTACTTGTGCATAAGACGCGCAGCGACTCGATTAAGGCGCGACATGGAGTTCATGGCTCGATGATACGCCTTGCGTACATCCTCCTCGGAGACGACCAGCTTGATGCGATTCCAGCGTTCTGGCTGATCAATCCACTGATGCGCATTAACGGCCACCTGAGTACCCAGCGGCTTGGTTAACACCAGCACATCACCAACAACAGCATTGTCAGGCACTATGTACTCATTGGGTTGACATATGGTTGAGGCAACGCCGCCAATGGTGCACCATGGATTAACAACGCTCTGGCCACCGGTGACAGTAGTGCCGGCCTCTAGTGCCGAGTCCTTAAAGCCGCGCATTATCAATGGAATGACAACATCGCGCTCCTTCTCCGTCATTTTCGTGCTTACGGCCAGCAGCATCAACATATTGTCACAGTCAGTTACGCCCATTGCGTACAGGTCGCTCAGCACATTGGCACATGCGATCTTGCCCATCATGTACGGATCATCGACGATAGGGTAGAAGAAATCAGTGGTTTGCACCAGGCAAAGGCCGCCATGACGTAGTGGTATCACTGCACAATCGAGACCAATGCCAATGCGAGGAATGGCCACGTTGAGGAATTGAGGTTCCTGATCCTGAGCGGAATAGTCTTGCTGCAGAGCTGATACGAGCTTGGAGAGCACCTCCTGTGGCACCTTGCAGCCACGTCCCTTCAGATCGGCAAAACGTGTCAAACGGAAAGATCCATCCAAATCATGGGCCGTGGGATCGAAAGGGCGTCGCAACTCAGCGTCGCCGCCTCCGTGCAACTCGAGATGAGCAGCATTTAACACGTCTGCAGCGTAGCTCATTTTGTGCTAAAAAAAAACCTAAACAAAATAGTTCAAATGATGGTATTAGTTAATGGTTTCCAACTAGAATTACGCACTTTTTGCCGCCAATAAAATGGTCAGCAGCAAATAACTCGCGTTCTCCCTAAGCACAAATACACTCGCAAACAGACGTGTATGTACACGGATTTTTAGTGTGAAGCAGTATGTGTGTGAGTAGCGCGAGCTGCTATTGGCTATTTGCACGATGGCGGCTGAATCGGGCGAAGTCAGTATTTCTCCCTGTCGTCAAAGAACAAAACGTGAACAATGTCCACCTTCTTCAATTTATAATGGCCTAATTTTTACTCATTTTTCGAGACACAAAGGGTCTGGATATATGTTTTGCAATTAATACTTACTTTTGAGCTTTTAAATGTACAGCAAAATGCTTAATAATCCGGCAAAATTTTTTTTTTTTTTATTTAGCGCGTTGATTTAGCTATTGCACCGCTGTCGCTGTCTGATTTACTGATGCATTTCGATACATCGATATGTTCACTATCGTTAACTATCGTGGTAAGAAGTTCAGCGCTGCCAACTTGCTTCAAATATCGTTAACTTTAAAATGATTAAATTTATTAAATACATTTTATTTAATAATAATAAGTTAAATCGAACAATTTATAAGCTCAAACGTTTTACTTAACTTTAAGCATGGTTTATTCAAAGTAGAAAATGTTCGCTTGGCTTAATTGGCCGTTACGCGAAATATAAACAAAGACAGCTGAAGTTAACGCTCAGTAGCAAAGCAGAAACAAAGACTAGCGGACAAACCTGTTGCTCGAGCGCAGAGCGTAGTTTAAAAGTAAAAGTGACGAAAGAAAAAGTTAATTTATTCAACTATGTTAGCAACTATTTTAACCACAATAATTGGTTCTTGCTTTTATGTAGCTCAATCCGCAGTTGCAGAAGAGACCCAACATGGTCGATTAATCAAGGCTACAAACAATAAATTCAGGAAACAAACTTGACTTTACCATGGCCAAGTTACATCAGTGACAACAGCGCCACATATACAGACATACAATTAAACGAATAAGAAGTGAATAAACGAATCATGATTCAGCTACGCCTGCGCACAGTCATTGTGCTGTTGTTGCATTCATTTGCTTTGGCCAGCACTGAATACGTTTATGGCGAACCCGAGTTTAAATGTCCCAAGAAGTAAGTTCATTCTTATTGCATTAAAAATGTTATTGGAATTAAGCTAATGCGGAATATGGTCAAAATTTAATTACATTTCAGGTTTTTATTAAATGAAAATTAAAATATTTCTGTTTTAACCGGTTTGTATGTTTAATAACATGAAATAACTGCTATCTTTGAAATGCTTTATACCCTAGCAGACATATTTTATACAGACTGTCACAGTCGGAGCGTATTACACTTTTGTCACGAAATATGTAACGTATTGAAGGAGACGTCTCCGACCCCAAACGTTAGTCGAACTCAGTCAGTAGTCGAGTCCAAACTTATCAATTCTGAGTCTTAACAGAATGTTTCATCAAAATCGGACCAGTATATCTTATAGATACAATAGGAAAAATCGGTTATCAAATTAACTAAAATATTGTTATTATCTCAATTTCTCTTGTTTTCTGAGTTTTAGTAAGTTTTTGTCATTGTGAACAAATTTGATCAAGATTAGACGACTTTTTCTTATAGCTGCCATAGAAACAATCTATTGAATTAAGAGTTGTTTGCAGGAAATACTTTTTTGCTTATAAATATATCTCAACTAAACGCACGATATGACGTTCTACATATGTTGACTAAGTTTGAACAAAATCGAGCTGCTATACTTTATAGTTGTCATAGAAACAATCGGTCGAAAACTAAGTTTTCATATGAAAAGCTTTTCGGAAAGATTATGTATCTTC
Organism: Hirtodrosophila cameraria; assembly: GCA_949708635.1. Lineage (NCBI taxonomy): Eukaryota > Metazoa > Arthropoda > Insecta > Diptera > Drosophilidae > Hirtodrosophila > Hirtodrosophila cameraria. The sequence goes on along the minus strand of OX453089.1, from coordinate 9,159,518 downwards.
GGCACTTCGAAGATAACTCTTCTTTCTTGTTTCTAATTGCATTTATGACAGCTATACGATATTAATCTGATCATAAAAAAATCTAGTCAGCCAGTGAAGACCGCATTTTTAAAATATATACTTAAGTTCTTAAGGTACTTAAGGTCCTTAATGATTTCATTTGTTTCTATTATTGCACAGGCCTCAAGTCTTATATCCCTGCCTTTGTGTAAAGGGCAGCGACAATGGACTCTATGTGCGCTGCGAGAATACCAACTTGGCCAATCTTGCAGTGGCCCTACAAAATTTGGCAGCATTGGAGATGCCGGTGGAGGAGTTAACCATCTATAAAGGACATTTTGGTAAGTAATTGTGTCAAAATGCTTAACTCAAATTGAGATTAACGAATGGCTCCTTCAGTGCGGCTTTTTGGACCACTGTTTGCTCATATAAAGGCGCGTATATTAACTATTGAAGATACGCCTCTTGCCACTATCGAGGATTATGTATTTTATGGCATGAACAATACATTGGAACAGCTTCATCTGCTGCGCACGAACCTCAGTCAAGTTGGTCAGCTGGGTTTTGGCGTAAGTGTCCATGAAACAGGCATTAATTGTAATAAGTAATAATATTACTCGTCTTACACAGATTTTGGGCAAGACAAGCCAGCTGATAATTGACGGACATGCGTTTCAACAACTGCCCAAAGATCTTTTTTTCGGACAGGATATCAGCAACAAGCTCGAAACAATAAGGCTCTCAAATGGACTTCTGAGCGATTTGCCAGTGGAGACATTTCAACCGCTGCGCAAGCTAAAATCTTTGGATTTACATGGCAATCAACTGGAGAACCTAAAACGCAATCAATTTAAGAATCTGCGTGAACTGGAGATGCTGGACATAAGTCACAATAAGATCAAGAAACTGGAGGCCCAACATATTGCTGATCTGACAAAGCTTGGTTGGTGCAACGTATCCCACAATGCATTGAATGAGTTGAGTCGTGGCACCTTTGCTAGAAACTCGGTGCTCAAAGTGCTTAATCTGGCGCACAATAACATTGGCAAGTTGGATGCGAATAGCTTTCGAGGCATGCGTTTCCTGCGTCGTCTATTTCTTAGTGATAATGCCATTACGGATGTGGGACGTGGCACCTTTGGTTCGGTGGCGCGAATTGGCACCGTCGACTTGGCGCGCAACAAGCTTAAGAAAATTGAGTATCAAATGTTTACGCAAATGAATTATGTTGAGGTGTGTAGATTGGAACAACTGGTTATTGGTAAAACTAACTATTGTGTTTTGTTTTATAGCTGCTGGATTTGGCGGAAAACAACATAAGTGTTATTGAGAAGAACTCGTTTAAGGACATTTACCAAGCTGTCATCAATGTATCGCACAATGCCTTGGAGCTAATTGAAACAGCTGCCTTTGAGAACTGCGTTAATATAACAACTCTGGATCTATCACACAATCGTCTGTTTAACTTTTCGCGTCGCAGCTTTGACGAAACGACCTTTGCCACAGTGTTCCAACTCAGCTATAATAACTTCACCAATCTTGCACATGTAGCTCATTTAATTTTATGCTATTTTGGCCACTGTAGTTTAATAGCTTTTTGCTTTTTCAGATACCCATAGAAAACATGGCCGGTCTGCGCGTGCTGAATGCTTCACATAACAGCATCATTGAGATACCCAGGAACTGTTTTCCCAAGCTCTACGAGCTGCATACAATTGATGTGTCGCATAACAACATCTCGATTATATTCAATGGCGTGTTTCAACCACTCTTTTCGCTGCGCTCCATTAATTTGGCCAATAATAGCATGCATGAGATTAGATCTTCCACATTTGGTACATTACCCACATTGCTGGAGCTGGATCTCAGCTATAATAAGCTGGTTTCTGTAGTGCGTGGCTCGCTGATTAAGTTGATTAGCTTGAGACAGCTTTATCTAAATAATAACCATATCGAAAAGTTATTCGAACTACCCATTTCATTGAATGAGCTGTACTTAAGCCATAACAACATTAGCTCCATACCGCCAGCCACTTGGCCTGTTATGAATGCCTTGATTTATTTGGATCTCAGTCATAATCAGATTGGGGATAGCTTGGATGGACAGAGTTTCGTTGGTCTGCTGGTGGTGCAGCGACTATTTCTACAGAACAATGGCATTAGCAAACCTCCAATGGAAGCTGTGGCCGCCATGGCAACGCTTCAGTATCTCTATTTGCAAGTAAGTACTTAAAATATATATTAATTTACCTAATTAAATCTATTCCTTTTGCAGAACAACAATATAAGCGTTTTAGAGCGCAGTGCTTTTGGCAGGCTGCCAGTTTTGTTTGAACTTAATCTGTATGGGAATCAAGTTCAAGACATAAGGTTAGTGTATAGAGTTAATATATATCAATCAAGTGAATGGATATTTTATATTGTTTCTTTTTGTTTGGTTGTATATTGTTTTGTTCTGTTTAGTTTGAGTTGATTTTAGTTTGAATTGAGTTTTGTTTAAGCCTTTTTCTCTAATTGTTTATTTTTCTTTTCAGTAAACGCGCATTTGAGGGATTACTGCAGCTCCTGACGCTCAATTTGTCGTCGAATGGTCTACAACAGTTGCCAAATGATATTTTCATTGGATTGCCATCGTTGCGATCATTAGATCTTTCGCATAATGTACTCTCCAAGCTGGATAATAAAACGCATGGCGTGCTAGATGATTTGCTTAGCTTGGAGACGCTTAATTTGAGCCACAATCGTATTAGTTTTGTGACAAAGAAAACCTTTCCATCAAATCAGTGGATACCATACAATCTGAAATATTTAGATCTGAGCTATAATCAAATGCCTGTGCTGACTTATGATATTACCTTTGGCACCAAGAAGCTTTTGCATTTGAATGTCTCGCACAATCAAATCAATGAGCTGCGTCGCGGTGTCTTATCTAACTTTACGTCCTTACAAATGTTGGATATGTCACACAATGAGCTGAGCAATTTAATGTCCGAGGAGCATATATTTGATCTGCCCAAGAATCTAAGTAGCCTAATTATGTCGCACAATCAAATCTATCATTTACCCTTTGCCAATCTGGCCAAGACGACAACATTGAAACTTGTTGATCTAAGGCACAACAGTCTGGAAGATATACCTGCTTCATTGATAGCCAGCATGCGCAATGGCAGCCAGGCTTTAATTTCCAGTAATCCATTGTATTGTGGCTGCAATATAAGACCATTGAAGCACTTTATGCTGCAGCAGACGACACCTAGCGAGGATTTGCAGCGTGTGCTTTGCCAGACGCCCACGCGCTCAAAGGAGCAGCAGCTGCTGCAGGTGGAGGATGAGTATTTGAACTGCCGAGAAGACGAAAAAGATAATTATATGGGCACTGACTACGAACAACTGACCGATGTGCGCTTTCGCGAGGTGAAAACGTAAGAAGTATTTATGTAACTCTATCCCACAGCATTCATCTTAAAGTTTCCCCCTTTTATTCACAGCAACAAGGCTGGCAATCTAACGCTTCGCTGGTATGTCTCGGCCGTAGCCGATGTGGCAGACTTTAATGTCTATATACGTAGCAGCAGCAATGAGGTGTTGCATCAGGCTGATTATGCCTACAATCAACGCACAGCTCAGATTCCCATTGCAGTGCTGCTGGCTCATGGCGAGCCAAAGCTGCAGGATGCTGAAATTTGCATTGTGGCCAGAGATAGCGATGGCAAGACTCGCTTGTGGTTTGCCGGCCAGTGCCAGGCTCTGCCCGCTCTTAAGTTGCCCAGGACCTTCTTCTTTGGTAACTTTAATGTGAGGGGGGCAGCCAGTGCCACAAAGTCATCTAATACTTGCCTGTTGTACATAGCTTTAAGCTTGTTTGTTACCTTAATTCAATGCGCTTATTAAATGTAGCGCTTGAACATCATTTCTGTTTGTGTTTCATTTAAGTTGTTATACTTTTATAGTTTGTCTATGTCTGCATTTAGACGATGACGTTTATCTCATGATGTTTTTTCGTTAAGTTCTTGGAGCAGGCAACCACTCATCCTCTTTCCAACAAATATGAACTTAACGTAGAAACGTCATGATATAAACGTCATCGTCTAAATGTGGACTTTGGATGCAAGAACTATGTATGTTAAAGCTTCCTTGAAGAACGCTGCGTATGAGCAATATTTATACAAGAAATACTTGTTTAAAAACAATTTAAATGTATTTATTCAACAACTGTACAAACATTGTTTATATGCTACTCGTGTATGCGTACTGCCAGCACGCACTGTAAGGACACGCGCTGCTCTGACCTTACAGCCACAGCTGAACATGTGCGCGCCGTTGCTGTGCACATGTATTTGTTTACTTGGTTGCCGTTGTCGCCGCAACTAAGAGTGGTTGGGGGTGGTAGGAGTGTGTTGTTGAGCACAATTGAGAAAATGTTAAAGCCCAACCAGCTGATGCTTTCGAACTTTCATTCACACCGAAAAACACAAAAGCAATGTAGGCAGCTCTAAGCGCCGCCATTTCGTGTGCGCTCGTCCTTCTATTCGGCGTATGATTCGGTTATTTTTGTTGTTTTTGCACGAGTGAACGTCACAGAATGACGATAACAACGACGACGACGACAGCGACTAAGCTGATGACAGCTACAAAGAGCGCAAGGACTTTAAGCAAAAGCAAAGCTTGCTAAACAAATGCGCACTCGCACTCTCACGTTCTCTTCTATAGCTTAAATAAAATGCTTACAGTTTGTGGTACACTGGTGGCTAGAGTTTAAGTGTACACATGTTTTTATAAGGTGCATGAATTGTATTTGTACTTTGATTAGAAAAGAAGAGAATGTATACATAATTATGTATGTGTATTATTTAAAATCAAAATAGTATATTTCAAAGTTTTTATTACACTGATGGCCACAGTTAGAGTATATATATTTCATTATTAATTTCTTTAGACACAATGTAAATACGTACACTCATGGGCATCAAAATATGTGTGAAATATTTTTTCATTCAGAAGTCGAATTTATCGAATTTGACTTTATTTTTCTTAAAGAAGCAAGTTTTTTTTACATAATATAATAGATAATACAGCTCAAGAGTGTTAAAGAAAAGTTTAAAAACTGTGCAGAAAAATAGAAGAAATTTCAACAATATGTATGTACTGTACGCTGCGTATAAGTTATATTTATTGAGATTTCCTAAAAATAAAATGTTTACACAGATTAAAAATTATAAAAAATTTAAATTTAAAGTAATTAATGTGTAAAAGAATAAAAATTAAAATTAACTGGGAGAAATTATAATGAAAATAGTCAAAGCTTCCATGGTGAATGTATGTACAATATTTATGTTGTAAACAAGTGGCTTATGTAATTCGAAGCAGTCTGAAAATGGAATACAGAACATTTTCTCTTCAATTGGGATCGACAAAAATAGGTCACAGAAACATTTTAATTTGACTACTTCGTCAATAAGTTTGCTGCAAATAAATATCCAACTCTGCCTTGAAGCACGTATACACATTTGTATGGCCATCACTGTTGCAGCACGTTAAGGACATGTGCACTTTCACTGCCAGCGCTCTCGTTTTCATTGTGTTGTGCTTTTTTTTCGTTTTGTTGTTGGTTCTGTGACTTTGCGTTTGGCTTTGCATTTGCGCTGGCAGTTTGCTTGTGTCCTTATCGATTTTAAGCAGCGAAATTTTACAGGCTCACGGCGCACGTCAGTGCCAAGCGAAGATTCACTTGTCGCGCTGAGTTCGTTCGTGTCGTGTTTCGCACAGCACACAGCACACACAGCACAGCAGCGAGTAACAGTATCAGAGCCGTTATGTAAAGAGATTTTTTAATAGAAAGTATATACATATATATATAAAAGTGTGCGCTGCTGTGAGCAAAATATATATTCTAGGCGCGATTCATAAATATTTCTAATTAATACATAACTTATTAAAGCAGCATTGTGATAACACAAAAACAACAACAACAAAACAAAAACGCATCAAATAGTTACATGCACACAAAAATAAGAAAGGAAAGGAAACACGCTGCCAACTGTGCCGTAACACGGGGCATTGAAAATATATAAAAGAGGAAGAAAAAAACAAGAAAATTACCAGGTAGCAGGAGACGACAAAAGCGAAGTAGAAGACGAACGAAAATGTAATAGAGGTCAAAAGAAGCATTGATTTAACGTGCACTTTCTTCTCTAACGTTTTCTTCACCTTCTTTTTATTGCGGTTTTTGGCCGTGTGCGTGCGTGTGTGTGTGTGTGTGTGTCGGTGTATCCGTGTAGGCCAATTTGTGTTGCGTAAAGAATTTGTTGAAAACTAGTCAAAAGCTAAAAGTTTCATTCAATAAATTTAGACACACACACGCACATACACACATGCGTGTACTCACGTTTATGTGTGTGAATGTGGCGCCCATAAAATGTGTAAATTCTATGTAACGCACATGTATACATAAACGTGTGTATGTGCAAAATGTTGATGACGAACTACTTACATACATACATCTACACAAACAGCAGCTAAAAGGACGAAAAGGAAAAAAAAATGGCATATAACGCAGTTCAATAGCCAATAAGAGACCAAGCATAATTACATAATCAAATAGAACGACTTGCAAAAAAAAAAAACAAAAAACAAAACCACATAACAAAAACAAAAGCAGCAACAACAAAAGATACGAAAAGCAAAGCAAAATCAACGACAAGTGCAGCATTATTTAATCAACGCCTTGGAAACGCCTTAAAGCGAAACTCCCTACAACAACAAATTGAAGAAGAACTACAACAAAAAAAAAAACCATAAACCAATGTACCTGCAACAAAGAAATTGAGCAAATTATAGTAAAAAAAACACACACTCACACAGTTACTCACACACACACAGACAGGCGCATCAACTTCAAGATAAATAACAAAATTTAGCAACAACAAATTACTTTTAAAAATATACAACAAGCAAAAACAACAACAAACACTATCGCTACAAAACTAACATACAAAATATATATACAAGAAAAAGTGCTATAAATTAATATAAACATATACAAAATAGATTCTTATATAGAGACGTTATATAGCAACATACATACTTATACACATATATGCTAATTATATAAAAAAAAAAAAAAAAAAAACTGTTTTTACATATGTAGTTGCCGTTATGCGAATTGTTCAACACTGGATATTAACTGATAACTAGAGCTAGAGCTAAAGGAAACCTCGTAGTTTGTAGGACAAGCGTCTTCTTCATATATACACATATATATATATATATAATATAGCAAAATCAAACTAATATGTAATCAATCGTAACATTAAACGCACTCAATGACTAACTAAAACTACCAAGTAGTTGCCTCTATCTATATATATATATATATATACATAGTATAGTATATATATATATATACATATACAAATTGCTTAGAATACAACTAAATATATGGATTTATTTTTATATATAAAGCCTCAACGAACTTCAACTCCAAACTTCAACTCCAACTAGGCCTATACTATTAATAAATTTAAAATAAACAACAAAAGCTGGCGAAAACTTAATGCATTAATTAAAAAAAAAAACAACAACTACTAAAGCAACAGCAGGAGCACAAGGACAACGAGGCCGCCGGCAGCGCTGTCGTCAGGGATAATACAAAGCAAAACGCCTCCATTTTGCACGCGTGTGTGTTGCTTTTGTGCTAGGATAAATTTAGAGATACTATACATAAGCAAAAATTTTACTAACGTTGGGTTTCTTGCGTTGCGCGCCTTGACGTAACTTTTGGCCCCCGCCTACCCCCGTCACCTGGCTTCAGCTACGGCCCGGACCACAAGCAGTATAAGTACCGGTAACACCATAACGCCTTAACTTGAGTCACAACTTTCCACAAGACCGCAAACAAAATTCGTTGCGTTCATTAAACTTTCACGACCACAAGACCAAACATTTAAAGAAGCGGAGCGAAGAGAGGAAGAAGGAAGACAAGAAATAAACTAGAGAAAAAAATTATAGCATACTTTTGCGCTGGCACTGGAAAAGTGATGCAAGCAAAAACATAAAACCACAAAAAAGATAAAAAAAAAAACTAAATTATAGTCGTTCCTTGTGATATTCTAAACATACATATATAATAAAACGATCTGTGTGCTACCCGCCTGCTGCCCACCATCCTTCAGTTCGCCCGCCCTTCCGCCTATCATCACCACCAACCAAAAAAAAACACCACCACCTACAACAATAATAATAATAAATAATAATAATAATAATGGTATAGAAAGAAACGACGTATATAATTCAAAGTACAAAATACACGTTTAATATAAATGCCTAAAACAAATTGAAAGTAGCAACATATGGTATTAATATACAAACATATTTACATAGTATTCAACATATGCGTTAAAACATAACCTCAAAGTCAACATTTAGCGCGCGCCCCCAAAAAAACCCAAGATCAAAAAAACCAAAAACCAAAAACCCAACCAACCAAATCATAAGCAATACAAACTAGTGCTGTTATCTAATTTAGAAACTACATTTTAGACAGTCAACCCTACGTTACTTAACGCCTCTAACTATATAACCCACCAAAAACAAAAAAAAAAAAAACGAAGAAAGTAAAACCCGTTAAAAACAAGGCTCAGAATGGAGCTGGTGTGAGTGAGATAGCTAAAGAACTTAGCTAAGCAACAACGAAAAGCAATTATATTATTTATGTGCCCGGAAACAGAAACAGAAACAAACAAACAAACATATACATCTATATATAGTGTACTTGTACTTGTACTTGTATAAAAGCTAATGCCAAATATCGAAACGGAAGTTGCACCCATACAGGCTAAAAGTGAAAGGAAGAAACAGATTTTTTATACACACACGAATACAAAAACAAATACAACACACATATGCAACAACAATAACACACACACATGCACACACACACACACACACACACATACACACACACATACAATGATAAGGCCCAAAATTTCGAACGGTGTTACGGAGTGTGCTCTACGGCAATAACAACAACCACAACAACAACAACGGCATAAAAATTCAACAGCAGCAGCAACCAAGGTGAATGTGTGTGTGTGTCCGTGTCCTGGAGAAAGGAGAAAGTTGGTTTTTTGGGAAATTTAGCGACATACAGCGGAAACGCGACGGCGAAACACAATTTTTTGAGCGTTTCCATGTCCTGGCGCTGTTCCTGCCATTGCGTGGTGGTTGTTGTTGTTGTGTGCTTGTAACAACATAAAATGCACGTTAAACACACACAGCGACGTGTCAGCGGTCCTGGAGCATTTGGAACATTTACCAACGACCAACGGTATGCAATTATTTTGAATTGTCAAGTGTATTTGTAATCTTGATATTGTTGTTGATTTTTTTTTTTATAACTTAACGTCTGATTGTTACGTTATGTGCATGTATGTATCTATATGTATATGTGTGTTCATTGGTGTGTGTGTATGGGTGTTTCAATGTGACGTAGTAGCAGTGCATTTGGGATAAACGGCGAGAATCCCAACATTTCATTAAATATTTAAAATATGCAAAAAAAAAAAAACACGTGTGTTTTCATCAATATTTTAGTAGCACTGAAAACGTCCTGAAACACCTTGTGCCATAAAAATACCGATATACACACACACACACACCCACACACACATACTCATACATATGTGTACGTGTACATTTTTAAAAGATTTACTTGAATGTATTTCCGTTTCTGTTTCATTTTCAACATTCCCATTCTTATGTGTTGTTCTGTTCGTTTGTTTGTCGTGTTTGTTTGTTTGTTCGTTCGTTTGTTTCTATTTTTTATGTGTTTGTTTTGTGTTCAAATGTTGTTATTGTTGTTGTTTGCTGCTGTTGCTTATCTGTGTGTGTGAATCTTACGTTTAACAAGCAGGAATACATATGTTAATAAGATGTGCAACTTCTTATTGGTGTCAGTTTTGTTGCTGGAATTATATAAGTATGTTGCTAGAGCTGCCATATAATCGATAGTATCACGAGTCAAATCGATTGTTTTTTCTTTGCAGAACGGTTTCAAACAAACTATCGATGTTTTCGATAGTTTCATCGATTGATTCTTTGCTCTAATAGATATGCTAGAGCCGAAAGAACATTAATTAATCTAATCGATAGTTATCTAGATGCTACTGTTATCTGTTATCGCTTTTTACAAAGCTTTAAAACAATGAACATTTGAGTATGATTATCTGTATAAGCACAACAGTTCAAGCACTGAGTGTTCAAATTAGGATTATCAAAATTAATAGAAAATACCTCGCCTTTATATAAAAAACAACACTTGATACTATCGAAAGTGCCATCGAATGTTTATCAGCTCTAGTATGCAGTTGCTGCCAGCTTGTGCCTGTGTGTGTGCGTGTGCTCAAGTTAACATATACTCGTACATTGTTCTTATTTGTTCCATTATGCTTGTATCCTTTTGCTTACGAGCACAATGCAACTGATTTCCGTCCATTCACTGGCGCACTAAATGAGAAGAAGAAGCTTTGAGCTGTTACTGGACAGGGCAGGAAATGGGCAGGGGACTGGGGGCAGGTAAAGGGCAGGGAACAGAGCAGTCATCCGTCACTCAGTCAATGCAATTACGAAACTAGATTAAAAGCCAAGCGTACAACAATGGCGGCGACAGGCGACAAAAGGCAACAACAACAGTAGCAAAAGCAACAATGGACAGCGCAACAAAGAGCAACCAAAGCGTTCGACAAAAAAATAGTGTCAAAGTACTTTAAGTGCACTTGTATGCAGTGTGCAAAAAAGCGTTGCATACACACAGGCGCTATTCAATTACTTGTTTGTATGTACGCGTATATATGTATATGTATGTGCTTGTGTAGCTATATGTGTTTGTTATCCATGTATATGTATGTCCAACGACAACATCAATCCCAGCAGCGGAAGCTTTCACTTTTACTTCAATGATTAAACTGCTGACCGAATTTCGGCTTTTCATGTACATTGCATATGGATTTTGTAATCGTATTTGTGTAGCGTATGGGTGGGTGTATCGTACGTGTGTGTGTGTGTGTGCTTGTATGTATTGCTATTGATAAACGCTTGCTGTTCATATTGTTGTTGCTGTTGCTTGCACATAGCTTACACACACACATATTTCCACACACACAAACAAGCCGACACACAGAGATAGCGATTAGTTGGCAATTTTGTGTAGGAAGCTCGATGTTTCCAATTGAACTAGTTACAGATTTATATATAAACTTGAGAGCTGCACATAGTGAGCACATATATACATGTATAGAGCTGGAACACTATTGAATGATCAAAGAAACTAACGATATTATTGCTTAGGCTTTATATTAAACTATGAAATTTACATAAGTTGCTTGATTTTCGAAAGTATCGATTGTTTTCCAGCTCATATGCATAGTTAATTTTGTTATAGACGAATTCCACTACAAATGATGTGTTGCTTCAATGATAGAAATCCTTTCAAAGACATCCTTTCATTTGTTGGAAAGTGGAATTCTTCTATTCTATTCGTTTTCTTTATTATACTTTTAATATACTTTCATTTCGTTGCATTACAGATATCATTTCCGTTGGATTTTTCTTAAGTTTTGAAGTAAATACATATGAACATTAAAAATTTATGTTTGTCATTATTGTTGTTTTTACAGAAAACTTGCTTAAAAGTACAAAAGTTGAGATAAGCAAAACTTAAAAAATAAACAGATCAAAAAGAAGCGCAAGCGAAACAAGTTTTGTGCCAAATCTCGAAAACAAAAATACAAAAACAAAGTGAAATCGAAATCGAAAGAATCAGCGTGAAACACTCGTTCAAAAAAACGTTTGCGTTTCATAATTTTTTGCTGTGGAAGCTAATTTTGCGTACTACCACTGACATCATCAGTTAAGGTACCAAAACAAATTTGAAAATGCCATTCTCTGCCTCTACCTTTCAACTACTACTAATACTACTTACTACTTACATACTTATGTACTAACTATGTACTTGCTACAGAAAGTCCCACAACACTTTTAATGCTATTAACTTGCTCTTCCTTTTTTCCCATTGCAAAGCTACTTTTAAAATACAAAACAAGCAAAATAGTATTTCACTTTTAAAATGAAATAATTTAAAACTTTTTAGTAGTTGTATGATGCACACTGCTATCCTTCTACTATTTTCTTTATTGCATTCTAAGGTATATATATACGTTAGCATTATTATTTTGTGTCCTTTTAACAATGCCAATGAACCAACATGTACTCGTAAAACCCGAATTCCAAAACAAAAACCTTAAAACAAATGCATTGCTTAAATAAGATAATTGCTCGTTTATAAAGCTTGCTTTCTCCCAGTTTTTTTTTTAGCCCGCGTCTTTTTAAGCTATATAACACACACATATATATAGTATTATTATGTATATAATATATACTGATATTTAAGATTTCTATAGCTCACTATAATTAATTTTAAGATCAATGACATTCATTTTGAATTAGCATGTCGGACGAATATGACTTAGATTCATTTATTTTCAGCTCAATTATAATTGTTGTGCTGTCCAAAATATTCAAATTTTTTTGTACATAATTAATAACCAGCTCGAAAGCGACATTTGTCAGGCAAATTATAACTTTTTATAGAATTGTTTCGCTGCGAATTCTATTCTTCTATTATTTGTATGTGACCTTTGGCTGTATAAATGAAAATTCTTATTAATTATCACATGCTTAAAAGTTGGACAATAGCCTTATAAAAATGGTATACGCTCGAAAAAATGTATTAATCAGTGCTGAACAACGATTAATATCGAAAGCAAATCGATGTTTTAGTCATTTGAATAAGTTTTATATTCGAAATAATTATTGTTTCAAAAGCCTTCAAAGCAAATATTTCAGTATTTAATGCAATTAGAAAAAAACTAAGAAATTCAATTGAAATTAATTTGATTGGAACTGGAAATTGGATTATATCTGTATGCATATAAATTTTAAAGATAGTTTCCAAATAATAATCTTGGCTAAATACAGCAGATTACTAATTTGATTACATTTGCGCAAACTTTCCATAAATCAAATCAACTTTTAATTATTGACATTAACACATGAAAGCTGTGTATAACATGAAAATTGATTGACATGTTTAGAATTTGCTTTGATTTCCATTTCCATTTTCTATTTCATTTTTAATTTGCATTTTCCATGTGCATTTGTAATGTGTATTTCATTTTCGATAAGCCTGATGCAATCAACATAATGCACAAACAATTCTTTAAAAATAGAACCGAATGTTACACAATCTTTAATGTAAATATGCACAAAGTTCAAGATTAAGTAATTCATAATTATGTATATACAAATGTATATAGAGCAATGTGTAGTTTCTTAAAGAAAATGCAAGACTGTACTGCTGTGTATATATGATATATGATATATATGGTAGTTTGATATAGCACATTTAAGCGACTTGTTGGCTTTACTTTTGCTGTTGGGGGAAATTGATATAATTTCGATAAACGAAATGGAATGCAAGCGCAGCAGCGACCGACGCAATTACATTTTTCGAATTTACGCTTAATGCCTTCAATTGGCTTTTGAATTAATAATTGAGTCGTGTATTGTATTTATAACGGGGAGGTGGGGGTGCTGCCACAGTGACGCAAGAGGTCTAAGCAAGAGCTACTCTGGCAGGCTGACATCTTCGTTTGGACTTGGACTCGGCTTGGGACTCCCTCGCGTCCCTGACCACAATGACAAGCACAACAACAATCACAGCAACAAGCAAGAACAACAAACACAGCCAAATCTGAGCATGTGCTCAATGTGGAAGGGCCACTTGAGGAGTGTCTCCATTGCGCCAAAGTTGACATTGGAACTGGCCGCAGTCAATACAATTATTTGGCAAGGTTGGCAGTTGTTTGCTTATTTAAGCCTGGTCCACAGTTGGCCACAACTTGGTTGCTTGCCACTTGATCCGTTTGCGGCTTGAGTCAGCCGCAGGGCAGCCTAACGAATCTTTTATCTGCAGCACTTGAGAGCTGCTGCAATACGTAATACGTTTCAAATTTAAGAAAATGACAATAAAAAACCTGAACTACGTATTGAATGAAGCAATAATTTCACTTTGATTTGGGCTAACTGTGTAGAGGGTCTTTGTATTATACGAATGTCTGCAGCTGTTAGTGTATCTGTATAGTTGAAGTGCTTTTCTGCGAAATGCACAGTCATTTGGCTAATGCATTTAACGTGTGCCAATATTTGCCAGTTGAGGGAATACTATTTACATAAATCCAGATTTCAAATACGAAATTTAAAATTTAAATTCAGATAATTGCATTTGTTTGCCTGCTGCATGGCGTGAGCACTTAATTGAGTGAAATTGATTTCAAGTTTGCTCAACGCCAATTTGATTCGATTTTTGCACTCAAATTGCACACACACACAATGTCAATAGAAACGCTAAGCAAATATTTGAATTGAGGCGCATCAAAAAGGTGTGTGCCCCATTTTTTGGGTTCAAAAACTGTTCCGTTTCGGCTTGCGTGCCAAACGTGTTGAGATTGCGACTGAATCAGAATCCAATTTCAATTGCTCTTCCCTTAGATACACGCTATATGTGTGTGCGTGTGTGTGTGTGTGTGTGCACGCACACTTATACCACACATTTCAATTGTTTTTCTTTTGTTCGAATATAGAAATTTTTGCACAACATGTACACATTGTATAAATTTTGTATATGAGCACAAAAGTGTATGAAAGTCACCTCACTTTTCATTTGCTACTTTGTCCAGTGTGCACAGTGGGCTGCGTCTTATTTTTATTGCTTACAATTTGCCCTTGAAAATGTAGCGATGCATATCGAGGCCATCTGAAAACGTAATCAGAAGCTAGAAACTTTGAAATTTACATTCAAGATTTTGAATTTTAAATTTTCAATGCATATTAAATGATTTTATAAAATAGCTTTACTATATACAAAGAAAGCAATATAAACTTTAGCAGTGTGTATGCATATAGAATGAATCGGAAAAAAACTTTTGCTTATCAAAACAACTCAATTAAACTAACCAAATCGAATTTAATCAGAATATGATCACAATAGAACGTTCTGTTTTAAGCAGAGTTGAACTGTAGCAAACTCAGCTATTGAAGGTTTTATAGTTGGCTCAAAAATAATATAACTCAAACCAGTACTGTCACAGCTACCAGAGATTAAAAATACATATTGTATATAAAAAACTTAGCTGCAAACCAAAGTAAACTTTATAACTAAAATATCTGCAGTGTCATTTGATTAAAACTAACAATTGATAGATGCGTAAACTTTATACTACAGCTGTTCTAGCGTTACATTATCGGTCAAACTGTAAAAGTAAACTAGACACGAGACCATTGTACATAGTATAACAATTGAATGTGTGTTTCGCAGTCTGTCGCTGTCTTATCTTATCAGTAGCTTTTAGGAAAAATTTGATTTAGAGCACTTCCGCTAATGCTCATTGATGGTTCGGGGGGGTTATGTTGGTTTGCAGGGGAGTACAGTTAGCTATATATCTTTGATATTTGCTCAATGTGCGCGGCAGTGGGTAAAAACGTTCTGTATAAAGCTGTATCTGTAGTACTGAATCTGTATCTGTATCTACATAGATGTATCTGTATCTAAGTGCCATGCGTGTTGCTGTACATTAATTTAGTTCAATTTTTCGCGCGATCAAAAGCAGATGAGCATGTCGGCTGTTCTGGCCTATTGTATATACTTACTACACTTGTGTATAAATTGTATCATATGTTATGTATCATCATCATCACCATCATCATGCACAACATCCATGATGAGCTCAAGCTTTCAAGCCTCTCTTTCTCGCTCTCACATGGCCTCATCTAAACTCACATATTGTTGCACAATCAATATTTATAATTAACAAATGTCTTTTGTTTATTTGTTTGCCTCGGCGTGTTTTCCACACCGTTTCCTGCTCACTTTAGCGTAGCCTCTGTCCACTTTATCCAACCCGTAAGCCCCGCTGCACATTCTGTTCTTCTGGTTGTTGTTATAATTTTTAATTTTTTGTTTTTGCCAATTTCCAAATAGATAAATTTATATGTTTGCCGGCGTCTATCGCCATTCATTCTGTATCATTTATCCGGTTCTCATTCTTGTCTCTGTGCCTCTTATAGCGCTAGCCGAGACAACTTATACCCCGACGATCAGCAGCAGCGCCATTCGCATTCCCATCAGCACTTGGTGCGTCAGTCTCTGGTCAGCCTTAGCTACGCACAGGCGGGAACGAACTCCTCCTCCGTCTCGGCGACTCCAGCGACTGGGCCCATACCCATACACTCGTACTCCCAATCGCATTCTCACTCGCCCAGTCCTAGTCCCAGTCCGGCAGCGGATCAGCATAGCTGCAGCAGCAGCAGCGTTGGAGTTGCACTTGGCGTTGCACGCAATCGGCGCGGAGAGCCGCCGGATCGCGAACGAGATCGCGACGGCGACAGCGTCTCGCTGCTGAGAGGCGCCGCTGGCTTTGCTGGCCAGCTTGGACTGGATGAGCCACGTGCGTCGCAGCGTCAGCGCAGCAGCAGTCGGCTCTCAAGCGGCATCTCCAAGCAAAACTCTAGTGATAGCCGCAGTGGACTGCGCATCCTTGATCCAGCGCCCTCGCACAGCCATAGTCCTGTTAGCTACGGCAGCACTGGCGGCCACTCGGCGCTCTACGATGCCTGTCACGAGTATACGCGCAGCTTGAGCACAGCAGCAGCCACCGAGGAGCAGGCGGCGTCGGCAGCCGGCGGTGTTGCAACAGCAGCTGGCAGTTTGCTGAAAAGTCATTACAGCGAGCAGCATCTATCGGAGCCGCATTTTACAAATCTTAATCTTAATCTGAACAGCGACTACGATACGGGCAGTGATAAGCAGCAGCTGGTGAATGAGACATACATATTCAAGTGCATTGCGAACAGTCCATCATTTCTGCGCACCAACAAGATCAAGGAGCAGTCAAAAAAGCTGCGCAATTTATCGCTGAAAACGCGTACGGCTAAGAAAAAAGGACAGATCATCTCCAAGTCAAACGCTGTTTCCGACAACTCGCTGCATCCGGGCGATAAGTATCTGAATTTATATTTGGTTGAGAAGAAGCACTCGCTGCAGCCGCAGATTGCGTCTACGTCAAATACAGCGCCAGCGCCCAGCTGCTCATCCTCATCTTCGGCAGCAGCGGCGGCGGCAGCAGCAAGGCAACAGCAGCTGCCTGCCTTATCGGCGGTAGCAGCACGACAACAGCAACTGTTGCTCAACGGTTCGCTGAAGGCCAAGACGAAGACATTTCCGGCATATAGGCCGTCGGTGCGTAGTGAAAGCGACGAGAAGGAGTATCGGGGCGGCAGCAACACGATACCGACGACGGGCAAGAGTCCGGCGGTGCCGCATTCGCTGGCGGCCAAGATCAGCGGCAAGAATTGCAACAATTTGCTGCATAACGCCGGCAACAAGCTAAGCGTGAGCAGCAACTCATGCAACAAGCTACATGCGCACAGTCACGGACAAGGACACGGACAAGGACACGCCGTCTACGCCCAACATTTGGCATCATCGCCCAAGAGCTCCGTCTCCAGCAACGGTCATCTGAACAAATACTGCCTCACGGATCTTACTCGACGCAAGGCCGAGTTTAATCGCCAGCTGAGCGCGCCAACGGACTACACACATCATTCGTCCAGCAACGGTTCGCAGCAGGGCTCCGAGGCGGCCAATGAGGCGGTGGGTGAGTCCTTAATAACAGTAGCTAGTGCTGGTGTCGTTGGACACGGACACAGTCACGGACACGGCCACGGACTTGGCGGCCCTGGTCAAGCATCAACAGCGCCGGCAACACTCAAATCGCTGCAGTTGCACAGCTTTGGTGTACATCATCCGCCAGCTCGGCCCACGTCCACGTCGTGCACCAATAGCTTCAATCGACGCCACATACGCAGGCACAAGAGCAAGCTCAGCGAGCGGTGAGTATAAATAATTTAGAATTCTTATCACTACTATTAACCCGTTGCCAGTTAACATACAATGGTTTGTGTCGTCAAATTGCGGGCAACCCAACGAAGCACAGTGGGCCATTCTGACATTTTTCAGGGTCAAATATTGTAATGTTGTCCGTGATGCTGACATAGCTTTGAAATCAAAGCAGGGCTAATATTAGGTAGATTAATATTGGTTAAATAAAAATCCAAGATTCAATGAAAAAATCGTTTAAATTATTTTAGGAATTGAATATTAATAGGTTTGACACTTTCGAAAAGATATTGCAAAAGTGATTTTCACTCAATGTTCCCATTTTAAGACTTTGCGGATTGAATTCATTTTTATTTGATCAAAGATTGAATAAACTTGCCATTGACACAGTTTTCAATTCACAAGATAAACTGCAATGGGACAATTTTTAACCTTTAAGAAATTTTCCATTTCGCCAAATGAGGTCGAAAGTGGAAATTGGAACAGACATGATAGTTTTAGTCTCTTTTTGGAACTTAATTCAAAGACAGAGACTTTTGTCTTATACCAGCTAAATTGTTAAAAAAGTATTATTTTTATTTCCAATCAAAAAACTAAAACTCTGACTAATTTTACCGTTATTTGTTTCAGTAATATTATATTATTATTCCACGAAAGACAATAAAAATCAAGTTTATCATTGAAAAGCATTAATATTGAAATGTTTAAGTTTGGTTTTATAGTATTCAAATCTTTTGTTGAGCTTAAAAAAGCTTTTAAGCAAAATCTTTGCAATAACTTCTGTCCTTTTCTTACTTTAATTTTTGCAACTTTTTTATTTTGGGTAGAGGCCCCACAGTGCGACGCTCGCATTGCTTGGCAAATTAAGCATGCAAAGCGTTTTCATCGACGTCGTCGTCGTCGTCTTCGTTGTTGTTCTTGTTCTTGTCGTCTGAAGTCTTTTGACCGGTTTTTGTTAGCCGCTTATCGAACAGCATTTGCATAATCAGCCATCAGCATCGTCTGAGTCCGAGTCTGAGACTGAGTCCGAGTCTGGGGGTTTATTCTACGACAGGGAATGGCCGGGTAATGAACTTCTAACTTGATTCGTGCGTCAATAGTTAAGATTGGGAATATTCAAGTGCAGGATCGTTCAGCTGACCGTGAAAACTGATTGTTGATTGTGTTATTGAGGCGGAAAACTCTCGCCATTATCATAATAATTAGCTATTAAGTGACTAAGTCGCGTCAGTAGTCTATAAAAAAAATCTATAATTTATTGCACTAGATTGTTTGTTACTTGAGGTGTTTCAAACGGTACCCGTCGTCTCGATCGTCGTAGTTACCGCTTAGCCTCTCTACCCGTTTTTTGCTCCGTTAGACCAATTCATTTACATAAATTCTAGAGGTAATATTTTGTATTTTTTGTTTGTGTTTGTATTTTGCTGATAGTTATTTTGTTGCTATATGCTATTTTTATTGGCGTCAATTTTTGAAGAATAGCAACAAATTATAGTCTGGCTATAATTTGCGATGCTGCTCGTCGCAAAAATCAATTAAAAAGCAACGCAAAACTCAAAACGCAACACAACAAATATTGTTTTTTATTTATTTATTGTGCAACGGCGTCGCGAGAGATTCAGAACAGGTTATCAGGCCGCCTCAGCAACAGCTTCCTCAACGCTGAGCAACAACAAAAACTAAATAAAAATAAATATAAAAAAAAAATCACACAAAAAATGCTGAAACGATCGCAAACAATGTAAAAAGAAATCAACAACAGCTGCTGCTGCCAGCTTCTTGGTGTCAGTCGATCAATTATTTAATTACTCAGCAAATTCCAATTCCCTATTCGTAGCCCCGGGCTTATATATCGATTGCCACAAATTGAAAGTCGAGGTAACGCCTGCAAACAAATAAATAAACAAACAAACAAACAAACAAATTCTGAAATAAATAATTAACAAACAAAACAAGCCGAGTGGAGGACGAGCAGAAGAATCTCACTCGGAAACAGAAATAAGAATCGGCATCGAACTCGTCTTCAGATACGTATTGGTATTCGTATTGGTATTCGGATTCGCATTCGCATTCGTATTCCTATTCGTATGCGCATTCGTATTCGGATTCCCAATCGGAGTGTGTGTTTTGCCGGCGTTTGGTGGCCGCGTTTTTCTGTTGCTGTCGCTAGTTGCGCTCGGTTAGCGCGCTTGTAATAACTGGAAAAGATAAATGTCGGTCTCTCTATAGAGTGAGAACTATAACTGTAACAATATATAGCAATTACGTAGAACGATAACATTTAGTTGTGGCTCGTCAAATCAGAAATCACAGCAAAAAAAAAACAGCTGCTTTAGCACGTTTCGAGTTTCAGTTTCAGTTGCAGCAAACTAAATTGCTTACACAAACCACAATTAAAAACGCAATCAAAAACCAAAATAAAACATATGTACATTATTTGTATATAGTAATGTTACTTGATAGGTTGTGCTATATACTTGTATATTGGATCGTGATAATATAAAATGCTTTTCTTGTTAAGCTGACGCCGTTGTTTTTTTGTGGTTTTAGCCCGCGCAGCTATTTTTCTAGTGCCTTTTTTATTCAAAGAAACTAATAATAATAAAAAAAAAAAAGTATATAAAATTCGTAATAAATTCATTAGGCTAATGCGAGCGAAGATTAAATTAAATCAGCTTCATCAGACTTAATTAAAACGAAGCTTTCCCATTTAAAAAAAAAACTACACTCAATTGACTGTGAAATAAAAATAAATAAAAAAAAAACCTAATAATAAATAAAATACATAAAAGCTTAAAAAGTAACAGTGAACGCGTGTCTACTTAACCAAACAATAGACATCCATCTCTCAGCAGAGATCAGCATAATCTACACGATTTCGTGTGCCAATAGGGCAATACTGCCGGAACGACCGGACGACGTCTTGATAGCGACTACTACCGGAAGACCTTGACAATCTCCAAGTGCAAGGTGAGATCTGGTTTGCTGTAGCTGTAACTGTAGACTGCAGCTGGGATAATCTGTGTGTGAATTGTGCGTGCGCAATAATTGTAAAGGAAAAATAAAACGAAACAAGCTACAACTTTGCTGACTCCCGACTGTGATATACTCTGCGTAATCATTGCTCAGTTGAGGTGTGAGTTGTATGCTTGGGAGTCCTTATGTTCAAATTGGTGATTCTAGACTTGAAAGATATACCGATCTGTTCTGGTTTACACTTTCGGATAGTTTTTGCGGAACTAAATTTAACTTAAATATTTTCAATCTTTCCATTGGGCTTGTGCATTGATATATAACCTATTGTAAAGTTAATGCAATTCTCCAAATTCAATCTGTTTAAAAGTAAAAATGGGAGCATTTACAGCAAATTCCCGTTCCGCAAAATTATTAGAAATATAAAAACTAGAACAGACCTAATAGATTTTTTTTTATTTGCAAGCTGAACAACCAGCTGTTTTCATATTATTTTTAACATTTTAAATTGTGTGCAATTGAGTATGGCTGTTTATTTGTAATGACAGATCTGGACAGGGTAAATGAGTTATTTGTAAATCGTTTGCCTTGTACTTACTATGACGCGCATTGCACAAACCTAGTATGCTCTTTACGCAATAGGAACAGGGTATAACAAAAAGTGCCGGCCTAAACATTAAAGCGTTGCGGCGCATAATTTTACTGGCTTGCCTTAGCGGCGTACTTGTAATAGTAAATATTTTAATATAAATATTTATAAATATGTATAACTATAGTTTATTTTACAATCTATTATTATTTAAGCTTGCTAAACGGCGATAGCGAAGAATCAGTACGCTGCTCATACTGCTCCGTATTGAATGTGAATGAGAACGATTTGCGCATTTCATTCGAGAACACCTGCACCGACTCGCTGGTCACCGCTTTCGATGATGAGGCACTGCTAATATGCGACCAAGGAACCGAAATGGCAAGAGCAAAGGTTTTACTTAAACTTGTAGAACAGGAATCCTGCCCATCTTAACACTAGAGTTGACTCGATTGTTAGAACAAGTTTCGAAGCTGAAAGCAATTCGTTCCATTGCTCGTTTTGAACCAACCTTTCACAAGTAGAACAAACCAGATTGGAACTCAAAACGAACAAAATGAATATGATTACGTATCCTTGGTTCGAACTTATTCAGAATGATTCGAAACAACTCATGACACACTATTTTTGTTCGCATTTAGACGACGATTTTGACGTTTTTTCGTACAGTTGTGTTGTTGCCTGTAGAAAAGAGGTGAAAACCGTCATCGTCTAAATGCAGACTAAGACAATATTACTCACTAGCCATCATTACAAACAGTAACAGTAACAAAAATCCCAACTTAGACTCAACATTTGAGGCAGCTGTTTGCAGCTGTGAATCAAAAACAACTAATAAATTTTGAAAATTCTTTTTGATCTTAAATTTTGTAGGTACACTTTGATGACGTGTCGTTGTACGGCACTCCGAAAGAGGAGCCAATGCCCAATATACCGATAGTCTCGGAAAAAGTCTCGGCGAATTTCCTAAAAAGTCAATTGCAATCATGGTTCCAGCCGACAGACAATCGTCTGGCCATGAAATTATTTGGCAGCCGCAAGGCATTGGTCAAAGAGCGTATACGTCAGAAAACTTCCGGGCATTGGGTTATACACCCGTGCAGTTCATTCAGGTATATAGTATTATATGATATAATATATATATAAATCTATAAATACATTTTGTTTCTTTGACAGGTTTTACTGGGACCTTTGCATGCTTTTATTATTAGTAGCAAATCTTATTATCCTGCCAGTCGCAATATCATTCTTCAACGATGATCTGAGCACACGATGGATTGCCTTCAACTGCCTAAGTGATACTATTTTTTTAATAGATATTGTAGTCAATTTTAGAACAGGTATTGTACAGTTAACGAATTCTTTACTATATATGTTATCAATTAAATTGTACGTTAATATATTAAAATCAAAATTTGTTTAATTTTTGCAGGAATTATGCAACAAGACAACGCTGAACAAGTAATATTGGATCCAAAGCTTATAGCTAAACACTATTTAAGAACCTGGTTTTTTCTCGATTTGATTTCATCGATACCATTAGATTATATATTTTTAATTTTCAATCAAGTAAGTACATGCAATTCTTAATGAACAGTATGCAACATTTTGATTAAGATTATGAAATTGCAGGATTTCTCTGATTCTTTTCAAATATTGCATGCCGGACGCGCTCTGCGCATTCTACGTCTAGCTAAATTATTATCCTTAGTTCGCCTGCTGCGTCTGTCCCGTCTTGTGCGCTACGTATCGCAATGGGAGGAGGTCTATGTAAGTACGCGGTTCAATTTTGGCAACACATTTAACTCTTTGTTTGCATAACATACTTTATATAGATATATTATATATATATATATAAATATATATAAATATATATATATAATTTTATAATAGGTATATTTAATTTGATCATATACTTAATATTTGATATATATTGATATTGAATCTCAAATTCTATATCATTCATTTTTGTTCAGTTTACTTCAAATTTGGTTTATTTAAATCAGTTTTAATTTATGCAACAAATTCTTTTGACCGTTAGCTCGACGTATAATCATTGCTGCAAATCACATTTCACACAACAAAAGTCTTAGAACTTAGGTCTGGGTTATGGCTTTATTTAGTACAGTCAAATTGTCAGTGATTAAAAGTTGTCTATCGTAGTCCAAAGTGCTCACTTTTCTCTCATAATATATGTATATTTTTTGTATAACATGCAAGGGAGCTGTATCCTATATATACATACTTATTGATGTTTTTAAGAATTTTTTTTTAATATCTAGTAATGGCGCGTTAAATTGTTTAAACTATACATTTTCAGTTATTTGAACTCTATGTCTTTAATTTCAGCTTAAATGCTTTTACTTTTTGTTATGATTTTTAATTTATCTTGATATTTATGTACCGTTGTGCGTTCAATTTCCCAAAATTGTGCCTAAATCAATGCTGTACAAAAAAGCCCAACAAGATTGTAAATTTGCCATACAGTAATGTGTACCCAATATTGTTTGCAACCTGTGTTGTTCTGCGCTCCAAGTCTAAAGCCCGAAGCCCCAAAGTCCAAGTCCAAAAACCAATTCCTAATGCCTCTTAAGCTGTTCAAGTTCTGCAAAAACAACAACTCATACACCAACTTTATACTGAAATCTCGAGTCGTCCTTGCAAAACATTTACACCATGTCGCGTTCGCTATGCTTTTTCTTAAACTTCGCTCTATCGCGGGGGGAATATATATATATATTTTCTGTTGCTTACTTTCATATATGTCTTGATTTGGTCGATTCTTTATTTGAAATTTTTGTATTATTTTATTGTCTTTTTTTTTTGTTTTTTTTTTTTTTTTTTTGTTTTGTTGACTTATGATGCACTCCAAAATACCAATTCTTCATTTGCACAGTGTACAAAAATCTTTAAAGACTTTTGTCCTATAAATCGAACAACCCACAACTGAGAAACATTTCAAAACATTTTCAAGTGTTAACAAAATGCTTTTTCTCTTCAACAAACACCTCTTTTTTGCGCAACGTCACCCAAAAAAAAAAAAAAAAAAAAAGTACAACAGAAACTTTAACTTACATTGCCAAACTTGGACTCTGTTTATTGTTTTATGTTTATATACATACATAACATATGTATTTATTTGAAAACTGTCAGCTTTATGCAAATCAAATATGTATAATATAAGTATGGATGAAATCTACGACAACAAATAAAACAAATTTGCATTTCGAAATCAGACTAAGAAACATAAAAAAAATAATCAAAATAAACACAAAAAAAAAAACAACAAACAAACAATATTTAAGTTAAACAAAACAAAAAACAACTTAGCAAAATCAGGGCCTAAAATACCTGTGTATATATATGGTTTTTAGATTCTGCAGAATCTACAGAAAAAAAGTGCTGATCGCAGAGGGAGAATGCACAGAAAAGACAAAGATGGCTTGACAAAAAGCAACCTAATTCTCAAGGTAACAACCAAACAAACAAAAAACATCTTTAAAATTTATAAGAAATCAAAAAATCAACACTATCAAAAAAAAAAAAAAAAAAAAAATACAACTACAGCTACAATTCAATTTTTTTGATAAAACAAAAACAAAAAGCCTTGATTGATTGATATTATAATTATGTATTACTTATTGGTGGAACATAGCTCAATATTTGAGCTATGACTAAACCAAAATTGAGTTTTAGTGCATATTTCGTTCGTTCGTTCGTTCGATTGTTCGTTGATCATGTTTGCTTGATTTTAATGTTCGTTCGTACATTCTGTAAATTTTCTAAGACTGCCTTTTTATACATACATATTGAATGATTGATTAATTGATACAACTATCGTACATACATACCATATGTTCTTCTTGATTTGACGCATCAACCAAACGCCTTAAAAATTACAATTTTTTTAAACGAGAAAACAAGTTTAAAGAACTGAATTTTGTAACCAAATCATATATGTATTCGAAATTCGGTTTGATCGAAGTCTGTTTTAATGCACTTCACCATGTGTAGCTGATGGGCTCAAATTTGTTTTCAACACGTTAGTAATAACTGTACATATTAGTAAAATATAGTTCTTGGTTCGGCCTCTTATTAGTTTTATTCTCTTTGGGCACACAAAGAAGACGACGCACATGACCATTAAATTTAATTTCCGTAATCAATGTCCGTGAACAACTCATATGTAACCACGTCAGTTTCCAAATTCCAATCCGCAAATGGGAACGCGTATTTCATTATAAAATAGAAGCCAGCAGACGTTAAGAATAGTTAGTCTTATTTGTGCTTTCGAAGAATACTTTGTATAGTAATTAGAAGTAGACTTCATGCATGAGCATGTCTAGATTCAATTGTAATTTAGTCAAAGATAAGTTTTTCTTTTAGCTCTAGCCTTTGTTTTCGTTTTCTTTTTGTTTCTATTTGTAGAAATTAATTGACACACCTGTGAATTGCATCAAGACACAATACTTAGGTAATGATTTCAATATTAAATCAACGATTGCGAATGACAAACAAAAATACATGTAAAATTAAAACGCCAAACAGTTTTATATAGTTTGTTCAATGCTTTTTGCTTTACCACTCGGCAAATACAACAAAAAAAAAAAAAAACACATCAATGATATGGTCTGCCAGTTAATAAATAATAATACAAAAAAACAAAAAAAAAAACAACTATCAAATAACCATATTGTAGTCTGTTGAAGAATTGTAAATATCGCAGCAACAACCTTGTCTTTTCCACCCAACCCTCTCATTGTATACTAAGTACGTACTTCAAAATGTTGCTGCTGCGAATCGTTTGAAACTTTGCTTTTGCGTTCGCTTTTTTGGCCAAAATGCTGCACCCCCACTCAGTTCACAAAAAACAAAACACCAAAAACAACAAACAACAGCAACTACTACAACATATAATAATATTATCAAACAAGAACAACTGTATAACATTTGGATAATTGTTGGCACTTTTGCGAATTTGAAAAATAAAATAAAAAACTGGTGAACAACGAACACGAACACTGTACTAAGTACTTGTTACTTGAATACACACAAATATACAAGTCTTAACGTATTGTATAGCATACATTTATGGGCAAATGCATTATCGCTTACAATATCTAATACTACTCTACATTTTAAAATACTTGTTATCTATTGTATACTACAACTGCTACAACAACAGCACACGTTTGATTGATATCGTAGTCAATGCTTTTGCTTTTGTTTGGTGCCAATTTTGTGATGCAATGCGCCTTATTGCTCCTTTTCTACGCTACTCTACTCTACTCTACTCTACTATACTCTACTCTACTCTAACTCTACTATACTCTACTCAACTGTACTCTACTTTTTTTTGTACACACTGCCAGCATATCGAATATTTTGACAATTGTTATTGATATTCAAGTGTTTTGAGCTTTTGATTCAATTCATTTTTAAAAAATTAGAAATTCAAATTAATTGCTTTCTCAACAAATATTCAACGCGCTGCCAGTGTGTATAAATCGACCTTAACTATTAATAAATTCTGCTACCGTTGCTGCCAATATTAAATATTTTGTGTTTATTTACGTTTTGTTTTTATGTTAATTGGTTTTGGTTATGGGCTTACGTTTACCTTCCATTTTGTTCTCTTCTGTTCTTCTGTTGTACAAAGATTTCAGCTAAACTTGCGTGACACTATCTCCATATTGTAAGTTTGTGTACTTTAATGGCCAATTATCCATGCCCAGCAGTTGGTGAGCTGTGATTGAAGATTGAAAATTGAAGATTTGCCAGCGTATAGAGCATATCTGAATAGTAACTTTACACTTTGGCATACACAAAATGACTACACAGCTACTCTCACACAGAATACTGAAAACTTGAATGCAACAAATATTTTACTCAACCTTTTTATTCTTCTTCATTATGGGTTTCTACTTTATTGGTTATGTTTGTTGGTTTGTTGGTTTGTTCTAAGCTCTCTGTACAGAAAAAAAAAAAACGTAGTACTAACAACTGAGAAAAGTATCTACAACAAAAAAAAGCCTTTGTTGTCCAAATATATTTTGAACGTTTTAGTGACCATATTACAAAAATATGTATGTTTTTCATACTTTCATAATTATTTTGAATTTGAGCAAAAGTTAAGATGAGCACTTGTACCATAATAGCAGCTGATTTGCACAAAAAAAAAAAAAAAAAAAAAAAACTAAAAAAAAAAGTAGAAATGGTTTGATTGATTGCTCTCAGGTTGTACAACACTATTTTACTGCCTAACATTAGACTCACATGTTTAATTATTCTATTATTTTTGTATGCTTTCGAATTGTAACTATACTGTTAGAGATTTCTTTGGTTACTGCATTTAGAAAGCCAGCTTCAAATGTGCGCTTAAGCCAAAGGAAACTGGCAGTTTATTTTAAAATTTGATAAATCGTAGCATACTTCTCAGCATAATTGTAGCTTGAACTTGGGCTGAAAAGCAATCGATTGCGCCTTCGAGTTGAAACTATCGATAACAACTTTTTGGATATGCCAGCTCTTGGATATGCCAACTCTTTCCTTTTATAGCTTATTAGCGGCACTTTCGATAGTTTAAAACTTCGATTGGCGTCACTTTCGATGGTTTTTTTCGCGCTAGTTTTATAAACTGCCAGCCGCTAATTTAAAATTTATTTATTATTTTGTTTTATGGCTGCGGTTTGGTTAATTTTTGTTGCTTTTATTGGAAAACTTGGTATTTGTATGATGCAGTCATTGGCAGCTGAAAGCCCAAAGCGACTAAATTTCAAAATTTAGTAGATTTTCGATAATGGATTCAATTTTTGTTTAATTTAACTCTTTTGGTTTGCCGTATTTAAATGTGAAACTCACAAATGTAACACAAATTCACACACACACACACACACACACACACGCACAACAACACACTTACAACACCCACACACACACACACACACACGTACACACACACACATACATATGTATAGACAGTGCGGTGCTGGCCTTGCGTTGATGTGCACTCTTATTGATAACTCTGGTTGCAGTTCCTCAATATGGCCTCGGTGTTCATGAGGATCTTCAATTTAATTTGCATGATGCTCTTAATCGGACACTGGAGCGGTTGTTTGCAGTTCTTAGTGCCAATGTTACAGGGTTTTCCATCAAATTCCTGGGTATCCATCAACGAGTTACAGGTTCGCCAATTAAATGTGGCAGACCAACCACAATATTTCCACTGTTATCGGTTCGAAATTTCTAATTTTATGATTTACAGGAATCATATTGGCTGGAGCAGTATTCATGGGCATTGTTTAAGGCCATGTCGCATATGCTGTGCATAGGATATGGCAGGTAAGTAACATCATTTATGTTAATATCAATAAGTATTTGCCTAACCCATATAAGCACGTGCTGTTATATGGTCTTTGGTTGGTCCTTGGTATGTATGTGCACAAATTAAGGATACATTTTTCTATTTTATTTGAACTATTGATGTATATTCACTTTGAAATATGTTTTGAGAACAGTCTTGTTTCCATATTTTTGAAACCAAGTAATTTTTGAATGAAAACTGTGCAGAATTATAAAATTTGATTGAATATTCGATTTTAAAAGCTTTGCTTTAATCAGTGGAATGAAAACTTTTCGAACGAAAGCTTAGAAAGTAATAAAACAGTATTTCATTCAAAAACGAGAAGCAAAAGCCGCAAACTTTAAATGAAAATTAGCTCGAAA
The DNA here is from genome assembly GCA_949708635.1 of Hirtodrosophila cameraria. Taxonomy (NCBI): domain Eukaryota; kingdom Metazoa; phylum Arthropoda; class Insecta; order Diptera; family Drosophilidae; genus Hirtodrosophila; species Hirtodrosophila cameraria. The sequence goes on along the minus strand of OX453089.1, from coordinate 9,130,221 downwards.
TGGAAACAGGACTTTATATGTATATGTATGTTTGTTGTTCAATTTTCAGTGAAAATTTTGCTAAATCTAAATATTTTTCTACGTGTATCCATAAATTCTTCACATAATACATAAGTATATCGTAGCTGCATGGGTTGTTTACAAAAAACGGATAAATTAAATACAATATATTCTCCGTTTTTAGATTTCCACCACAATCACTGACGGACATGTGGCTGACGATGCTGTCGATGATATCGGGCGCCACGTGCTATGCATTGTTCCTTGGTCATGCGACCAATCTAATACAGAGCTTGGACTCCAGCAGGCGGCAGTATCGCGAGAAGGTCAAGCAGGTGGAGGAGTATATGGCCTATCGGAAATTGCCGCGGGAAATGCGGCAACGCATTACGGAATATTTCGAACATCGGTACCAGGGTAAATTCTTCGATGAAGAGTTGATACTTGGCGAGTTGAGCGAGAAATTGCGCGAGGATGTCATCAACTATAATTGCAGGTGGGCGATCCTTAAGCAGCAGCAGCAACCAGTCACATATCAATAGGCTGAGTTTTTAACTAAACCAATCACTCTATCAATATTCAGGTGTTCTGAATTCCGTTCTTAAATCAAATCCACAGTTACGTGCGTGGCCTACTTCTTGGAGCTGTTACTTCTCAGACAATCCTCAAATTAAGCCATACACAATTCTATGGAAATTATTTAAAAACTGAATTCGGAACAGCTTCTGACTATTCTATTTTTTTATTCGCTAATAAAAAATAACTAATTAAAGAATGTTTTGTAATTTATTCGCAGATCCCTCGTGGCGTCAGTGCCTTTTTTTGCTAATGCCGATTCAAATTTTGTGTCCGACGTAGTTACAAAACTGAAATACGAAGTTTTCCAACCAGGCAAGAGATGTTTATTTCGTAGCTGAAACTAAACTTAACTCTTTTATATTCTTAGGTGATATTATCATAAAGGAGGGCACGATCGGTACTAAGATGTACTTCATACAGGAGGGCGTTGTGGACATTGTCATGGCCAACGGCGAGGTATGCAACAAACGTGCCACATAAATGACATATCTAGTATTATAATTGATTTGTACAGGTTGCCACCTCACTATCGGATGGATCTTACTTTGGTGAGATCTGTTTGCTGACCAATGCACGTCGTGTGGCCAGCGTGCGAGCCGAAACCTATTGCAATCTATTCTCATTGAGCGTGGATCATTTCAATTGCGTTCTGGACCAGTATCCGCTGATGCGCAAGACCATGGAAACTGTGGCTGCCGAGCGGTTAAATAAGATTGGCAAAAATCCAAATATAATGCAACAAAAGGATGAGCAAATAAGCAATCCAGAATCGAATCAAATTACGGCGGTGGTTAATGCATTGGCCGCCGAGGCCGAGGACTGCAAAGATGAGTAAGTTGAGATTACGTATATATAGTTTCGATATTCTTCAGTTCCGCATACTAATGCCTACATATCGAATTGCTTACAGTGACATGGATCTCAAGGAGAATTTACTGCATGGGTCAGAGTCGAGCATTGCTGAGCAAACGATACGTGAGGGTCTGCCCAGGCCCAGAAGTGGCGAGTTTCGTGCTCTCTTCGAGGGCAACACTCCATGACACTGAGGCAGCATTAAGAGTCCTGCCGGCGTGCATCGTGCAACCATCTGAATAGCGGTTTGCAAGCCCCCCCCCCCCAAAAAAAAAACAAACATAATTAGTAATACACCCATGCAAAAAACAGACAAAAACCACACACACACACACAAAGGACACATTGGAACACACACACACACACATGCGTATATAATAATTAGTAAAAAAAGAAAACAAAAAACCTTAAAAAAAAAACTACACTAAAATGATGAATCAATTTACGGTAGTCTACATATATATGCAATTGCGATTTAGTAGAAAATGACAAAACAGCAACAAAAACAATGAGATAGAAAACGTATTACACAACAATGTCCTCAATAATTATTCATAATTTCAGCTCCGCTAACTGTGATGAACTTTAATATAAGAATCGAAAAAACAAAAAAACAAAAAATTAAAAAAAAAAATCAAAAAAAAAAAAATGAGTACATAAATAAACTTATACGATAAAAAGAAATTCAGCAGCCAGTTAAAGCAGTCACACAGACATAGGAAAAAAGAATCACACACACACAAACACACAGACACAAACACACACTAACATACCACAGAGACAAACAGACAGAACATAGTTACATACATATATACATATATAAGTAGTAAATCTACATATTAAGTTTTATGCCCACGATATTGTAACGATAACGAAGTGAATAGACTTTTGAATTGCTACATAGGTGTTAGTCCTATGGACCTACTACTAAACACAATCACACACATACACACACACACATAACACACACACACACCTGTAGCTAAACATTTAATACACGTGCATAAAACTTATGATATAATAATGAAAAACAAAACCCAAAACGTTATGCATACAAAAACAAAAAAGAAAATCAAAAAAAAAAAAAGAACAAAAACAAAACATATTAATGCGCGTAGCTATTATGTACTCGAGAGCAACCAACAAACAATTATGTATTATTGCGATTATAAAGCATATTTAAATACGCATTGCAAAATGATGAAAAACAACATACACTCAGCAAAACGAGTTGACACAACAGCAATAATACAAAAACAATATTTAAAACAAAACAAACGAAAATGATAATTAAACGAAATTCATTAGTAGTTGCAACTATTAGTTTTTCACTCACTAAAAAATAAAACAACAACAACACACTGACACAAAAACTCTAGTAGAGCAGCCTCAAAAAAAACCTCAGGGTGCCGTCGTTTCAACGGTTACCAAAAGCAACAAAAAAACATACATTAGCATTGACTATATACACAACATAACATATAACATACATACAAACAAAACAAAAATTAATAGATAATGTTGTCTTTTATAGGGAATTGTTATAACGATTCAGTTTGAATATATTGTATTTATGCAAAATTATTATTTAAATAGTTACAACAATATTGTTTCAACAATGCGATTTAGTTGCGAGCGAGATCTTTTTGCAATTAAGTACATAACGTAGTTTGTGCGTCTTTGTTTGTCATAATTTCAACATAAATCAAGCGACTTGTTTGATAATTTATGTAACTTAGTATTTTATTATACGTAAACAAATAAAAAGAAAAGCAGAAGGACAGCGTTTGCCTTAACATAACACAAATCAAACTTGTTTCATTTAAGTTTATAATAGTTATGTGTCTGTATTCAATCACGCAAACACAATTATAACTAGGTCATATTGAAAACTTAACTCGATAATCAAAACATAACATTAATGTGTCGACATTTCATGTCGTAATTTAAACTTTGGTAATTGGAAAAAAATATATAATTCTATGGACTGTAGCAGCGACGTACATGTCCGGACTCCACCAGCGCCATATTTATGTTCTTTGTGATCGTTAAAGCTTCCGGATCAACAAGAACCATATACAAAGTGTTATTCTGAATTGCACAAGAAGTATAAGGTTTTGTAGTTTGTTGTGCACAACATAGCAAAAGTAACTTACCGATTCATCGATTTTCTCAATTTTCGCATAGAGTATGCGATAACTCACAAGATCGTTAAAGTAATAGCTTGCCACAGCCGAAAAGGATTGTCCCTGCCTGGGCGTAACGCAGGCCAGTCGGCCGGACCAGCGTTGAGCCGGCAACGTGACAAAATCTTTGTGTAAATACTTTAGATCGCTGTGGCACACCCAAATTCTATTGCCGGTATCAACAAGCTCCACCTGTCGAAAAAGCGTTAAGTGTTAGCAAACATTTCTACAAGGATAAGCTCAAGTACTTGCCTCAATATTCTTTCTGTTGTCCGTTTTCATATCCAGAACCTGTACGCGCTGCCAAAGTGCACCCATAAAGTGAATGGCACCCAAATGGCCAGCCATAATTAGAAATAATGGAATAGTGTACTTGAGCTCATCAATGCTGTTGTAAAAATGCCTGCAAAGTATTGCAAGTAATTAGCTGATTAAAAGCAAATACTTAAGATAACTTACTGCATATTGGTAAACATGGCCTTATAATCTTCGTACTCTTCATCATGTATCCAAAAATTAAAGCTATGCGGACTTGCCACCTAAACACAAAGATAAATATATATATATAAAAGGATTCTTAATAGATTTAAACAAAAGCTACCGTCACAAGCTGCACTTTAAGGCGCTCATCTAACTTGAACTTCTTGTGGATATCTCGTGCGGGCAGTGCTTGATCGAAACGTACTGCATCCTTGGGATAGTCTACGCTTAAAACTCGTTCATCCTGAAATATGCGAAATCTTTTAGTTCCAATAAGTTAATAACTATAAAGTAGTTCAAAGTAGTAGTATTACCACAGCATATGTTGGTATGGCATCCGAATCGCTGCCTTCATCCGAGGACACGTATTCAAAGTCGGGATCTTCATGTCTTATGATAAAATGTCTAGGCTCCTCAATCTTTAGAATCTCATTGCTTGGCTCTTGTTTTGGTTTCTCATGCATTGGATGCTCTTCCTTTAGCTTCTCATTCCTGGGCTCATCGTAGCATGGCTCCACATACGTTGGCTTCTCAATCTCATGTCTAGGCTCCTCAACCTTTAGAATCTCATTGCTTGTCTCATGTTTTAGTTTCTCATGCATTGGATCCTCTTCCTTTAGCTTCTCATTCCTGGGCTCATCGTAGCATGGCTCCACATACGTTGGCTTCTCAACTCTGGGCAACATTGAAGATTTATATTTGTAATTCAAAATACGTTCGTCCTATAATATATGCAACATTTATATATTAATGGAAGTGAAGCCGATTAAATATAAAGTTCTACATGCCACAGCATATGCCGGAATGGCGTCCTCATCGCAGCCTTCATCAGAGGACACATATTCCAAGAAAGACTTCTGCATATTATTATTAGCCACTGATTGTTTCTCTGTCAGAGCTGGCATTATCTGCTCCTCTTTCGATTTAGTAAACATTTCTTTATCCGAAACATAAATTTCGTAATTGTTACTTTCGTCCGAGGATGATTCTTCGTCAACGTGAGCTATTTTAAAGTTTGCAAACGATCTTGTCATCGAATTTGTTTCTGACGCCAAGTTACGTTGGGATGTAACAGGATCTCGGTTTTCATTTCTTCGATTTGAGTACTGGGAATTATAATTGTTGGAGGAATTGGAATGGTAACGTGCATATGATGACTTTTGATTTTTACGATTGCCATAATGATTATTATTTTGAGAGTTATGGTTGTTGTTATTAAAACGCCGGTAGTTTGTGGTACGCTGCTCAGTCACAAATACAAAATTAGAGCGTTCAGAGGAATAGTTAAATCTTGGTCTGTGCTTTTTGTGATTCTTCGAATTGGGCTTTTTTTGGCACTGCACCAGATTTTGAATGTGCGCAGTCTTGGCGTGCATACTTGCCGACACATAAGCCATGGGTCCATGTCCTGACACCTAAATATCATAGATTGCACACTTATTATACATATATTTATTATATAGAAATATAGACAACCTACCATAACAGTGTCTGGAATATTGTGTAAAAAGCTTTCAATATCTCTGTAGCCAAGTTTATGAAATGGCACAGCGCAGCCTTCTTCTTGTAAATAGTCACGCTTTAGCTTTTCTAAAGTCATGCGCATCGGCGTGGACACAACTAACGAGTGTATTACTTTTTTAACATAACTCAACAGGCCGTATTCCTCCATAATTTATAAACAAAAATTTACAAGTTAGCTAAACACTTTAGAATATAAGCGCGTGCTTGAAGTTGGCTGCGATTACGTACACATGAACCTAAGCACAGTACGCTGCTCACAAAAAGTTCTTACCAAGCAAAATACACCAAACGAAATGTTAGCAAAGTTTTTCTAGCTATTCCGATTTCGTAATAGATAGAGTAATTAACATATGTTTTAAATAAGTGTACAAACAAATAATTAATTAGTAATAAATATATAATAGTAATCATTTTATTTTATTTAAATACTTATCTAACTCAAGCTTATAAACAATGTTTAAAAACAAATTTCGAAATAAGAATAGTTAGCTTACTTTGTTTTTCAACTTAACTAACCTAATATGTATCACATATGTGCTTATTAATAGACAAATCAGATCATTTTTTTAACGACCATGTGCAAGATAAATAAATTCTTGCGGATTAGTAACCAACTCGTGAAAATGTTTTGAAAATAATAACAATAAAATTTACTGTGTCCTAGTATGAAACAAAATAGAAAATGTGCAGATTTTATATATATTTAATTAAAACTGAATTGTTCTGGAGAGCAAATTGCTCTTTTTATCAGGTGGCAGCGCTTGCAGCGAACTAAATCTGGTTCATTCCTCGCTTGAGGTGGCAGCTCTATCAAAGAGTAAAAACATGTTCATTCATTTGCTTGATGTGGCAACGCTGCTGGTTCCAAAAACAAAACCGGCTAAGTTGGCTGCGGTTCGGAAAGCGAACTAGGTCTTTCTTTTTACTTCCTTTCGGTTCCGAACAAGCAGCAAAATGTCGAAGAGAGGTATTTTTCAATAAATTAAATCCGAATTAATCACGTTAAATACATGAAATCAATACAAAACAACTACGCAACTATCAAGTGCACAATACAATATAAGTGATTAACTAATTATTATGTGTTTTTCGTCTATTAGGACGTGGTGGTACCGCGGGAGGCAAATTCCGCATCTCCCTTGGTTTGCCCGTTGGCGCTGTGATGAACTGCGCTGACAACACAGGTATATAAACATACCAACAAATGCAAATAAAGTGTTACTCTAATTGAAATAAATCATTGATTTTAGGTGCCAAGAACCTGTACGTTATTGCTGTGCACGGCATTCGCGGTCGCCTGAACCGTCTGCCCGCTGCTGGCGTCGGCGACATGTTTGTTGCCACCGTCAAGAAGGGCAAGCCTGAGTTGAGAAAGAAGGTAATTATAATTATGCTGCTAAAAAGTTGAATCTGCAAAAATAAGCAAAATATGCTTGTGTGTAGTGTTAAAAATAATAACAAGCAAAACATGTTGCACGCTTGTTTGTGCGTTTCATGGTGTAATTATGTTAGGTGGTGTCATGCGAGTCGGCGCTGTCGCTTGTGAGTTACCAATTGTCAGTCGTGAAACAAGTGGTTTTTACCCAAAAAGAGAAAAATATGACCACTTGGTACATTTAATTTGTTACAAATTTCAAAGTAAAACCAATTTCGGTTGAAAAGTACAAAATCAGTTTATTAACGTGCTGGAACGCGTTTTATATTAACTTTTAACATATACAACTTACGTACCGCGACATTAATCATCTTTTCTTGAATACCTTAAAACTTAGCAATATTTGTGTACCACCTTAAAAAGGCTGAATATTTGTATGAACTGCTATTATACAGAATTTTGATAGAAATATATCATTTTGTAAAAAAAAGATTCAGAGTACACAAGAATAAACAATGTACCAAGTTTGGTACATTTGTACCACATGTGGCAAGTGTGATACACGCGACATAACTATCTCCGCGTTTCCAAGACAATTGGTAACTGAGTACTCTCATGCTACTACCTAACATTGTTACACCATGCTACTTGGAAAAATGTGCATATTTAGCTTATTTTTCTGCAAAATTTTATGTCTGCTTATTATTGTTGTTTTCTAACGCGTGTTTATCATTATATTTTTTATAGGTTATGCCTGCCGTGGTGATACGGCAGCGCAAACCGTTCAGAAGGAGGGACGGGGTGTTTATATACTTTGAAGATAATGCGGGGGTCATTGTGAATAACAAAGGCGAAATGAAGGGTTCGGCCATTACTGGACCCGTTGCCAAGGAATGCGCTGATCTGTGGCCCCGTATCGCATCGAATGCAAGCTCTATAGCCTAAAACAAAATAAAAACAGTTTTCCTTTCAAGAAATAAAACCCAATAACGGAACAACAACACATGTTATTAACTTAGAACTGATTCCAAATTGTTTTTATTTTATATATGGCATCAACAGAGGATTGGGAATTTGACGGTACGCCTTATGCCAATTATTTGGGTGCTTCGGTGCGTAGTGTTGGCTTTGGTCGTGTCACCTCCATGGAGACTTTGCCATTGGCGCCCTTGAACAGCGCATAGCACACTGGGAATGTGCAACCCTCCAGCGCATCGCCATTAAATTTGGTTATGATGTCGCCGCGTTGCAGTTTATTATCAATTTCGGGATATTGACCTTGAACCTGCAAAACGAGAGCGTCATAAAATGCAAAAAACATGCTGAAGCTGGCTGCTTACGATGTCGGAGATGGTGCAGCCGTATTGATTGGGAGACAACGACAGACCGAGCTCCCTGCCGCTTTTCTTCATAAATTCCACAATAAACTTCTCCAGCTCTGGCGGATCGGCACGATAAACGGTTAGGTTCATTGTTTTCTCATAGGTCACGTGGAACAATTGATGCACCTTCAACGTGGTCAAGCTCTCGCAATGCACCGCCCTACTATTAATATCGCAAATGTGATCAAAGATCTTAAGACGGTTGTCCGCCGCGAAGGCACCCTCAGGATAAATGTGTGTGATGACACAACCAGTCTGCAAGCACAACAAAACAACATGTGGTTATTGCTATGTGGAGAGGGAATCTTTATATTTACCTTGACGTAGTTGTTCTTGCCGCCTGTCACTATGACGCCCAACGGTTTCTTCTCCACCTTAATCTCAATGAGTATCTTTTTGTTAGGCTTTATTTCGGCTGTAGCGGGTTCCTGTGGCTTTTCCTCCTCCTTTTTGGCCTCTGCAAATGGTTAGAGTAACAATCAGTTAGAAAAGCTCATTGCTTAGATAGTATAGTTGATTTATTTATAAATATGTAAATACATTTTGAATTGCAGAATCATTTTTCAAGGTAATATTTTAGAATTGAAGATTTTAGAAGATTCATTGATAAACTGATAGTTAAGAGCCGGCTGAATTGACTGACTATTAAACATAGATGTGATTTGTCATAAAATAAGAAAGACTCGAAAAACCACACAAAGTGCAGGTTCTATATGACTAGGAGCTTACTATATCTTATAGTTGCCAGTTTTTGTTAAAAATCATATAGCTTAGACAAATTTAATATAATTTCATTCAATATTTGTCTCATCTACTACAATTGTATTTCAAAAATGTAATATTTGTTTTTGCAATGAGATATTCAATACTTTCTTTGTTGATCTTAACTGATCTGATTCTTTCAACTACTCACCTTCTTTCTTCTTTTGCTCTTCCTCTCGATCGGCGCGTATGGACTCCTCGCTCTTGAGCGTAAGCAGAATCAGGGTAACAACGCCCTCGGCGCGTTTTATAAGACTACTCGCCTGTGAAGTGTACATGTGCTTTACATTAATGATCCGTTTAAGAAAAACGTGTGATTAAGAACTATTTTTAATCAATACCAATTCAACGATGTTAAAACTAAAGCTGAATACGTATTGTTTAATCGAATTTTATATAATAGAAGTTATAATAGTAATGGTATTAAGTATTATAGCTACAAACCTCATCGTAGTTGGACTCTAAAGTTACATCTTGATTAATCGCCAGCACCATGTCACCAACTTTAACGCCCGCCTGTCAGTTTACAATATTACAAGGGAATTATTAAATTTGTTATAGAAACATATTCCAACCTAAAGTCAGGCTATCGATAATGCCATCACTTACTATTGCCGCATTAGATTCCTCACGCAAATCCGAGATAAATATGCCGCTGCCAACCTCAACATGCTTGCCATAGATGATCATTATGCCAAGGAAGCCCTCCTTGCGAACCTGCACCTTATGTGCCTTGGGGTACTGATCAAAGATGAATTTGGTTTCATCGGATGATGTTGGGAACCTCTTGATAGGCTTTACACACATGCCCTCGTCAGTGGTTTTGCGACGCGATGTAATCATAACGAGCTTCTCGCCATCCACATTTTTGAACACGCCGGTGGCGTTCAAATGGCAACGATTCTTCAGCACATTGCCATTAACCTCGACGATCTCGTCACCTGGCTTCACATCGACGCTGGCTAGTACACCATTTGGATCAACGCCCGCCACAAAGCAGGCCATTTTCTGCCGATCCTTGTGCCCGGCCAGCGCCAAGCCCAATGACATATTGTCAGCCTGTCGCTGCACCTCGATGCGGCGCAGATCCTTCATCATATTATAACGCTTGTTAATCTTTGCAATCGTATAGCCAAACTCGTCCTCCTGCTCCTTGTCACGATCTTTTTCCTGCTTGTTCAGCTTGCAGTTGCCCGCAGAAGCACGATCAATCTGCAATATACAATCAATTGTTTAGAGGAGTAGTCTTTCTGGCTGTCAAGGCTCACCTCAAAGCCCGCCTCGGTGCGTATGCGACCGGTCATGTCACGCGTATCCTCATCATCTTCGTCCATGTTTGGCACGTGTTTGACTCGTGTGGATGCCGTGAAGTTTGGAGCGCGCCTGGAATCATTTCGAACAGTCGGCTGTCTGCCCATACTAGTATTGCTTGGTGTTTGTTCTGGGCAGGATAAGTCTGAATTAAAGCAAATATTACAAATTAAAATGCTTGCTCCAACCTTGATTAAACTTATTTTTAGCCTGCATGTAGCCATTGCTACGTGGATCGTTTTTGTTGGGCTCATCGTTCTTGTCAAAGGTTTGTATCTCCAGGTTGATTTTAAAGTCGGCTTCCTTGATAAGATCAATGACCGCCTGTTCGGTGGCATGGCGCACATCCTTGCCATTAAGCGATAATATACGATCACCAACCTGCGAATCAACTTACAAAACTGATGATCAACGTATTTTCATCGTTTTACTACAGACCTTTAGCTTAGCACAGAGATGCGCAGGACTATCGGGCACAATACCCTTTATAAATATGCCTGTTGTCTTAGTATTGGGCGAGTCCTTCACCTCACCCCTCACAATACATATGCCAAATGATTTCTTGCCAGTTTTGTCCAAAGTCACCATATGAATGTGCTCTGCGAAGCCACAAGATATAGATTTCAATTTAAATAAAGATTGTGATAGGAAGACTTAGAGGATAGAAGGAGAGGCAAATAATATATGCTAAACATGTTTCCCAAAAGGGCGGTGTCGTTATTAGAAACTTAGGTAAGTTCTTTTAGGTCTTTTTAACTTTATTTGATATCTTTCGTTAACTATGTTTGTCGACCAACTAAATAAATATATATTTAACACAGCCAATACTTTCATTCTCCTGCCAACTTTAGAAAATCTATGCAATGTTGGTATTTTTGTCAATTTTCTAAGATATATGAATATAAAGATGGATCAATTGTTTTCGCGAGCAAGCGAAATCTATGGACAATTCTAAGAAAAGTTGCAAAGGAACCGTAGGTCTAAAATCATAATGAGCACCGCGATTTTTCACTTGAAGATTTGTATGTATTTTACTCTAAAAATCGGACGATTTTGTATGCCTTTTACTTTAAAAATCAAAATAACATTTTAGAAAATCTTATTGGAAAACTTGAAAATCGTATTATATTTTCCTATTTATTTAGTAATGATATTTTCAGTTCCATTTCCCTAAGATAATTGAGACAATTGAATTCTTTGACGAACAAAGACGAAGTTCAGATCGATTGAAAAATTCGATTTTGTGTCCAAAACTATTTTGTTCTTCAAGATTTTTGACTAAACTTATATATGTATGCATATCGTTTGCTTACTGCAAGACCGACATAACTCAAAAACTTCGATTTTTGAGTTAGTTATGCAAGATTGATAATTAAGTAAAGCTTTATACTGTGTCAAAGTTTTATGTTTATATTCCTATTAGTTTCTGACTGATGAATGTTTAAGTTTTTTATTGTTTAAAGAAAGTGAGCGAATGTAGCAAACTTTAAAAGCGTTTTTCTTGAAATAGCAAATTTGAAGTTTTAACGGTCTTCCAGTAAGCAAACTATATGTTAAGTATCATTACGCTCTTTGCTTGTCGATCAAATTAAAATAGAACCACGAACTCTTATAGCTGCCATAGAAATAGTCTGTTAAAAAATTTATATACATATATATATATATATATATTGTTTTTTCAAATATTTCACACACAATCGGCCATTTGTTTATGTAATAATGTAGATACATTAAATTTTAAATTGTGATTATTTTGTTACAGGAATGGTTATAAAATTTCCAGTTTAATATATTTTGCAGCAGTTGAAATGTTAACGGGAACATCATTGTGCAACAAGACTAGCTAATGTGCAGTATACCTGTACCTTAATTGACCATATTATCTAATATTAAGTGTAAGCAGATAAATTTTCTGTTTAAAACTTATTTTATTAATTTTATAAACTTTTTTGCTAAGAAACCAGTTTAAGGAATTGTTTAGAAATTGAAAGTGACTTTTAAAAGAAAGTGACTGTTTAAAATATTTCATTTTATTTATATCATTGTTACGGATGTAAGCTATAGATTATTAATTATTGCACTAGTCAACCGACTATAATTAGTTAAAACACTTTAGATAATCGCATTCAAATTCTTAGCTGAGTATGTTTTATTTTGTAGATTTTTTTAAAGTAGTTTCAAACTTTAATTTTGTTCACAAATATTTTCTATGTTTGTCACTTATGTTGGTCTTATTTAATTAGACAAATATGAACAACTAAAAACTCCTAAGTTTTTAGTTTTAAATTGAATTGAATTCTAAATTCGTAGATTACTGACCACCACCACCACCGGCACCGGGATTGGGATTGGGATTCCCTTGGAATTGAACCATAATTATTTTATATGCTTTTTGAACAGATTAAAGGTTATATTTTTTTTTGTTAGTTTTTTAATTTTTAGTTGTGAGTCCATTGAAAATCGCGCCTAAACTGATTTTACAATTAGTTGTCTGGCATTCTTGCTAACTGACTTAGTGGTCATTCTATTTTGAGTCTGATTTTCGTATCGATTACACTGCGCAGCAAAGTTTTCTTTTTGTATTAAAATCCTGTTGAAATTTTAAGTTCTTGTATAAACTTTATGGTGCACAAACAAAGAGATATTTCCGTTTGAAAAACTTCTCTAAAGTAAATGGATTGCAGTTGCAAAAACTTTACGACTTGACATTCCAAAAATAAACAATATTAAATTTTATATCAATCACATAACAATTTAGTTCAGTCTTTAATATTTTCTTAATGACATTTTTTAGTTACAGATTTGCAACTTAAGTTGATTAACTAATTATTTGGGAGAGACATATATTGATAATCGTTCTCCATGTTTTTTTCTTCTATAAACTCTTAGAAAGTCTTGATGTAAATGTTTGCTTGTAGCACAGTGCTATCGATTTACAAGAGCATTTCAAATTGGCTTCAATTGCATTGAGTAACTTTCGCTGTTTGCTGCGGTAACTTGACAGATATGACATAACACGCACACACACTCACGAACAACACCCACACATAACACACACACACGCAACATAAACACAACAATCATAAGTCATTTGAACCACTTAAAGCCAAAGGCACTGTTGAGTAGCCGGCATCTTTATTGGCCATATTACAATATTAATTTGTTTGTGCGATTTACACAATGTAAAACTTAGCACTCCGTAAATGGAAGCCCATCAAGTGCTGGCCAAATGCCCATCGATTTTAGCTGGTTCATTGCATGTAACACACACATGTATAGGTGTATGTATGTGTTAGTATGTGCAAATTGCAAAAACAAAGGTGCTACTAAGTCTTAGAAAACATATGAGTAAAGTATTTCTGCTGTTAAGCAATCGATTTTTGCTACTACCGATCGTTTTGATAGTAAGTTGTTGGCATCATCAATACTTTTGAAAGTTTTATAGTAATTTGAAATGGATTCCACGCCGAACTCAGAGCACCCAAATGAAATCGTAACCGAAGTTTCAAATGTGGAATTGAGGAACGAACTGTGCATTTTTCAAATAATATGCTAAAACTATCGACAATAAAGATCGGATCATCAGTGTAATAGGTGGTTTGGCAATACCAGTGCAAACCCATATAAAATATTATATTTAAAAAAGTGCATGCGGTCATTTTAAACTGTCATACTATGCACAAATGAATTTAATTTGTCTGCAAAACTTAAATGCATAATCAAGATTTGCATTTTATTAATTTACAGACAAGCAAAGGCAGGGAGGAGAGAGCTGAGAGCGAATTGGTTTGGCATTGCCAACCGGACTGGGCTACAAAGCTATGCAAACATTTCCATTAAATACGCTTGAGGCCCGGGGAATATATGAATATTTTGCGACGCAAACTGAAAGCGTAACGCATAAAAGTTGTGTAAACAGAGACGCTAAAAGCGAGCGGGAATTACTTATATATAGTGCTCGTACGATAAAGCAAAAGGGGAAAAAAAGAAGGAAAACGATGTTGAAAATTAATTTCATAATAAAAAAGCGTAAGGAAACCCATTTGATAAAACAATTTCCTTTTTGCCTCCCAACAGTCATGTTTTGTTAGTAAAGTAAATTCAAAAGAGAGAACAACGAACGACCAAAGCAAAAAGCAAAAACGAAAAAAAAAGAAGAAAAAAACAGAAAAACAAAAATATGGCAATGAGCTTAACTTTCAGCGCTGCACGCATCTGCAGCGGCAGAGGCAGCGGCAGCGGCAAATGGCGGCCTCAGCATCACATTTCGTATTCCTCCTCCCACTATCGCTTGCTGCGCTGCCGGCGTCGCTGTTGCTGCGCTGCATGTGCTGCTGTCACATGCTGATTGGTGATTGGCTCGCTGCTGGCACGCCTTTCACAATGGCCGCTGTCAGTGTTTGCGTGCGTGTGTGCGTGTGAGAGAGTTTCCTTGTTTACTGTTGCTGCCTCTCGCTTTAGCAGCATCCTGCTGTCTGCGCTGCGTCGCAGTCGGCGCATGGTTGTTGCGACGCTTTAGTTAACTGAAGTGATTTTCAACTGTTTGCTATCACACACAAGCACACACATACACACACACATTCACACAGAGACAACAGCATCGCGCTTATGCTCTTATATAAGTAGCTACACGTGTACGTATATATGTATGTATTTATGTAGGTGTGTGTGTGTGTGTGTGTGTGTGTGCGTTGTTGACTTGTTCTCGTGTTGTACTTACATGCAGTTATATCAAATTGCTAATAATCGTTTAGCAGCCACTTCTGAGTGCGTCCTGGAAATGAATAAAAATTACAGTTTTTGCGCAAAAAAACACTTCAGTTGGCAAAAAAAAACTCGTTATAATTTTGAATATTGGTGTGTCCTCAAATCCACCTCATAGTATTTAGTGTACCTTGGTAGGAGTGAACTAATTAAAAGCAGGGAATATTACAACTGAAGTTCTCTACGCCAGCGCTCGTATTGTATAATTAATTAGAATGTCATTTATTTATGATAAATATATTACAGTAAAGTTGATTAAGTAAATAAAAGCCAAGGGAAGGTTACTATAAATAAAACAAAACTAGAAATAAATTCTTGTACTCAGGCGAAAATAGAGTTTTTGAAAATGAAGCAACTAAAACTACCAACTAAATTAGCAAATAAAAAAAAAACAACAATAGATGCGTAACAGAGTATGCCGCAGTTGGAAGCATCCTACTGTAACTTTCTTACTTGCTTTGAAAATGAGATCAAGCATAATTATGAAAAAAGAAAATGATAATCATTTCATTTGGTTCATATTTGATCGGCCAATATTCTTTTCCAGAAATATTTCGAATTTGTATAGTGAAATTATTTGATTATTCTTAACTAAATTCTTCAAAATAAGAATAGATGTGCTTTGTACCACTTTAGTGGTCATATAATAAATAATAATTAAAATTTTTAAAAATTATGTAATTATCTTTTTGATGAAAGTTCTACTTCGTCGGGGAGGTAATATCCATTATTAAATAACAGATAATACCTGATTTATATTGAAATCACTTTTAATTATACTTAAGCTTGATATTTACTAACAACATGACGTGTATAGATTAGATTAGATTAAAATAGATTTATCGAATGGTAAGCCAAAATATAAAATATTGATTAAGTGCCCTTAAATATGTGCTAGAGTTTGCGCCAATAATTTAGGAACTAGTTTAACTTTAAATAAAAATTAAAAAAACAATTTAAGGCATTATTTATGCTTGCACTTTAGGGGATCGTTGTTTTCATCAAAAGTTGTACGTAATAATTAAAATAAGTACTAGCTAAAAACTGCCTAGATTTTAAAACACAATTTTTCCTTGACTGGCGTACTTTGCACAAAACAAAACTATGCTCAAGCGTGCGCCGTATACGCAACAGGCACTCTTAAGATACACAAAACAAAAGCGAAACGGTAAAGGAAAATAACATACTGAATATTCTCACGACATCTAAGGACATTGGCAAACAATTACACGTACATGTGTAGTAGGTATAAGCAAGGACTCGGGCAAATGGGAATGGCATGCCCCTTGGTATGGATTATGGATATTTGTGTTTACTACGAATATAATGGGCTCATAACTTTCAAAATGTGAACGTGATATTGCAAATAATGGTGCCCACATAAATGTCATTGCTGTTGCTGCTGTTGCTGTCCGTTGTCAGTTGAAAATGCACACTTGTATCTAGTATTTGTATCTGTAGCTTGTAAATGTATCTGCAACTGTTTGTAATCACAACGGCACACAAACATACCAAGCGGGCACAATATTTCGGTCAATTTTATGCCGGAAAGAGATTGTTGCAAGGCTGTCAACATTAAAACTCAATTTAAATGACAACGCATAAACAAATAATTGTCCTTTTGCACACACACACACAGTCAAAAGCCGCTACTGTTGCCTGGCCCCTTAACTCGAGTGCGCCTCAAAAGTTCACTCGCACGGTAGTAAGTTATTCAAATATTGAGTTTTTAACTTGCTGCCAACAACCACCAAGGCAAGGAGTAGCAGCAGCAACAGCAGTAGCAGAGGCTGTAGCACCACCCGCCACCCCACTGACAGGACACGCAGGCAGGCAGGCTGGCAGTCAGCATGTGCGCAGGGTCACAGATGCAGATACTTATAGAACTCAACCTGAGCCTGGGCATTCGGTTTTCATCAAGTGCGTTTGCTGCCGAAAAAAAAAGAAGTAAATTTCATTTGTATGTCGACGCTGACGTCGACATCAGTCGATTGCGAATGTTGCGTCGCATCCCTTTTGTTTGAGTTTCTACTCCTAAATATATTTGATTTGTTTACTATGCCCTGAAGCTGAAGCTCAAATCTTAAGCCGCATGTAAATGCGTTAAATTAAATTTCAAACGCTTGTACTTTTCACAGCAGCAGCGGACGAGGACAATTGAATAGATGAGTCCTTTTGCGTAAGACCATGACGAAAACATTTTATTTACTAAACTTGAGGATGAGCCTAAAGAACTAATGCGATTATGCCAATGACGCTTTTGATTGATTTCAGCTGCGTTTAATATGTGTATCCAAAAAAATAGGACTTGAATTTGATTGGCATGTCCTTGCTTAGAGCCACAAGTAGTTTGAGTTTTGGCAACCAGCTTGTACTTCAGTTAGTTCGAATTCAACTCACTCCAATGCCCAGATACTTGGCTATTTCAATTGTGCTCAATATTGTTGATTTTAGACACTGATAGTCCTGCACGTGTTCACACTTCAAGGCTCGCGGTTCGCGGCACGTGCTTATTATTTGTAATTTCGTCATCAATGCTCGCAAATATTTGCTGTTTGCATTTTATTTGCAGCACCAATTGGTAATATCATCAACATTGATGATATCAACTGGCCATGCGTCCTGTTAAATATTGTCTTTTCATTTGTCGCCATGTCGCCCATTCAGAGCCCACTTTGATCTAACAAATTGATTTACACTAACGATTATTTAATGAAATTCCAGCGGCGCATAACATGTTCTGCACGCCTACTGTCTTGCCCTTCGTTGTCCTGACAGGAAGTGTGAATTACCCAACACCCGTTAAACGACGTACGTTCGCCACGTGCCAGACAAGAAGTTATTAGGTGTCTCCATAACTTCATAGTCTTGCTTGTTATTATGGTTACATCTAATTTGTACACTTTTACAAGAGCGGTCGGATTTAAAGTGTTGGCATGGGAAAGTTTTGATATTGTGCTATTTTGTGTTGTGTTTTGTAAAATAATAAAAAACTTTGTCTCTGTCTAAAGCTGCAGCACGAAAAGCGTCAACATCGGTGGGATAGTGTGATAACTTTCACCTTTTGTTTTAAATACCTATACATATTCCAATTGCACATTATTTTCTGTTTGCTTCAGTTGTCCTATTATATTAAACATCTATAATTTGAATCAAATGTCTCTAATTACAAGAACTTTTGATATAATATGCATAGCTTAACTGCTTTATAATAAACCAGAGCTAAGTATCGACTTAAGAATATTTTGTAAGAACGGTTGAAAGGATTGCCTTCATTGAGTTAATAACATCAACAATTTTTCTTATTTTTTTAAATTTTGCGAAAATCAACCAAGTAATAGAAGTTATATTTCATTCGTACAAAGTCATCTAATAAAATATTTTCATCTAATAAGACCCCAAAAGCATATCTCTTCGCAGTTCACTTCGGAATTTTAAATAGGTTAAAACAGAAATAATTCAAAAGAATATCTGAAGAGCATTTGTGTATGAAGTTGGGATCTTAGATATCTGTTTCAATTTAAACTAGGTTTTCAGAGAAAAAAGCTACTTAGTTGGTGAAACTTGCCTGTAGCAGACACATGTATATTTCTACTTCTGAGGAAACTGGCCGAATAGGATCATCAACATAGGAACGATCTGTCCGAAATCAAGATGTTTCCTTTAAATACTGACTTGCCTGAGAAGATTTCCTAAGCAATATTTCCTGTTATCGTATTATAACAACCCATAACAATCGTTTGCTATATAAAGCATAAGAAAATACTTTAGCCAACCCGAACACAACAAATACTAAATGGTTTAGTATTTGACTTTTACTCTTTATGGGTGCATCAGTCAAAACAAATAATAGATTATTACTGGCTGTGCGTGCCAAGGCTATAAAGCCAAAAGATCAGTGCCAACTATTAACAACTGTCCAAATAATCACGCCCCACAAATTAAGCATTCGGTTTGCAAAAGCAAAAACCAAAAGCCAAAAATCCCAAGCAAAGATGAGAGACATTAAAAAAGTACGTATACGAGTTTATTCCGGTTTCATGGCATACGGACAAGTGACAATCATCCTACTTAATTGAATTCTTCACTGAATAATAAATCAACTTAATGCGATCCAAGTGTGCCTGCGAGCATGCAAAGCAATCCAAAACTCAAGCCGTTCCAGGCTCGCAAATCCTTTGGCTTATTTGGCGGTTCGTAGACAGAGACGTGCGGTTTACGCGGCGGTTCTTTCTGCAGACACATATATACATATACACATACAGACACAAATAAATAAACAATAATAACACACAGAGCAATCAAACCTACCACGCGCCCACCCACTCGAATCACCCATCCTTGGGAATGGTAGTAATTTCCACACTTGTGCTGACACATTCAAAGGGCTTTGGGTTTTATTTATGAATTGAGAAATTGACATCCTGTGTGCAGTTTAGACACGGGGTTGGTTGCAAGGCTCGATTTTTATTGCTGCCAAACAAGAGGCTTAAGCGCACCAGAATCATCATCGTCATCAAATGAACAAATGAATGAAATGAGCCTCAAAAACAGCATGGCACTTGCTGCTGCTGCTGCCTTTCGCACAGTGGGCTAAACAGCTAAATCTTTTTACTTGTTGCAAAAAAAAAGTGTTCAATATTATCCGACTATTTTTAATTTTTAGAAATTAATCAAATTGGTAATTTAAAACGAATGCGTCAGCAACCCAACGTTTAATCAATATGAAAATATTAAAACTCATTTCGATAAATAGGATGAGAGTCTTAGCTATCGTTATTCGACTCTGGAGTCTGAACCTTGTCATCTGTAAGTCATATAAAACCCACTGAAAAATAACATTTTACTATTAAAAACTAAAATATTACAATTTTCCATGGATTTCAAGTACAACATAACTAAAAAATCCCATTTAGAGCAGTTTTTCACGAAGTCCCAACGTAAGAGGGGTGTAAAAACCATGCTTTCTGTTAAATTTCAAAAATATACTTTAACTTAATAGATTAAGCTCTGCATTCAATTGCTTATTCTGCAACTTGCACAAAATAAAAAATGTCAAAAAACACCCGAATCAACACAACGCTAAGTTGACGCAACATTTATACAATTTAAAATGCATATACCAATTGTGAGTTTCTTCCCACTGTACGCCCTGCTTATTCCAAGCGAAAAGCGGATAAATCGAGCGTAAAATATTTCAGCTCGGACTCCTTTGTTATGTTTTGCCACTTGGTTTTTGCCGTACACAGGCAGGTTGAAGCGATTTGTAGCCCAGTGTTGAGCTAAACTCTCGGAACGGTTGCGGTTGAGGTCCTGGCTGGCTGCACTTGGTGCAATTTGCCTGCTGTGATTTTTGCTATTGACGGAGAGGGTTGTTGTTCGGCTCGATATGCTCGTACATCAAATTGAGCGTCACTCAAATATTGAAGTGTGTGTTGCTGTTTTTTATGCGGCAAAGATACTTCAAAGATTTAATAATGACATAAGACAAGAGACGAGAGAGCTACCATTAAACCTGCCCAGGCAGCAGCCATTGAAGCGTGTATGTTTGCCTTTGCGATTTTGCAGCCACAGACAGGTGCTGATATCAATAGCTGGGAAAAGGACACGCTAGGACAGAGCATGGATGGTACAAATTAGTGGAGCCCAAAACAAGGCTATTGTCTCAGGTTGTGTCTTGTTGTCATTGTTGTCTGGTTGGGCCCTGGCAACGACAAATTGAACATTGGCTTGAAGTCCTTGTTTGTGCTGTCCCAGGCAGGTCCTGCAGTCAAAGCAATTCGAGTGTCAAATCTTTTATTTGCCTTTTGCAGATTTCGCAATAAAAATGTATATTGTCAAAGTCGTTCGCCCTATCCTTGGCATATCCTTTGGGCGGCGTGTTTGTTTGTGTGCAATAAATTTGCTGACAAAAGAAGGATTATTGCTGGATCATGCCGCTGCTTCTACCGCTGCTGCTGCTTCCCCCTCGCCCTGCCTGCCGCTGAGCAGGATGCGGTGGCCGTGGTAGCTGGTTCCTGTCAGCGTGCATTCTTTGGCGTTATTGTTTGCGCATAAGTTAATTGTTCCCCTCAAAAGCTTAAATGCATCGCATCCTTACGCTCAACTTGTGCGCCTCACTCCGCACACAGTTCTAGTCCTAGTCCCAGTCCCAATCCCAATCCCAGTCCAAGTCCCATGCTGTGCTTAAGCGATGATTAACCGTAGACTGACAGGGGCTGGCACATGTATATGGGATATGGGTCGTTATACTTAGCCGTAGACTGGGTTGATGTCAGAAACTGTTTGCAGGAGTAGCGATGGCAACTGTAAGAATGTTTAGAGGAGTAATTGTACTTATGCATATGTAAACAGACAATAGTCTGAATAACTCTGATCAGTTTAGTTTCACCAAACAGTCAATAGCTACAAAAACATACATCTTACTTGCAGGTATCTTGTGGAGCAGCCATTATTACAATATCTCTGGATGCTCTAAAACTTTACACTTTATAATGTATTTGAACTAGAAATTAAGTTGGCAAAATGGTCGAGTATGCCCGCAAAGCTTTTCCGTATTCTTTCGGCATTTTCGTGTATTTTTACGCTTTTAAGATTTTGTTATACAGGCATGTTCCCATTTCCGTGAACTTTTCATTCCGAATCGTTTTCAAGTTTGATTTGCTGTTTTCGAATTAAATAGCAAAAGTTTTTAGTTTTTAAAGGTGTGCTGAAATGCTTCTCATTCTATTGTCTCAAAACTTTTAGAATTGAATTTGCCATCAATATTCAGAATTCAGAACAGTTTATAATGCCAATTCGGAATCTTTTTTGTAAGTATCGGAAATGGGAAAAGGCCGAATAATTTGAGGAAATAGGCTATAAAACCAAAATAGCAAATAAATTAAAAAACAAAATTTACTCAACTCTATTGGCTATTCTAAATCAATGTGTATATTACAACTAAATTCGAAAATTTTGAAGCTTTTCAAAATTATCCTTAGGCTGTAAGATATGTTAACTTGATAATATCTCCTATTAATATAGTATTTACATTTTTATCACATTTTGTAAAAATCAACAAACCATAATGAAACTAAAAACTGCTGAGTTTGTTCAAAAATCATTTAGAACGATATAAAAACTGCTTGATATAATTAGAACCATCTGTTTAAGTGTTATCAAGCTAACTTTAAAAATGTAGTTTTGAATTTTGTAACCATATTAAAACACCCTCTACAAGAGTATGAATAAGCTCAAATAATAACATATTCATTTCCAAACTCAAATTCGATTTAAATGAATTAAAATCAAACTATTTTGAATTACTAAGTTTGACTATAATAGAAGCTAGTTACTTTCCAATTAGCTCGAATAAATACGAAGTTGTTCGGAATGATAGGAACAACAACAACTTTGAAAATATTTAGAGAAAAACCTTGATAATTAAATGGTGATTTTCATTATTACAAATTTTATATATTTTACTTCTGTAATTCAAAATTTTGCAACTCTTCGAAATAGAATGTAAGAAATTACATTTGTAAGGTTTACCAATAAAGAATAATTGTAATCAATGGCTTTAGAAATCTATAGTTTATTAGTTCTTTATATTTGAATCTCAGAAATCGTTTGGATGTCCAACTGAGCTCGTAAAGAGACAAAGGAAATCCGCAATAAATTTACCGCAGCTAAATTGCACAACGGCAACCAGAAACTCAAACCCAATAAAGCTGCTAGCTATAGACATACATATGTACATATATACATATATACATGTGTATAAGGGCGTTACCACGCCCATAATGTTGACTAAAAATCAGTGATTTGTAAGTGTGGCCAAGTGAGTATTTGGGCAGCGAATGGGATGCGATGGGCAATTGGAATGGGGAAATGAGCAAAAGAAAATAGAATAATGAAAATCATGCAATAAGAAAGAAACGATATCAATATTGTCCTGAATCGTTATGTGGAGAGTTGGAGTGTTGTCAGCCATTATTGTCTAACTGTGAGTGTATGTGTGTGTGTGTGTGTGTGTGTTTGTCTGTGTGTTTTTGTGTGCCAGCAACTTCCGCAAAACTGAAAACTAATTTGAACAAAGTACAACAAATAAAACTGACTACTGAATGTTTAATTTGAAAAGGGAAGACAGCGAACAGCAGCAGAAACAAAAACAACAACAGCAGCAACAATAATGTCTAACAACTAAGGAACAAAAACAGCGAAAATGGAAAAGAGAAATAATGCATACACACACATTCAAATGTACTTATACTATACATACACATACACAATTGTGCTGTAAACTGTTGTTCATTTGAATAAGAAATAAGTACCGATGTTTCATTTTGAGTGAACGATCAAATGTGTCATATAAGACTTATTGTATATATTTTTATGTAATAAATAAGATCTTACATCATTTTTGATCGTTTTCTTAGCACGTAATGTTCCTGCAAGGATCTTTCTTTTCCCTTTGTTCTTTTGAGCCTACTGGATCTTATACTTCGACAAATATGAACTATATAGTTAACTAGTTAAATTGTTTATCCTAGCAGTAATCCATAGATATAGAGAAATATAGTGACTCCATTGCTTGGATTGCTTTCTTTTTCTTGACATTTTAAAACTATTTGAGCAAAAATGAACTAAACTTGTTCCAAAAGCTTTAATGAACAGACCGAATTATACAAAGTTAAAAGTTTTAACCATTAATTCCAGAATTTCTTGTTTTGTAAAAATGTGTAGAGGAACAAGGTGATTTTATGAAAACAATAAAAATTTTACAAAATATGACTTCCCAACAATTTATTATAATATATTGTGTATATATATATATAATATAATTATATATTCAATCAATCATGCCATTTTTTTGATTAGTATATATATTTAAACATTGATCAATTAACTAAATATTTATAAAACATAGATATTTAAGGGGATAAGAAGAACACCTGGCTTGGATAAATTTGGAATAGTTACTTACTTATCGGGTTCAACAGGCGATTTTCGTATAGCACAAATGACTGTACAGTTTGTGGAACTGGAAATGCTGAGAAATAGTACAATAGTCGGTCTCAAACAAACGAAAGAACAAAACGCTTGGAAAAACGAACTAGTTTTGTTCGTTAGTTTCGTTGAACATAGTGAATCGTTCGATCGAACTAATTCTAAACAACTCTGGCTTAGACATACAAAGACACACATAAAATACCCCCCAAATTGTGTTAAGGATGTTGCGAAAATGGCGCATTGAAGGCAAGTTCTGGGAAGGGGATCGGGGGAGGGAGGCTACGGATGTAACTCAACTGAACTGAGTTGAAATGAGAACGAGAACGCCCGACATACGGTTAGAAAAACATTCGCACATAAAAATGCTAACATTTGAACGAGAGCACATACTAGCACACACGCAAACACACACACTTACAAACAGGCGGGTGTGTGTGTGTGTGTGTGTATATGTGTTTGTGTGTGCTGCTGACATAATGAAACATTATTAAGAGCCACGACGTCAACGCAGCAAAAGGTATCTAAATTTGTGAAAATGTTGCCCATCAGCCCTAGGGCTATGGGGGGCGTAGGGGAACGTAGGGTATGCTATGAGTTTTGGCTTCTGCAGTTGCTGGCGTCGACGTCGTCGTCCTCGTCGTCGTCGCCTGCCAATTTGCTACCGCGCCCGCGTTACACAAGAGATGGAGAGGAAAACACAAATATCACATTTACTGCAAGCAGCACTCCACCATTTTATGTTATTACGTTGAATATATGTAGATGTATGCGTGTATGTATGTGTATGTGTATGTGGGACTACCCTTGCCCCTGAAGGGGTGGCATTTGGTCGTAGATTGGTTTACAATCTCAGTCATCCCCTGCTGAGAGCAGCGTGCAGCAGGCGCATAGCGCTGTCTCCTTTACTCACTGGGAAATTGACAAGGATGCTGATGCGCTGACGCTAACGCTAACGCTGACTGCGCTGCTGCACTGTTAGTGTTGACGCCAGGGATAACGTTAGCGACGACGACGACGACGTCGGCAGTAGAATCACAGTTATTCGAGATACGAAAACATAGCAGAGCCGACAAAAGCTCATGGAAGCGACAGCGGCAGCGGTTTTGATAAATAAATGTTTGAGTTATGTAGAAAAACATTTCGGGCGAGAAGATTTTCGTTTTCGTTGCGATTCAGTTAACATTTGGCAAAAGGATTCCGCCTAAAACAGACAAACCGACGGATGATGCGTTAGACTTTGTCTTCTCTCTCAGTTCCAAACAGTGAACAGTTGAATCAAGTTAAATGAAAGCGGATGCGGATACGGATACGGAAACGAAAACGGAATCGATATCGGAAATTTGTGTTAACAATTTAAACATCTGAAAATAAAAACTAGTGAAAAAAGAGCATTATTCAGTTCCTGAGCAATATTCAAACAAGTGTTACGTCCTCATTATACGTTAAGCAATTCCATTAGCATACAACGACAGCTCAATTTTGTGCAGTGTAAACAACATTATTATAATTAGTACTTAAAGCTAGAATCAAACAACATGCACACCAGCACGGATCCCATGCACGCCCTTCACGACACCGCCTCCCAATCCCCGCCATTGCACAAGAGCCAACGTGGCGGCGGTATCCAATCCTCACGTGCTGCCGCCGTCGCCGCCGCTGCGGATGAAATGTCCATGATCTGCGACGACAGTGATTTTGAGCCGTCGGCCGTCGGCGGCAACAGTGGTGATAACAACAACAGCAGCAGCTCCACGAACGGCAGCGCTGGCACCGGCGGCCCTCTGGTGAAGCCACCTTATTCCTATATAGCTCTGATCACCATGGCCATACTTCAGTCGCCGCACAAGAAACTAACTCTCAGTGGAATATGTGATTTCATAATGTCCCGGTAAGTAGCGATAATTTGTTAAAATATCAATCTTTGTTGAAATGTGAAGGTGTAATCTTGTTTTTTAGAATTTATCAAAATTATTCAGGCAACAATTGAAAGGATGCATAAATATTTTTTTTATTAATCAGAAGCTTTTTCTGTAGAAATCTTTGCCATCTTGGTAAATGGGTTGACTAAGAGACCGCCCTTCCCTTTTATAGGAAATTGAACAACAAAGTTTGGGTATTAAAATTTCAAAAGAGGGCTGGAAAAAAATAGTACTAATATATTCAATTAGATTGTTCCAAACCCAGATAGAGAGAAATACCAACTTACCTTTTATAAAAGTAAAGTTTGGGTTCCAAATTTGATAAGACGTTATCTAATTTTTGTTAAAGTGCAGTGTTACTGTAAAGTAAATAAATAAAATTCGTAGTTGTTATATAAAGAAATTAATAAAAAAGTACCAATCAGATGATATCTACTAATGTTTAACTAAATAAATTTAATTTAATTGTTAAAAGTGACCACATAAAACACTAACCCAAACAAAACCTCAGACTGCAATCATATTACAAACCTGTTGGCTTAATTCATATCCTGATTAACACTTGAAAAAAAACCAATTGAAACAATTGAGCTATTGATAAGCTGTTCTGAAATATATTAAGGGTTTTATTTTTTACCAACGATATTCGAACGCCGACTGAATAAGATCATTTGAAGATTTATATCTTTATATGCACACTTTGCATAATTTCCAAAAATGTCATTAAATCCCCTTTATAAAGTTTACGAATTTCAGCTACCCTATCAAAACAAATACGTGGCAATTCCGTACAACCAAAAGTTTTCAATCCTCTAATAAGAACTAGGAACCTGCGTTTTATGAAGTTATCTAATGTGAACATCATATCCTTACAGCTTCCCGTACTACAAAGACAAGTTTCCCGCTTGGCAAAACTCCATACGCCACAATCTCAGTCTGAACGACTGTTTTATCAAAGTTCCACGCGAGCCGGGTAATCCGGGCAAGGGCAATTTCTGGACGCTGGATCCGCTGGCTGAGGACATGTTTGACAACGGCAGCTTCCTGCGTCGCCGGAAACGCTACAAACGTGCGCCGGCAATGCAACGCTTCTCGTTTCCTGCCGTCTTTGGAACGCTGTCGCCATTTTGGATACGTAAACCGGTGCCGTTGGTGCCGGTGCACTTTAATGTGCCCAACTTTAATGGAAATCGGGACTTTGATGTGATGCACACGCCTAGCGATGTGTTCGACACGGCGTTGCGTGTGGATAAAAAATTCAATTTCTTCGCCAATGCGGAGGCTTCGTTCTATCAGAACAACAGTGATAAGTTCGATCGCCTGTCGTTTATTAATCGCCGAGCGGAGGCAGTGGAGGCACTGCCTCATAGTGCTGCTGGCAGTGCTGCCAGCGATGCGAGCAGAGTCAATAAGTACAAAAATCCCTATGCGTTTGATGTAACCGCTGCCGCTGCTGGTCTTGGAGCAGCCGACTACTCGGAACGAGGCAGCTATACAGATCTCAATGTGTACAACGATGATGTGGATGCTGATGATGCATCATGCGATAAAATCGATGTGGAAAGTGCCAATGAGCATGAACAGGACTCACACATATCGGACTCTGTGGACTCGGTTTGCACAAATCCGACTCGCTTGGATGCGCCTCCAGATGCCAACACTCGCGAACCAGATCCCGAGCCGGAGCGCACTTCGCCCTATGTGCTGCTCTTTGATCATGCAGAGGCCTCCAATAGTTCCCTAGCAATTACGTCCAGCCCCAAGACGCCCGCCCAGGCACATACGCATAGATCACTAACAAGGACGACCCTGCTGCACTGTGACAGTGAACCCGCCAATCTTAGATGCGCCAGGCAGACTAATGCCAAGGACTTTCGCATCGAGACGCTGATCGGTCACAGCGATGGGGCGACCAGTGATTAGACGATCCTATATAGTATACTGCTAGTTACTTGTATATAGAAATCTGCTTGTGTGTTAGAGTTGTGACAAATTGTTCAAAATAAGTTCAAACGAACTATACCCTAAACTGATCAATCGAACTGTACTCCTGATTGTTGTTTATCTAGTTCATTTAATCAAATCAAATCGACAAATTTTCAATATTTTCAGTTGACTTTGGTTACATTTTAAAATATCACGAAATTAAAGTGTTCAAAATTATAAAATCGCATTTAGGCCTGTTCCCATTTCCAATAACTTTTCATTTCTAATAGTTTTTGACGTTTTGCTATTGTTTTCCATTGAAATATCAATTGTTCTTTCATTTTAATGATAATTACTTTTCACTCCAGTTTCTCAAAGCCAAAATTTTCATTCGCAATTTGAATTTCAGCAAACCAGGCAAATCAGCTGAAAATGTGGGCTTGGCGAATTTTTCTCATCATTTTTAGAAAAGAAGTAATTAAGTTTTGATCGAAATCGAAAATGCGAACAGGACTGAACAGATTAATTTAAAAAGTGAAAAATGAGAACCTGAAAATAAATGATTTACTTATATAAATTAACTTAACTTTATTTACGTTGCATTTCAATTAGATGATATAACTAAGGAAAATAAGTTTAAATTAAATTTAAAATTTAAATTTATTCGTTAGTTCACCCAAAAACTGAACGTCTGAACTTATTCCTTCAATTGAACTAAATTGAACAACTCTAATTGTGTATATTCCAGTGATTTCAGTTACAATCTAAGCACATTTTAACACTTCTAAACGTTGTAAACATTAGCTGTAGTTTGTGGCATACGACTGTATTGCATCTACATTATCATGTTATGTACTTGTATGTACTCATGTATCCCTAAGTTCGACAGCATGTAGTGATTATCCTTTGGATGCATATTCCACCTACTTTAATGCCAGCACGAAATTTTAATGCGACCAAATAAAACGCGATAGTTGCGAGTCCACTTCAATTGCATTGTATATTGTATACAGACATATGCATATATAAATATATATATATATACTTATAAACCTGAGTGTAAGATGCAACAAAAACATATAAAGTTTACATATTTATAGCATACTTTTAAAATGAAATTATATATATAGTATATATATGTATATGTATATCAACTATTTGTATGTCTGTCTCTCTGTGTGTAATTATTATTGTATGCCAAAGCGCGCAGCACATAAAACACTATTAAATATAAAGTAGTTCTTAAGAAATTTGCTGATGTTATTGAAAATTGAATAAACAGTATAATTAGAAAAAAAAAAAAAAAACGGTGCGTTACGAAATTATTGCAATAAAAATGTATGGCTTATGAGTTTACATATAAATTAGTGAAAAGCTGAAATATATAATTATGGTATGTTCTTTATTTGTAGGAGTATGAGGATAATTTTTTCCATCCTGTATAATGTACAAAATATACGCAAAAAAGTTGCTTTGTTCTACTTAGGAGTATTAATTTTATTTTTTTCACAATATATTATTCTTTTATTTTTTTTTTTTACACACCGTTTGTGTCTTCAACTGTAAACAAACATTGCGACATACTACCTCTTCCGATTTCTAAAGAAGTTAGAGACATTTCAGAATCTATTGAAAACATTTCTTTTGAATTTTCAGAATTACTTTTGAATACACATCCAAATGATATGGATTACAGAAATTTTTACAGAAATTGAGTAAACGAAGATGTAAAACCTCGAATGCTGTACTTTATTCAGTCACTTTTATAGCCAAAATTTTCAACAGTTTTGAATCTGATTGCACACTGGATCTGATATTAAATGAACTATTCAAATTATCTGTATTACCAAACTGACAAAATTACTTCACTGTTTTAAGAAAGGTACAGTCTTTACACAAGTTACGATTAACTTCAACTTCCAGTGGCAAAGAAAAATATATGTAAGTACTCTTTTTCTAAATACTACTCTTTTTAAATTATATCAGATTTGTCTAAATTAAGGAAATTGAAGGTAATGGGCTAATAAACCAATAAGCTAACCAGTAATCTATCGAATAATTAACTGTATGCTCTGCTTTGACACTTGCAACAAGTACATTGCAACCCCAAATAATCTTTTCAACCTTGCACACAACTTTCAACTCTCAATTCTCAAACTCTCAGTTCTCAACTCTCAATTCTCTATTCACTGACAACTGTCAAAACGAAACGTCAACTGTCAAAACTGACGCATGCGCATTGCCATTTACCGTTGAATTCGCACAGCTGTTTGAGACACTCGCTCAGGACAAACAAGGACGACACGTTGCGTACAGAAAAAAGCTCGGAAAGCTTAACACGAAAGCTTTGCATAAAAAAGTGCTCGCTAGTCTGAGTAGCGAAATATGTTCCAGTGTTAAAACATTAAAAGCTAGGCTGGAAAAAGGACAACAGTTAAATAGAAGATACCAACACTATTGGTATCCAGCGGCAAGGAGCTGCAAAACTCCATTTGGCATAATTCCCCACACACACAGACGACACACGCACACAGTTAAAAAGTCGATTTTTCACCAACATTAAGATGTATATGTGCAAAACTTTCAATTGCTGGCTATAAAATGCAATTGCGTTAAACGAAATTAAATAGCGTACAAAACAGATTAAAGTATATGTTACAAATACCAATTAACAGTAATCAAGATGTGCTCGAGTGTGTTGTAGTTGAAAAGAGCAGCGTGTTCGTTTTTCATTCGCATTTGGCTGCTCAAAATGCTGAGCTCATCATAGAGCGTCGAAAAGTTGCGATACAAAAACTTTCAACCACCCACCACCACCCGGATTTGAGTTGACTTTAGTTGAGTGTGGAGTGTGGAGTACTAGGTCCATAGTTTGAATGTTATGTTTATGGTAATGCGAAAAGTGATAATGCGTATGTATATGACTAAACGCCTCAAAGGCTGTTGAGCAATGCACAATCGACTAGGACAAGGACAACAGCCAGAGCCAACTCCTGTTCAAAGGGTTAGGTCTTAAAAGCAGCGAGCCAACAACGATTATAAACGTCCAGGACAACGATAAGCAAAAGCTACGGCTGCACAACGACAACGACAACAACAAGGACGACGACGCCGACCAGGACCACGACCAGGTCGACGACTAGGACGCGCACATGGCGAGCTGGAGCTGGAGCATTTTGTGCGCAACGCTGCTGGCCGGCCTGACGTTACTAACGGGTAAGCATTCTTATACAGAAAATATCCTTAAACATCCTAATATCTAACTAATAATACCAATAGTGACCCACACGGTGCACATTACCAATCTCCGTGTGCCGCACACTTACACACTCGATCGTGATAATGAGCCCGAACCTCTGGTGTTGGACTGCGAGTACGAAATGGAAACGCCGGAGAAGGGCTTTGTGCTCAAGTGGCTGTTCAATAATCACTCCATCTATCAATGGATACCCTCCGTAAAGGGTTTTGCCATGGTGAGTCATCGTCATCATCATTGTCATCGTCATAGCCATCGTCACCCCATATTGGGGCAAAAGTCAAACAAAAAAATTAATTAACATAAAATTTGCTTTCTTCTTGTTGTTCTTCTTCCTCCTACACATGTTGTTGTTGTTCTCTCTTTGTTGTTGTTGTTGGGATTTCAACTCTTGTAGGGCTTCATGAAGGCAAAGATAGACACCAAAAAACTTTCCATAGAGGGCAGTCCCGGTGTTATATCGATAAAGAATCCCGACTGGAACATGACAGGAGAATATACTTGTGCCGTGCAAACCTTTCAGTCTACGGATAAGCGAAGTGCCCGCTTACAAATAATCGGTATGTGTTTGAGTATGGTGTCTATAATTTACATATACCAATTGTGTTTTTATTCTAATACTCTACATAAGCTGAGTGTCTTTCAAAAATGCATTCAATTTGGGAACTATTGAAAGCAATTGTTGAAAGAATAATATATTAACTTTGTTTGCAAAATTTATGAATTTTTTTAAATATTTTTATATATATTACCTTAATATATTTATTAGTCAGATTTAAGAGACTTAAAATATTGATTATTCAGTCAATTTTTATGATACATGTGATTAGGGAAATATAATAATAAAATTGACTAAATTTTATTTTATTTAATTTTTATACACTTTTTATTAAAATAGATAAAATATTACTTTATTAACCTATTCATTATATTTAACCGTTTAAACTTTAAAGTTTACGGGATTTTCCATATTGTCTGATATTTGGTGACTGAAAATTGTTTTTGAGTTTAACTTCTATATACATACAGATCTATATATGGTAGTCAAGTCTTAGCTGAGTTTAAAGCTTTATTTACCAAAAACATTTACATTTTAAAGGCTTGTTTTAAATATCAGTTTCGAGCAAGTCAGAATTAAAAACGTCAGTTTTGTTCAATATTGAAACGATGATAAATATGTAAAGTATACGTATTTCTATGAAATTCAATCAAAATTTGAATTGGAATATAAACAACAACATTTGGAAACAAATTGTGGTAAAGTAGAGTACAAACGGTTTCGGTCATGCCGAACAAAGCTTTACTCACCTGTTTATGGCGTGAAGTTGTTTGCATAGGTGCTGTGTAGGTGTTTTGCCATATGTGGGTGTTTCGAATGTGTGTGTGTGTGTGTGTGTGTGGCACGTGCGACTCATATTTGCATGCGTGTCATGTGGCAGTCGCTGCGGTTACAAATGCCCAGCCAGCAGCCGTTTGTTGTTTTTCTTTTTTTCTATGTTGTTTGTTTGTTTTTTGATGTTATTTTTTTTTTTCCTTTGATTTCGAAAGTTTTGTTTTCTGTTTTTGTTTGGTTGTTTAGTTTGACACTTGATTAATTCTCACGGATTTTTTGTACCCTTGCCAATGATCAAATAAAATCGTCAACTAACCAAACTGGAAACGGCAACAGTTCCTGAGTCGGATTTCATGCTAGAGGCACGCATGGGTGGAGAACAGACCGATGTGGACATCATGTGCGCGGTACAAAATGTTTTTCCACAGCCGGTGTTATCTGTCATGTAAGTTGAGTGCCATCAATATTTGTTGTATGTTTTGTTCATTCGTTTGTGATTTACATATATGTATGTATAAACTATAGCTTTGATACACACATACTGGACTCGGTGCTCACACAATTGGATCAGAATCCAAGCGGCCTATATAGCATGACAGTGCGAACGCGCATTCCTAGAGATCAACTCGAATCACCCACACCGATAACATGTGCGTTTTTCCTGCTGGGCACAAACTATACCAAACGCAGGGAGACTATTTTCTATGGTAAGTAGAGGTAAGAGCTGGCAGGCAGGGCAACTAAACGGAACTTAATCGAGAGGTTTTTCTTTTGGATATATTTGTATATTTCAGATAAAGCCTCAAATATACAACGCAAATGGACAACAGTCGCAGTAGTTATGTCGATCGCATCTGTAGCTTTAAGCAGTTAGTTTCTTAGTGGTTTTTGTAGGCTATGTACGTATTTGTTTTTATGTTCGTATAGAATGTTTAAAGAAAATTTTTAATTTTTAAATAGAATTTTAAAAACGATAAACGTAATTTTTTGCGGTATTTTTAAAAAAGCGCTTATTTTGTAAATGCATGTAAATGTAAGAGAAATGATAAACACACAACATACACAAGAAAATAAAAGTAAAAACCAAAAATTATACACAAAACCCAAAAAAAAAAAAAAACAACAACAACAAACACTAAATAAAACAGAAAACAAGCAAACAACAACAAGAAAACTAAAACAAATTATTGTAATCATATATTTACCACATAAATAAATATGTATATATATATACATATATATATATATATATATATATATATATATATAAATAGTTATGTATGATGTATAGGTCTAATTGAGTACAGAAACGCTAATAAAAAAAAAAAAAAGAAAACATTAAAAGTGCATTTAACAAATGGTTGGCCTATTTTTAATTTTATTCCCTTATTTAAAAAATTTAAAAATAATACTATTTTGGGTATGTGAAATGTACGTCTGTTTATCTGTCCGTCGTTTAGCTGTCTTTTATCCACATTTTTGAAGCTCGAACTATATATATCCTAAGCCCCACAGACAGACTAAGTGTCAGTAAGAACATCAATCATTAAGTGATTTTCGTAAAATAATATGCCCCATGTTGCATTTGAGGTAAATTTTTTTATTTTGTTCTAATCGCAGTAGAAAAATGGGGAATGATAATCGTACATATATCGTTTTGGCGAAAGACAAAATCAAGATATTAGTTAGAATATCATTTACAGTAGATTTTGTTTATAAGAAAATCATTTAAATCGAACTTGCGCCCAAAACTAACTAACTTTACGTATGCATAGATTATTTTTTTCAATGTTTATTTAAAGAAAAAAAGGAAGGATTTCATCAAGTAAATTTAAACTATATTTTATTACCTAACTTAATTCTAAAAAATGCTTTCACCACATCAAAATAAAATGTAAGGACAGCAATTTTAATAAAAACTAACAGCTCTATCTTTTATTTGGATCTAGTATTTATTTAAAACACATCAAAAAGCAACCTTGCGGTGTTTTGAGTGTGCAGCCCTGGCAAGCATGCGCCATGCAAGCTAGTAATTCCAGTGCGCCCACTAGTGTGCTTTCCAGTGCGCCTATGAGTATGCAGTGAAAATGACAGTAGTGGCAGCAGCAAAAGCAGCAGCAGAAGCAGCGAAATCAACACAGTCGTGAGCTAAGCAGAGGACAGCAAAAAGTTGACGCCATTGCCCACAGACGAAATAGACAAGAGAAGTGCCAAGGTTTTTTGCTCCCTTGGCCCATTGATTGGATAATCCAGAAGACGTGAAGAGCCACAAAACGTTAACTAAATTGCAATTAAGGAAATCCAATAATCCAAGCAGCATGTCCTAGTATTAGTAGCTAAAATTTGCGTGGGTGGAAAAGTGGGCGATTTGTCAATTGTTAATTGGAGCTTGAGCAGAAGCAGCAGCAGGAGCAGCTCCAAGCAGCTAATGCGTCAGCATGGCGTCCAACGACGATACCATTGACATGGACAGCTCGTCCACATCGCAGGCTAAACTGGCGGAGCCTAGCAATGGTAATTAAGCACACAAAACGAAACTAAAAACTATAAATTACACTATAGTATATGAGCGTTGAAAACTTTTTTAAACAAGTGTGCAAAAAAAAAACACAGAAATTTGTTCGAGCGCAGACATAAAAAAAATCAATGAATGGCAAAATGGAAGTGGCCGTGGCGCATGTGTCTCACAATAGCAAAAGCAGCTGGGGGAGGTTTTGGGGGGCTCACCCCTTGTTTGAGATATTGACTGACTGAATGACTGACTGATTGACTGTTTGGCTGAGTAACTGTGAACTCGTTAACAATTGTTATTTTTATTTTGAGCAGCCAAATGACCAAATCATAACAAAAGTAACTTTCCAATGGCCAACAACCTGTCAACTATTTCTATATATACCCAAAAGAGTGCGTGTATGTGTATGTGTGCGTGAAAGTGATTATGTATATAAGTATGTATGTGTGTGTATGTGTCTAACCCAAGTTCAAGCTCAAGTTTGAAGTGCTTTCCACATGGTTCATTGCCTATTCATGTGCCGCATATTCTAAATTATAAATGAACTTTAACTAATAATACTTTTTTGTCAACTCTTAGCCTCCACCGACCATGTGGGTAACTCATCGCCCGATGTAAGTAAAACCATTAAGTCTATATATGTAGTTGGTATTTATAGCATTAATGTTGAATTTTATGTATTATTCTATTCTCAGTTGGGCAATCGGCCTTTGCGCTCGGCAAACAAGTCAGACAAGGAGCGAAAAATTGGACACAGACGTGTTGGCGAAGGCGGTGAGATTACCTACAAGAAGATACAAACATCGCAAATTATGGGCTCCATACAGCTGGGCATACAACATACCGTACGTTGTTTAGTCTTACTATATCTATATCACTTTTGTATATATCATGTTTCTATATTTCAGGTTGGCAGTCTGGCATCAAAGCCCAAACGTGATTTACTTATGATGGACTTCTGGGAAATCGAGAGTATTACATTTCCGCCAGAGGGTTCTAGCCTTACACCTGCCCACCATTATAGTGAATTCAGATATAAGATCTATGCTCCCATAGCTTTTCGTTATTTTCGTGATTTGTTTGGCATACAGCCAGATGATTTTATGGTCAGTATTTCAAATGTTTGCTGTTTATGTTATATTCAAAAGTTACATTTCCATATACTGCAGATGTCTATGTGTACTTCGCCACTGCGCGAATTATCAAATCCAGGTGCTTCCGGCTCAATATTCTATTTAACAAACGACGATGAGTTTATTATCAAAACAGTGCAACACAAAGAGGGTGAATTTTTACAAAAACTACTGCCTGGGTAAGAATTAAAGATATGAGACATGAGTTGATAGTTTCGATAATATTTGAACTTAATTTTATAGCTTTAGATTAAAGTAAAACAGACCTTACAGACACCTTTAAATT
Organism: Hirtodrosophila cameraria; assembly: GCA_949708635.1. Taxonomy (NCBI): domain Eukaryota; kingdom Metazoa; phylum Arthropoda; class Insecta; order Diptera; family Drosophilidae; genus Hirtodrosophila; species Hirtodrosophila cameraria. The sequence continues at coordinate 9,093,647 of OX453089.1, read as the reverse complement.
CGTTTAAATTTCTTTAAATATTAATCGGAATTTTGTGTTTTTTCCAATCTACCTTCTCTTTTCACAGTTATTATATGAATCTAAATCAAAATCCGCGCACGTTATTGCCAAAATTCTTTGGCCTGTACTGCCTGCAAACGAGCAATGCCAAAAATATTCGCCTGGTTGTTATGAACAATCTGTTGCCATCATCGGTGCGAATGCATCTGAAATATGATCTCAAGGGCTCGACATTTAAGCGGAAGGCAAATAAAGCGGAACGCGCCAAGAAATCGCCAACGTACAAAGATCTGGACTTTATGGAACAGCATCCGAATGGCATATTTCTGGAGGCGGAAACATATTCGGCGCTTATTAAGACCATACAAAGGGATTGTACTGTGCTGGAATCTTTCAAAATTATGGACTATTCGCTGCTGCTTGGTGTGCATAATTTGGATATAGCACTTAAGGATAAACATAGTGAGCATAGAAAACCAATGAAAGCACCGCTAGCAGAAGATTCGGATGTGGATGAGCCCTTGGAGGCAGTTGAGACAGATGGCAAGGATCGTGATGTGGCCACAGGCATTAGCCGAAATAAGTGAGTATTTACTGAGAGAGTTATGCATACTAAGTATATTATTATGGCTCAAATGCTAATCCAGTGTGGCATACAGATCGGTGAATCGACAGCGATTGGTAGCCCATTCCACGGCCATGGAAAGCATTCAGGCGGAAAGCGAACCCATCGACGATGAGGAGGATGTGCCGTAAGTTCCCTTGCTGTTCTATTTGTTACCATTTGACTAATCCAACTATCTGCCAGGCCCGGTGGTATTCCAGCACGCAGCGAGAAAGGCGAACGCCTGTTGCTCTACATTGGCATCATCGATATACTGCAATCTTATAGGCTAAAGAAGAAGCTGGAGCACACATTCAAAAGCATTATACACGATGGGGTAAGTGTTGTCTAGCAGCAGAATAAGTTAGGTAAATGATTAACACATAATATTGAATTTGTATTATATCATATATAGGAGACCGTTTCGGTTTGTCGGCCCTCGTTCTATGCTCAAAGATTTCAAAACTTTATGGCTAAAACCGTATTCCGCAAGATACCATCGCGTAAGTCAGCAGGCAGTCGCAGTTGGGCTAAGTACACGTACTATAAGGCATTTTTGTGCAATTGGCCAAGTACCAAGTAAAATGAAAAAAGAAAAAACTACTCCTTGAAAAAAACATGTCCATGTTGACATTGGCCTCCTTTTTGCCTAGCTGCCACACTCAAGTAGCTTGAGATACATTAAGACACTAAATCATATACACACACATAAACACACACAAATCTTTAATACATTAATGGTATTTGGCCATTTAATATTCTTGACTAGAGATGGGTGCGGAAAATAAGGATTCCAATAGGTTTATAACAATTTATATAAATGATTTCGAATACATTCTTATCTACCGAAAATGTGTATATATTAAAATATAAAATCCCTTGTAAATATAATACTTTGAACACAGCTTTAAATTTCTATTTCTTGTAATTTTGGGATTTTCATAGATTTTTTAAAGTACTTATTAAGTAATAGTAACATTAAGAAAAACCTATTTTGGACGAAACTCAATAAATGATGTTAAATGATTGTTTTTCAAATCGAATCTTATATATCGCACCCATCTCTATTCTGAACACATTGTAAACTGCTAATTTTCTTTAATTGTATTTTTTCTACTCAGCAAAAATGCAATATAGTACACTTACCCATTGTGCGCTATCTTTTGGTATAGTCGGCTAAAAAAAAAAACAGTAATTTGTAATTAGTGATTGAAATTTGAAATTGTATTTTATGGAAATATGAAAAACAAAATATGCTGTTCTCTGCTTTCTTTTTTAATGTTACTTTTAAACGCATAACTCTCACTTTGTACGCATAGTGGATCTCCCAGAGATCAAAGGAAATCACAGAAAATTTCGTACCTTGGTAACCAGTTATATAGGTAAAGAAAATAATCAAACAACAACAACAATAATCACAAATGAGAACTATCTAATAATATTCTTTAATAATTATGTTTATTAACTGCGTTTTTTAAATCAAATTTAGTTTTTTAATTGTGTAACTATACGTATACTTAATTATGTTGTTACTCAGTTTTGATTTTATTCGATTTCGATTTCTGTTTCTGAATTTCGTTTCTGTTTCTGCACTTGGTTGGTTGATGAAACCGGACGCAAAGCATGCCTCTCAATCTCACGTTAGTGTTTCATCCCTGTAATCCACACTCTGTAAATCTGTATTGAACTTTGGCTTTGCGTAATAGCTTCGAATGCTGCGCCTTATTTTGAACAATTCCCAATTAAAAAGTTTACTCAGTTAACTGATTCTCAATACTTTGCTCGATATTGCAGCTCTTAAGCATTCGCCATCCAAGAGAAAAAGCCTCTCCAAGGCCATACAGCGTTCCATAGACAGTGAGAGCGAGTCGTCACGACGTAAGTGTATATATCTTATATTAATATTATTACTATTATATATATTGTTATACATCATACTAGCTGTGCACGCCTCACACTCCCACAGCAGCGGCAAAATACATCAGCAATCGAAGCCGCCAACGACAGAACCTACGCCATTTGCAGCTGCAGATAGGGAGAGGGATCGGGAGCGCGAACGTGATTGGGATCGAGATCGAGATCGGGAGAAGGAGAGAGAAAGGAATAGGGAGAGTGGGCGTCAAAGTAATGTGCCACCGCCAGTGCGGCAGCGTGCATCCACCTCTACGACGGCGTCTGCAGCAGCGGGCAGCAATCTGAAGGCGCGCGTACCGCCACCAGTGCCGCCACGTGGCTCGCCACGTCGCAGGGATACCGGACAGGAGAGTCGAGCGCACTCGAGCACACCAGGTACAGCAACTTATGCAGCTACTAATTCAAACACAAACACAGCCACAGACTCAATCAGCGCGAGCAACTTGCTCCAGTTGCCCACTGAGGAAATGCCGCGTTTTGGTGATCGCCGTTCGCCCAGCAATGTGCAGGATTGGCTGGAACTACACGATCTGTTTGATGAGTGTGATAGTGCCAGTCCGACTGCACGGCAACGCAGCAGCTCCGTGCGACGACGTGAATCCTTGCAGTCCGCTTACTCAACGGCACGCTCGGACAGCAGCTTTCGGCGGCAGCAGCCGCGTCTGCTTAACCATGTGGACATCTTTCAGCGTCAAAACAGTTTCATGGCACGCAGTGATCGCTCCTCCGTGGGCTCCATTGTACGCAATTTTCCGCCCATACGCGCCGAGAGCTTTTGCACCGCCAAAACCTCCGTTAGCGCCAGCACTCAGCGTTCCCCGCGACGCGTGACCCAACAGCTGCAGCGACAACAGCAACGTCATCGTTACTTTCACTGTGTCGATCTGGCTTTTGGTGACGATGGCTGTGATTCACAAGAGGACAATCTGCTGCAGTCGGTCAGCGCTTTTCTTGAGGTCAAGCGTGAGCTGGAAGGCACATATTGTCGCAAGCGAGCGTTGCCCGTGCTGCAAGTGCCGGCTGAAGCTGCGGATGAGCTCGAGCAGGATCAGCAGTCAGCCATTTCGACGGTGCCTCAACGTCCGCGTCGTGGCAAAAGACGTGCACCCAAAGCGGCACCCTCAACCATACCCGAGGGCACGGATACACCATCCCTTAAAGATTCGTTTGAGCTGAGACGCAACAGTTGTGTCTAGTTGTGACTGCAACACGCCCACATTTTGCTTGCCTCATTTCCACTAGAGTTGTACATTGATTGTAGTTCTATTTGCAGTCCACTTGCTAATTACTTTTTTAACATAATTTGTTGCTTAACAATCATTGTAATTGTTTTTTGTTTTCATGTATTGCTAGGCACAACTCCATCATGCAGTTCAACACCTCCCCCTGCCTTTGACGACATCTCCGAGGGCAGCTCGAACAAGAACAGCACATCATCAATGGGTCGCAGGTCGCATCATCATCATCATCACCAGCAACAGCAGCAGCAACAGGCACAGCAGCAACAGTCACTTTACTATCAGCAACAGCCACAGTATTTGGATCGTAAAATGAATATTGGTCCTGCCTATCGAGGCTCCTACAAGGAGGATATCGTTAGGTACTTGGATGCATGCACAGCTGCAAATTAAAAACCATTTAAACTTTGTTATCTTTGTATTTGCAGCGTCTCTGAGGTGCATCTGGACACGTTTCTGGCGGTGGACACATCGACGAGCAGTCATTATGGGTCACGTGGTGGCCTAGCATGGACGCCACCGGCATCAGGTGAGGGTTCGACACCCACTTGGACAGAGGGTACACCCAGTTTTACGGACTCCAGTTCTAGTGGTGATCTCGGTAATTGGCACTTGACATATTTATTTTGCAATCGCCTTTTGTGTTATGTATTGTCCTTTTGTATTTGTATATGTATATTCATTCACGCTTACAATCGTAGACAACTTCTCGCCCATAAACTCATCTAAAATCGATCGACACAAGCCAACTGTGGAAGATGCTATCAACTCTCTGTCTTCGGGAATGGTAAATATCTGGGATGCCGATCAACTGTAGATCGATCAATTCGTAGCAGTTAATGCACACCCAAACACCCAACAACAACAAAAACAACACTGTCCAAGACCTCTGCTCTCCAACGATAAACCCATCCACATGTCCGATTAAAAAGATACATTTTTTCTTATAACACAAAAACACGCTTAAATTTTTAATTACCTATCATGCTTATGTTTTCCAACTGCACAAAGTTTTAATTTTCCAACTACTCAAAAATCATTAATATGTCTTTATTGCATTCCTTATAGATCAACTAACATAGCATGTGATGATGGATGATACTGAACATAGAACACAAAAACAACAACAACAGAATCAACAAGAACAACAACAACTACTACTTCTCGTATATAGTATACATGGTGCAAAACAGATTTCGAATATACGTATTTACATATTATATTGAAAATGCTTGTGTGTTCAGGTACTGACGTGCGCACATACTCCGATATATATGTATATATACATACATACATACATACATATTTGTGTATGTGTGCATTTGTATAGCTAGGATATAATCAAAAACGCGCCCCTGTAGAACTCCATGAACCAAAGTTTTACACTCCCACATCCAACAATCTATAGATGCATTCGTATATACACAAAAAGGATACCAGCAAGAGAGATATCGTTCAAGAAATATATATACAAACAAACGAACAAAAAATATATAAAAATCTATACATATATAATATATACGAATACAATAAATTACCTATTTGCATACCAAGCAACAATAATTATATTGATATTATAAATATATATACAAAATACAAATCAAAAACATATAATATCAATTAAGGATCTAAACGTTGACAACAATGCTATTTCAGTTCCCGTTCCTTGCCCCGCGTTCTATATTATAATGTGTATAACGGTTCGTTCGACATTTAACTCGATAATATTTGGCAACATGAATGAATAATATATATCTAATAAAAAAAAAATTATAAAAATGTTTTTTGCGATACTTTCGATCTCCGATACATGTATCCCACATACATACATATTATGGTACTTTATGTATAATCAGCATTCGCGATATTACCAATATTGTTGTAAAATATTTAAATTTATAGGACAGAAAAAATAGAAAAGCAAAAATTCTATGCATATTATACATTTGTATTTATTAACGGTAATTGTAAACATGTTTAGGTTTAAATGACGCGCACTTACAGAAGACGAAACAATTGAAGACGGGAACGACAAACGGATATACTATATAAAGACAGACAGACAGATAGACGGACCGAATTGAGCTAGGACTTATAATCCAAAGCAAATACAAAAGAATTGATTATTTATTAATTAGTTGAATGTTATTTAACTTATATGCATTATTCTAAAGATTACTGAAATCAAATTGTAATTACATACAATAAATTAAATTGCAAGGTTGACATTCCGGCTCCGATTTTTCTTCTTGTTCTTTTAAAATGCACAATTTGCTATACTTTTAACCAACTTAGATAATAACCTGAATGTTAGTATAACTTCTGCAGATCCTTCAGCGATTGATTCAAAAACTGATTGGTCCAATCATTCTCCGGATTGTCCAAATGATTATCGAAATCGATAACATCCCGCATAGCACCACGTTTCAACAGTAGCGACACACCTTCCAGCGTTTGCGACGATTGTATTAACGAGAATTTGGTCTTTGACCAGCGATTGGAGTCGCTTGAATAGCCGTACACCTGCAGTGCGGCTCGTTTGTGCTCGAGTGAGACAAGCTTGTTATCGATAACAGCAAAACAGGCGTTCTTGTAGTTCTCCTGTATTTTATCAGCCATTTTGGCAGCTGGCGCCTTTTCAATTTGGTTCTCATAAAAGTTCTCTGGCGCAGCATAGTAGCCGGCAATTACCAATCCCACGCTGTCAGCGTACGCATCAATCTGCAATTCCACAAAATATCAGCATTTTAGCACTGTCATTGCCCAATTAATTGAAAACTTACCTGCATTAGGGCAATCTCTGCCATGGGAGTGACATGAAGGCACTGGTGAAAAAGAGGAATTGCATCTGTGATTTGGACTATGGATGAACTAGTTTGATTCTTTTCGGCCAGCAGTAAGCCGTTTACGGCCTGGTGTGGATATTTGGCTGCATGGAATATTAGTTTTGTGTAAGCTGTATCGGAAAACTTGTATTCACACATTTTTAACTAATTTTTTCGTAAATTTTCCTTCCCGAAAAGCTGACGACCGTTCTAGCACAATCAATTAACTATTAGTGTGACAGCATACGGTAAACGTGAAAATACCACAGTGTCCACATAATAATACTAATCAAATACTGCTTAACTTAACAGAATACTAACAATTACCATTTATTTTTATTTCCTTTCAAGTAAATTAATAATTGTTGTCATCAGAGGTATAGCCATGCAGTACATCAATTATATTAATCAATGGGGTAATGTTTCGTAACAGCTACCGTAAGTGAAATTTAAAGAAAGCTCCAAAACATATGGTTTTGGGCTCTAAAAATTCGGAATAATTCTAGGATTTTAAAACTAGGCTCAGAATATTTTTTTTTGCGGTAAAATGTGTTGAACGTCTATTTTAAGTTAAACCGGTTAAGCCCAAGCGTCTCTGAAGTATCGAAAAGGCATCGAAAGTCTGTAAACGTTAACAGAGCAGTGCTGGTCAGCATGTCTGTGCTTACTGAGTGGTGTTGGTAAACAATTGGGGCTGCCACACTATTCGATAGTTGAAGAAAACAATGTACGCGCGAATATATTATATTTTTGAAATATATGAAAAATGAAAATTAAATTGATTATACTTTTTTTACTTCTATTCAGAAATATATTTACATATTTACATATGTTACATACATATATTAACAAACTGAAATTGACAAAAACAAATGCAAACATATACATTTATGTTTATTTTATTTTGGCCTGGATAAATGAACAGCAGCTGCTGGCAGCATAGAAATATATAAAACAAAAAGAGATTTTAGAAAATGTTTTGTATATCTATATAAATATAAAAAACATTAAATTTTTACTTATAAGTAAGTTTGTAATAATAATAATAAAATAATAAAAATTGTGGAAATCGTCGAAACTTCTTTAACTGGCGCTGCTATGGCAAGATTTGTGCTGTTGCTGTTACTGTTACTGCTGACCACCGAGTTGCAGCCACTGTGCTGCCACCAGCTGAGTTGACAGCCGTATCTAACAATAGCTTGTTACGCTCCAGATGCTCCTCCTTGGAACGCGAACAACCTGTGCTGATGTTGGTCTTTGGGGAACTGCTACTCTTACTGCTGCTTTTATGACGCGACGACGACTATGATAAGGATGTTGGCGAGCTGTTGGAAACATGTCGATATCGTCTCTGTGGGTGAGCCCAACAGTTCCGCGGCTGCTGCTGGCTCCAAACGCACACCATCCTGACTGTGCTTCGCAACGCCAACTGAAGCCGTTGATGTTGCTGCTGTTGTTGTTGTTGCATTGGTGCGCTACGACAGCTCAGCGTTGTGCAGCTTGTTGGGTATGGCATCCCAAATGTTCGGATGCTGCAATGCAATACGATTGTTGAAACCGGCCTTGGTATGGCTGTTGCTGCACGCATTGCAGATAGCAATGTCACGTAATGCTTGCTTGGGCACAATGTCATATTATGCCAGGTAAGCTGCATTTAGGCTGTTGCCTGCACCATTGGCACCTTTTCCATCACCACCTGCACCACCACCAGCTCCACTAGCAGCACCACTTCTGGCGTCACGGAAACGTGTCTTTCCGGCTAGAGGGAGACAGCATGCCCAATTGTGCAGCAGCTGTGGCTCCACCAGCGTTCACATCAGGCTTGGATGAGTGGGTCATGTTTTTTGTTGTTAATGTGTTTGGAAGTGTTGTTGTAGTTGTAATGCACGTGGTTGGTGGTACCTTTGTGTGCTTTATTGTACCGTGTTGTACTGTGCTCCGTATAGGTTAATGCTGTGGCCACATCATTCATGGGCATGTTGTTGTTGTTGTTACTCCTGATCCTGCTGTTGCTGCTGCTGCTCCTGCTACCGCGTTCCCTGTTGCTTGGCAGTGTTATGTTGCGAAAGTTGTTGCGATATGAGAAATGGCAAATGGGAAATAGAAGTTGGAAGCTGCGTGCGGCTTATGCTGATGAGAGAGAGTTAGCGAATGGTACTTTCTGCAATAAATATAAAAAAAAACAATGAAAATATCAATTGCACTTCAACTGTTAATCTCATCAATTACATTTTAACTGTTAATTCCATAAATTGCATTCCAATCTTCATCTGCGTATCATGAAATTAATAATACGCAGTGGTTGCTGTGAACATAAATAGGTGTAAAATAAAAAACAAAATTTAAGGTTGCATCCGAATACTTACTTGACTCTTGAGTAAATATAAATAGTGAAGAAAATAACAATAAAAAACAAGTAAGAACGTTGCAGTCGGATGGACCCGACTGCGATATACTCTTTTTTTCTCCTCTTTGCGGAGCCAGAAGTGGGCGTGACAATCATATTTTTCTCAAATCTTTCAAGTTTTGCCATCAATTTAAGTTTGGTTGGGCCTGTTCTACAAGTTTGGGAGAAACAAATTTTGGTCGATTGCAAGGGCGGGGGTGGGCGTGGCAAAATTATTTTTATCCAATCTATTTAATAGGACAATAGAATTCACCCTGCAAAATTTGGGGACTCTAGCTAAAGGGGTGGGGGAGATACAGACTTTGCTTATTTGTGGGGTCGGGGGTGGGCGTGGCCGAATTTTTTTTTTGTCAGATCAATCAAGAATGTGATAAGTAGCCCTTGTGCCAAATTTGGTTACTCTAGCTCTAAAACTGTGGAAGATATAGTTTTTTGCGGTTTGTGGGGGAAGGGGTGGGGGTGGGGGGGAGATCTTGACACTTTGTCTGCCTATGGTATATACCAACATGTATACCAAGTTTGGTTGCTCTAGCTTCAATACTGTGGAAAAAACCTGCGTTCATACAGACGGACAGACAGACGGACAGACGGACAGACGGACGGACGGACATTTCACAAACCCAATATACTCTTTTTTCCTTTTTTTTCAAAAAAGTTAAAAAAAGAGTATAAAAATGGAAGCTAACATAGGGCCTCAAATAAATGCTGCTGCGACTGCTACTGCGACTGCTTCGAGTTCATTCAGCAGCTAAGACTGCTGCTTTAGCTGCTTCAGCAGATTCCCCAGGTAAAACTACTGAAGCAGCTCCGGCTGCTCCTAATCCTTCTGCAGCTAAGACTGCTGCTGCAACTGCAGCTTTGACTGCATCTCCATCATGTGCCGACAAGACTGCTGCTCCATCTCGGGGCTTCAGTTGGCGTTGCGAAGCACAGTCAGGATGGTGTGCGTTTGGAGCCAGCAGCAGCCGCGGAACTGTTGGGCTCACCCACAGAGACGATATCGACATGTTTCCAACAGCTCGCCAACATCCTTATCATAGTCGTCGTCGCGTCATAAAAGCAGCAGTAAGAGTAGCAGTTCCCCAAAGACCAACATCAGCACAGGTTGTTCGCGTTCCAAGGAGGAGCATCTGGAGCGTAACAAGCTATTGTTAGATACGGCTGTCAACTCAGCTGGTGGCAGCACAGTGGCTGCAACTCGGTGGTCAGCAGTAACAGTAACAGCAACAGCACAAATCTTGCCATAGCAGCGCCAGTTAAAGAAGTTTCGACGATTTCCACAATTTTTATTATTTTATTATTATTATTACAAACTTACTTATAAGTAAAAATTTAATGTTTTTTATATTTATATAGATATACAAAACATTTTCTAAAATCTCTTTTTGTTTTATATATTTCTATGCTGCCAGCAGCTGCTGTTCATTTATCCAGGCCAAAATAAAATAAACATAAATGTATATATATGCATTTGTTTTTGGCAATTTCAGTTTGTTAATATATGTATGTAACATATGTAAATATGTAAATATATTTCTGAATAGAAGTAAAAAAAAGTATAATCAATTTAATTTTCATTTTTCATATATTTCAAAAATATAATATATTCGCGCGTACATTGTTTTCTTCAACTATCGAATAATATGGCAGCCCCAATTGTTTACCAACACTCCTCAGTAAGCACAAACACGCTGACCAGCACTACTCTGTTAAAGTTTACAGACATTTCGATGCCTTTTCGATACTTTTGCGACGCTTGGGTATCGGCGAAACTAAAAATAGCTTTTTAACACATTTTTCCTCAAAAATAAAATATTCCGAGCCTAGTTTTGAGATCCTAGAATTATTCCAAATTTTTAGAGCCCAAAACCAAGTGTTTTGGTGGTTTCTTTCGATTTCATTTGGGGTAGCTGTAACGAAACATTACCCAAAGTCTGTTTAAATATTTGAATATGTGGAGTAAACTGTTAAGTGTGGAGCAATTAACAAAGTGGCAGCGTTGAAGATGGCGCTAAATTTGAAAGCTGGAAAAAAACAGTTCCAGGAAAGTATTATCTCCTATATCTATTTGCATTTTGATATATCATTAGTTCAGGCTGCGGCTCATACATCCTGTATAAAAACTTTAAGAAAAATTAGAAATGCATAAAATGTTCCATTTAAAAATTCAGTTTATTTTCATTGGTTTCATTTTTGTTCAAGTTGTTTTATTTTCTTGTTTCGCATTTTAATACCTTTCAGTTACAAATACTGATATACTACACAGGTGACACAATTTGATTTGCATTTTCATTTATTTAATTTTTTGTTTTGATTTCTTGTTAGTTTAATTCAACATTTTTGTTTGATGAATAAAACGCTGACTGCGTTCAAATGTTTGGATTTTCATTTTGATTTTGAGCAACAATTAAGAGTTAAGTTTGAATTCTTGCACACATTTAGTTTTTAACTTTTGATTTTTTTTGTTGGTTTTGGTTTCTTTTCATGTTTGTTAATCAAAAAACATACATACCATACTTATGTATGTAAGTATGAGTTTATTTACTGCAAGTTGTAAAATTTGATTTACATAAGCATTTAATTATTGTTTTATTACTCTTAAATTTTGCTATTTACATTTTGCCGCAATTTGTGTGTACTTTGTAAATAATTGTTCAAAATTGGCATCAGAGTCTGACATTCAAAGGCTAGAAAATTTCTAATGAGTTTGAGTTGGAAAACAATTTTGAGCCTGATTTCAGAATTCTGATTTTTATTAATTCTTACAAAGTACATTTTTGTTGTTGAATGTTTTTCCATTGTTTGTTTTTGTATTGTATAATAATTCAGCTTAGATTTTAAACACTTAGCTATGTGTTATTAAATTTTCTTGGTATAATTATGCAACTAAATTTATTTCGCATTCATATATTATAGTTATATTCATTTTTCTTATGTTAAATGCAATTACAAAGTACTTTTGTGTGTTTTTGGTTTGTTGCGAAATTCCATTGCATTTTCATATCTTTGTTTATCTTGAGTTGCAAGAAATCTGTTCTTTGTTTAATTGTTTAATTTTGTGTATAGTATGTGGGTCGGAGTTAATAAATATGTTTCTTTCAGTGTTGTGTTTGTATTGCACTTGTAATCTGTGTTTATTTGTATGGATAAGTCCTTGTCCTTTCAAATGTTTAATTGATTACGCAACTGCATCTGCCAAAAATGGAAATTTTACAAAGATGAACTTTTCTGATGTTTATTTATGTGTTGTGAGTGTGTTTGTCTGTTTTGTTTGTGTGTCTTGTTGTGTATGTGTGAAAAGTGTTATCTATAATCTGGTTTTATGTACTCGCATCGCATTTAACTTTGTTTGCTTATTTAGATCGTCATTTTTCGATATTCAAAAATTGATTTAATTTAAAGCTTTTCATTTACTTTGACATTTATTTTGGTTTTCTATGAACTTTGTATTCCAAAAAATGAATGTGTATGCTTTTTAATAATAGTTGCTAGCAGTTAACATTATTGACATCGATTTAGGCTGTATGTTTAGTTAAAACTAGTTTAATCAGCGAGTTGCTTTAGATATACACAACTGCAATTGTTTATTTTTATCATATTATATTTTTTGTTTATTTTTTTATTTGTTTTGTTATACTTCTCACTTTCGATTAGGCACAATCTTACACAAAATTCGGGCTGTTTTGCTTAGTTTTTACCATTGACGTTTAACTTTGTATTGTTAACCGTTTTTTGGTTTTTACCAAATTACCATTTAGAATTCTTTTTTATTCAATATCCCTTGTTGCATTTCCTAAGCAGCAACTTAAGCTGAGACAAAAAACAATTGGGTAATTAAACAATTGAAGACTGCATACTGTGCCTGAATTGAGCTTTAGATTTGCTTTTTGCGGCTGAAACCGATAGAATTTTGCTTCAAGCTAATTTCGTTAAATTTCAAACAGAGTAAGTACAAACACATACACACACACACACACACACACACACACACACACACAAACATACATTACAAAATTAACACACTTGAGATTAGCAAATAGTTTTCCTGCTTTAGGTTTTTCTTTTTTATAGCTGGCTTCGTTTTTCAAGTTAAGCGAGAACCAATAGATTCAATATTTCAATTTCAGTTGAACACCTAACAAAAATATTTAATTTCAATTTAGTTTGCATTTCATTTCCATTTACAATTGCGCAATTGAACAATTTGTTTATGCTGAATTTCTTCTTTTTTTTTTTTTTTTTTTTGGTAATTGTACAATAACTTATATGTTAGCTAAATTTAAAATTATATTTAATTCGACAACAAGCTCGTTTTGCACTTATTTATTTAACTTTTAATGTTTATATTTATGTCTAGAGTCTAGATTTTTTTTAATATCTATACAACAATTATTTACTCTCATTTTCTCCATACTCTTTGCCAACTTTCTTTTTGTTTTGTATTTTTTTTTTTGGCACATTCAATAAACAATACCGAAAAAAAAAAACAAAGTGAGAATAAATCTATTTAAGGTTTGTTTTTCCTGCTTTTTATTATTATTACTCAATTATTGGTATTATTATGAGAATTGTTTTTAGTATATAGATTTGCTCTTTTATGTTTTTCCTAGTTACCATTTACTTACAGTTTACAAAAACTTTTGTATTTTTTAACGTTTACTTACGAATACTTTCAGTTAACAACTTTGTTTCAGATATTCATAACTATTGACCAACTATTTTTTTTTTTTGCCAAGCACGCTACGCACAAGTTGTGGGGGGTTGGGTGGTGGGGAAAAGTGAAAAAAGTAGTAATTTTTTGTTTCAGAAACACGATGAAAATGTTTATTTTAAATTTATCGTGCTGTTAAGGGAAAAAATGAAGTGAAAGCAATGAAAAAAACTGACTGAAATTATGAAACCTTTGCTTACCAATTATCTTAAAGGGTTTTTAACTAAAATTATTACACAAGGGGAAAACTTTTAGGTAGCGCGCTGGCAACGACAGAAACGATACAAACCAGTTCTCAAAACCGGAAACGGTTCGTAACACGTTAATTAAATATAGCATACAAAGACAATAAATACATTTACAATGCATCAAACCAACTTTATAAATAACATATAGTATAATTTTGCCTACAATTGAGGCCTAAACTGGATCACTTTTGATTTGTTTGTTTTGTTTGATTTTTTGTTTTGATTTCATTCGTTTTATTTTATACAACTTGTCTAACAATCGGCTAAGTAAATACTTGATGCTTGCTCATATCAAACAAATTAGTAAGTATTTATTTCTTAAGTACAATAGTTTGATCGTCCTCCCCTACCCCCTTTTTTTTAATCACTTCAGAGTGCCTACTCCAATTTAATTATTTGTTAGTTAACAAAGTGTATTGGTTTTGTGCGCATATAAACTTTTTGTGGAGCCAGAGGGGTGCAGGGGGGGAGCAAATAGGGATAAGGAATCCTGCGTCTGACTTCTTGCCATAAATAAACACGCCCAGCTGATAAGTCTTAACAGGACTCGTCGCTCTCTCTCTCATTGTGTGTGGCTGGCCCTTGTATTCATATCCGTTTCCGGCGTCGCTCATAAATATTCATCGAATGTTATGGAATCTGTAGTCCTGCTGCGTGCTGCGACTGCTGTACCATATCCTGCTGGCTCTGCTGCTGCGCCTGATGCAGTAACTGCTGCTGACGATGCAGATTCGACTCTGTCATATTCTTCATCATTAATGTGCGTTCCAAGTTCTCGCGTATGCCGCGTTCGTTCTCCTGGCGTACTGGTTTAAACAGAATATAAAAAGAGTTAGATATTAGTATTAAGTTTAATTAGTTGTTTAAATATATGCATAAAAATATAGAAATGTTAACTCTAATGGAACAAGTTGTTACAAAAACGCGTTTAAATCGCACTACACGTTATTATCCTTCTGTGTTGCATATTGTTTAAACTGCAGTTGAAGTAAATGCCTGTTGATGAATTCTTGAATATAACTTTCATCAATCCAGACTATTTACTTTAAGCACAGTTCAACATCATATTCACCATGTTGACCGCGTCATTTGCGCTTTTTTACTTCCGGTTTCGATAACGCGGCACGTTTTTATTTGTTTATTATCATACTGTCTACTACCAATTAAGTAGAGTTGTTAAATGTTATTCAATTGAATGAAAAAGTTTTGCACGTAATAATTTCAGTTTTTCCCCAATTGGAGATGCGCATTTTTGTTCATATGAACCATTATTTGCTTTGATTGTTGGGCTTACATTTCTTAAGGCCTATTTCCACTTTACATTGCCTTCTGTCTATTCTCAAGCAGTGTTATTGATTTGAGTATAATAAACCAAACAAGTGAACTAAAAGAACAGCAAATCATGAGAATAGTTATTTATTGCCCAATTTAAATAATTTGATTGTGAGTTGAACAGTTAATGTAATCGTTCGTAGGGAAAATCAACTAAGGCCTATTGCCACTACGTGCAACTTTTCATTTGAAATCGTTGTTAGTTTTGTGTTCCTGATTTCGAATGAAATAGCAATCGTTCCTGCTTTTTAAAGATTAAGTCGAATTATTCCCATTCCGTTGTCTCAAAAGCAACTCATTTAAAGCCGAATTTAACATCAATATTCAGAGTTCAGGTAAGCTAACAATTCCAAATTCGAATGTTTTGAACGGAATTGAAAGGTGGAAGTTTATTAAATTATTGTTAACAAAGTCTTAAAGCTATTTTGACGACTTAGTAATTAAAATTAGTTTGATTGCATCGATCAAAGTTTGTTAATTGGATTGCAATTTTGTGGATTGGGATATGCAGGCATGTCTGATTGAGTAGTAGCTCACTTGAACTATTCCTGAACACTTCAATGCAACTCAGATTCCAAGCAGTTATCTACCACGACCAGGGGTACAATATTTGAGCGTCGAGTTGACGATTGGGGAATGGCGATTGGCAATATTTGCACGACGCTTTTGTGCATTTTACAGCAGTTTTAATTAACGGCAAACAAATTGGCACTGCGCCTCATGGGGGCTGACGCGTCTGTTGGTCTGTTGGTCTGTGGGCGTGTGGGCGTGGCAAGTGCCATATTGCTGCTGCTGTGTAAAGTGTCAAAATTTATTTGCCAATCAATCACATGGGCAGTATGAGAGAGATAGTGAGATACAGAGAGGATGTGCTATGGCCAGAAAGTTGGACTACAGTTGTCTGGTCTGAGGTCTGATTGTATATATATTTGTCTGCAATACGATTCTGTGTTCGTGTTTCTGTTTCACTTTGTGCTGCTTTTGTTTATGCTTGTTTTTTTTTATTTTTTTGGGGGGGGGGGGGGGGGGGGAGGCAGCCTGACAAAGATTTAACATGATATTGCAACGTTGCAGCTGTGGCGCTGTTGCAAGTTGTGCTGCTTTGTGTGTTATCTACATACAGTATGGTATGGTATAGCATGATATAGGATGTAAGCATGTATAACCCTGGCCTGCTTTTTTGATTTTACAAGTATGTTGCACAAAATGTGCGCCATAAAAATTTAATTAAAAAATACTTGCCCTAAATGGCAGACAAACACACTCACACACACTCAGCCATATACACGCACGCCCAAAACACAGTCAAGTAATTAAGAATTTCAGGAACGCTTGCATTTAATTACAAAATTAGTTATTCGATGATTGAGCAAAATACAATTTGAGTTTAAAACTAGACTTGAGGGATTACCCTGTTTCAACTAACTGAAAAAGTTTGGTACCATAAAAATAAAATATAAATAAAACGCTATTTTTATTAAGTTTATAAAAAAAAAAAATAATTCACCAATGATATTTTCCGAACTGAAATCGGTTTAGTTTTGAAAAAGCTGTGTAGATTGGAAATTAAAAAATTAAAAAGAACATTTCTAAATGATTTGGAATCTTTACAAGTCAAAATTTTTAAATCCTTAATCATTATTTCCCATCAAAAAGATTTTCACTTTTAAAAAAAGAAACCCGAAAATTTATTATACATTTTATAAAATTAGTTAAATTGGCTAAATCAATTGTTAAGTGTTTAAATTAATGTAACGAAAAGCTCTTTCAACAAAGTATTTGTATAACTTTTAAATTCCCAATCAAAATATACTTCAAGCTTCAAGTATGCGAGATATGCACACAAATATTATGAAAAAAAAAACAAATTAAATTATTTACGAGAATGTGGCTTTAAAATTCGCACTGTTGCTTAAAATGCAACAGTAAAATTAAGTGAAACAAGCTGTGCACATTGTCGCCAACAAACTCAACTCAAACATGAACCACACCGGACCCAGACCCGAGCCCAGACCCGAACCCGGACACGGACCCCGAACCCCGAGCACGTGGTCTGTGGTCGTAATCGTTATCCTGTTTCTGTGGCAGATTCGCGCTTATGCCCCGCCCTGCCATTTTGAAAGGACTTTGAGGCATAGGCTCAACGTGTTAGTGTCAAAAGGGATGGTGAGGCTGAGGGGATGCGGGGGCAGTCGGAAGTACAGTAACTCAGGTGACAATGCGGCTGGCTGCCATTATTCACTTGGCCAAGTGCGCTGCTGAATAGCAGCTACTGTGAAAAGTGCTTTCCCCCGCACCACAACACCCACTCTTGTCCATGTAAGTGTGTGTGTGTGTGTGTGTGTGTGTGTGAATGTGTGTTGGGCTATTTGAGACCAATTAACATAGAACTTTCCCACTGGTAAACAAGTTAAATTGTTAACAGCCATTATGGGCGCTCATAAATGCCGTCGTGTAACTTTCAGCCTCACTTTGTCTATGTCTTTGTGTGCGTGTGTGTGCGGGTGTGTGTGTGTGAGTATGCGTGTGTGCGTATGCCCAGGTGTATGCGCTAGTGTGGGTGCAAGTGCCTGGACGCGTGTGTTTGTGTTGCTTCTTTGTGTCTTTCATGTTGTTTAATTATAAATGTGGCGTTGAAAGCAACAGCCTGTGTGTGTTTGTATGTGTGTGTGTGTGTGTGTGTGTTGTCCCCCAGACGCCACGCCACGGCACGCCCCCTGCCACTTGGCCAGAAAGTTTCCCAGGCATTTCGCCTGATGTGCAGCCATGACGGATGAAGACCGACGACTATATAACTATGTAACTAATTAGTTTCCTGTCCCACGCAGAGTGGGTGGGCTTGGTGTTGGCGTTTTTTGGGGGGGGTGCTTGCTTTTATTTTACCACTTAAATTGAAATTATTGATGCAGTTTTGGGGTTTCCCTTTTGGGCTGCTTAAAATAGAGCAAAGTGGTTTGCTCTTTTATTTATGAAGCAAGCTAATGAAAGACTGAATATTGTGGCCAGTAATTAGTTGGCCAATTTGGCATATTCATAAAATGAAATTGAAATTGTAAATATAATGAAATAAAAGAATAGAAAATTGTTATTTTTAAACAGAAATTAAACGAAACTTTACACAAAATGAATTTCCATATATTAACAAATTTAAAATCTACTTAAAATAATGTCCTTATTTAGCATACCTTTTTAACATTTACTCCAGCACAGGCTCAAAGTAATCTAACACACATTCGTACTTAAAGTGTATACATTCACACACTTTCAGCCCTGTTCTAAATTCCACTTTTAGGCGCGAATAAAAATTAAATGAACGCAGAAAGCTTCTTAATTTAATTCTAGGCTAGTCGCTATATGTAATATAAGTTTTACAAAGTTTTAAGCTTATACAACAAGAAGAAATTGAGCTGTTCTGATATGTGCAATATCTGTGGCTTATCATTAATTAATGGGGATTATTTTAATTGTTTATTAAAGTGTGCAACATTTAATTGAAATACATTTTTTATATAGTTGCATTTCAATTAATTCTGTTTATTTTAAATTTCCTTTATTATTTTACACATTTCAGTCAAAGTTGTGTTTAACTTTTTGTGTGTTAACTGATGTGGACATAGTTATTGGCATTTAGCCAGAGTTAAATGAAAAGTCAGTTGAGTGTATGTTTCAATAAAAAGTGCGTCAATTAAAATGTGTTTATTATGTTATGTTTATTCAACATGTGCAAATTCTTCTTATTTGCCTTTTATATTACTTTATAAATTTTGTAATTTATGTAGTTTTTGTAAATTGAATTTGATTAATTTAAGTTGCTTTTTATATAGCTGCAAAAATTACATAATTGATTAAATAAAGTTGTTTTTTTTTTTTTTTTAAATGTTTTTCTCATATTTATTTTCAGCAGTCATCAAAGTTGAACCCTTTGGGATTATTATTTTATATTTTTGCAATTTCATGATGATAAAACGTGGCATTTTATTTGGTCCTTATTACAAATATTGAAAAACAAATATATAACTATAGACAGGCAATAACTTAGTGGCTGTCAAATTGCTTTTTATAGAAGTTGTGGGCATGGCTTGGAGGCTGCGATATTTGTATTTGTATCCTATTACTGTTTGCGGTCGCGTGGGCATTTGCCTCGCCGAGTGGCGTTCACAGGACATAAGCAAGGACGTGCAAAACCAACTGAGCGGGCAATGTCACCAGCACGAACCGCGTTACCGACAGTAAACAATTGTTGCTGGTTGTCGTTGTTGGTTGTTTGTTGTTGTTGTTGTTGTTATTGCTGTAGCTGCTGCTGTTGCACTCACTCACGCGCACATGAAAAAATAACCTAGTTTCATGTCGTAAACGTAAAATTACGACTGTGTGTGTGTGTGTAAATAAGCGTGCACGTCTGTGGGCTCACACATAAAAAGGATAGCAGCCCGTAATGATGCACACACGCTTACACTTACACACAAACACACACACGCTCACACACATGGTGCGACACAGACAAACAAACATAACTATTAAGCGAAAGTATAAAAAGTGAGCATGATAACTGAAAGGTCCTTGCAGACGTAGTCGTCCTGTGTCGGTCATTCAGTCACTAAGTCAGTCAGTCAGTTTGTCAGCCAGCCCATTGTCATTGTCTGTGCTTAGCTAAATAACACACACCTACACACACGCACTAGATGTGAGCAATTTTCTCTTAACTGTGATTAACTAAAAAGGTGACTGAGTAACATTAAAAGCTGTAATCTTAACAGTGGCAGTACAGGTTTTAACAGTCACAGTTAAGATTTTAACAGCCTCAGCCCTGATTACAGTCACAGCCCTGATATCTGTCACAGTCCCTTTAACAGTCGCTGTACTGATGTTAACATTTAGAGTCCCAAAGTTTCCCACTGTTAATGTTGATATTCACATTAACAGGGCTTTGTTGAATTGAACAGTTGACTGTTAAGAAACGAAAGGATATAAATAATTTCTATATACAATCAAATATGGACAGGAGTCACAGATATTCCTCAGTTATATTTGTAAGTAAGAGTCGAAGCTGTGACTGTGACTGTAAAATAACAACATCGCTCAGCTCTAAGACGCACACACACAGTGCTGATTAGTTTGGTTTGGCTTTGGCTTTGGGCTGGATGCTGCTGTTGTTATTGTTGTTGTTGCCACCACTGCAGTCACAGTCATTAAAGCCGAGGTAAGTATCATTTTTTATGGCCAACGCATGTGTGTGTGTGTGTTTGTTTTCTGCTGTTTGCAAGTCAGTTAGTCAGGCAGTCGCTTAGTCATTTACTCAGTTATGTAATGCCTGAGATTTGCTGAGCTTTTGCCAGCTCAATTTTCGAAAGTCAGCACAGCATCTGGCAGCTGCTGCTCTTTGGGGAGCATACATTGCGTATACGTATTTGTATGGCTTTATGGACTATATGGGCATATGGCAATACAACTGTCCCTTAGTCTAACTGTCTGCGGTGTGTGTGAAATTGTGAAATGACAATGAAACAACAAATAGTCAAACAGCTTGCAAACTGACCTTATTCGTTCAATGGACATGCATATATGTAGAAAATCAAAATCAAAATCATAAGACTGTAATGAAAACCAATTTGGAAAAGGAGCTCAACTTCCAAGGCAGCCAGAAGCTTGTCATAATTGAAATAAATACAAATTGGGCTATCAACTTTGCATGTGCATGATTTTATCTGTTGCATTGAAAACATTTTATTTTTACAGCTCACTTGGTTTTTGCATTATTTAAATTGAGCATTTCGTTTATAAGTGACTTAAATATTTTAAAATTTACTCTCAATTAAACACAAAATGGTGCAAATTAATATTGTTATGCATATTGTATCAAAATTTCAACATATTAAAACTTTGTTTCCGCAACGAACGCACAAAACAAAAGCAAAGTTCACACGAATATTTGCTTTAAAAGTTGACTCATTTAAAAATCAGGACAAGCAGAAATATTTTTGAATGAAAAAGTTGCATATTTGTTATTGACTTTAAATTGTTTTTGGCAGCGGCAAAGTAAAAATTTTATGAAAAATTGATTTTATGACAAATATTTGCTCAGCAGCTGTCCTTTTTATTTTGCTTGCCATATTTGTGATTGATTTATTATTAATAATGAAACAAAAGAAAATTAACCATAACTGAATTCAATTCAAATTATGAGAGCTAAGAGAAATAAAAGAAGATCTCAACTGTTCTGAGTTTCACTTAGCATACTTTTAAAAGCGCCTTGAAGTAAATGAAAATAGGTATAAGAAGCTTTCTATTCAGCGCTAAAAAGTATGCTACACAAATTCCGAACAGTTCTATTTAGATACAGTAATTGAACAGAGAACGTATTTAATTGAAGGCGTTGCCTACTTACAGGCGCGTGTTAGCGTGATTTTTCAATTGCAATTCTAGCAAACTGTTGCCAATTGTTGCAGCTGTTGTTTCAGCTGTTGTTGTTGATGTTGCAGTTGTTGTTGAAGCTGCTGTTGTTGCAGCTGCCTTGAAATTACCCAGCTTGACTCTGGCTGAGTGAACATGCCGCAATGCTCAATGCTCGCAATTTGTAGACTGCTCTGTGACACTGTAGAGGAGGACAATTGAAGTGGCTCACAATAACACGCACGCACACACAGAAATTGTAGAGAGAAGTGATGAAAACGGCGAGAAAGAAGAATTGCACGTAAGCGAAGCGGAAACGGAAGTGAAACCAAAAATGTCAACGAATTCCCCGAAAGTTGAGCAACGTGTTGAATTGCTGCAGCTAAAGTTGGAGTTCATGATGGTCGCATGCCTGTGTAGTGAACCGGAGTGTCCCTGCTAAACGAGTGCGCCTTCTTGCCGGACCCGCCAGAGCTGGAGGTTAATGTAATAATGACGACAAAAACGCTGGCACAGACAAGGCACAGTAGCACCGTGGCAAGGACAATGCAGACGATACGTTTACGCTTTCGATCCGCCTCCTCATCCTCATCGGTCTCATCGCTGAGCGACTTCTTCTTCAGCTTGTGGGAGCCACTAAGGCTCGCCTTGCGTCCGCCACCTGCGGCCAGCTTGTGATGAAAGGGACGCAGCACCTGGGCGGCAAAGGCGGCATCGGTTAGCTCCTGTTCGTAGGTGAGCGAGGCTTTGCGTTCGAACGAGGGACGCTTCTCCTCAATAAAGGCCGCTGCTGCAGCCGAAATTGGACGTGGACTGCGCTTAATCTCATCCACATTGACCACATCACTGGGCACCGCCGTGGATAGCGGACGGCTGTTGCGTCGGTGGGGTGAACTAAGCTCAAAATCATCGCCAGCTGCCGTTCCACTGCCTTCGCCAATAAAGCTCTTCGATTTCTTGCTGGCACTTAAGGTTTCCCTGTAGCTGCGCAGGCGAACGCTGGCGCTATGCATCGCCTTGGCCTGCTTGACACTGGCGCTGGCATTGGTGCCCTGGAAGGCAGCTGCTGCCGCCAGTAGGCCCGGCCGATGCACTGTCAGCTCCTCCAGATTGCTGGGTGACAGGTACAGTGAGCGTCCATGTTGTGCGCCACGCTTAAAATGATACGCAGCGTTCGCTGCTGCCGCTGCACTATGCAGCTGCAGCGTATGTGAAGCGGCGGCACTGGACGTCGAAGGACGTCCATCCAGCTCCAGACTATGTGTGCTCTGCTGGCGGGAATGTGGATGTGGTTCACGCTTTTGCTTAATGCTGTTCGAGGTGGAGGCGGCGGGCGGATGTGTGGCACTGTGGCCGGCGGCGAGTGCTGCGGTTGCTGCCGCTGCATCCTCAAAGGAGCCGGAAGTCTTGCGCATGCGCCGCACGGCAACAGCGGCCGCTGCCAGCTCGGCGATGCCCAGCTCCTCCATTTTGGTATGACTGTTGCTGCGCGAGCGTGACTCCACAAACAGCTCGTTCTCCAGCGAGAGATTGGACTGCGGAAAGAGCGAGCGTGCATCCAAAGGCTCCATCAGATCATCGTTAAGCGATGGATGTCTGATTTGCGACTCCACCACCGAGTCGGGTTTGCTACTGGGCCGCCGGCCCGGATCGTTAAAGGAGCGATGCGAACGACAGCCGCGTCGACTGGGCGAGGGTGAGCGGGATAACTCCTTGCCGGCGGGTGGACCCGGCATTAGAAAGTTAGCACGCACCGAACTGGTGCGACGACTGGAGCTGGCCGAGCCGGCGGCAACCGCTAGCTGTATTTGCTCCATGGCGGCGGGATCCTGTTGTGCGTGGAAGGAATGCGTTTTCTTCATCTGAAAATTGGTAGACGGATGAACGTCAATTGTGTCTGAGCGTCGAAAGAGATTCTTTTTCAGTCCTGGTTGCGCATGTTGCTGTTGTTGGTATTGTGGTGGTATTGCGGCACGTGGCAGCATATCATCGACATCGATGAACTGTATCGGTGATGTGCTGCCGCTGCCGCCGAGCGCCGAGCGTTGCAGGCCCAGGCCCATGCCCAGGCCCACGCCCAGACCGCCCAATCCACCCACATTGTCGCCCAGGCTGCTGCTGCTGACCAGATAAATGTCCGGCTGCTGCGCTTGTCTATGTTGCTGCTGCTGCTGCTGCTGTAGTTGCAACTGTTGCTGGCTGCCCAGGACGGGGCTAACGGCGTGCGAGGTGGGTGAGCTAGTGGAGCTCGGGTGCGGGTGCTGGCGGTGCGCGTGCGCATGCGTATGTGGCAACTGTTGGTGGTGGCGTGCAGCAGCTGCCTGTGCGGCCAGTTGCTGAAATGTGTGCATATGCAGCTGGTGTTGCTGCTGTTGGTGTTGTGGTTGTTGTTGTTGGTGGTGTATTTGTTGTTGTTGGTAGTGCTGTTGGTGGTGCTGTTGGCGTGCGGAGAGTGCCGGCGATACGGAACCACTGCCGCCACCAGCCACATGCGTATGTTGGGGTAGATGTTGTTGTTGTGCTGGGAGTGCTAGGGTCTGCGGCGGTGCAGACGAGCGCACGGGCAGCGGCGACGCCGAGCGGTGGATCAGCGGCTGCTCGTGGACAATGAAGCCCTCATCTAATTCGAAATCAAGTTCGGTCGCTATCGGTGCATAATTGTCAATGGCCATGGATAGGGAACGATGGATGGGCTTCAGCTTGGGTGGTTTCTTTTTGGTTGCGGGATTATCAAAGGAGGATGTGCCCGAGGTATGCTCCTCATCCGCATCGCCGGCGGTCAGATAAGGATCATAGCTATGCACCGAAACGACATGTTGATGACGGGACGATTGATGCTGCTGCTGCTGATGGTGGTGCTGCTGCTGCTGCTGTTGTTGGTGGTGGTGCTGCGACGACGACTGCGATGACTGCGACGGATGCTGCTGACCACCGCTGGTGCCGCGCTCCATGCGGTAGTAATACTGCCGTGGGTATCTATGGTAGTAATGTGCAATTGTGGTGCTGGTATGTGGGTGGTGTGTCGAGCAGGAGTGGGGTAATCACACAGACACTGACCTGGTCGGGTGGTAACTGTAACGGTATCGGTATCGGTATCGGTGGTTGTTGTTGTTCTTGGTATTTTTGCTCTAGTTCTTGTTGTTGCTGTTGCTGCTGGTTGACCCGTTGCTTGGCTGCTTTTTAGTGGTTGCTTTGCAAGTGGTGCTCTTAGTTTCAAGTGGGTGGTGCTCTAGTGCTTAGTGCTAGACAAGCCACAACAGGGCTGGCGAGTGTTAGACAAATGAGAGAGAGAGAGAGAGAAAGACACAGAGAGAAAAAGAGAGAGAGACAGCGAGAAAGAAAGAATAAAGTGTGTGGAGTTGGGGCTATAGGACTAAGGACACTGGTTAGACAGAGACAGACACACACACACACACAGACACAGACGTTTTATTTTTTCGCTAAACACCAAGACTGTAAATGTGCAGGACATTCAGCATTAAAGGCAACTAATAGGATAATAATATCTTGTGTTGTTGTTCTTGTGGTTTCTATTCCTTCACAATTGTTGTTGTTGTTGTTGTGCGTATATTTGCTTTTATCACTGTGGTTGTTGTTGTTCTTGAGTGGCAACTAAAATCCGATTTAAGTTTTTGTTTTCTTATTTGGTTGCTACTTTTGACTTTTGTTTTTCTTATTGTCACATTGTGTATTGATGATTGTTGTTGTTGTTATTGTTTTTGTTTTTGTTGATGATGTAAAAAATGTATTTTGTTGTTGTGGCTGTTGTTGTTGTTGTTGTTGTTGATTGCTACACTCATTAAAATGGGCAAATACAAAAGCACAACTAGAAGTAGACAAGAGAAATATACATAAAAAAAAGACGTATTAGCAAGCTGGAAGGGGGGAGTGTGGTGCGGGTTGGTGGCTTTCGTTTGTATGTATGTTTTGTAGTGTGTATGTATGTCTATATGCTGTTCTAATTAAAATCAAAAAAATCAAAGTGCATAGCTGATGTTAAAAAACACAAAAACACAGAAAGAAGCAACAACGAAAACTCATAAAAAAGCACTGCAAATGAAATTGCATTTTTCGTTGCATCATTGTTGCAAATTGAGTCAAGTCGAGTGCTGCTGCAAGTTGCAAATATTTATTCACAATAGAGCTTCCAAAAAAAAAAAACAACAAAAATACACCAACAAAATGTTGTAAATATTCTTATGAAAGTTGACAAATGAGCTGTAGAAGCTGCTGCAAAAATATCATAAAGAATAATTGATTTTGTTGCAGCTTGTTCATGTCGATAGAACATGGCTTCAGTTCTTTGAATCGCTTTAAATACTAAATAAGTTTTTTGGAAATATGTCTTATAACACTTTATTTGTAGATGTAAGTATTTGATATACAAACATAGCTCTCTGAAAACCCTCTGAGTGTTTTAAATTTAGTTTTAATTTTATAATTTAGGCTCTGTCCAAAATAAGTTCTTAACGAATTGAATGTTGATATCTTTTAAATAACTTTAGTACCATTGAAAAATAGTTTTTTTTTTCCAAAAATTGTAGTCTTATACATTTGTAAATTTTAAAAGATTAAAGCGTGTTTTCAAATTACTATAATATTACTAATGCTTAACAGCTGAAATTTTAGATTCCAGCTTTTCTGCTTTCTCCCAAATCTTCTTTTTTCATTTTTGATACACGTTATTGGTAAACTGTGTTCCGATCCCAAAGAGTTTTTGTAATTTGAGAAACAAAGCTGTGAAACACAGCTTAAACTAAAGTCGAAGAAAACTATCGTAAAAATCTTGCACTTAAAGTGTTGAAAAGCCTTTCAATAAAAAGATGTACTGTGCAAATTAAGCACTTCAGCTGTTCTATGTACGAGAATGTAGCTATTTTCAATTTAATTCTTGCTTTCGAATACATATACACTGTACTAAGTACCTTTTTTTACTGTGTACAGAAATTCGAACAACAATTTACAATTCCCCGAGCAGCACTTAGTCACGTAGCGATTGGAGAATGCCTCTGTGCAATGTGCGTTAATCGAATTGAATCTATTTGGTTGGGCATCGGATGCAAAATAGTCACGTTGTTTGTACAGGACATTTTCGGCCACGCCCATTGAAAATGTCATCGATGACGATGACAATGACGCTGACGAAGAGAACGGAGAACGACGAGAACGATGCGACACTGGCAACATGCCACACTAACTCTTTTGCAATACAATTCATCATTTTGCAATACCTTTGAGCTGGGGAATTGTAACGTTTTGCATAATTTAAGGCGACAGGCCACAGAGCCACAGAGTCAGAGTCAGGAGTTGGAGGCTGGAGTTGGTTGCTGTGTGCTTTGGTGGCGTCCATAGCCCATTTTTGCCATTGTCCTTTGCTGCTGTCACTCACTGTGTTAATTTTTCAAAGCTCATTGATGGATGAGTGCGCCGGTTGACATTTATGTGCCTAGGCCACACACACACACACATACACATAAATACCGAAAATGTCCAATGAGATGAGGCGGGTCGGAAAGCTGTTCAAAAATTAACGTTCTGCGACTCGCAAGTTGTTCGTGTCCGCCCCAAAACGAGTTAAACATATTAAAATTTGCTTATGCAAAAGGTAAAGAATGAAAACCCAAGCACACACACATACACAAAGTATAAGTGTGTGTGAAGCAGTATGCTGAAATAATCTCAAGACATTTAACATCACGTACTTTAAATATGTTTAAAAGAGCTTAAGTGAAATGAAATGTAGCAAACATATATATATATGCATAAGAGAGAGAGAGAGGCAGAGAAAGAAACACACACACACACACACAATAGGTAATCATATGGTGTATATGACAGCGTCTGGCGCTGGCGTTAGAATGAGACAGCAGAGTGAGAAAGAGAAAGGCAGCAGCAGATCCTTGCTGCTGCCATTGCCATGGATTTCTGTTTCAGAGCCTTTGTCTTTGAGCCGTACTGGGAACGCATTTGAGAATTCTGTTTCTGTTTCTATTTCGGTTTCAGTTAAACAGCCGCACTTGTCAAATTTCGCAGCATATCAAATCTGAGACGAATTAGGAGTAAGTCCTTGCATGTGGATGAATTACAGTAACAGCAAAAACATACACACAAATCGGATTTGCTTCTTAATATGCTTGAGTCATACTAGACTCGTGCATTGTGTGAGATTTATGTATTTTATATACACTTGCAGAGGGTATAATAATTTTGATACGACATGTGTAACGTATTGAAGAAGACATCTTACATCTTCTTGATCTTCAGCATCAATAGCCAAGTCCGTCTGTTTATATGAAAAATAGTTCCTCAGTTTGCAAGTACAAATTTCAGAATCGGCCAGATCGGATTACTATAACATGTAGCTGCCATGAGAAAATTCGGTTGAAAAATAAGTTTTTGTTTTTTAAGATAACTTAACAAAATACACTTTACCTAGACTTAGGCACATTTCATACCTGCTGACCAAGTTTTGTTAGAATCAGACGACTTTTTCTTATGGCATAGGAACAATCTGTTG
The DNA here is from genome assembly GCA_949708635.1 of Hirtodrosophila cameraria. Classification (NCBI taxonomy): domain Eukaryota; kingdom Metazoa; phylum Arthropoda; class Insecta; order Diptera; family Drosophilidae; genus Hirtodrosophila; species Hirtodrosophila cameraria. Next base: position 9,065,461 of record OX453089.1, on the reverse strand, counting down.
AAAACTTATTTTTCTTCTAAAAAAAACTTTTCTGCAAGAGTATAGATCTTCCACACGCCGAAGATAACTTTTCTTTTTTTTATTTTTAACCATGATGTGGGCGGTAGCTTTAACAATTCGCTTTTCGCATAAATTGGAAAAACGATAACATAAAATGTTAAACAAATCCTTGCATAGCAACAAAGCCCGCACGTAGGCACAAAAGCCAGCAAAAGCGTTACTCTTCTCAGATTTATTCGTTTGAAGACCTAAAAAAAATATTCCTAATAAATTAAGATTATTATATTTGATTGATATTAAACTGCTTGTGAGGAACCAATGGTCGAATCAAAAACTGTTTTCGAGCTCCCCAAAAACAAGGTTTTCAAACGAAACCTAGACGTGAGACAATCAGGACTGTAACAGTTGCAGAGCAAAATGTGTAGCATACTTTTAGGCATAATTATATGAAAAGCCAAAAAATGTATTCAACATATTTTTCTGTGAATTTATTTCGAAAATAAATTTACGATTATTCGATTGAACTGTAAGCCAAGCCGCAATCATGATTTCCTTTCTTGTTTTTCAGGCATGCCGAATACAATTGATTTATTGTGAATTAGTTTGGAAAAGCAATTAATTTATACATTAAATTAATATCAATAAATTGTGTAATGTTGGCAAATTAATTAAACATACTTAATAATACAAATTAGTTAAATTTCAATTAATTTACTTTGTCAATACAAAAACAATTTTGTGCTGAAACAGATATCAGCATGCCTGATTAATTCACTTTAAAGCAGCTAAAATGCTAAATAGAGATGAGACACAATTAAAATATGCTAGTATCAGCAGCAGCAGCAGCAGCTGGCAATGTGAGTGGCCATTAAATGCTGTTTACATTTGAGCATTGTTGTGTTTTAAGTGCCACCCCAGAAAGAAACCCTGCCCCTAACATAACATATATATGCTGACAATCAGTTTGCTCCACTTGTGGAAAAGTACTTGAGGCAACATACTCGTATCTCATGCCACACATAAGCACATTCCAGAACAGAGATTCCGCTCATCGCAGACGCTTTAATTGGCATAAACAATAGTTAATTAACATAAAACTAACATTTCGAACCGACAGCAAACCCAATTTAAACAGTCATACGTGCGTAATTAAGTCCGCCCCTTCGAACTTGACAGAGGGGGGTAAGGGTGAATAAATCTGTGAAATGGTTTCCATATCTGAATCAGAAATCGCATGAGTTTGCATTTGCTGGATGATGACGGGTTGGTTGGTTGTTTGGTTGCTTGACTGCTGACAGCTTTGCCAAGCTTCCTGGCTGACTATTTGGGCCGTGTGAACATTGAGCAATTAATTGCGTTTAACGGCAACCGAATGCCGCATCACATCGCATCACACCGCACCACACCGCACAACACCGACCAACCATTACGGTAAGTGTTAAGTGAAGGTTGCGGCAATCGTCGTCATTTAATACTATTAAATCCAGTGTGGTTTTCGTTGACACTCACGCATATTAATGAGTGTGGCTCCTGCCAAAGGACACGACTCAACGCCATAATTCGATTAAAATGCAAAAAGAAAATAAAAATTATTCAAGAATATGAAGGCTACAAACAGAACAGGCTTAAAGCCGGCAGAGCAAGCTCTTGAGCAAAATGTGAACGCAACCCGTTTTCAAAAAACAAATAAGGGGCACATTAAAAAATTTGTTGGTCCTTGAAATTGTATTAATTAAGGACACTTTCAACAAAAATGGAAAACACAAAATAAGCTACGAACAAACTAAACAAAAATTGAAAACCCAACATAAACTGGGAACAATCCAGTATCTAGAAAACATTTAATAGATCAAGTTCTAAAAGAGCTATGTATAAGAAAACATAGAACTTGAACAAAAAGCTGAATTCCGGCGTTCCCAAAAAACAGTTTCAGTTTCAGAGCCTAAGTTCGAGCCGTCAACTGAAACGTTGACAAAACTGTATTTTTTTTTTTTGGTTTGACAGCCGCTGGAAGAAAATACAGCTTGGTTATTTCGATGCTCTTAGCTTGTTGTACTTATGTTTGTGCAATTAAAATGTTTGCACACGCACACACAACACACACACAGCACACACACACTCAAACATAGTGCTTTAGTTGCTTGGCTTCTGCGCCTGCAGTTATGCAATATTATTTTTAAAAACACATTCCATCAAAGCAGCGCTCGCATTGTTGTTGTACTGTTGTCAGAACCATAGACGGAAGCCGAAAGGCATTTTCTGAGTTTCTATTTAATTTGAATTGTTTTGTGAAAGGCAAACATTTTTGTAGAACTCTCGGCATGCTACGCTCCGCTACACTGCTCAGTTGGTCTTTGGGCCATGGCTAAAAGCCACGCCCTGTCCATAAGCTTATTAAGTGCGCTTAGCTCTTTAATAAACAGTCATAGAAACTTTCGAAAATGCTGTTGCAGCGCCCAAAGTGCAATCCAAAAGCTTGTGGCCACATCATTTTCGCTTATGCTCCGCTGCACACACATACACATACACACAGAAAGAGGAATGAGGTGGGCGTGGCAAGGACAAATCTAAGCTAAGCACAAATATAAAATAAATACAAATATAGAAAGAGATATATAGCAACATTTAGAGCGAGATAGACAACAACGCCTTCGGTTGGTAAATTCAATTAAATAACTGGCGCAAAACTTTTACAACAGCGTCTTGAAAATGCTTTGGCTACAGTTTGCGAGAACAATTTATATACACACACACACACAGACACATACTATGTCGCTGTCATTTTCCAAAAAAGTTTTTCAACATTTTTCTGTGGCACTCGCACACAAAGCATTTTCAGTTCCAGTGAAAAGTGCACACAGGAATCACCCAACCCAATGTCCTGCATTTTGATGAATTGTCGAGCTTGGGCAAGTTTTGAGAGAACCAAGTGGACTTGAACTATGAGCGTAAATCTCGACAAAACTTTTGCAAGCAAAATGAGCGCAAGCATTCTTAGTCAGTTTGCTAAATGAATTTACAAGACCACAAGCTGCTTAGTGGCTTGGACAGAGCACCCCCGAGTTAGAATCGAGGTCGGGGTCAGGCTGCGAGTTGGGGTTCAAAACATAACCCTCCACACCCTCAATGGCAACTTAAACCGAAGCTCATTTTATTTCACTTATCGCCTGGCCAAGAACACAAATGGGTAATGAAAGCCCAGGCATAAACTTTCATTTGACCAGAAACATATTGTGCGAGAAAAACATGGCTAGAAAACAACAACAGCAACATCCTGTCTTTAGTTGCTCCTAGCCACATCCTGCTCGTATTGACTGTATTCAAGTTTATGGCACTTATATGTAATTGTTTGTCTTTTTTTTGTTTTTTGGTTGTCTTTCACAATTTATTGCAGTTAACACAATCGCCAAGTTTTCTCGTTTTATTTATGCTGTCTGTTCAAATGGATTATGGCCAAATTGTTGTTTAATACCGCTTTCAATTAGCCTAGGCTAACACTATGAGCATATTAATGTGCACACGCACTCTTACTTGGCTGCACCCCCCCAAACAAGCTTAGAAGCTTATTCAATTTATTTTTCAAATCAAGCTTTATAGTGTTCTAGAACTTTTGTAGCTAGACTTTAAGTTACCCTGTATTTGAGTAAGTGTCGTCTGACTAGGGGAAACGCCTGCAGGAAGAAGGTTGAAAGTAAAGAGATAGAAAAAGCTGAATTTCGAAATGTAACAGGAAGAGACAACAAAATTTGCATGAGACGACATTTTCTAACTTTTTCTATTGTATTTCATATAAAGGATAAAAATCAACTCCAATATTCATAAGAAATGCTCTTCCTGAGCTGAGAAAACTAAATTTAAAAATTTTCTTTTTAAATTTTCAGCAATTTGAGCATGTTTCTGAACAGATATTAATTTATGATTGAAATGTGCTTTTCAAATGTTCGCTTTTGTATTTAATATTAAATGCGCATTTTAAAATTTGTTGCTAAAATTTTCAATGGGAATAATATGAAAAACTCAGCATTTACAATTTGTTTCTTATAGCTTGCTTTTAGCTTCAATTGGCGATATGATTCATGCTCGACTTGTCTCTTCTATATAATATTTTGTTAATTTCTAAAACACAATTGTTGCTTGAAATTCAATAAAAGACAAAAGAAAACATTTTCAATATTAGCCAAATTTGTTATTAAATCAAAACTCTTCAAAGAAAAATTTAGAAAAATAATTTGATTTAAAAATATTTGTATGCAGCAACAACTTAAAGCAGAAATCTCAAAATACAATTCCTGTCTATATGCCACGCATAAATACATAAATAAGACTTATAATTTAAAATCCATTTGAAGGCCAATGCGGTGAGGGAGATGTTTTAGAGTACGTGCTGTTAGAGCCTTCAGTGAAAATGTGGCAAACGCACGGGAACCATTAATAAAAAAAGGACAAACCCCATATTGAAAGTCGAAGTAAATAACAATGCGAATGCTTCATTAAATGACGTAGCACAATCCAAAGAAGAACAAGAACAAGGGCAAAGTCCTGTCATTGCCAATAGACACATGTATATAAATTTTGAGAGTTGGTTTCAAGTTTATTATGCGGCAGCGCATTAAATTTGTGGCACAGCCGAGGCATAGTCGTGGCACTGGGGCACATCTGTTTGTGGTCGCATAGCGAGAAACTTGCCACACATGAATATGTATGTATAAATATATATACGTATGTCTATTTTGGATTCTGTTTGCCTCTGTGGCGAAGATAATGTAGATTTTTGTGGTCTCCTTTTGCTGCCGCTAACCGCAACTACACTCAGCAAAAATAGCATTGCTTTATGCCCAAGGGAAGCTGGATTAAGTTATTATACAAAGCACGATTTCGTGTTTGTAATTATCAAACAGGATAACTAAGACCCTTGTTCATTTTTCTAAAATTTTAAAAGAAGTAAAATTTTTGACATGTAGAAATGAACACAATACGAAATTATTTAGGTTTTTAGACAACTTTTACTTTATCACTAATTTCTAGCTTTTTTGCAATTTCAGTTTTTTTGAGTGTACTTAGATTGATGAAGACTTGCGACGTTGTCAATGTTTGTGTTTATAGTTGTTTATGTTTACAATGTAACCTGACAGTTTCAATTAATTGATTTATGTGCTCGACTATTTGGCAATTTGGCCCAAATGTGTTCACAATTTCTGTTCTGCTCTGTTTTGCACTGTGCTGTGTTGTTCCTGCTGCTGATTAAAGGATGTCTACCAACGAAGCCAACTGCAATCAGCGAAGCAAGCCAAGTGCAATCGGCACGTACAGGTAAACAGGTGTACATGTGTGACCAATGTTGTGGCATATGTGGTGGTTATTGCGAATACCTGCAACGCCCAAAGCTGCCTGTATTAATCAATGCACAATTTTTCATAATAAGTCAGCAGCAGCTGCAGCTAAATTGAAAACGGCAGCCCTACATATGTACATATGTATGTGTAGCAGAATGTCCTTGGCTGGCACATGACCTAGCCATGTTGTTCGGCAATTGCCGCAGGAGCCATTGATTCATTTATGTCGTGTAATTTGACAACATAAATAAATTAGGGCAAGCAGGCTGAATTGCTTGGAATTGTTGTTGGTGGTGGTTTGGAATCTGAGTGGGTATAGAAACATCGGGCAAAGGTAAACGGTTAGCGGATATTGGCAAGGCAACAGGAAACGCACAGAAGGACACAAACAACGAAATGAAATGAAACAAAGCGCGCAAGACAAAAGCAAAATGGCAGCAGCAGTAGCAGCAGCAGCAACATTCCCAGCGGAAACGGAAATCTCAGGTGTTTGCTTTGCGTTCGCAATGAAACAACATCAGGCTCATATTTAGCTAGGTTATACAGCTAAAGCTACTGCTTGAGTGCTTCAAAGCTATACAGCTTTTGGGTTCTGAGCTCCAGCTAATTAATCTTATTTTCGGTGGAAACCTGCTCGGCACACGCGCTTCCAAAAACTGTGTGTACTTAAAGTAAGTTCATTCTAAACGCTCTTGTGGTAGATGGTAGTAGGTAGCTGGTAGATGTTCATGTTGACGTTGACATGAATGACGTGATGAATGTCCCCAGCATTTTGACGAATGCGTCCTGAGATCGTCCTCTGACGCTCATGCTGATGCTGACGCTGGGCACATGGTCACATGGTACTACGCAAAACACACGGCAACACAATTTCAAGTGTCGTCAGTGCCATTGAAGCGTTCCATCATACGCGCGTCAGTTAAATTGTTGCTTTTGCTGTTAGCCACACCCATTTCCTGAAGCCCTTGCTATTGTCAGCGCACCTCAACCAAACATCCAACCCAGCCAGGATATATGGCAATGATGCGGAACTCCGTTTGCAGTTTGTCAACGACAGTAGCGTTGCATAAAAATGAAGCTGCAAAAAATAGCATAGATAAAAATAATACGCTGCGTATACGTAATATTTTTATACTTGTCTGTCTGTGTGTGTGTGTGTGTGTGTGTGTGTGTGTGTGTGTGTGTATGTGTTGTAAATGCCTTTTGTGAGTTTTATCTGCTATTGTAAGCCTCGTGCCGCTGCATGCTGATATGCTTCAGTGACAGTTGTTGCTTTGCATTTGTAAGCTGATTATATCTTAAGCATATTGTGAGTGCCCTGATATGATATGAGCAGCATAGTTGTACTATACTCAAGTAGATTTACTTGCTTGGACTGAAAATGGCAAGACTATGGTCTGTTCTGTGCATGTGCCAGACATTTCAAAACAAATGCTGTTAAATCTTTAAAGTTGGTTTGGATATTTTTTAGTAAGCCAATTTAAGAGTTTATTGTTTTTAGCATATTTTTGTTAAACTTGAAGAGAGTATTATAGTTTTGTCGTTCTAGCCTTGTTCTTTAGTTTTTCCTTTTTCTGTACATGAAATGAAATTAGCACAAATGGTTTAAAAATCGATTATTGTTTTAAAAACTTCAATTGAAAATATATAGTTGCGTTTGAAATCAAAATTTTAAAAATTTTATATTCAAATTTTATTATTATTAAAAATGTAATCCTAATCGGCTTACTGTAACAATACAAGTGTAAAAGGAACGGTCAATCAGATATTTTATTTCTGCAAGGAAAATCTTTTTTGTTTTTAGAAAAACTTTATTTTTGCTAAATCCTTTAAAAATGCATAGCTCTAGCTATTAGCTACATAAAGCATATAATTTTTATTGAAACTAATATGTTATGCTTAGTTTTTCGTAAGAGTATTAAATCTTCGGCCACACTTATTAAACTACCTTTGCATATTTTTTTTTTCAAACTTTTTCTTTTGCATTTATTCACCGTCTTTTTAATCTCCTGCAAACTTTGATGTAACATCTATGTGCTTCCCTTTTCCAACTGAAATCAACGCTTTTCTTTTTATTCGTCAACTACATAATTTTGTTATATAATAAAACCGGTTGAGTACTGATAATTGGATTTTCATAATCAACTGTGATTCTTGTAGCTTAGCAACTTGGCAGCTTCTATTTTCATTTGATTTCACTTTAATGCAAATTTCAATTTAAGTTTTATCGCTTGTCAGTTTGTCGAATCATAAACAGCAAAAGTATTTGTTGACAGCTTTTTTTGCTGGTTTTCTAATCGATTTTCCATTAGGTGAAATTGCCTTTAGTGTAGGTAGTTAGCTGACAAGAAATATCCACGAATTAAATTTTTATGTATGTGATGGAGCAGCTATCAAAAGTCCCAAAACGAGCAGAAAAACTAAGCGTCAATCAAGCAAGCCATCAATAATGTCTGTCATATGCTCTTAAGTTTTGCTTTTGCGGGTTCGTAGAAACATGTCCTGCATTCTCAATTGCTTCGCATGCTGGTTCAAAATTGGCAACAGTTAAACGACAAATAAATTAGCATTGGTAATACAATTTTGGACAGGACACGAGTAACGGTGTGTGAGTGTGATTGTGAGTATGAGAACCAGAAACAGGAATTAGACCCACAGTCAGGATGGGATAAGGACGGTCAAATGTAATCTGAGCGGCAAGCTGGAAATGTAATTTGAGTTCAAATTACATTTGAGTAGAAAATTAGCACAGTTGTCAATCTGTGCAAGTGTGTGTTCAAGTGTGATTGTGTGTGTATGTATGTGTGTATGTGTGTGTGTATGTGTGTGTGTGTGTGTATGTGCGTTGGTATGATATTAATGGACATACCAGACTGTAAATCTGAGGCACTGAACGACCGCAAAAACAACAGTGGACCGAGCACAATCGTTGCCAGTTTTAAAATTCATGAATTTTCTGTGGCACACTGACCACACTGTTGGGGCATACTGCCAAACCGAATGCCACACAGAGCCTGTTTACATTCAATTTATGAAGCAGCAAAGGACCTCTTGGAGCAGCCCTTTGCTATTGCATCGTTCCTCTTGTTGTTGTTGTCCATTAAAAACGAACTTATCTGCATTAAACAAGCAGACGACTATCAACAAATATCCACCTGTTGTCCTTGGAATTGCAATTAAAATCAAACGTCAGAAAAACGGACAATTTATGCAATCTTTTTATTGCATTTTTAATTTCGTACTTAAATAGTTTCATAATTGATTAACGCGCATTTATCTTTGTGAAAAAAAGAAAACGTAGGGAAAATTATTTTCATTAAATTAATGAAAACAATTGAAGTGGCAACGAATAACAAAGAACAAATTGTTGAGATAATATCATTGAAAAGCATTGAACACAGAGCAACCACAATACCAACAATACAATGACAAAAAACCAACGGATGTAAGCATAGGTTGGTGAACTCGACTGGGAGATACTCTGCTCTAAGGTTTGAATTACTTTGGAAACTGTCAAATGGGTTTTAAATTGTCTATATAAATCTTTCTACTTCTAGAAGTTACACTTAAAGATTGTGTATTCCTTTATCCTCTTTTGATAAAGTTGTTAGTAGTTAAGATTCTAAGCGGATTTATTCCAGCGATTCTAATCGCAAGGTGAGTTATACTTAAAATAAAACTGATCTAACACTCGTAAATCAAATTTGATGTCTCTAATTCTAACAAACAGACAGATGAATAGGATAGATTAACTCGGTTGAACATGTCTCTATTATACCCACTCTTACAATTTGCTAAGGGTACATAGCTATATATAGGCATAGCTTAAATATAGATGCTTGTTTATGAAATGGTTTGCTATCATAAAGGACAGTCCCACTTTTATGGCTATGTGGCTGTGCGGCTCTGTCCTTGCCATGCTTCGACACACAGTGCGTATGATTAATTGCCGCATTTGGCTCGTAATTTACAGCTTTGGCGAAACCGTCGTTTTGCTCTTCGCTCATCCGCTTCAACGCTTGTTGAAATGTTTACTATTTAAAGCTTAAAAACCCAAACACATACATCATATATCATATATCAGTGCCAAACAGCATTGACCAAACGGCAGATGAGTGTAAAGTGTATGTCAACATGGATATACTTACATTCGAGTACTCATAAGTGCATGAAAGTAAGCTAGCCATAATCGAACGACTCCTGAATATGTTTGGCAATGTATAGCGGTAGTTTCAGACTATATATCCGATAATATTTACTCCAAAATTAATTGAAATGAAAAGGTGAAAGATGAGGCAACACACAGCTTGCAAACGAAAATATAAAAAAAACATTTCGAGTATGCAAATAAATTGTTTTTATGCCAGCGAAAAAACTTTCCAAATATTCGCTTAATGTATTTTAACAATTCTCTTAATGGACAAAAAAAAGTTTTCACTTTCATTTATGCATGCGAAAATAGATAAAAAAAAGGCTGCATTTACAAACTTTCACCAAGCTTTAAAAGCGCGAGTATAAAGTTAAAATTATGTAATAGTTGCTAGTAAATATTTTCAAACAGTATAAGACTTAAGATGAAATGTTTCTAATTCAGTTTAATTCCGTTGGAACTGCGAAGTAAAGCAATTCTAACTAAAGTTTATTTCACTGAAAGTTTTCATTAGTTAAGCGCAGAATAACTTACTTATGCTCCTTAGATAATTTTTATGAATGGTTGCCCACGCGAGTCAATCTAACGGTGGGCATCCAACAACTTCCCTACCACCCCACCTGGTCTTAGTTTTAATCATATTTCCACTCGCATAATAACTTGCATATGCAGCTACGTGTTGTATATTTTTAAAAATGCACATTGCCAAATGACACATGCATATAAAATGTATAAAAATATTACATTACATATAGCAGCAGTTCGCTCCGTTGACTTTAAGGCGTTTATGTATATGTGTGTGTGTGTTCGCATCATAGCTGTTATAAACAACATGGGTGGAAAAGCATGCGCGTATTACTTGTAATGAATAAATAAACGTGGCACCGCACAAAGTCGCTGCTTTTGCCATATGTCAACTCCAGCAATGTTGTCAATTCTGCTAGTTTCTCGTTTGGCTTTTTACTCCCTGTTCCCATTAAAAATGGCAAAAAGGGAGTTATAAAGTACTGCAAATGTGTGTAACAGACAGAAGGAGGCATTTCCGACTGTATAAACAATATATGTTCTTGATCAGGATCTACAGCCGAGACGAACTAGCCATGTCCGTCTGTCTGTCCGTCTGTCTGTCCATCCGACTGTCTGTCCGTCCGTCTGTCCGTCCGACTGTCTGTCCGTCCGTCTGTCCGTCTGTATGAACGCACAGATATCAGAGACCATAAGAGCTAGAGACACCAAACTTGGCATGCAGGTTCCTGTATACCATATGCAGATCAAGTTTATTTCAAATTTCGGATGCACCCCCCCGCACCCCTGCAAATCGCAAAAGACTCCCACAGCCACAATTTTAAACATAAAGCTTGGTACACATATATGTTGTATCAATGTTGATGTGTAAATTTCATCACGATCTGATAAATAACCCCAAAGTTATGTAAGAATCTATTTAACCCGTCTCAGCAGCCAGAAACAACAGTTTGACAGGAACTGGGCACGTTAAGTGCGCTGCTTGCTTGTGTTGCCGCTGAACTGCTTGAAATGCAAGTTGGGGGCAGGGAGTCTCGTTTTCGGGCACATTCGACTGGAGTATTCTTACTTGTTTGCTTTAAAGTTTGTTTAGAAAACGACTTAAAGCGTATATTTTCTAATATTTGTTTTGATAAGCCGCTTTTCTTTATTATAGGAATATGTAAGGTGGTTGGAAAAGTTGACATCTCTACCAATCAGTTATCAATAACTAATAAAGCGATTTGGAACATTAGAATGTTCTTAGAATGTTTTTCATATGTCGTCAAAATTGTATTAAAGTCGGAAGACTTTATCTTACATCTGCCATACGAACAATCTGTTAAAAATTAAATTTTATTAAACAAAACTTTTCTGCAAGAATATATATCTTCGGAACGGCGAAAATAACTTTTCATTATTGTTTTTATTTACTTATCGCCTGCAAAGCTTTGCTTTTTCTTTTCACATTCCACAAGCTCGCAATACTGCAAGTGTATTCATACTCGCACTCACACTCATACCCATATACCCAGTATTTGCACTCGTTTTCGAATTCACATTTTGTTTTATGCCACGCGTAAATAGTTGACATTTTTCATTTGCATCAATATCAATTCAGTTGGCATATTTCATTCGCGATAGACAGCGAGGGTGTGAGAATGTGAGGGTGCGAGACTGTGAGGGGGGGGGGGGATTGATGGGAGTATGGGTTATGGCCACGGTTATGGTTATTGTTATCGTATCTGGTGGCAAAAGCAAATTAAAGACAGTTGTCTAGCGACAGGCCGCATGCCCCACATTCTTGCTACTGTTACTCTATGTGTATGTGTATGTGTATTTGTGTTCGTGAATGTTTATGTTTATGTATATGTTTATGTTTATGTTTATATGTGATGTATCGACAGTTGCGAGTTGTTTCACATTTTTGCTGTTTGCCAGCAGGATGTCAATTGCTACATACGAGGACAAGTGCACAATATTTGAACTTTAAAAATGTGCAAAAGGGCATAATAAATTTGTATGTGAACTGACAGATATGTACGAGCATATGCATTTTCGAATCAACAATGAAAAATGTATAGGCCGGTGCCAGTTTCTCATATAAATCAGTAAGTTTTGAATCGATATTGATAGCTGCTTTGGCTGAAGAAAAACAATTGCAAATGTTGGCTTAAAAAGTTTTGCTTTCCAAGCAAAATTTTTAAAAAATAAACACACTTGAATAAGGCTTTAGTAGTACTAAAAAAAATAATTAAATAATTCTCTGCTAAAACTTAAATTTACTAAGTTTAATTAATTAAAATTTCCAGTAAAAATTTCTTGTCAAATTTCGATTTTGTTTACAAAAAGTGAACTACTTAAAAGTAATTCTTTAAAAATATTTTAGCTAACAGATTTGTTTTCTTCTATGTATGTATATATATACATAGGGTATCTTCCAGTCAAGCACCTTTTTCTAGACCATTCTGACATATTTATTTATTGTTTTGCTGTTGAATTGACTTTTGCTGTTAATACTTAAAAGTTGTTGCTGGTGTTGTTGCTGCAAGTGCTGCTGGAATACATATTTCATGGCTAGTGCATTACTCTAATCACCAAAGTACTACTCGTACACTCTGCTTAGCACAGTGCAACCCAAAGCAACCCAAACTCAAACCAAACTCAGCTGGGTGCTCTGCGTTGCATAAAAGCCAATCTCTGAAATGGATATTCATTTCATTTTTGCAACGCTCAGATTGCCAGCTACTTGTTTGTTATTTGTTTGGTTGCCAGCTTGATAGCTTGCAGGTTTGCAGGTGGGGCTGCCAAAAGGGCCCAAAGGGCAAGTTATCAGCGCTTTATTGAATTAATCAATCAATTTGTAACACAGCCAAGTGAATGAATGAAAGCATTGGCAAATCAAATAGAAGTGAACTCAATTGCAAAAGGCAGTTGCTTGAGCTGCAATTTAATATATATGTTTCAATATCTTTCTACAATTTCAATCAGTTTTTGATTTATAGCCTTTGCTTGCTAGCAGCCTAAAGGTTCAGGCTCATTAAGCGCCTGGCAAATTTAATAAATTTGTAAATAATTAATTTTCAATTATGCAACTGCAGCGCACAAAAACAAAACTCAAATTAAAGCTGCAAAAAGAAAGCAGTAAAATCCATTAACACGCACATGACGATGATGGAAACGGACAGAACAGCTGTTCAATATGGCCTCAACTCACTCAAACTCTGTGTGTGTGTGTGTGTGTGTGTATGGTTGTGTATGTGTTGTTGTTTATCCTGCCATAATTATACGCAAAAAGTGCTTCGGGCGCATAGGCTGGGCACAGCACAAACACAAAACACACGCTACAATAACAAACAAAAAATAAACTCAGTTCCAGAAAAACCCGACCCGGATTCTCAATCGCCCAAAATGTCCTTCCTACGTCCCTGCACCCCCCCCCCCTCCAGACCTGAAGGCGATTTTTAGCTTGCTTTTTTCGATCACTAGAACGCACTTCGGGGTCATGAGAATATGGCTGCTGCAACAAAGATTGTCAAAATATTGGCCATGCCGCTTGTGCGCACACATAGATACTTATATACTAGTATACACATGCATATATATATATATTTATATATGTATATGTTACACAATGACAACTGTGACAGTTACTTTCAAATTCCAGTGACTGTGACTGTGTTTTACATAATCAGTCTTTCTGTTTAAAAATTTTAAATCAAACAGATTTCAATTGTATACTATAAAATGAGTCTTCTTTTCATCGAGTTGAATTAGGTCAGCAATCTGTTAAAAACTGGCCATGTAACAGAGGAGCATAAACAGCATAATTTATGCTTGGCTGGTAGGTCTTGTTGAGATTATTAACTTTCGAAGATGTTGTAAATTTGACATGTCTTTCTTTTCATAGTTTCCCTTTTCTTAAAGACGTTTATCCGTTGTTTATAGTCTTAACATGAAGTGTGGCTGTTAAAATTGATCACTGTTAATTTGAGTATCAATTTTAACAGTTGGCAATTTGCGGTCTGACTGTTATCGGAACAGCGACTGTTATCTTAACTGTAAAGGCATCTGTTGAAGGGCACGGTTTTAACAGTACCTTAACAGCAATTCACAACGTATGGAGAAACTTTTAATGCAGTTTTCTTTACACCTTTCTATCACATTCTTAACCACTTTTTGATTTTGTAGTTAATTTTTCGGAAAAGGACCTGAAGTATAGATTAACCTAAAACTATAACAATCGATTTTCAGTCACATATGACACAGCTCAGTCACGTTTACGACAATATTGCACATGTCAAATATATGTACAAATATACTTGTACATACATAAGTATATGTATGAATCGCCCGTTTAATGTCACAAAAGCTGGTCAATATTTTATTTTGGTTTGAAAGGGGGGGGGGAGGTCAAAAAGTAAAACGTAGTTTGTGTATTTATATCTGTATGTGAATGTCCTGTTTGGTTTCTCTTGTTTATTCAGTCGTCGAGGCCCAGTTTAGTTTGCTGTTTGTTTTTGGAGGACGCGTCAGCAAGGATTGGGACAGTGGCCGCATTGCGGGCGTTACAAAATATCCAACACACATTTAGCTCAAATTGAAATTGTGAAATGCAAAATTAAAGCATAACACACACACACACAGTGTTCGACATTTTGGCAATGCCAATTTTTGGTCTATTTGCGAACAAGCATTTGTATCTCTGCATTTGTAATATGAGTATCTGTTATATATTTGTCGCTGAAATGTTTCAACAGCGTATTGCGTATTCCCTGCTGTGTCACATAGAAAAAAGTGCATTCATTTTGAATTTTTTTCAAAAGCTACCAACCTTTATAGTTTGAATTTGGTATGCTTTAGATATATAAATGCTTGATAGATTTAAATAATAAAAACTACGTAATTTTTTTAAGTTAAGAAAACAGATTTTCATTGCATGTTCTTCGAATTCGCCACTTAAAGTTTGCATAAAATAAAATTATATTTTTAGCAACATATTTGATATTCTTTTGATTTTAGTTGCAAGAAATGTGAGAACATTGTGTAATAACAACATGAAACGTGCATATCTGTAAAAAGCTTGTTAAAATGTCGAAATATGTATTTCCAAGTTGAAAATATTTCTACAGGCAAACTGACAACTCTGCAATAACAACAACAATGTACAATCATCGACACAACGAAAAGCAAATCGGAAAGAATTTGCTCGGTATTCAGGAGACAGAACTGAAAATGAAACTGATACGAAATTGCAATGCAAAAGTAAACTGAATTGCGAACAAGTCGGATAAATTCCAAACTTTATAGCTCTCGACAATTTGAGTACTGCTCAACAGAGGCAATTTAATTTATATAAAAATTTCTGTTCGTTTCATTTCAGTTGTAGTTGCGATTTTGCTTAAATACAGTTTGTACGTGTTATTGTTGTTAAGATTTAAAATTGAAGTATTTACATTTTTCTTCATAACATTCTTATACGCAAATCAGTTATGTTAGAACAATATGTTCTGTTAATAACATTTGTAATCAATCTTATGCATACATATCAGATATTCCAGCGTGATTAAGATATAATTATTATTTGGAACTATTTGGAACAAATTCGTCTAGTCTTAGGGAGCTAATTATCACTTTAATTTCAATTGTAGATGCAATTATCCTTAATCGTTATCCTAACATTATCCTAACGCCCCTATAATAACTACATTAGGATATGCTTTCGACAAATTCGTCTAGTCTTAGTTAGCTAATTATCACTTTAATTTCAATTGTAGCTGCAATTATACTAAATCACTGTCCTAACATTGTCCTAACGCCCCTATAATAACTACGTTAAAATAGCTCAATATTCTTTATTTAAGTCACTTAGTAACCGCTTAAGGACTATATCATAGCTTAAGTGTTGGGCTGGTTTCTCTTTCACAACCTTCACCACAATTAAGTATTATATCGTGCTTCGATTTGATATACCCACATGTGGGCACATAATAATTTCAAATGTGTTTTGTTGGGACTTACATTTGTGAATAGCCAGTCTAACAAAACACAAATCAAAAATGCTGCAGGGCTGCCAAGGCCAAAGTCAACAGTAGAGGGAACAGTAGCGACAATAACTGGAAAGGCCTTTAGCGTCAAGTGGGCGTGGCACTTTAGCCAGGGAAAAAAAACGAGCAGAGAGCAAAAAATAAAAGTGCAAACGTTTGCCCTCAGAATCGGGTCGGGTCGCACAAAAAAGGAGACGCCCTCAGCCAAGTAGTCAGAAAACCTACACACTGCTGTTTACATTAAAAGCTTTTTAATTTGTATTCTAATTTCAATATTTGCCTGTGCACAACAATAAAATAAATTTGTATCCGAAAAAGGGATAGAAAAGCTGTTAAAGCGGGAGGAGTAGAAGTACAGTCAAGCCAGCATCAAGAGAGACGACGACGATGACGATGAGTGTAGCAAAACGGGATATAAATATGCAAATGGCATTAGGCCATGTAGCGTGACTTTTGGCACGTTTAAGCGAACGTGAATGTGAGTTAAGGCCAAACTTTAAGCGAATGTTCTAAGAGACTTGAAGGTGTGGCAGTTGTGGCAGGTGTGGCAGCTGTGTGTCGTGGAATTTAGCACGTAAAGCTGCTAAAAAAACATATTAAAAACTTGCTAGCTACAAATGCACAAATGTGTTAATCTGTGCAAATAAAGTTTGCTGCTGTTTGCAACATTGTTGCACGCTGCGTATGCGTAATGTGCACTGCAGGGCTTTTATGTAATTTGACACAGTGGGTTGGGTGCTAAGTTAAGTGCTACCTCAATCCACATCAATTGAAATGACAGTGAGTTATAGACAGGTTGCACAAGGCAAAACTGTTTCAGCAAAAGGTCACAGAACACAGAGTTTGGATGACCTGTCAGCGTCATCCGCAGCAGCAGAAGTAGCCTCAGAGAGTAGCCTATCATGGTAGGTACTTCGGAAATGTTGAGCTAGATGTGTTGACATTGCCATGATGACCACAAATTGATATCAGGCAAATGGCAGCTGGCCAAGCAGTAACAGCAGCCGCAGCAGTAGAATTATAGCCAATACAATGCTATTCAGTTTTTAGCCAAGTTTTCATTTTTTGTTGTTAGTCCCTATTGGCTGCAGATCAATTGACAGTTGTGTCAGCTGACAGACGTCAGCGAAAGCTCGAATGTGATGTTGGCAACTCTGGAGTATTGTGAGCTGCAGGAAACGGAAGGTTGTGACTTGTGAGTAGCTTCAACTGACTGACAGACAGAATGTCCAAAGACTAGGATATACACTGACGCTTTTGCTAGGATATATATAGTATATACATATTTAAGCAGTAGCTGAGCAGGATTCGGAAGAGTGTGCAGACAACTGTTAACAATTGATAGTGTGGGCGTGTTAGCTGTTGCTGCTTTTGAATCTTCTTTGATTTATGCATATTAAAATTGTCTTATTGCTTTTTTTTTTGTATTTATTTCTTTTGGCTTTTGCTGCCCCCTTCTATTTTAAACAAAAAGTTGTGCTCAGAAGTTTTTAGCTTTGTTCGCTTTTTGACTCTCGTACGAGTCGTAGTGTTACGTGTTTCCAGAACAGAATGTCCGATTACAATACACAGATGGGCGTGGCAGGCGAAGGCAAACACGAGCTTCAACAAAAAAGCAAAAGCAAAAAAAAAAAAAAAGGCAAGCGGACTCTAACTTTCCTTTTGAAGGCAACACGAGAACTCGTATTTGCAGAACTCTTATTGAGTTAAACAGTTGTGAAGCACATTGCTCGACAAGCTAAAGTGGAAATGTGAGCGGCAAGTTTTGCGACTTTCCGACTTTTTCCCCGACTTTTCGACTCAAAGTCATTGTTTGACTTAAATTGCTTGGAAGTTCAAATATTGCACGCACAAATAGACAATGCAGTGACTTAAGCTCCTTTGTCAATGTCGGCAAAAGAAAAACGTTAGTTCAAACATATGTGTCAGTTAATTAAAAACAACTTAAGGGATATAAATATTTGTTTGTATAATTGCTAGCGATATGTGACAGCTGCTGCTGACTGCAATCAATTGTCAGACCTTTGGCCGCTGGTCAACAACGTCAGAATGCCAGCGCGCTGCAGCGTCAACGTCAGCGGCAACGTCAGCGTGAACGTCAGCGTGAACGTCAACGTCAACGGCAACGTCAACATCAGCTACAGCTAAGGACTAACACAAAGGAGCGTAAACAAAGCGCATGTTTTTGATAAGACAAAGGCTTAATTGCAACTACACACACATAAACACACATTTAAAACAAGCACACTTATACACTTACATTCTCTTAGCGTGCACTTTGTGTGTGCACAACTAAGCAGCTATTAAGCGCGATGCATTGCAAATTGGACGACAGTTGCCTTGAGGATCGAGCGCACTAAAGTATGCTGCACTTTTCGGGCTTGGCCATGCAAATTTGTACAGTGAAGGTACTTTTGGAAGAACTGTAACTACTTTCACTTATGCAAACAATCATTTTATTTTTTGATAAGTAGTTAATTTCTGTTATTTTATTATACTCTTTTTTTAACTTTTTTGAAAAAAAAGGAAAAAAGAGTATATTGGGCTTGTGAAATGTCCGTCCGTCCGTCTGTCCGTCTGTCTGTCCGTCTGTATGAACGCAGGTTTTTTCCACAGTTTTGAAGCTAGAGCAACCAAACTTGGTATACATGTTGGTATATACCATAGGCAGACAAAGTGTCAAGATCTCCCCCCCACCCCCACCCCTTCCCCCACAAACCGCAAAAAACTATATCTTCCACAGTTTTAGAGCTAGAGTATCCAAATTTTGCACAAGGGCTACTAATCAATTCCTTGATCGATCTGGTAAAAAAAATTTGGCCACGCCCACCTCCGCCCCCACAAATGAGCAAAGTCTGTATCTCCCACACCCCTTTAGCTAGAATCACCAAATTTTGCAAGTTGAATTCTATTGTCCTATTAAATAGATTGGATAAAAATAATTTTGCCACGCCCACCTCCGCCCTTGCAATCGACCAAAGTTTGTTTCTCCCAAACTTGTAGAACGGGCCCAACCAAACTTAAATTGATGGCAAAACTTGAAAGATTTGAGCAAAAATATAATTGCCACACCCACTTCTGACTCCGCAAAGAGACGAAAAAAAGAGTATATCGCAGTCGGGTCTATCCGACTGCAACGTTCTTACTTGTTTTTATTGTCTTATTTCAATGTATTCAGTGCCTTAAGTAACAGTGCATGTTCCAATATCGAGCGTTTACTGTAGTTAGCTTGCGCAGGCGGAAGTAAGCCAAAGGCAAACGCAAAGGGATATAGAGAAAAGAGGTGGACTGCTGATGCTACTGTTCCTGCTACCGCTTCTCCTGCTTCTGCTGCTGCTGTTGTTGATGAAAATGCGCTGGTCGAATACTGTAGTCGACAAGATGGCAAACAAAGAGCGCACAAGAAGTGGGCCATGGGCAACAGTTTTGATTTGCATAAACAAAGGTTCAAGTGTAGCGAAAGTGGCCTCCCAAGTGGGCATGATAGGCCAACTGATTGAAGATGATGTAGTGCTGTTGTTTGCTCACTCTGCAACCATTTTTGTTTTTTTCAATTCCACTCTGGCTGATGGAGAACGGCAGTAGCAGCTGCAGCTGCGTCAAGGACGACTATCCACCTGAGAAATGTTAAATGGGGCTTGGGGGGCTTTTCGGTGGAAAAATAGGATGGTAGTAGGATGAGGCTTGGGTAGGCAAATGTTGCACACTCGATTTCCTGCGCGCATGTCGCGCAAATGTTTGTCGACGACAACGACAACAACGAATGTAAGAAAAGTTGATTGTTTTCCAGCTTGTGCTCCCACTAGCATTGTTGTTGTTGTTTTTGTTGTTACTGTTGCTGCTGTTTAGCATACTTTCCCAAACAGACACAACAAAAGCAAGACAACTACAAAAATGAGCCCGTTCCCAAGCATATTTCATACAACAAAAATTTCCTTTTTCTACATTTTTGTATGCTTTACTTTTGCTTGCTGCGGATAAATATCAGCTGACGTCATGATTATACTCTATAGATATAGCCACAAACATGGCCAGAGCTATTCTTAGTACAAAAACACACACACACACATACATACACACACTAATACACCCACCAAGTCACACATTTTAACAATGGCGGCCGTAAATAAAAAAGTATGTGACTGCTTCGGGTTGCGTTTCGGTCAAGGAAATGAACGAGAATCCTGCCTGCACTCTGTGGAGGACATTGTGCCAGTTTCTGCGCTCTGTCGCAAACGTCATTTTAATCACATTGCGACATTTTTTTGCTCAGTTATTGTTAAACTCGCGTTTCACATTTTCAATGCTTATTTTTGGGCAGTTGCATATGCACACATACTTATAGCATATTAGATCTGAGCAACAAGAAATCGTTACTGTGACTAAATCGCTGTGACTGATAATAGCACGTGTTACATTGTGACTAAATATTGAGAGTATGCAATTTAATCCTATTATGTTAACAGTCACACACACACATACTATGTTTATACATATCATGAATTCTTCGATTCTCGAATGCTAAAATGCCCCTGGTTTGTACAGCACTTTAAAATTCATGAATTTATGTAAACAGTGACTGCCAAAGTTATGATCTTAACCGTCACAGTCTTGATAACATTTTGAGTAGCGCATATCAGTTACAGTGCCGCTAACAGTCTCAGTGCAGCTAACAGTCGCAGTGCAGCTAACAGCCACAGTGCAATTACAGTTACAGTCCCGATAACAGTGATATTCACCTTAACAGTGAAATATAGATTTTTACAGTCACAGACTATTGTTGTATATGTTGCATAAAAAAAACGACTGTAACTGTTTTAAGAAGAGAGAGAAAACTAGGAAGATAAATATGCAAAATTTACAAACAGAATATATTTTTAATCATATACTAAACATAGATACAAAGTCACAGTAGTTTCAGAAAGTGATAGTTTCACTGTGACTCCAAAATAAATTATATCGCTCAACTCTAATATATATATAACTTAAAAACATGCATATATATTGACATTTGACAAAAAACTGGCAACATTTGCATTTGGTGGCCCACTTGAGAGTTCGCACTTGAAAATCTTCATAATACGCGTTATAGAAAACGCAGCGAGCGAGGGGCAGTCAGCAGATTTTCTGATCTGTATCAGTGTATGTGTGTGTGTGTGCATGTGTGTGCATATGCTCGCTAAAAGCTTTCAAGCACACACACACAGACACACTCGTTGAGTGGGCGGTGGGTTTTGGATGGCTTAGCATTTTGAAAATGTGCTCCTTTATGTTAATTAAGCTTCCACTTGCCACCAGCGTCAACTATTAAAAAGAGAAAACGCTGAGTGTTGCACTTCAGCAAAAGCCATAAACCCAGCGAGAGACGAGTAGCAAGCAACGAGAGTAACGAGTAACGAGAGTAACCAGCAAATGAGAGGGCCAAGAGCCAAGAGCCAAGGGCCAAGGGCCAAGTGTTGAGAGCTGTGATGAGTTGGGAGGCTCATCAAGTATACAATACATCAACTGACTTGTCTGTTTCGCATATCGCGCATACGACGCGTGGGTGAGCTGCAATTTGAAAACGGCCTCATTTTGGCCTGTCTGCCTGTTGTCAACAACAGTCGCAGCGTCTCGTTGTTAGGCATAATCAGTTTTGTCAAATCGGCTTTTAGTCAAGCAAGATTAGCGCTTTATTATAGGATTAATGCACACGTTTTAGCAAGTGCTTGGGCGTTCAGTTCATTTGTGGGCATGGCCTCTGTTGGGGACAGCTGTCTGGCGAAATCAAGGCTACATTTGGGTCCATTGTGAACATAATTTTTCATTCTATTCTTAATTTTTTTTTCTTTTTTTGCTGCTGTATAGCGGCGCATAGATAAACGTGCATAAAAGATCAAAGGCCTTGAATAAAGCATCAAATCAACGAACTTGCCAAGCAGCAATCGAGGCATGATAATGAAAACTGTTTCGCTGTCCGCCTCGCAATTTGGCGAGTAAACAAATACCGTTGCGCATGGACCCCCAAACCCACAACCCGGTTCTACCGCATCAGAGTACTGAAAATGTGTGCCACTGTCAGGCATTTGACATGCGATTAAACCTAATTTGATCCCTCATGCCGCTGTTTTTCCTTTGGTCCTAGCTGTCTGCCCACATAGCTGAATAATTTCAAATTGCAACAGGAAAAGTGAGTACATAATTGGGCAGGTAAATTTGCTGCTGAAAATATCTACACTGCAATGCGGTTATGTACGTTTTATCAATTGCTTTAAATTTAAGTAATTATTTGCCTTTTTTAGTAGCTCACTTTGTCAAAAATGTACTAAAATATACTAATCCTTAGCATGAAAATAATATTGTAGTCAAAAGGAAAAGTCGCAATCATTACGTTTGCAATCAAGACAACATTTTCAATCATACTGTCATAGAAATTGCTTTGCCAATTATAATTTTGTATTGTTTATCTATCAACCTGGCGAATGATTTTAGCTTTAACTCATTTGAACAGCTCAAAATTTGTAGGTTTGTGTTTACATATCTATAATTGCAGGCGTAAATTTTCTATAATGAACCCAATTTATAATGTCTAATTGTTTTGCTCTTCTATTTAGCCAAACTTAATTGCAAGCATATCATCCAAATATAAAATACTTAAACAAATAGATAGCAAAAGTACAATTATTACAGAAAACAGTTGCAAAACAAATTCCGAAATTTAAAATAAACTTAAGCTGCGTTTAATTCAAGAGTCTACTTGCCAAACTTGTTATCTGTAGAATTTTAAGCCTAAATCCTTCTAAAGCCTATTACATACACTTGCAGTACTTTATATTCCCCTTTTGCCCACTTCAAATGTGTTTGAACCCAACTCAGCATAGAAATCAAACATGTAGTAGTTCAATTATAACTCAACAATATTTTAATGTTTTCCAGCTGTTGGCAATTTCAAATGCCTTTTGGCTAACGCAATAAATGCAATTAAATTATTATGCACGTTTTTAAAGCTGCTCGAATAGGCAATTTCAATTAAATGTGTCTAATTTTGAAAACTAGTAAAGGTAAATCAGTTAAGAGCTCAAATACTAACTGGCTTAGAGCGAAAAGGATAGAAATAGAAGCCTAGGCAAATGACTGGTCAATTATGGTATATGCAACATTTATTATTAATAGATGGCCCCAAGTCGATTAGATCAATTAGTAGTGTATGTGTTAGTGTGTATGATTGTGTATGTGTGTATTGACAGCTGTGGCTGTTTCAATTAATTAAAGTACATGTAAATTTGTGTGGTCAATGGACGGCCGTTAATTACAATCAGTTTTCGATAAAACGCAAATGAAAGTGCAGAACATTGGATTAGGCTAAGAGAGCTAATAAATTACCTTTTTGTGGCTTTGAGTTGTCATGTGATTGGCCTACACACACACATACACTAAAGTTGGCCAA
The DNA here is from genome assembly GCA_949708635.1 of Hirtodrosophila cameraria. Classification (NCBI taxonomy): domain Eukaryota; kingdom Metazoa; phylum Arthropoda; class Insecta; order Diptera; family Drosophilidae; genus Hirtodrosophila; species Hirtodrosophila cameraria. Next base: position 9,042,001 of record OX453089.1, on the reverse strand, counting down.
ATAGCGAAGGAACTAACGATAACAACACGAGCTATCATATTTTGAATTATGCAATAAGCAAAGTAGCTTTTGTTTCAATTGAATTATACTCAGGTTTGGGTTTTCCTTCCCAATCCTTGCAATTTTAACATTTATAAAGTTCCTTTTTTATAAAAATTAAATAAATGAAAACAGCTTTAAGAAAACTATCTAACTAACTTTCTAAAAAAAAACTAAAATTGGCATTATCGCTACAATTTCCAGAATTTTAAATTTTTGAATTAAATATTTATGTGAAACAACTATTACTTTTCGATAGTTTTAAGTAACTCTAACAAAACTATCGATGCTCTGCCAGCTCTAGACACACACATACTTAAACATCGATTGACACAGTTATTAAAAATGGCCATTTAGAAATAGTATTCAAGGCATGTGGCATGCAGCAGCATGCGGCATGCGGGCGACAACTTCGACATCGACATACTTAGGCACATAGTTTGACAGCAGGCGGTGGGCGGACGGACGGACGCCGGCTGACAGCCGTGCAAAAGTGGCAGCAGCAGTAAGAGCAGAAGGAGGAGCAGTAGTAGTAGTAGCAGGAGCAGCAGGGTGCCCTCCATGTCGTACATGCCAGCAGCACTCGAACGGAAAAGGAAACATTCGTAGAGATTTCCTTGAACAACATGAGGCAGGCAGACAGGCAGGCGAAGCAAGGAGCGTGGTTAAACGTTAAGGAATTCAATTAGGCAGATGAGTGGGCGGGTTGAACGATGGGAGCAGATAAAAAAAAAAAAAAAAATAGAGAAAAGTGTTGCCAAGTCAAAGCAAAGCCAAAGACATCTCTGACACTTCACATATGAGAGGGCATAGAGGCACACATTGGCATGAAATGACTTTGGCGTTGGGCTAAGCTGACTTGCAATTGCCCACCCTCCCCGAGCCCCCCCATACAGCCCCCTGTTGCCCTTATGACAGGCTTGCTGATGCTGCTGATCCTTTGGCGTTGGCATTGCCAAGTTGCCTCTTGCTCGTTGAGTATGATGCCTTAATGGCAAAATCTCAATACATCTTTGCACTTTGCACACTTATACACACACACACATACGCACTCGAAAAACCACTTTGATTGGCATAACCAGAAAAGTTGCATGCGGTTGAAAAGTTACCACAACTGAGACTCAAACTCAGACAGAGACAGCGCTAGTGCCAACAGAAAGAGACAAAACAGGTTAAAGTTAGACTTTTGCTTGTAAAACGCATTCATCATTCATGCTTTGAATTGCAAGCAATTTTCTCATGCTTTTTGTTTGTACAGCAAATTTAGCTGCATATATATTTATATATATGTATGTACTCTATGTATTTGAGATCTGCAGCAGATTATTCAGTTTGTTTCATTGTCTGTCGTCAGCTCGGCGCTGAAGTCAACTGAACCGTTTTAATTGCTGCATAAATATTTGTTTAAAATTAGCTCATTGTGCTCAGTTTTGTATCCCATTCATGGCTTAGCTTCAACTGGGATTCGGGTTTGAGTTTGTATTTGGTTGGTGTGCGCACCACTGTGCCTGTCTATCTGTCTATATGTCTGTGTGTGCACCACTGAGATTTACTGTGCAGCCTGTCAATTATAATTTATTTATCTAAATTACTAAGCAGTCATAGTCTTTGGTTAGCAAAGCTAGAAAACATGCATAAAATGCCATTATTCGTTAGTTTTAATGGCTTAAGCAATCGATATTAAAGTTTACATATTTTTGTAAAAATTATATTTTTGTGATTTTTATAAGCTAAGCAGCAATTTATTCATTAAAGGCATAAATAAAGAAAAGTCGAATTTCAAATTCGATTAGGATTGGAGATTTTATTTGAAATTTGAAGAAACGGTTCGTAATGGCAACTTCAAATTTTAATTTTCTGAAATCGCATAATCTAGAAGTCAAACCATGACTAAAAAGATATTTCTCAAACAATTCTGCACATTTTTAGCCAGTTTTTATATCTATTGAACCAACTAAGCATATTATCCTAATCTCAAGAACTTTTCATTCCAAATCGATTTGGATTTTGTTCTCATGTTTTCGAATAAAATAGCAATAAGTTCGAATACCTAAAATTCAACTGACTCACAAGCGAAATTTTTTTGTCCAAATTTTCTATCGATATTCGGAATTCAGAACAGCTAAAAATGGCGTTTCTGAACGTTTTGATCGTATCAGATACCAGATTGATACAGGCTTAAAATACTAATAGATACTAAAGATGTTGTCATTTATTCGACACAACTTAAACTTATTTACCGAATCGATAGTATCGATAGTAGACGTAACCATCAAAACTATCGATAGTAGCACTAAATGTTTTCAGCTTTATTTCAACTTATATTGCTACCATGGCTTAAAGCGTTTTTCCTTATATTTCGCTTTCTTTATCGATTCTATGGTATCGATAGTGCCTCTTAAAAGCGATCGATTGTGCTAAAAAACGTTTTTCAGCCTTCTTTCAGCATACATTTCTGCATGCATTGAATGCAACCTATATTGCTATCATGGCTTAAAGCGACTTAACCGATTCTCTTTATGCTTCTCTATCTGCATTTCTATCTCTATCACTTTCTGTGGAGATAACCAACTAAAGCTGGCAACCTGCTGCTTATTGAATTGCAACTGTTTGCAGGTGCAGAGCGTTGCATTGCGTCGCGTTGTCTGCTTTTGTGGCCGCTTTGATTCCCGAGTTTATTTATTTATGGGCACACTTAAGCACTATCTTCAGATATAAAGCAATGGCATTGAAGTGCGCTTGAATGCACTCAATGGAGACATTCAATCCACCTTTAATGTTAACAGTTATCCAGTACGCTTTATTGCTGATGTGCCAACCACGCTCCACTTTTGGGGTTTAGGGGGGTGGTATTACTTAGCGCTGGCAAAAATTAATTTGAGCTTCAGTATCGAAATGTGTGTGCTTAGCTGTTTGCATACATATGTACTTATTTAAGTACAATATGTGTACATGAGATTGCTTAAAAGCAAAGTGAAAAACCGAACCAAACGAACCTTGTTAGCAGCTACAACTACAACAACAGCTGCAACTACAACAACATCTGCAACTACAACAACAGCTACAACCACAACAACAACTACAACTAACTGTACATGGCTGTGGTTGTAATGCCGCAACTAGTTTCCGAAATTTCGCAATTTTACAATTTTTCCAGCTGGAAGCTCTTTTTTAGCCCTTGTACAGTGTGTTGTTTATGAGTTGGAAAATGTTATAACATTTCCCCCTTCAACTTGCCAACTTGATGGCTTTCATGTTAATAGTTTGTGGCCAAATTAAGGCTTTAAAATATTTTATTGTTCGAGATTGCAAAGGAATTGCAAAGTTAATATGCTTATAAAATGTCAAATGTTTCTAATATGTGTCTTATATATATAACAATTGAACATGTATTGTGAAACAATCGAACGATAAAAAGGTCGACTTTATGAACTTAAGCTAAATATTTAAAGTTACTTTACAAGAAGAATGAGTTAAAACTAATTAATTACTTTAAGAATATACTCATTTTTAATTTAAGTAAGTTTCAATAATATTCCAAGAGCTCATTTTTGAATACATAAGTTTCTGATACACATGGTCTACAGTTTTTCAAAGTGTCTAGCTTGTTTTTTAATCTTTTCAACACATGGTGCCATAATTGAGCTTTCAAGTGTAAATGTTTGTGCTTTCAAAAAACAAAGTTTGCAACTAAATGAAGCCCGAGAAACTTTAGGACACACTCCATAGCCACTGTGTTTATATTTGAAACACTTTGCCAGCTGCAAAAGCTGCTGCACAGGTAAAAGTGGCTACAAAAAAAACAACTGATTATTGTTTTTTGTTTTTGTTTTTACACAGTATGAAAGTCAGCTTTTATAAAACTATGAATTTTTTTTTGGAATTATGTTAAATATTGAATTCAATTTGATGCCGGCAAGTTCAGTATTTTTTAAATAGAAGCAGCTGTCGGAAAAAAGGTAAGCCTTAGTCTGAACCCTTTTTTCTCTGAGAAAAAATATTAAAAATATTAGTTTTCTGAAATGAATAAAATAACATATGTAAAATAGAAACAACACAATAACAGCATTCGCATAAATATCGATTCACTTTAAACAAAGTTGTATAAGTTGAATATCTAGGAGCAGCAGTTACTTTTATGCATAAATAGGACAAAGCAAGGTACAAATCAAGGCTCAGGTGCTGGATATATCTAAAACGAGATTCACAAAGCGAATCAAGTTAAATGCTTGAACTGAACCACTGACAAAATTTATTTTGTTTGTTTTTTCAAACCATGTTTTTGTCTAGAATAGTGATTGACCTACTTCAAAAGTTTCTAAAGTGTTTTAATGTAGCACAATTGCTTAAATTTAGCTGTCTCTAATCAGCACTAATCAGCAGACAATTTAAGTTGTGTTTTGCCACAGTGTGCGATGCGTTGTTGTCGCTTGGCAGCTGTTTGCTTTGCACTTGCTCAACGCGCGGATAAGTCGAAATTTACACAGGCTGCGATTGTTGTTGGGCTGAGTGCTGGGCTGGGTTATGCTGAAATTTGCACTTTTACAGACACACACACACACACACGCACATGCATGCATATATGTATATTGTGCAGGGGTAGGGGTTGGTGAGAAGTTCCTGTTCCCTGGTGGGAGCGGGCTGATAGCCCTGGCGCCAGGCGCCCACACACGAGCAGCATAAGTAAATAAGTTTAGTAAGTATAATCAACGCTGTTGCTGTTGCAAACAAACAAGAAAAAAAATTGTTGCATGCATATCCGCGAACATGACACAAACACATACACCACACACACGCACACACACAATGTTAAGGATATGACATATATATATGTTTTTATTAGCATCCTTTTGTTGCTACGCTGTTGGGCTGCATTTAGCGACTGCCTGAACAGCTCTATATATATTTATATATATAGATATAAGTATGTGTGTGTGTGTGTGTGTGTGTGTGCTGTCTCGCAGCGTCCATAAAACTGTATTACCTGTGATTTACGCTAACACACACATACACACAGGACCTGTTCATCAACGGTGCAGTCAGGCTGAAGTGTAGACGAGCGGTGTGAAGGAAAGGGGGGCTCTGGGAGCTGAGCAGGGGTGGAGCAACATAACTGGACTGGCTGCTTGGCGCCTTTGTGCCAAGCTTATTGAATGTTTTCATATTAATTTAATATTGAATGAAGCTGCTGTCTCGTTCACACTTTAAGCAGCTAATGCCAACTCTTTTCTTGCTATATCAATTTTTGCACTGCTCATGTGGAACACAGCTATGTGGGTGTGGGTGTACGTATGTGTGTGTGTGTGATACTGACAAGAACTGCCGTGTAAAATGGCTAACAAATTGCATGTACTTACGATGGCCACAAGCAGCGCCAACAACAGCAACAACAAATGAGCAACATCAAGTGAAACATTTTGGTAGATGTTTAAGGCGTGCAGGCGAGACAACCACAGACAGGACAGACCAGGAGTAGTCCTGTGTGTATGTGTGTGTGTGAGCTGGGTTTTTATAGCGAGCATATAAAACCCAACACGACAAAGGATACCCAAAGAAAAAGGACACACACGCCGCAGTGAAATAAACAAAGCCGCAAAACGACAAAAACGACTTAAGCAGCCCAGGATCAGGATCAGGATGTTTGTTGTTGTTGCTCGCGCTGCTGCTGCTGCTGCGCACCTGAGCAGTGGCTTTTGCTAACGCTGTCAAAAAATTATCGACGACACAGCTGCGCGCTGCTTGACTAACTCTCTGGCTCCCTTATGCCACCCTACACATCCTGTAGACCGACTTGTTGTTGTGTAAATATTTTGCATAAAATATCAATTTCATATGCAAAGGCCGGATATGAGCATTGTGCATAAGCACGTTCGTCCGCCAGACGCAGACTTTAAAAACATAATGAAATTGAAATCGTAATGCCGACTAACACAACTGCCTAATGCTACGCTCCTCCACCCCCCTAACGTACTACAACGCCTACGGCGCTTCTACATTTGGCGAAAAACAAACGCACTCAAAACGCAAACTTTATAAATTGTTTAATAAGTTTTTGTTTTGAACGCACGCATACACACGACATTCATCTTTCTCGCTCTCTCTTTCTTGCTATCTCTGTCTCATCTACTGTCAGGACTTGTTGTTTTCTTGTAGGCCCAGCCAAAATATGTTGCATAACTTGAGGCGCGCAGCGCGCTCGTGTGATTAATGTGGTTTTGTGGTTTGTTATTTTGCAGTTGGAGTTGGAGTTAGCTCGTCCTTTATTGCCTTGCAGCGTTTAAATGTCCTGCCGTCTGTCTGTCCAACTGTCTGACGGCTACAAATTTATATAAATCTGTTATGGACTTATCTATGGGAAGCTGTACACTGGAACGCTATTGGGCGTCGCCCCATGCAAATTAGGGGCTTCAAAGTTGTATATAAAAATCATGGACTGGCGACCCCAAAAATTGGGGTCAAACGCAGCACGAGCGTAATTGTAGGCATTTAGGTTGACATTAAGCCGAAAAAAGGTTAAAAACAATGGGGGGGTAAAAACAACGTCGATTGTATTGGCATTAGGTGCTGGGCGTGGTCCACTGTGCGTGTCCTGTGCTTTCATCATGAAGATTTACTTGTTGATTTGCCCCTTTGTCTGGCCACTCTCGATTGAATTAGGCATACACAAAGTGCGCCAACGAAAATGAAATTTTGACAGCAGCTGGAGAAATTAATGAGGCTTGGGGAATTTAGTCCTTAGCAATTTGTAAACACACTTTGAGGCAGAGAAATTGAGGGGGAGAGAGAGAGAGTCTTCTAACTGGATGCAGGATACGCTTAATTGCCAACTAATAGGTTTTTCATGTTGCCAAGTTGAAAATTCTTGGGCAACATTTTGGGGCACTGAAAAAGCCTAATTGAAATTCAAGTGGCAGCCCGTAAAACAGTTGATTGTTGTTGCTGTATTGCTGTTGTTGAATTGCTTATCGGTTGCAGCAACAAGATATGCAACTGCAACTGCAACTGAAACAGCAGCAGCATCAGCAACTGCTGCCATTGGCATTGGCATCGGAATGGCAATGACTGTTTATCTGTGTCATGGACTCTGGCCCGCGGGGTTTGAGGGGTATTGAGGCGTATTGAGGGTTTACTGTGTGAAATAAAGCAACTTGTTACACTGGCAAAAATAATTTGCTTAAATCAAAGACAATCGATATGTGAAAAGGCTTTTTAGTCATGCTTTGTTTTCTAGACTGATTTGGGATTTATTTAAAAAATATATAAAAAATTACTGTTTACAAAAACTTGTTAAAAAAAATACAATATTCTAAATTATCTCGAAAACGTTTTTTTAAATTTTGACTTCATTTTCAAAATCAGCGTGCGATTTTACTTAAAGAATGACTCTAAAATTGTCAAGATCCGAGAATTTTTAGAAATTGTTCTAACCTCTCTTATGTTTAGCTCACAGTCGCCCCCAAAGCTTTTTTTTAAAAACCGTGAAATTTAAATGCAATATTTTGGGCTTAAGTCTTAAAAGCGCTTAAGCAAACAAGAATTTTGAAAAGTTATGTGCTAGTGGATTTTAGGACATTATATAACGTATTAAAAAAAGTTAATTTTTAAAGATTCCGAAATGTGGTTTCGAAGATATTGGCAAGTGAAATTCGAAACAGGACTGAATAATTTTAAAATTTCGTATTTAAACCTTTTTGGATTATTTTGCAATTTCGAATAGCAGTTATTTAAAAGAACAAAACATTTGTTTGACACATTTTCTAAAATGTTTTACAGTTGTGTTTGCTTATGATCTAAAACAATGTCCAATTTTAAGTTGGGTTTTATTTTCAGTGCACCTGCATGCCTCAAGCAATTGACTGCTAAATTGAGGTGGGCGTTGCCTGCATTTATAAATGTTAATTAAAATAAAAGTACTGCCTTTATTGCTCTAGGCTGTGTTTATTTTCGAGCATGTGTGTTATTTATTTGTTAAAAGCTGCGCCCTGCCCACAACAAAAATGCTAGCACTATTATTGTGGGATATACGCAATTCCAATCAAAACAACTCCCCCACAACCACACATAACCACACACAGGCAGTCAAATTGTCGTAACCATATCACGTTTGCCAGTTAAAGGCACCAATAAATATTTCAGACACAATTTTCTGGGCGTTCACACAACCACTTAGCTCGGTTTGGAGAAAGGAAACCCTTTGTGGAAAAGAAAGCCGTATAAAAGCGAAAACGTATCTGGTAAACAAGTAGTTAAAATGGAGGAGTCCTTGCAGCTGCTGGGTGCGAACTATTTTGTTGTGCAGCGTCGTGCGTTCAAATTCATTGGCTTTGAACTTAGAGAGAAGCAGTTGAGACTGCAGCATCCTTTGTGGGCCATGCTGCTCATCTTTTGTATCCTTACCAATAACTGGTGCATGATGGTAGACAGTTTGCTCAATCTGAGTGATCTTATACGTTTTACTGACAGCTTTGCCACCGTTTGTCAGGGCACAGTGTCGACCTTTAAGCTGCTCGTGTTTATCTTCAAGCGGCAGAGAATTGGCGCTCTGGTGCAAAGGATGCACTCGGTCAACTCCAAGGCGGCAGCAGCCACGCCCACGCAGCGGCTACAGCTGCAGCAGCAGAACATCTTGAATACACGTTTGTGCAGAGTGTTTCGGATTCTGACCTATGGCAATCTTTGGATCTGGGCACTTATTCCTATAGTCACAGCGCTCGTCGAGTATCTGAGCATTGGCATATTCCAGCCCATGACGCCTATGGAATTTAACTTTTGGCTGGATGAGAAGCAGCCAATTTATTATTGGCCCATTTATATATGGAGCATGCTGGCCATTTGTTCTGTTGTCTGGGTGATCGTTGCTGTGGACACCTTATTTTTTTGGCTGGTTCACAATGTCGTAGGCCAGTTGCAACTGCTGCGCTTGAAACTAAGCATGGGGCACAGCTCGAAAGAACATTTGGTGCAGTGTGTGCAACAACATTCCATTGCTTTGGAACTGGCCCAAGAACTGGATCAAGTCTTTGCCGAGATCATGTTTGTACAGTACATGCTTAGCTATCTGTTGCTCTGCTCGATCACCTATCGATTCAGTCGTGGCGGCTGGAGTCCACAGGTGCCCTTTCGTGCCGGCTTTCTGGTTGTGGTATTCTCACAGCTAAGTGCCTACTGCTTCGCTGGGGACTACATCAAGCAGCAGAGCAGCCGTATCGCCACCGACATTTACAGCAGCTTCGATTGGCCAAAGGTGCCGCCGGCAAGTCGACGCTTTTTGCTCCTCATGACAATGCGCGCCCAGCAGCCCTCGAAGGTCTCCGGGTATATGTTCAACATTGACAGGCCACTGCTGCTCTGGGTAAATACAATTTTCAAAAAAGATTTTATATAAAACTGAAAACAGCTTTTAGACACTTCAACTCATTCTTTAAGCGACTTTTTCTGTCTCTATATTATTAAAATTGATTTCAAAATGAAAAACCTTCATTAAAATAAGCGGCTATTGAGTTTAGGCCAAGACTTTTCATTAAACAAAAAAGTTTCTCTTAAAGCAACTCATTTTTCTGCTTTGCTAAGGTTTATTTGTTCGATTCAAATCCATTTTGATCAATCGGCTTAAATATGTTACTTATCATCATCATGTAGCAAAAAGATGCATCTGAGCAAAGATTCATCGAGATACGCTAACGCTACATGTAAAATACTTGTTTAAAAGATCAACAATTGATCAACAATATAAATACTTGGAATTGCCTTTTTTATCGGAATTCAAGGAAATTAACAACATTTGCCAGTTCACAAGAAAAGGTCATAACAAAGGCCAACATAACAAAAGTTCAAATACTTGTTACGTTTGATGAAATAAATTCCTGGAATTCGAAGCAAACATCAAGCGTTTGAAACATGTACTTAGTTTCATTAATGTTGAATGTATTCCTGGAATTTATAACTAGAGCAGGATTGGTAATTCACTTGACCAAGTGGTTTTTGACGTCTCTTCAAATCACACGCTTATTTTATAACAACACATTATTTTAACATAACGTTTTGTTTTTAAACAAAAGGCAAATATTTAACATAGATTTAAGAGCTATATTTCTGTGTGTTTTTTCACTTTTCACAAGAATTAAGAATTTTTTAAATGTAGTTTATTTGCGCAAAAAAAGTTATTGTTTTGAAGCGGAAGCAAACAACAGACAAACTCAAATGTCAAATTCGTATAAAAATAACAAAAAACATTCTTAATCCCTGTACAATATGTTGTTTGGTTTGCATTGGCTTACAAATATTTTTGTGTGGGCTTGGCTTCAAATTGTTTAACATTTTAAAACTAGGTATTTAATTTGTGAATCAGCACGTCACTTATTTTGATTAGAAAAATATCACTATGCAACGACCTGAAACTTTTCGAGTGCAGTCGAGCTCATAGTGAAAATTATGATACAATAGAGCTCCCTTAAATTTCCAAAGTTTTGTTTCCAACTAGAATTTTGTCGAAGTGAGTTCAAACAATTGACCATAGTTTCCGTATTAAAGCGCCGATTTTAAAAAGCCGTGCATCAAATGAAAGTCAATATATAGGCCTACAAATGAGGCCCTAACATTTTAGACTATATATATATAATAGTTTTGGAGATATTGAATCCAAAACAGTGAAAATATTATTTTCTTTTAAAACATTTTTAGTTGGAAATCAATTTGAAAATTCGAGGAAAAGTTGAAAAAAAATGCAGTACCCTTCAATTTTCATTTAACAAAGAGATTGATTCATAACGTTTTGAAAAAGGCATCACTCGTCAATATCTATGGCAGAACATTGTACATATATACCTTTTAAGTTGACTGAATATAGATAAATAGATCTGACTGTTTTTGATTAACAATAAAATGTATGTAAATTAACAGTCTAATACTCAATTCAACTCTGAGTAGTCGTTATTTATGGAATTCTTGATTTCTACACATTTTAAAAATTACATTTTATAAAATGAAGTTCAGAAAGACATGTCACAGTAAAAGAATGGCATCAAGTTGTCATCATATCACAGAACGACACTGAATTCGTAGTCCAATTATGCGTATGAAACAAATTCATAAAATTCATCAAATAAATTTGCCAAATGAACAAATAAAAATCTGATTAGAAATTTGATATTTGCAATTTAATAAACATCTAAATTGTTAACGCATTAGTAATTGAACTTGACATGCTCACTGAATTTCAGATAACATTATTTTTAGCAGCAATAAAAGAAATAAATATTTGATATGCTGCTCATTTCCTTTTTATTGTATTTGGCTTTTGCAGGTGCTCAAGACAACGGGATCCTTTCTGGCCATGTTGCGTACCTTCGAGCGATAAAAGTGGCTAATTACTGGAACACGTTTGGCTTAGGTTAAGTCAAATTATGCACTAATTTGTTGAAATTGCATACAATTTGTTTGCCTTTTTTCGTTATTGTATAATTTTATATTTTTTTTGGGAGCCCAGCTGCTGTCTCATTTGTTCTGCTTACAGAGAGTAGACAAATAAAAGTCCTGAGAAGCTGCAGGGTGCTGTGCGAGAAATTGAAATTCATGAGGTATTCCATAAAATAGGCAAACGTGCTCATGCATGCGTTGGCAGCGGCGTCGTGTGGAGCAGCGCAGCGGAATTTGTAAACTGAAAGTATGCAGCAACAACAACAAGAACAACAAAAACAACAAGTAGAAGAAGAAAAGCAGTAACAACAACATCAAGCTGATAAAATAGCAAGCTAAGCTATGTGAGATGCCGTCTGCGCTTCAACCAGGCAGCCGGAGGCTTGGCTTATGCTAAGGATGTGTATATGGTTGTGGATGAGAGACAGTACATGCCTGGTGGTCCAGGTGGTTCTACCGTTACGATTATGGCATTCGGCCGGAATGCGGCTCCAGCTCAGATTTTATGGAATTTTACGTGTTGCGGAATTTCCGTAACCAACTGCCGAGATTTAGCAAAACGAGGAGGAGAGTAACCAAAAATAGCAACAGTGTCAAACGAAGTTCAACTCCCAAGTCGTTGACTCTTCTCACAGTACTCAGTTTTGCAGAGTTATCTGCGTTCTCAGTTCTGGAATTTTATTATTAAATTGCGCAAAAATTTGCACATGCATTGGATTTCATTTACCCCCGAACAATGACAGGACGTCATTTTATGTTCAGAACAATGGTTTATATAACAAATTACAAGCAGCTTTTATCGGCATCATTTGTTTCTTTTTTTGTTTGCTTTGATTTATGACTATTTTGCTTACTGCGGAGGCTGCTATTTTGCTGCAGACTTGGTCAAAGGTATGTAATAGCCACAAATAGTTGCAAGAAATAAATAGCTGCTGATTAATATTGCCGACCACGCCCCATTACACACCTGCAGTAACAGCAGCAGCAGCAACAGAACAAATATTGAACATTTACAGTCAGCATAAATGCGCAAATGCGTCGTTTTTTGTTTTGCTTTGTTTGTTTGTTGGCAGGACCAAAGATAAAAAGCTGCGCACAAGTTCAAAATAGTATCATCATAGACAGGTTTGTGTTTTTGTATACCCTACACCTAGCACAATTGTTCACAAAACGGGTATATGCTAGTTGTGCAATTGTTTGTAACAGAAATTTGAACAAATCGATCTTTTTATAAAGTATTTAAATTTTTGAAAAAATAATTGTTATTCTGTCTGAAAGAGCGTATTGATCATATTTTCGGTAAGAAGGTGATATGTTAAGTTTGGCAAGTGAATTTGTATACCCTTGCAGAGGGTTTTATAATTTTGTCAAGAAATGTGTAACGCATTGAAGGAGACGTCTCAGAAAAAAAAATTGTATATTCGCGATCAGCATCAACAGCCGAGTCAGGTCCGTCATGTCCGTCTGTTTGTATGCGAACTAGTCCCTCAGTTTTAGAGCTTTCAGTACATATGTCAGAATCGGCCACATGGGACCACTATAACATTTAGCTGCCATAGAAACGATCGGTTGAAAAATAAGTTTTGGTAAAAAAAACATGCGTGTTTTGCAAAATAACTCGACCAAACTCACTATGTCTAAGTTTAAGCACTATCCACATATGTTTACAAAATTTCATCAAAATCGGACCTCTAAATCTTATAGCTGCCATAGGAACGATAGGTTGAAATGAGTTTCTGCATGAAAAATTTTTGTGTTTTTCAAAATAACTCGACCAAACTCACTATATCTAAATTAAAGCACGTTTTACACATGTTGACCAAATTTTATCAAAATCGGATCACTATATCTTATAGCTACCATAGGAACGATAGGTTGAATAATAAGTTTTCATCTGCAAGGGTATATATATTTGGCAAGCCCAAGATAACATTTCTTCTATTCTTATTGTGAATCATATACTATAAAGCGAAAGTATTTTGGGGTACGACAGTATAGGAACTGCGTATTAGTTAACTTCAGACTTAAGTACAGGGTACCTGAATATCGAGTAAACACGATTGCAAAGTTTTGCCTTTTTGTGTGTGCGTGTGTTATAAAAAGATGAACAAAATGAAAAACCGCGCCACAGGAGCAACAGGAACAGCAGCACAGATTTTTTTGCGGTTCGTTGAGCACATAATAATTCCATCAACAGCAGCAGCAGCAACAACAGCAACAACAGCAACAACAGCAACAACAGCAACAACAGCAACAACAGCAACAACAGCAACAACAGCAACAACAGCAACAACAGCAACAACAGCAACAACAGCAACAAGGACAGCAACAAATACAAAAGGTGCTAGCAAAACGTTTAGCATGGGAGCAGAGATAACAGCAACGTTGGCAGCGACGTCAACGCCAACGGCACATAGCCATATCTATAGTTGCATTAAGTGTTGTTGTTGTTGCTGTTGTTGCTGTTGCTGTTGGTGTGTTGCTGCTGGTGTGTTGCTGCTGGTGTTGTGTTGCTGGTCAGCGCCGAGTGGCGCGAAGTGACATGAACAACAGGGCGTATGAGTAATGGCCGTGTGGAAAGTGATAAAGAAGAAGAAGATGATGCTGCTTAAAGCACATTGCCACGCCTCGTTTATTTTCGGGGTCAGTAAGTTACAAATTTGCATATGCTGAGAATTTCATTAAGTGCGATGCTTGAAAGTTAAATAAAAAATATTTTATTTAATTTGCCAGCATAAAAGTATGCTACGATTAATTTCATACTCTTAGCCACATATGTAAATATATCAAAATATATATATGTACATATTTTTACTTATATTTACATTTATTTTTATGCCAAACAGCCACAAACTTTGTAGGCGAACGCAAAAAGAGGGCATGGCCCAAACTTTTCTAATTAAAATTGTATGGCAGGGCAGAGTTAATGAACGGTAGGCAGAACGTGGATATGAATTTTATTTTTGCCTCTTACTCATATTTTGACTACAACGAGTTTTAATAGAAATAACATTAATTAATTTTAAAAATAATTTCAATGCATAAATTTGCATCAAATTTGAGCCAAGCAAACAATGAAACGTGCCCACACTAGCAACAACAACAACAAGCCGTTATTAAGCATTAAATTGGCTAATGAAAAAGCTGCTTAATTTGTGTGTGTTCAACTATTATGGCATTCATAAAACATTTTCACAATTTCTACAAGTGAAAAGTTCTATCCTTCATTGAGACTGACATTGCCAATAAGCCAGCTGCAAAGTTTAATTGAAAAGAATGCCGCCGTGATTGACTATTAAAACACAGCCAGAGGATGCCAAAGGATGCTCTTCGTGCTGCACACCGCTTTGCTTAAAATTCTGAACAATTTTTGCATAATTGCAGCCACTTGGCAGCCAGCCAAATTGCGTTGTTTTCCTCGCTTTTCAAATAAGTTAAGTTAAGTGCACTTAATAGCCAACATCTACTGATTTATGCTGCGATATGCAAGTAGTAAGAGCATCCTTACATATACTTACATACACATACATACATATATGTGTACAATGTACATACTGCAATCTATTTAATATGTAAATTTTGTTGAACGATTTCCTTCCTCTTATGGCAAAACCACAAGGACTGACCCAATTGATATTTGCTTGCTCGGTTTTTAGCTGAATTTTCTTTTATTTTCTACTTGCCACTGAGCGCTTATATACTTATGTATATCCAAAGTTAAGAAACATCAAATTTGAATAGCAATGATATATATGATATGTTATATATGCGAAAAGAAGTTGCATAAAATTTCAACTTTGCTTCCTAATGCAAAATGTCTTGAGTAAAAAATGTAAATTTGTTTTTAAGAAAGTTTTTTTTTTTTACGCTAGAATAAACTTTTTAAGGTGGCAATATTTTAGATTTTCTAGAGTTTTTGCATAGTTTTACAACTAAGTTAATCAACAAACAAAATGAAATTCCTTCTTTTTTTAAGTTTACTTTTCATTATGCTCATTTCATCAGTGTAAATACAATTAAAACTGCATGTTTTTTCATTAACAAAATTAATTGCTATTCAATTCTTTAGTTAATTTAAGCAGAACAACAATTCCAAACATATTCTTTTACAATACACACACAATATGCAAATTAATGAATTATTAAACACACCGTAAATGTTGCTATATCAGTTTTTTCCTTTGTTTTACATATCAAATTACATTTCCGGCCACGCCCTTACATAGCCCCCATTTAGCTGTTAATCTATTCATAATTAAATATTAGTTCATTTCACATTCCAAAGCTTTCCCCCCCTACAGCCTCAAATGCATACAATTCTAGCTAATTATTAAGCAATTGAATATTGCATTGCACAAATGCCAATTATATCAATTGGAAAAAAAATGTGCGCAATGTGTGAATTTCGCGTTAAAACGTTATTTGGTTTTAAGTAGTTGTTGCCTGTAAATTAATTTCGCACTCAGCTTGTGTGTGTGTGTGTGTGTGTGTGTTCACACAAAATGTGCTTATATTACATAATAGCATATTGCGTTTATACTACACTCTTTTATCAAAATCGTTTTGATACCAGCACATAAATAATTCCACGAATTGAACTTAGCCACAAATAAACTGATTATGAATTTAGCCAGAATTTCGTGGCATGGACACAGCCAAGTTAAATACTCACTTTTGATCTACATTTTCAATGTGAAGCTGCTATTTTTGTGAATTTGTAAACAGAAGGTAATGTTGATTATGATTATAAACGATAATTTCATGAATTTATGAAGCGCAGTCAATGTGTATTTTGACAGTAGACAGCTTTGTTTAGCAGCTAGTTTTGGCCATTTTAAACGTTTTAAAATTTATAAATTGAATTAATTATGATTTTAGCAACATTTTCGTGGAATTAGAATGCCCAGCCAACTTAACTCCAAACTTTTAAAATGAATTGCTGTGGCACAGCCAACTTAACTCCAGACTTATAATGCCTGCTAATTCACAAAAGTTATTTTTTGTGAATGTTTAACAACCTATCTATATAGAAAGCCATTTAAAAATGTACAAAGTAAAGTTAAGTATGATTTTTTGGAATTCTGAGCCGCAGCCAGCTTAACGCTTAACTCTTAAAATGCACATCAACTTAACCCCTCGTTTTATATATATATTTTTTTTTTAAATGTTCGGTAGTTCTTTACTTGATGCCCTCCACGGCATAAATGATCCAAAAATTCTGGTTTTGGTCTCAAAAAATTAGGAATAATTTAAAAACGCGAGTTTTCTTGAAGAAAAAAACTTCGTTTCATACAAACTGCGTCCTGTTATCGTTAACAGTGCTGCATTCTGTAACAGATTAGGATGGCTGTTAACAGTTACAGCACTGCATACCGTAACAGATTAGTATGGCTGTTAACGTTTACAGCACTGTTAAGAAACGTTTTTTGTTAAGAAATTGTTTTTATCATTATATTATTATTACTCCTGCAAAACTCAGCCTGTGCCATCCAAAATCGCATAATTAAATTTTTTCGAATATTTTGAGACCAAAACTTGAAGTTTTGTGTCGTTTTTGGCTCATCAAGTAAAGAATTTCCGAAAATTTTCTATAAATTAAATATGTGTACTATGAATATTAAATATATCAAAATGAAAAGAAAATCATAATTTGCATAGAATAAACACAGATTAACAGACACACACACATACATACTATGAGTAAACATAGTAGTATTATTTGTATGTGTATTTATTTACATGCGTATATAAATATTTGCTATTTGCATAATTGCCACAGAGAGCCAAGTACATTTTGAATACAGCGATAAATGTATAATTGAAAGCAAATAAGGCACATTTTCGTTTTGTATTTGCTTTAGATATTTGCAGATTTGTATAGCTTTTGACTCAATTTGCAACAATTTTCCACTATATTATGTGCTATAATTGTAAAATCGCTTTAGTTATGCACAGATAAACATAAAGTTGGATAGGTGCAAATATTACACACATAAACACATACAAATGAACTATGAAATGGGCATTAATGCAGATTTATACTTACTTCTGTATAATAAATTCAATTCAATGTTGATCAAAAAAATAAATAACAACAAATTTACAAATCGCATTGTGTACGAAAAGAAAGTCATTGTGAAATTGTTAAATTGTTCAGAAATTGCGTCTAAAACGGCAATGGACCAAAAAGCTTTTTACGAGAATCTTTGCAAAGAAAACCAGGAAAAAAAAAAACGAAAGTAATGAAAAAAACCAAATTACAGAAAAATGTTGAAAAATGACTTTTGCATAGAAGTTGTGTGGTTGTGTACTTATACATATACATATATATATTTCTAAGTGTGTGTATATGTGTGACAATGAAATGCTATTTATATTGTTCAATATTTAAGTACAAAAAAGTGACGCATGACTTTTGTGAAAATGTTTCGTGCAATATGCTGGTGTGTATATAATTTTTTTGAAAGTATATATAGGTATATATATATTTTTACTGTTGTACATTACAATTTTGGGTTCCATGCTTGATTTGTGCGCCTTCGTTGATTTCATTAGGATGCTGTTTTTGCTCCTTTTACTCCTTGTCTCCTTTAGTCTCTCTAACTTAGTTAGTCTCCTTGGCAAACAATCTCAATTGATTTTCAATTGTATTTTAAATGTATATTCGCTTTGGTATTGCTGTAATTTCGTTTGCTGTTTTAATTATTTCGTTTTCAATTTCAATTTTCGATTACGATTAAGATTTTGATATGCTGCCCATTCAAGATTGGAATTGTGTGTATTTTTAATTAAAATTTGTGGGAGCCGCAGTTGTGTTTATTTTACAATTCTTTTTTATTTTTTGTTTGTTGATTTTGTGGCACTTGAATTCACTATTTTGTTGTTTGTTTGTTTGTTTGTTGTTTTTGGTGTGTTCAGTTTAGACGAAACCGTTTTTGTGAATTGTTGTTCAATTGTTGCTCTCTCTTTGTTTTTTTGCTCTTGAATTGTTGCGTTTTTGTTTGTTATTTTGTAGGTATTTTAAATTGTAATTAAGTTACAAAAATTGTTATTGGTGTTTCTTTTGTTTTTTTTTGTTTCAATTGGATTGATTTTTGATATTATGTACTAATAAAATGCATGTAAGTCAGTCCGTCGTTTCACAAATTGTTTGCCGTGTGTTGAGAGCTGTAACTACAATATATATATATATATATATATATATATATACATAAATAATAAATGCTAGAGAAAACAATTACCCATACACACACATACATACACACATGCACACATACTACACACACTCATACAATAAGAAACAAATTAGCAAACGCAATTGTTGCAATTTGCCAAAAGTTGCATTTACAAATGGCGCCACATTTGCCAACATCCGGTTTCCACTTGGCTTCAATGACTTTTGAACTGGCTGGCTGCAATTTTTTTTGGGCTGCAGTAAATGGCCACGCCTACTGCACATCAATTTCTCTGTCCATTAAGCACAAGCTCACCCACTAACATACATACACACACACTCAATCAGACACACACACACACCACACAGGCACACACACTTTGACGCACTGCACTTGATGCTCGGCCATTTATTTAGGTATTATTATTTTGCGACTAGTTGGGTTAAAGCGTTGCAATGTGGCGCTCGCTTCGATACGTGTGTGGCAAAGTGCTCCAAGTCCAAGGCGTGCAACAGCGCTCGGCGCTCAGAGGAAAAGACAACTTGATCACAGCATGGAAAATGTTCAACTGACCGAAGCTCGAGCCTGCCACATGCTAAGCCACCAGTTAGACATTGGCTTTATCAGTTCGTGCCGCTCGTGTGTGGCAGCACCTTCGGCTCGTTGGCTCGTGTATTTCCTGTGCTCGGCTTTTCACTCGATAGGGCGCGTGTTTGGCAGAGCCGAGTGCCAAAGCACGAGCAGCATCAAATGGAAGCAACATGTTGGACTCGAAACGCAGCAACGCAGCATCCTTGGATGCTGGACTCTCAAGGCTGATTTGAGCGCTATGCGCCACTCAATGTGCCCCAGTGGCAGCGTCAGCGTCACGTGTTGCACGTTGCCAGGCGGTTTGAGTGAAAGCTCGCTCAATTTTCACTCAGCTCAGTGGTGCTGCGTGCTGCATTTGTTTTGGTTGCGCCACGGCTCAACGATACTGCTTAATGTGGCAAGGCGCGCGCACACAGGGCGTATACGCAACAACCAAGCTTCTGTATGCTGCTGCTGCTGCCGCTGCTATTGCCTCGCCCTCATGTCGTACTTTTTATTGTACTCGAAACGGAAATTATGTATGTTGATGAAACGTGGCATGGTTATAGATATGCATATGCCATATGGATATGGGGGATATGCTTGGCAAATGCATTACTTTTCCATCGAGTTTTCTTTTAGCCTGCTAGCTGTAAGTTTTTCATCATCATTTGGTAATTGAAGACTGCGTTTGCCTCCTACCTACGTCTTGTCTAAATGTTTGTCTGTTTGTCTGTCCCTGTGTTTGTCTGTGTAACTTGCAACATTCCAAAAGCAACTGATAGCGATTGTACAACTTTTTGGATATTCTCGCAGGTGCATTCACACATGAGCGCTTAGCTGCATAGTTTCGGAAATTAGAGTAATGCACAACGGGGAAATAGTTGGGGGAGTGGGCTTTGAGCCAGACTTGAGCCGTTTTCTAACGCAATTATAATATGCTCGCAGGCAGAAACTCTTTGGTAATAAGCACTTGCAATTTGCGAAAATGAAGTACTCGTAAGTTACGTTTTACATTTTGCCATTGTAGTTTTTTTCATTGCACCTGCAACCTGGCTTTGTAGCAACCCTCGTTGCCTACTTTTACACAGCCATGTTGGCAGAACAATGGACCTACGGCAATGTGCTATGACTATTTATGAATTTGATGCTCATAATTCGTTCACTTTGTGCACTTTATTAATAAAGTTTGCCAGCTGGGTCGCTGTCTGCAACACGACGTTGCAAGTATCTGTTTCTATGTTTAGCTGCCACAAGGAGCTAACAACAACAAGTATATATACATTGATATATATATATAATAAATGTATGATTGGTCTTTAAAATGTAACTCAAGTTTTGCTGCGATTCATGAAATAAAACTTAACATTTCTGTTCAACTAAAAAGTTGTTATTTTGCTAGTTAAAGCTAGTTTTTTTAATCATTGTGACTGCTGTAGTTACTCGAAGTACTAAATAAACTTAAACACTCGATGGTATTAAATTATTTTGTCAGTTGCAAAACTTTCAGGCGATTCCTGTGAATTTCACTCAACTTTTTGCTACCTTTTATTTAACATTTATATAAATAGTTCAACAGTTTTCAGAATTGTAAAAATTCTAATTTTATTTTGAAATGAAAAAGTTCGATTACTGCTCGATAGCTGAAAACAAAACAACTCCAGCTTCCGTTATTTAAATGTTGTGATAGTAAAGGAAATAGAGAATAGGTCAAACATACTCAGTTTTCGTGGAATTTCGTTCAATAAAAGATAAACTTTTGTGTGCTAGATGTATTTATGTAATTATTCATATTGAATATAGATAAAGTAGCTTGTTAGCCTCTTAAGAAACCAATTTAGTTTAGGTTTCAGAGTGTATCGAATCAATTTCCTGAACTGATTACAAATTAGAGCCCTTCTGCTCATGATTGTGATTATTATGTTATGATAAAATAAAAACAATATTTAAACAAGTAAGAACGTTGCAGTCGGGCTCACCCGACTGCGATATACTCTGTTTTCTGTACGTAAAAATTTTTTTCTCAAATCTATCGAAGAGTTCAAATGGAGTCATACTGCAAAATTTGGGGTTTCTAGCTATAAGGGTGTAGGAGATACAGGTTTAGATCATTTGCGGGGGTGGTAGTGGGCGTGGCATATTTTTTTTTGGCAGGTCGGTCAAGGGTGTGGTCACTAGTCTTTATGTCAAATTTGGTTACTCTAGCTGTAAAACTGTGGAAGATATAGGTTTTTGCGGTTTGTGGGGGAAGGGGTGGGGGTGGGGGGGAGATCTTGACACTTTGTCTGCCTATGGTATATACCAACATGTATACCAAGTTTGGTTGCTCTAGCTTCAAAATTGTGGAAAAAACCTGCGTTCATACGGACAGACAGACGGACAGACAGACGGACAGACAGACGGACAGACGGACATTTCACAAACCCAATATACTCTTTTTTTCCATTTTGGAAAACAGAGTATAAAAATAGCTTTCGTATCTATTCTGAAGTTAACAAACTATAGAAGACTCCAAGTTTGGACCAAAGTCAATTTAAGCTCAAAATCAAACCACTTCCAAAATTTTTGTTTTTATGAGCCTGAATAAGTTCTAATTAATTTTTAAATTATTTTAATACACTTTTCCAAACATATTGTAAAATTCAAAATTCTGTTGATATCTCTTAGTTCTGACCATTTTGTCCTTGTCCTTGCCCTTGCCCTCCTTGCGGTGGAGGTGGATGGGGTGGACCTTGTGGTGAACCCTGTTGTCCGGCATTTTGCTTGAGAAAACCGGAGCTAACAATCTGACCAGCACCTAGAAAACCCAAATGCTTATTGGCCATGCGTGGCATTTCAGGCATTTTTGGCATTTTCGGCATTTGTGGCATATCGTCAGCCTGCAAGCCACAGTTAGAAACAAATATTTAAAAATGTAATGTCATAGACCTTAATTGGATTTGGTTAAAACTTACCAAGACAAAGGCAAGAGCCAAAAGAAGAACTCCAAAAATAGCAAAATGTTTCATTGTGAATATTGTTACTGAACTGGCATTGCACACTAACTGCACTTATATAGTCATAGTCTCTAGTAGCTTATGCTAAACAGATGCTTATCGATAGAGCACAAAATACAAAACTGAACAAAACTAGATGTGATCTTTGGTTGTGAACAAAGTGAGCCATATACAAAAGGGTACATTAAAGTAATTAAGTCTTGAATAAAAACTTGATTCAAATTGATATTGCAATTTTAATTTCAGTATTGCATGTCGAACAAAACAAAATACTTTTAATTTGAGCGCAAGCACAATTGACCTAATTGTATTCACAAGGTAAAATTTTTAAAAATGATTGCTAAATTTAAAAACAAATTAAATAATTCCATCAGTTTTCATGATTATAAAGCGTCACATTCTACTGCATTTATTATTTTAAAATATTACTTGGAAATGTTAAAAAAGCAAATGTCAGCGTTTTTTGTAAACAAATTTAGCATAATTTATGTGTGACCTACTCATAAATTGCTAGCTTGTCTAACGCTCATTGGAAGTAAGTAAAGAAAGCAAGTAAAAAATAAAAATAAAAATAAAACAAGTCAGCCAATTTATGACTCATAAATTGTGTGTGAATACAAATATGAGTTCGAAATTGTGCAGCAATTTGGCACGGGAATTGACTTTTTAAAGCACAACGCCCTGTGCCATTTACTTGGTCACTTGGCTTCAACTTCAACCTCCGCTCCTCCGCGTTGCTTTTGCCCACACATGAAAATGTCACCTCCGGCAGCAGGCAAAGCAATTTCGCTTAGTGGCACCGGCAAAATGTCTTCGGTTTGAGATTAAATTTTTGTCAGCGGTTTGCCAAACAAACAGTTTCTAGTTGGGAATGGCAACAAAAGGTTGCGCGACACCGACACGCCCCCAACTGCCTCTTGCGTCTAGTTACAGTTTCCAAAGACCACAAAAAACCCAACCCCATCAATGTTTGTCTTCATATTCACATGCAAACCTGTCGTTGTACAATACAACGTATGTAGAGCAAGCTACATGTGTATGTTTACCTTCTAAGGTAATAAATATTCCTTTCGATGCGAAATATGAATATTGAATATGCCTACAGTCAACCGGTTATATAATAAGCCGCAAGAAAAGCTGGTAAATGGCGACTGAAAACCGTTGAGCGGAAATCTAAAAAAAAAGCCTACTTTATTTAAAATTCCTACGAAAGAATACTACTACATTTATACATGTGTGTGCACTGAGAGAAACTTGTAGAGATTAAACTTAAGATTTTATGCAAAACATATTTCTGAAACTTAAATTATTTCGGTATGCTTTCATTTTCGAATTCGATCAAATTTTGGGATCTTGTGAATTTCTAAACTCAGATGAATACTGAAGTCGATTGAAATGTTTGACTTTTAAACGACGAAAAGCCAAAAGTGTTAGTATTTCTTATTAAAAAATATTTTCGGAAATGAGAACATGCCTTTTGGGGTTTTTATTTCACGACTTTGTTGACAATTTAATTAAGAGAACTTTAATCTGTTTGAGACGAAATTCAAACTAAATTTGTATACTTCAAATACTGATATTTGAAATACAAACAATATATATGAACTAAGTTTAATTAGAAAACGCATTTGTGATTTCTGCCAGTGTATGTGTATATGTATGTGAGTGGTAGTGTCTGGCCTACAGGCAGAATATATATATATTCCTGTACATAGTGGATGAGCTGAGAGATGAGAGCACTAATGAAGTTTCGGTTCGTCCTTTTACAGTTGGCTGCCTCATTGTTTGACTTTGCCGCATTCACGCTCCAGCCGTTGTGCCTACAAGTCGAGAGCTCATAATGTTTGCACAGCCGCCGAGTCCTGTGCGACTAGTAGTCCTGTATGTGTGCGTACTGTGTGTATGTCCTGTGTACTATGGTTCTGTATATGCCCTGTTCGTTGTGTGTGCGGGCATGCCATTTGCCTGCCCTGTTGGCAGTCTATTTATTTATGTTTATAATAGGATTTTTATCAAAACTTTTATATGTATTATTTTTTTTTTGTTTTTGTCGATTTCCTTTTGTAATGAGTATTTAAAAAGACACTGAAACTTGCCACCGCGCTAAAGCCACCGAGCGTACGCAGGACCCGCAGCTGTTGGCGTTTGTCTTTGACACGCCCACTGGCATATTCCCCGCCCACAAAGTAAAACCCGCAGAACGTGCGGCCATCAACTTTTGCCACTCTACTCATTCACACTGCCCCCAAGCTTTGTATACTCTTTTGCTTAAAGTGGCAGAAAAGGGTATGCTGGGCTTCTAAAATGTCTGTCATTTATGTCCTTATGAACAAAGTGTTTTTTAGGAAACATTTTAAGTGTTAAGATCACCCCCTGATTCATACATTTGTATAGCTATTATAACAACATTTCACATATAAATACTAGCCAAAGAAAACATGCTCAAACAGAGTATAAAGTAGTCGGGACCGTTCTTCTTCATCTTCAACTATAGTCAGCAATATTAGTTAAGCAGACTACTGATAAACTCTTTAACAGCTGAGACCAATAAGTAAAAAGAGTATATAGCAGTCGGCTTCGCAATCCAATGTCGAATCACTCACTTGCTTATACTAATTTGCTGCTGCTATTCATTCACTCATTATAATAATGTCGGTGTTGATGTCGGACAGACTCTAACTCGCTGTTGGCCTATCTTTATCTCAGCCAGAAACCCAAAAACCGAAACTAAATAATTGCCAAATATTTGCACAAGTTTTTTAAGCACATTCATCTCATTATGGTTTCACACTGACGAACTGAACCCGCCTCTGCTTTTGTCAGTGTACAGAAAAGGCCGTTTTGTACTCATATTTTTGGCTTTGGCTTTGAATTTGAATTTGAATTTGGTTATCCTGGCGGCTTTCGTCCTGCAGCCTGAACTCATTAGCCAGTTTCAGTGTCGGGTAAATTTAAATAAATTTACTACTATGCAGTAGCTTTCACTGTGTTTTAGATATCTGCCATTTGCGTTTTGCGAGCACAATTTAAAAGCCAAATTTTTGTCTAAAATTTCCTGCTTAAATATGCCTAATTTAATTTGCTTTTTCCGGGGCTTTTCCAGGCACTTTGCCAAGCCCCACCGCTTTCCTTTTTACACGCAATTAAAATA
Source organism: Hirtodrosophila cameraria (assembly GCA_949708635.1). Classification (NCBI taxonomy): domain Eukaryota; kingdom Metazoa; phylum Arthropoda; class Insecta; order Diptera; family Drosophilidae; genus Hirtodrosophila; species Hirtodrosophila cameraria. The sequence goes on along the minus strand of OX453089.1, from coordinate 9,016,655 downwards.
GTGGTCGAGAAAGCAACTAATGCCAGCCATTTGAATGTTATGAGCTCAAAAGTTTAAGGACCTAACAAACCATTAAAGAGATGAAAGCGAGTGAACAAGATAGTTGAAAGGCGGAAGTAACATTCTCAACACAATGAAACTAGATAGTTAAACATAGTTTAAAGTAATTCTACTCTCTCGTACTATTTACATTAGATTAAATACTTAATATACGCAGAGAGAGATATTTACTTAAATGGAAAAGTAAAGGTGAAAGGAGAATGATTATATGTTAGTCATACATTTTTCTATCATTGAATAAAAGGTTTTCTTATAAATTTCAACATAAACCAAATTTTCTTTAAGAATTCAAAAATGTTTCTTGATTTTAATTAAATTTAAAATTAAATAAATTGAAATATTATAAAAGTTTTGCAACAATATACTTATAACAAAGAGTTCTTAAGTATTTAAAAAATAATATAAAATACAATTGAAATAGCAAATTTATTTTTGTTTTTCGTTAAGCCTTGTTCCTTTTTACTCCCTGTTCCCATTAAAAATGGGAAAAAGGGAGTTATAAAGTACTGCAAATGTGTGCAACAGACAGAAGGAGGCATTTCCGACTATATAAACTATATATATTCTTGATCAGGAGCAACAGCCGAGACGAACTAGCCATGTCCGTCTGTCTGTCTGTCTGTCTGTCTGTCTGTCCGTCTGTCCGTATGAACACACAGATCTCGCAGACTATAAGAGCTAGAGACACCAAACTTGGCATGTAGATTCCTGTATACCATACGCAGATCAAGTTTATTTCAAATTTCGAATGCACCCCCCCGCACCCCCCCAAAACGCAAAAGACTCCCACAGCCACAATTTTAAAGATAAAGCTTTGATTTTTGGTACACATGTATGTTTAATCAATGTCTTTCGGATGTGTAAATTTCACGATCGGATAAATAGCACAAAAGTTATAGAAGAATCTATTACGCCCGTCTCAGCTGGCAGCAACAACAGTTTGACAAGCAGTTTACGAGTTAAGTGCACTGCTTGCTTGTGTTGCCGCTGAACTGCTTGAAATGCAAGTTGGGAGCAGGGAGTCTCGTAGTCGGGCACACTCGACTAGAGTATTCTTACTTGTTTATTCAGATCTATTCACTAGAGCAAGTTCCTCTTTGACTTTAGTTGAAAACATAATTTAAAATACTAAAATATTGTTATTTGTATTTATTTATATTTATTTGTACATAAAAAGTTGTACACATATTCAACTTTAACTCCTGTTTAGTTTACTTGAGCCTTTTCAACAATCCAGCTTCAGCAAATTAAAAGCAAAATCAGCTTCATGATTATGTTCGGTTGATTAAATTAACAATGCAGGTGCATTAACTTGACTATCATTAAGCTGTGTACAAGGATTATCTGTTTGCAATAAGAGCTTAAGATGATGATGAACTTTTGCGCAGATTGAGTGATGCAAATAACAACATAACATACAAATCCGAAAGTAAGTATAAGATGACTGAAACGAAGGAGGTCGATTTAGGTGGGGATTCGGGTCCCAAGTCAAGTAATGACAAGTTTTCAAAGCATCATTAATCATGGGAAAGTTCATAAGGACTTAATCCTTGGCAGCCTTAGAACTTAAGCCAACAGATGGGGCTGCAGTAGCAAAAACCAAAACCCGAGCTGTCGATATTTGTTTTTCGGTTTCAGCTCAAATTAGAAAACTGACAAAATTATGTACACGAATATTTCTGTTGCCTGATGCTCTCTGGCCAACTCGAAAGATGGCCAGCAAAACTTGCAGTAAGTAGACATTTATTTTATATATTTATTATTTTTTCTTGGTCAAATATTGGGGTGCGTTTGATGGTGGTAGTGGTGCTGGTGGGCTGTGGGTTGTGGGTGTGGCAGTGGGTGTTTGTGGCACAAAATTATGTTTCTCATATTTGTTTGGAATGCTTTGGTTGTGTATTTTGTCGTGTTGTTGCTGCTGCTAACCGCAGCCGTGGGCCTGGTTACTACAGGGGACACCACACATACATATACATATATGGTGGCGCTGCTCCACCATGGATAGGACATTCTCTTTGTCTTTGTCTCCAGCACTCCAACACTCTGGCACTCTCCAGCTCCAGCTTTGGCTGTGGCTATGACTTCGTCCAAGTCATGCAGATTGTGCCCAGCACACTTGTTTGTTTTGCTTGGTTTTGGCTCCGGCGTTGGCTCTGGCTTTTTTGAGCTGCTCGCTCACTCGAAATACTGTAAATATTTTTAATTCTTTGCCAGCGCCAAGGGGCAATGGCAATGGCAATGCGTTTGGTACTACAACAACAGCAACAAATAACAAACAGCAACAACATCAACTGGGCTCACAATGAGGCAGGCGCCATTGCCGGCATTTCAGCTTTTAAGCTAAAGCTATGAAAATAATTTGGTCCTGAAATACTTGCGGCTTTGCTGGGCAATTGGAATGCTTTTTGTGGTCCACACAGCAACAGCAACAGCAAAAGCAAAACCAACAACAACTAAAAATAATATGTTGTATGATAAAAACAACGAGGAACAACAACGATGACGATGACGATAGCAGCCGTGTTGATTAAGCCAAAAAGAAAACGCACACGGGCTCACAGGGCACATTGTTGGTTGTCAGTGTTTGTTGTACGTTGTTCGTTGTTCGCTGTTCAGTGCTTCTTCTTATTCGTGGGCAACAACGGTACAACGGAGAACCACAAAGTGCCACTGCAAGTGGATAATAACTAGCGGGAACTATGTGCATTTGTTTTATGCACCAAGTAATGAAACAACAACAAAAGGCAACCGCCGCCGCCGCTGCCGCGCAGCCAACCAAAATGACAACGCACTCAGTCGCCGCGGGCAGAGCGCAAAAATATGCTGTGCACTGTGTGGCAAAATTTATTATGGCTTTACATGCTGTAGTTACTTCAAGAAGTTTTCTTTTCTGTAAAATTCCGTACAGTTTACTTTATTTATATATTACCTGCTTCGGTTGGCATCGCAATGAAAGTTAAGTTATTTCATTTTATACTTTTATCTCTTGCTTCATTTTGCTGAATTTATTTGATATGTGTAAAGCATAGTTTACAGCAAAAGGAAAGTAAAGGCTGAAATAAACAAACTTTGATTCGAAAGTGGTATGTGAAAGAGAGCTGCAAATGAATTCGACCCTGCTCTTAAAAGTATGCTACAAAAATTTTAACGAAATGAAAACTGGAAAGAGATCAGCAAGTTTTTACTTTTGCTATCGATTTTCAAGGCATTGTAACTCTCATTTTGATTTGTAGCCTATATAAAGCTATTTCCGCATTATTACCATTATTTTGTATGCTATTCATTTAAGTTTTGTATGATCTCTAAAGTGTGTTTTATATAGTTTTTTGGACTTGGTCTTAAAGTGTTGTTAAAAACGAAATTATGATAAAGGTGTTCATAGAGTTTTACACCCAAGTCTACCCCCCTCTGCATCGCTCTACCGGCTAAAAACTGCATGATGTAACTTTATTATGTAAATGTGAACTAATTTTCTTGGCAAAGTCAACGGCGATGGCGACGTCATCAGCTCAACATTTTCGCAGCTGGGTTCCTTGCATTTTTGAGTGGCCCCCCCCTGTTCTGCTTTTGGTACACACATACACATATACACTTAGAGGGCAGGCAGGACCATGTCTTTTGTGCTGCAGTCGCTTTGTCACTGCCGTTGATTCAACTTAAGAAATGCATAACTGCATTTTACATTTTCCACAATGCACCAGCAGCAGAAGCAGCGTCTACGTCCGCCATTTGCCAAAAGAGCGCTCGTGCGTACATCTGTATGTGTGTGTGTGTGTGTGTAGGGAGTGGGTGCAACCCTAAAGCCAACACACAAATTAGTTTTAACCAGGCATTGTCACGCTGTGGTGCACCCCATTGTGGCGTCCGTGGTTGCCGATTAAGTGCCGCAACAGCTCCAACTACGGCTATGGCTATGACTACGACTACGGTTACGGCTATGGCTTTGGATGCAGCTGATGCTCCTTCAAGAAGCCTCCTGTTGACATTTTGCCACCCTTTGAAAGTTGCGCTATCGCTCGCTGGCAGCCGCACATGACTACACTTAAAAAGAAAAGTTTTCTAATATTTAGAAAATCTAATTCTCTAAAAGGAAAATTAACCCAAAGACCAGAAAACATTTTTTTATTTAAACAACATTTTTTGTTTAGAGAAATGTATTTTTTTACTAAAAGTTAAAGTTTAAAAACTGGGGAATGCCAATTGATTAGCCCTTTTTTAAAAAATTTTGAAAATATCTTTCTTAATTTCAGGAAAATAAAAAAGGTTCTTTCATGTAGCTTTTCATGGCGAAACAATTAGTTTTTAGATATGCTTTCTCCTTATAAGTTTAGCATTCCTAAACAGTAAAATATTCAGAAAATATCTTTTTAAAATTTCGAAAAATATATATAAATATACGACCATTTTATGCATCTATTTTATAAAAAATGTATGCATCATGTTTTTAAAAATACACTTTCTAAAAAACATCATTTACCTAAATTCTATGTCATATTTTTATTTTTTAAAGTGTATGTGCTACTTAAGTTCAGTTCAGTTCATTTTCTAATCAGCGTCTAATTAATTCTAGTGCGTGTTCTTAATGAACTTGACTAGCAGCATGCTGGATTGATATATTATATTTAATGATTGAGTCTTTGCAACAATGCAACCCTAACAGCAACTAAGAATATCAAGCAACACACAAATCTATGCCAACACACACAGAGACATACTCATGCAGGCTCAATCTGTAGTTGTATCTGTGTCCCATCTCCTTTGTCAATATGTATGTATGTATGTATGTTTGTGTGATTGTTTGAAATGCAACATGTGATACGCTGTCCTAGTTCCGCGGCTATTACTGTGCTGTTATGCAACACAATGGCACACATAAAACGTAAGCGTAAAGGCAACATGAGCATTCAGATTGAGCATTACTTTGAGCCAAAGCTCAAGCGTAACAATATCTCACTCAAAAGCTCAGCTCCTTTTACTCAAGCAAATGCACAAACTTAAAGCTTAAAGCTTTTAATACAATTAAAAAAGCTCTAGCGTGGAACACAAGCTCAAATTTAACAGCACACGCAAGTTTAACATAAAAAGCTTTTACACTCATAACATAACTGTTGTGCCATCGAAGCTTTTTCAAGAACTTTTGGTTGCAGTTTTGGGTTTAACAGAAAATAGCTAGTTTTTTATCAGTTTTTGACGACTTGGCCATTTTTGATCTATTTTGCGGAATTTTATAGTTTTGGGGGTGGATGTTGAAATAAAATGAATAATGTTTGAATAGGAAATTTCATTATCTAATTTTGATTTTTGTTCAAAGGCTTAAAATCACCCTCTTTTACGCTTTAATTTTGCTGTCTGTGAACGCATGTCCTTCGGTAACTTCGGCTTTTGCTTATTTGCCATTTCGAAAAAATTGAAAACAAACAACGGTCTTTTTTTTTGCCGCGATTTTGTTGTTGCTTTTAACATTTTTCAAACAGAGGCTTAATCTTTCTCTGTTAAAAGCCCGCAATTTTTGAAAAATAATAAAATTTCTGTTAAATTTTCAGATCTGGCTTTTTTTTAAATAGCCAGTACTAGCCACGAAAAAAGCCAAAATACATACAGCTGTTGCGCCCGCTCTTCTTGTTTTTTCGCCGAATCGAAATCGGTGAAATTAAACTTAAAATTAAAATACTTCAAATTTGGCAAAATATAAAAATCTGAGCTGGTCAAGTTGTCTGGCTGTTGGTGGGGTTGGAGGGCTTAACAACTCTACAATTAACAATTATATGGCAAGTGTATTGTCAAAATTTTTAAAAACATGTACATATAAACATAAGAAACTTGCACGAAACTGTTTTGATAGCCATAAAAATATTTTTTAAAAGCTTTTAAGATACGAAAACTTCAATCATAAGAAGATTATACTTTACTCTCATTTCGTTAAGTATTCTAAAATTTAAATATAACGAAATTATAAACAATACACGACGCATTAAACACTTATATAACATACTTATTTTAAAGAACACTTTTATCGTTTATTAATTATTGCAGCTATGTGAAGGTTTAAAACGAAACCTTAATTGCTTAGGGTATGTATGCATATATACAATGTTTATCATAACGAAGCGCAACAGAAGGATAATAACGCACTATATATCGATTTAATTGCCTAGCACTTGTTCCATTAGAGTTGCATAGCTTAAAACTAGAGGACTGCATGGCAGGCATGGATATATATCAAGGGATTACAGAGACATAGCAACAAAGCATTTGGTTTTTCCAACAATGAGCAGCATTATATTGGTTCTTTATCACTTACCCATATCATCAATAATGGGTGCCATTCGTAGTGTTACACCAATTAGCATTAAACACATCAACAAAAGTAGGCAGGCAGTTGCAATTATTGTCCAGCGAGCGCGCTGTGAGAGATCATGTGGATCGATCACCTGTGAGTGAAATATATAAAAAGATATTAAGTATATACAAATTTGTATAATCAATCGAATGCATACCTTAACAACTTCAGTGTCCAAATCCTGAACAAGTATTTTGGGTTTTTTATGTCGATGACGCTTTTTGTGGCGATGCCTGCAAGTAGCAAAAGTTTTAAATTGAGTTTAATGATATTTTTCAACTCTCGCACTAAAAAGTGTTTTGAAAGTGCAATGAGTTTTGTATTTGAACTTGATCTTTAGTGTGGTTAAACTGATAGTTTGGCTTATCAGAAGCTTATCTCTTGTTTGTGTTAGCAAAGTATTATATAAATGTATCCATTTTAGAAAAGTGTTTATAGAAAAATCGAGTTTAATCAATGACACTTAAGCCCAATGCCAACAACGCACAACCAAAACCACATACTGCCATAAAATGCCATGTTCAACCTTTTGGCCTTATGCTGCAACTGAAGTTGGGAGCATAACAACAACAACAACAACAACGGTAGCTTAAACATATTTGCTCTATTTCCGTTTGGGTTTTGCAAAACTTCCGCATTACGAAGCTGCCACAATTTCCCCGCTTGCTGCACGCCAAACAATACAAAAACAACATGGCGTCGACTGCCGTTACTCGTTTTGCAACGGAAGTGCCTCCTGGTGGAAAAAAAAGACAAAAACAGCAACAGCAATTTCAGGCGGGTAAACGGGTAGTCGTGTAACCAGGCAGCAGTTGGGTGGGGTAGCCAGGTAGGTGAGTTTCGGTTTACGTTTCGGTCAGGTGGTGACAGTGGATACCTTCCACTCCTCAAAGTTTCTGCTCTGCTCGCACACAAAGCTTGTCAATCAATTTTTGTCTGCTTTGGTGCTGTCTCACAATGGCAGCGTGGGTAGGGCGGGCTCTGGAGAACGCATTAGGCGATGTTTGACAATCGCTTTGCAGCTGGACATTTATTAGTGCAGCTCAAGGACATCAAAAGACGGGGCGCTATTGTTGCTGCACCAGACTGGCCAAATTGAACAACTGACCAACTGACCATTTTCTAACCGACGTCTATCAATGGCCCTAATGCGCAATCATTTATAAGTTCTCTAATCATATATCTTAGCTTGGGCAAATAGCCGCAACGCACAGTGGTTAAAATTAATAACACAGCTTGAAAAAAACATTTTGTTTACCAAAACACATTTGAAGAGCAGGGAAACGAATGAATATGTTAATTGTAATTTATGAATTAATAATGAAAACATAATTATAATACCTATTGCAAGGGTCTACAAAAATACATTGGTTAGTTATCCTGAACACCTAAAAACGAATCTATCAAGACTGCTCTAAGTTCCATTAGATAAAAACCTTCCTTGCATTGAATTTTCATTTAGTTTTAAGGCGACCCTAAAAGTATGCTATTCATTTTTTCATTCCATTGCTTGAAACTGGAACCGGAAATGGCCTGTATATTCGGTTTGAAAAGTTTAGCGTGCCACGAGAACTATTTCAACATAACTTCAATCTAGAAAAAAAGAATAAATAAAAAGCAAATATCCTTATTTTTAATATCTTAAATAAATAGCTTATATGAAATTGCGAATAACATTTTTGTGAAGCATTCAACCTTTACAAAAATACTCAAAATGATCGACAGTTTTAAAAGCTTTGAGCCAGTTTCTACTTGCGTTGATTAAAAAACCACTGTATAAACGAGGACTTCAAATTGATTGACATATGTTGGGATAAGCCATAAGCGAATAAGCGACTTACCGATGCTTTCTGCGATGTCGCTGATGTCCGCTGCCTGGGACCATGTGCTCAAGGTCGTCAATTTTATCAGCGTCAGTGTCCATGTCCAACTGGAGGTCGCAGGGCGAGTCCTCGGCATAGGGGCATTGTCTGTGGGTAATAAATGATATTAGCTGACAGTCGACGCCTTTGTGGTGTTGCTTTTGACATCAATGTGGGATGTGGCAAGTGGCATGTGGTATGTGGATATGCGACGTATAGACATAACTTACATGGGCTGAGCATCGGGTGTCTGACCGAGCACATAGTGTTGCAGTCCACTGGGCGTGGGATAGACCAGTGCAGGATCCGAGCAGCGATGATGGCGTTCTGTGTGTAGAAGCGATTAGCAGGATTTAGATTTCGAATGACTGACATTATGACTTACTGTACTTCCGTTTGCGGCGTCTATACTCATCATCGCTGCCAGTACTTGGGGCTACAGTCGCCGCGGACATTGGCAACATTGGCTTAAAGCTCTGAATTGGTTGTTGTTTATCTCTGGCACGATATGGCGCTGTTTTGGCTGCACTGCAGCAGCCTGTGGGCGCCAAACTGGAACCCGTTGAGGTTGAGGTCATGCGATGCAGCTTTGCTGCAAGTTGTGCCTGCATTGGCTGCTCCCTCTCATCCTCCATAGGAATAACTACCGCCTCTGGCGTCTGCGGACGTCTCACAGCCAGCAGTCCGGTGCTTCGTGATTTTACGCGTTCTGGATCCCTTCCGGCCTTAGCTGTGGGTGTATTTGCATAGCTGGGCAACGCGTGCAGCGACTGCGAATCACTTTGGGCCAGCACTGTGCTAACGGTCACATTGGCGCTATCCTCGGAAGTGTTTTGCCGGGAGAAGTAGCGCGCATAGGCAGCTGCTCCATCGAAATTGCTCTCCCCACCTGAGTAGCTCTCGGTGCAGGATATTTGCTTGGGCAGCAGCCTCTTGCGCTGCTGCAGCACCTTCACTTCGGATTGTACCTGGTATTGAGTATGAGCATGAGGTTGTGGCTTTGGCAGCGGCAGAGGCAATGGCAGCGATTCAATTTCCAGCGCCACATGAGCATTGGGTCTGGCCAGACTGGAGGGAACATTGACGTGCAGCCGCTGTGAAGAGAAATATGAAATTTATATTAACTAAGTTAGAAGAACTAAGAATACTCTTGCACAGTTACGAGATGTTGAAGAAATTTAATCTTTATCTTATCTTATCTTTATCTGTACTAAAGTGTCCCTTCCTTATGTTCTTCAAAGAACAGAAACAAAATAATATATATTTGATTATTAGCAATCGACCAGAAGCAGAAGCTAAGCTATGAAAAACACATTTTCATAAATAATTTATTGATTTTTTTATTGCACAATTATGAACATATGTATGTAATTTCAACAACTGTGGAAAATACGCTTTATTTTCTCTCTATTTTCTTTGCTAGAATAAGTACTTTTGTAATTGGATCAAAATTTGTAACATCTAGCTGCATTTCCATGCTCATTACTTATCTCCCTTGCTAATCTTCTTATATAGATCCTTATCTAATCTATGTAGTTTTTATTTTTCCCACTAAATTATATTTTCAATTTTCACTCTTAATTCTTTGGAAAGTAAGCACTTTGCCTAATTATTTTAAGCAAATTTTTTTGTTTGTTTTTTTTCCAAATCTTGGAACGAATGTTGAACCAATATTTTTGTGTTTTATTTTATTTTTGAGCATCCCAGTTTTATTCCTAATTCTACATTTTTAATTGTTAAGTTTAAAAAAAAATAAAATTAAATAAATAAAAATATTTGTAATAATATCTTTATCTTTACAATAATCCTTCAGCTTTAGTTGCCAATGGCAATGCAGCTATCGTCTGCAATTTGGCATTTGTGCCCAATTGCTGTACCACAATCTCGCTGAGCAGCACGCAGTTCTCACTGTCGGTGTGGACGTGCAGGCGCAGCTCCTTGATGGCACCAATATTCAAATCAAGCAGTCCTTCTGCTACGCCCAGCGTATCAAAGGCGCCAACGATAAGATAACCATCCGTTGTCCTTTTATATGTGTTCCAAATTGAAGACTTCTCGCTAAGTTTTACGGCTGGCAGCAGCTCCACGGTGGTGTTATAGAAAAGATCCGTCGGATGCTCCAAATCGCCACTGCGAAATGAATAGAAACGCAGCAGCGTCGGCTGCTCAAAGATGAACTGCACCAGATCACCAGCCTGGGGCAGCTGACCCCAGAAATATGATTCACCGAGATAGGCATGTTTTAGCAAATAGTTCTTGTACGGCGCTATATTGGATTTGACCAATGCTGGAGGATTGTGCTTGTCAAATAGTTTGTCCTTTAGATTTTGCACTTTGCCCTTGAGCGAGGAGCTAGTGCCTATGTGCTGGAATAGGGATTTGTGAAAGTGCTGCCAATATTTGGCGATCTCCAGATGACAATTCTTCTGATCCCTGTGCGTGTGACACACCTGTGATTCAAGAAAATAAAGTAGCAACCAGTCCGCGGGCAAATCATTGTAGAACATTTGAAGGTACGTAATTAAATAGGGCAGATCAGCGCTTCTGAACATTTTACCAATAAAACCCAGCTGACAAAAGTCAAGAACAATCCAAGCTGGCTGATCTAGATTTATAGAGGCACTCTTCATTAGCTCAAATTTCTTCATGGTGGTTATAAATTGTCGCTTGGTTAATATATCATCCTCCAGCTGCACATATAAGGCACCCTTAACGTGTGCATATGCCATAAGATAGGCAAAATCAAGATTTTGCTTGCTACGCCATTTGACACGATCCAAAGGATCATCGAGTGTTATACGCAGTGTCTCGAAGTTGGGATAATAACTGCGCGCTGGCGATATTATGTCTATGAGTCCGCTCTCCAAATACGCCTCAAAGCTCGTCTCAATTTGCTTGGCTATCAACTGCACAGCATCCATATCCGTTTCGCCAACATATACAATGATGAGCGTCTCGTTTTGCTCCTGTTCGTTCATGTTCTCAATGAGATTGTGCAGCGTGATTAGTAGATATGATTGCTTCTCACGTTGTACCGTTGGCACGCCGAGGACAATGCTAACATCTGTGCGTCCTTTGCTTTGTAAATAGGCGGGAAACAAGGAATCCGCATTATTCAGTAGATGTGGCAGCAAATTGTAGCCATTTGGTTGCCGTATATTCTGTACGGATCCTGATACAGAGTTGCCAGCTTTCGACATATACAATGCCTTGCGCAGCAGCTGACGTGCCTCCGGACTGAGTGCATCCAACAAATTGGCCACCGGCTGTGTCACATTGCTGCCATTGTTGTACTGCAGCTGGCCCAAGTACTCGGAGAGCAGGGAAACATCCTCCTGGTGTCCACGATACATGGACTTGACATACTGCAGCTGCATTTGATACTCAGCCAGGCGTTGTGTCAGCGACTGTTCGGTGAACAGTTCTGGACCAAATAATTTTAATATCACAATGCAAGGCGCCAGTATAAGAACCGTTGCTATCAAAATGCAATTACGTTGACGTATTTTAAACATTGGTCTTTTGTGATTTAAGATTCAATTCGACCTCAATCTGTACTCCAAGGCAATTGATGCGTTTAGAAACCGGTCAACGTTCAACTTTAATACTTAGTAACATGCTTGTTATGAGCATTGAAATTAGTTATTTCTCCTGGAAATAATTTTTAATTTCATGCTATAACAATGTTGTTTTAAAAGTGTTTCTTGTACATTTGAAAATTTAATTCCGAACTCTGAACGCAGAGCTGTAGGTTATAGAAATTTTCTTGAATTTACAGATTTCATAACTAAAAGAATTTTAGAAGTCCCAGAAACAGTTCACCAAAATACCAAAATGCGTAAAAATGTAACGTTTGAAACGCAGAAATCGCCCATATATTATTGACGTAATCAAAAACAAACATAAACTTTGCACTTAGAAATATTATTAAGAAAATAATATAAATTATTTTGTTGAAATATATACATTTTTTTAATTTTTATACTACGGTATGAAAAAATGTAACGTGCGTCACTTAGCGTGCGTCACAAAGGGTTCACGCCTTTTGATAAAAAACGACAAAATATTTTGAATGTAAACAAGTTCTTTTAGAATTCTATTGTATTCGTCTTTCTTTAAGGTAGTAGATTTGGTTTGTTTACTATGGATAGTTCGCTAAAAATTACAATAACACACTTCAAACTGCAACGCTGCTTCCACTTTTTGTAGCGTGCGTCACAAAACTTTGTGATCAATTATTTCGCCATAACAACCGTTTAACAAATTATGAATATTTTCAGAAAAAAATTTAGATCAGTCTCAATTAGGACTTTCTCAATATAAAACTGTTTTTAGAGCAAAACTCTTTTTCTGATTGCTTCAAAAATTGTTTTTCAGATTTTGCCGAGAGCAAGAATGTGAAAAGTTTTTTTTTTCCATGAACCCGCAAAAGTTAAGCTGGAGTTAAATTATTACTCAAAAACAAAACATGTGCTACAAGTATTTATGGTATATATATATGTACTATATATTTTATTTAGAGTCATAAAAAACTGACATAGCTCCATTATCCACCCCTGTATTTCACTCTAAAGGTTGGAATAGCCACACTTAGAGCAACTCCAATGGCAATCAGGAAAAAAATTTTAAGATTCATTCTTAAGCTTTTTGTTGTTTTAAATTTCAGTTAAACACAGCTTTTATATATAGTTCATTATTCAGGCTGTGTGAATAATTGAATTAGTTCTCCTAACTTCTATTATTGATGCTTATTTAACTCATGGTTTCATGGATAAATTTGTGAATGTCATGCTTTATGACTTGGACAAGTTAAACTACTCTTTATGAACGTTGTTTGCACGTTTGAACATTTTATAGGTCATTTGATTTATTTGAAATTTTATTGATCAAATTGACAGCAATAATGCAAACCACATACCGTTTAGTTTCTTCTCTGATAATTACAAATTAATTTGATTTGAATTTGTTTGTGATCAATTATTTCGCCACATAAACCTGTTAACAAAATATGTTTTATGCAATTCGAAAGAACAAATTAAATAATATAAAAAAAATGTATAAGTTAAAGGTTACTTTTTTTTAAAGATAAAAAACATTGTATATTTTCCACCGAAAATGCGTACGAATGTAGCGTTCGTCACGCTGGTTTGGCCTTAAATCAAATTATTTGGGCTTACATAATATTCTCTATTCTTTTGCTTGTTAACAGCTATGAAATGATATCATCTGTATATAATTTTAGATTTCAGGCTTTAATTAAGAAGTTTAACTATGAATCTAAGATAAGCCCGAATCGAATTTGCTTCAAAATTGCCTCAAAAATTGTTTTTCAGATCTAGTGTAGAGCATGAAAATTAAAAGTTTTTTTTAGTATAAATATATATATTTTTTTTATTGATCGTCATACAAAACTGACACAGCTCCATTATCCACGCCTGCCTGTTCTTCTAGCGATTGGATTAGCCGCACTTAGAGCAACTCCAACGGCAATCAGGAAAACAATTTTAAGATTCATTCTTAAGCTTTTTGTTATTTCAAATAATGAGGAATTACAGTTGAGCCCAGCTTTTATAGTTAGTTTTTCAGGCTGTGTCAAATTGTCAAATCGAATTGTTTCTGCTTGCATAAGTTGCTCATTTATATTATTGTGTATTTAATATATGGTTTCTTGGTATTTTCCCCCGAAAAACGTACGAATGTAGCGTTTGTCACGTGTGCAGCATTTGCCTATTATCAAATTAGTTGGGCTTACATAATATTCTTTAATCTTCTAGAAATAGGAAATAAATTAAATAGGATAATTTATTTTACTTACCGCCTGCTGTGGCACTGCCAGCGGCATCGAACGCGCCACACTGCGTGGAAAGATGGGGCTGCACTGTGCACTGATGGACTTGGCCTCCAGGATGCGCAATCGTTTGGCCAGACGAGCACGCTCTCGAATATCGGCATCGGCATGGGCAGCGGCGATGATCTCGGCGCCACCAAAGCTGACCGTGCAGCGGGAGCTGGAGTAGGAGAGGCTCTCGAGGCTGTCGCGCAGCGAAGCCGTTGTCAGGCTGTCGTCTGCCAGGGTGGAACTATGCAGGACGCGTGTGTCACCAACCACAGTGGCAGTAGCAGTGGCAGTTGCAGTGGCGGTGGCCAGCGAGGTATTGTCGTAGCAGGAGGCAAGTGGAGTATGTAGCTCCGGTTCGCCGTTGGTCGTTGTGCCATTGTTGGAATGTCTGATGGGCAGTGCCTCCTCGTCGGTGCTGCTGTCCCGCTGATGAGCGAGCAGATGAGCCGGCGTATGGGTCTGTGCCTGGACCAGAAGGCTGTGGCTGTGCCGGGCTGTGTGCGTCGTCCCTTGAGGACCCGAGGAGTTGCTTAGCGTGCTGGCCACGCTATCCTCCAGCGCTGGCTCCGTGCTTTTTGATGGCCTGCGTTGCACGGGCAGCGAACTGGATGCCACCTCGATATCATCACAGTGGCTAATGGCAGTCTTGGCTTGGCGCTGGTTTTTCTTTGCTGCTCCTGCCAGCACCTCATCCTCCTCCTCCGACTCATCCTTGCTGTGCCGCCTAGCACCAAACAACTTGCGCGGCAACAGTATCCTGCCAATGGACTTGCGCTTCTTACGCTTGGCACGCTTATGCTCCTCATAATCCCGTTTCAGCGCCTGCATCTTGTGCTGCACGAGCGTGCTAAAGACTGCCTCGTAGGTGAGCGCACGTTGCAGATCCAGCAATATGTCATTTGTGGAGACAGCCTTGTCCAGTTTGTTGGTCAGCAGCTCCTCTTCCCTATCGCCACATCCGCTGCCACCGCCGCTGCCCTCGCCACTGTTGCTATCCTCCGCATCTGCCATGTTGTGTTTCTATCTTAGCTTGTTTTTGTTATTGTTGACGACAGATATTTGCATTATCCTCGCGCTGACTGCGTTGAGTGGAGCTGAACGAAATGCTTGCCACTTGTCATGTTGTTGCCACGCTTTTTGTTGGCGGCCGCCACATCGCTGCTGATATGCTGATGTGGCGCATATTTCTCTTTTTACACTTGCCGTTTCGGTTTCAATTTCAGTTTTAGTTTCAGTTTTGGCAACGCTCTCTCTCTCCTCAATTGCCCTTTCAATGAATCTCTATTGTGCGCTCAACGACTTCAAGTGGCTCCAAGTGGCGCTTCTGGGCAAATGGCGCACACCTGCAATGAGCAGCAAAAGATAAAAACACATTAGACTAGCAAATGTGCGGTTCAATAGCCCGCCAATAGACAAGGCCGCACATTCCCACCACCCAACACACACAGCCCACGCCTCTACATACACACACACACACCCCACAATGAAAACACGCTGTTGGGATACGAGTTAAGGACGAGTGCCATCAACAGTTTGCCAATAGTTTTCCACATTCTTTTCACTTTCAAATTCTGATTCACGCCTTCCACCCATTGTTCATGTGTGTAGCTTGCTACTTGTTGCATAAACACACACTCACACAGGTACTCTGTCGAACAGGTACACTACCACACAGATACACAACTGTGCCAACTTCCACATTGGTTTTAAATGTCGTATACGTAGGCACAATTTCTTAAATCAGCAAAGCAATCTTCATTAATTTATGTTTGTTAATTTATTTTTTACCAAACTGGCGAATTTATTTAAAATTATAAAACAATTCTATAATAATTAGTTTTTTCTGTTCTTGAAAAAACACCAATATTCTTACTAATAAACGAACTTTGAATGAATTTAGAGTATTTTATGTATGAATATTTAGGATATTTTAAGTGAAAAATTTAGATCAGTCTCAGTTAAGACTTTCTTAAAAGTTTTAGTTAAACAGTTTTTGTTTTTAGAGCGAAAGAATGAATTATTTTTCTGATTGCTTCAAAAATTGCTTTCCAGATCTAGTCGATAGCAAGAAAATGAAAAGGTTTTTTAACTATGAACCCGCCAATTTAAGCTGGAGTTAAATTATAACTCAAAAACAAAACATGTGCTGCAAGTATTTATTTATATATAGTATAAATATATATATATTTTTTATTGAGAGTCATACAAAACTGACACAGCTCCATTATCCACGCCTTCCTGTTTTTCTAGGGATTGGACTAGCAGCACTTAGAGCAATTCCAATGGCAATCAGGAACAAAATTTTAAGATTCATTATTAAGTTTTTTGTTATTTCAACTAATTAGGAATCTGAGTTGAGCCCAGCTTATATAGTTAGTTTTTCCGGCTATGTCAAATTGTCAAATCGAATTGTTTCTGCTTGCATAATAACTTTATGGTTTCAAGGTTATATTTGTGAAATGTCATGCTTTATGACTTGGACAAGTTAAACTACTCTCTATGAAATTGTTGTTTGTACGTTTGAATATTTTGTGGGTCATTTGATATATTTGAAATTGTATTGATGAAATTGACAGCAATAATGTATGCCACACACCGTTTAGTGCCTTCTCTGATAATTAAAAATTAATTTGATTTGAATTTGTTTATGTATTTACCAAAACAACCAAAATATGTGGCTGTTTTTATGCATGTATGTGGAATTCGTCAAATTATTGTAAAAGTCGATGCAAATAAATTTTCACAGTTTTTTTTTTTAAACTTAAAAATTAATGGAAATGGTAGAAGGTCTAAATATCTAGATTATAATACGAGAATATTTATTTATTATTTATTTTTAAATTAATCAAAAGTTTTGTAAAAACGCAAAATGTTAAACTTGAAGCTAATGAAACAGGTAATTCCATTTAAAGAACAGAACTTTAGGATAAGTTTTCATGAACTTCATATGCCATTAGGGAAACGTAGCTGCTGCCTAGTTGCACTGTAGCAATGGGGACACTGTGCCAATGGGGAGACCGTGCTCTGGGACGTTGGGCGTGTGCCAAGAGACTTTGACTGCGACAGGTTTCCCCACGGCCGTTGCGCTTTTTGTCGCTGCTGCTACTGCCATTTCCAGCAAATAAAAATATACAATGGAAATGGATATTGTTTTCATTTCCGCAGTCGCAATTCTGTTCATGACGGCGACATTTGAAATATGCACAAACACAGAAAAGACACAAGTATATGCATACATATATGTATGTATATGTAGTGAAGCTTGTTTGCATGTATGTGTGTGCGTGTTTTGTGTGTTTTTGTGTGTGTAGGCCTGCCTTTGGTTGAGATGCAAATGGCATACAAAAAAACGGGTCACAACAATGGCGCCATCAAATGCAGTAGTGCAAAAATAGCAGCAATAGTTAACAAACAAGTAAGAACATTGCAAACGGCAGCTCCCGACTGCTAAATATACTGTTCTTATAGCTTGAGAGACCGTTGCAATATTATGTTGGGGCTTAGCATTTTGGGAGCTCATGAACAATCTTTTTGCATAATTTCAAAATAATCAAGGATATATGGTAGATAATTGTGATTTAAGAGATATTTTTGATCTCATCATAATCATCTTTAAAATTGTGGAAGACATCTGTTCATGTTGATTTGGGGTTTTATCTTTCAAGATTATAAACAGTTGTCTTGATATCAAATTTAGAGGTTGTGAAGGACAATACAGAATTGTTCCAAATTCAGTCCAAACAAATATATAAAGCATACTTTTAGGAACATATTAAAATCAAATTAACGTTAAACGTAACTAACTGTGGAATAGATCTAAAAGTGGAATTCAGACTAACCAGGGTATATACGACACATGTTTATTCACTTTAGTTGCCCTAGATTTAATAATGTGTAACAAAAAACTTGAGTTGTAACGGACAGAAGGACACTGCACTAGACCAATATGCTCTTTAAGACAAGCAGCGTGTTAAAAATGATTAAATAGAAAACATGGAAATGGCGGTAAAAGCTCAACAGCCAAACAGCCAACAGCCCTGATAAAGTTTTACATTTTGGCCTCCTTATATTTTTGGGGCATATTCGTGCATTTAAACGGCATGTGGCAGCCGCTAATTAAACGATATGGCCGGATAATAGAAAAAGTTGAAGCTGTTGAATGCATAAATTTGCAGTAAGCAAAAGTTAACCGCATTGCTATTACCATAGCTGAGTACTCAGAGGCTCATAGTATAGCCACCTGACGACGCGACGGCCATGCTGCTGCCAGCTGCCTGCTGCCTAAGCATCTTATCTGCCGTCTCTCTGCGGCAGAACACAATATTAAACTTGCCAAGCGTGCACAAACATAACGTGTAAGAAAGAGAGCGAGAGTAAGACAGAGAGCGTGGTAGGGACAGTGGAGAGGGGGGAGGGACAGAGAGAAAGCACGCATAAATCCAAACAAAAACCACATGCCTTAACTTGGCAATGCCAGCAGCAGGGCCGCTGCTGGCGTCGCAGCCAGGCCAAAAATAAATCATTCGAGGACATGAAGAGAAAGCAAGCAAAAATTATAACTGTTGCTGCCGCTGCTGTTGGTCGCAAATGTAAATAACTGGTTAACAGCTGCAGTAGCAGCAGCGACGCTAACAATCGCAGCAGCAGCACTCGCAGTCGCAGTCGCAGTCGCAGCAGCCACAGCCACAGCAGCAGTCACAGCAGTAGCAATTGTAGCACCAGCAGTCGCAGCAGCAGTCGCAGCAACAGCGACGTCAGCAGCAGCAGTCGCCGCAGCAGCAACTGCGACGCCAGCGACAACAGCTACCAGAGCTCGCTCAACAGTTGAGCAAAAATGAAGTGAGAAAGAGAGCCATCCTGTTGCTGCCTACGCTCTCTCAACATTTACCTGACGCTCACTTGCTGTTAATGCGCTGTTAATCGACTTAACAGCCGACTGTTGCTTGTTGCTGACCATGTGCCATGTGCCATATGTGTACATGTGCGTGTGCGTGTTTTTTTGTCAACAGAACATTTTGGGAGCCAAAAGCACTTGGCAGGTTTTTGCCATTAAATTTATATGGTTGTATTTGCGAACCCGTTACTTTCCGTTTCAGATGTCAATGACAAGCATTAACAATGCTTAATTAGCGTCCAAAGTAGGGATAAGCAGTGTGGCATATCCGTTTTGCAGGACAGCAAGATAAGTTTTGCTATCTTTTGATCTCGAGCTGGACAACAATGTACAAAAATTAAATTATACACAACCTTTTAAAAACGCATACCTAATCTAATAACTTTGTAAAGATATATTTAAAGACAACAAAGTTGTTCATTCAACAATAGTAAACCGATTATTTCTAAGGCTATTATTGAATTCTGATTGAATTCTGACAAAAAGTTTGTTTTCTTATACAAAGCGTATTGAAACTTGCAATCGAAAAGATGTATTTCGAAACACAAAATAGTTTTATTTTAATATTACAGTTATCTGATATACTATAGTACTTAATCCCACCCGAATAATTCCGACATATATATCTATTGCCTGCTGCAAAAACAAACAACTGTAACTTGTTTCATTGCAACAAAGAGTCACATAGTCAGAAAGACAAACATGGATATATACATATGTGTATATATATACTCAAGAAAACTAACAATTTATATATTTACTACATTGAAAACTTTATTTGCAACATTTCAACATTGCAACATTTCAACACATAATAAGAATTCACACTGCAAGAATATTAAAATTTTAATGCAATTTTGAAAAAGCTTTAAAAAAAAAAGGTGAGCAGTTGTATTTCAAGCGGTCAGGGCTGATCCTGAGCATTTTGGTTAATAATTCTGAAGTGCAATTACCCGCTCAAATCAAGAACAGAATTGCAAATGCGAAATGTTGTCTGGGGCATGGTCAGAGAGCGAGAGATAGATAGAATAAGAGGTAGCGCCCCCCGGCGCCTGCTTAAATTTAATCAACTTTGGACTGGCCAAAGCTCTCAACTGGGTATTCAATTATTGACGCTTCTTTTCGCCGCGGCATCGGTCGTCGCGTCCTTCGGTGGGCGTGGTGGAATCAAATGCAGCGTATACACAAAAGGCGAATGCCAAAATAAACCATGCACATGGCTTAAAACACATGACACCGAAACGAGAGGGGCTCAACACAACACCACACCAAACAAAAAATGAGATAAACAAATAAAGAAGGCTTTTGGTTAAAAATATATTTGACTATAAAGATACCCTGTACGCAGTTTTTATTGTTAAACTTAGAAAACAACACTTTACTTATATTTCTTTGTTTAAGTGTATCTCAGCAGCTGCTGCTATAAGAAATAATAGTTTCTTCAATAATATACGAATTTTAATAGTTAACTGCATACTAAGCTATGATATTGTAACTAAAATGAAACATTAAATCGGCTTTAATATTTTAAAACCAGGTTAAGTTTTAGTCTGTTATGCGACTTTAAGCGGAACGGAAGTATTTAGAATATGTAATCGAGGAAGTCTTCTTCTACCCTATATTATATGCTGTTTTGATGAGGTATACATGATTACCTGTGTTTTGCATGACCAATTAATACCCTGCATACTTTGAATCGTTTAAGAATTTATAAATTATAAATCTTTTTATAGAAGTCTTACCTAGTCGAGACTATAAAATGACTTTTATCTATAAATACTTTGTAGCAGTTGAAAGCGTTATTTAATTGCGAGTTGATGAGAAAAACCAGCATGCCTCTAGTTTTTATGATCTTTTAAATACTTTTTTTTGAAACTCAAATGTATACAAATACTTAAATAAATTGCGGATATGTGTGTTTTACACTTGCAAAAATGTACTTGCTCTTTGCAAAGTATACCCTTACTTTAAAGTGCGAAGCAGGGTATGCAAATAAAAGAAGAAAAAAAAAAGCGGAAAATACGAAAACGCTTTTTTGCACTGGGACGACCTTTGAAATTAGAGTTCTGAGATGCGCACGTAAAGTTTTTGTGTATGTCTTTGTATGTATGTGTGTGTGTGTGTGTGTTGTATGCGAGTGTGTGTGTGTGTGTTGAGCATGTAGAACACAGCACATTCAAAATAAGTCCTTGGCCGCAACGAGCTGCAGCATCAGAATGTCCTGGGCCCCTTGCATCAGTCCACAGTTTCAGTCTCAGGCCCCAGCAGCGTGTCAGATAATTAGTGAAAACTGTCTGTGAAGAAGAGTCTGTCGGCAGGACCTGGGTCCGAGGCTCCACCTTTTACAACGTTCACGGCAATGTCACACCATAGCAGGCAACCAATTGCCATTTCGTCTCGTCCTTCTCCGCTGACAGCCTTCGTCCAGTTGAGCCATATGAAATGCAGCCTGACACTTTTCTGACACACAAACACATACAAGAAATACATGTGAATATGAATGCGAGTGAATGAATGTGTGTGTTGTGTTGTGTTGTGTTATGTTGTGTTGTGTTGTGTTGTAACATTTACAATTCAGTTGACAGCCGTAGACGCTATTTGTGTTGTTGTTGTTGTTGTTACTTTTGTTGCTGTTGCTATTCAAGTTCAAATGTTTGTCTGCATGATTGCGACTCATTTGGAGGCATCTTTTGGCCATTGTTTAAGATCAAAACACTTGCGTGTATCGATAAAAGTTCTACCTTGAACCTTGACCAGTCAACAGTTAATCTATTAAATTCTATATTGTAATATTTGTTCATTGTATTAAGTAGACAATCAAGATTGATTAACTGAGATAGCTTGACTGGCTGAAATCAAGGTCAAAAGAGTACAAAATCGAACTGCTCACATTGTCATAAATATTTAATTTAATGTTGCTGGAAAGGGTCTGGTAAATAGGTAGTAACTAATATATACCAAATTCAAACTTTCAATTAAATCTTATATATTGAAGCTAAGAAAACCAAGTTCTTAAACTACATACTAACATTTTTCCATGTCTTTAGTTTTAATAGTCTCTAAGTTCAACGCTAATCGACTTGGTCATTAAAGTTAATGGAGAATATGTTGACTCTCAAACTCCGAACGAAACTCCAATTAATGAGTGCATTTTCATGGGTTCATTGTCTAAAAAGGCGAATTAAAAAGTTTGTGTCATAAAATATGAACAAAAACTTTAAGCTGTTTTTTTCACAGTGAAGCAAAAAAAAGTCAAACTATTTACGGCAACTTTTATAACTTTTTAGTTAGAACCCATAAAATAGTTATTTATTAAGACAAGACTTTGATATCTTACAAATTTGATGTTGATCAACTCATAATCATAAAATTCTAGGTAGAGTAGAACAAATCACATCAAGTATTTAATACAAAGTTGACAATAGTTGCAATCTAGCTGCGAAATCGAAACAAAGTACAACAATTCAATACGACATTAAATATTTCAACATAATCCCTTTCATTGCTCTTATTATAGTGTAACGTGACAGGTAAACTTTTCAAATACAAAAGAAAAGTTTGTTTTAATGCGATAACATGAAAATTCTATATAATTCCCACAAATTGACCATGTTAAACTTTTCTATTGAATCTATGGAATGCCAATGCAGCGCTGCTCGCATTGTGCGACGTGTTTTGTATATTTTGTTGGTTTGCGCATATTTATAGACCTTTTGTCAGTCACATCAGCCAATCAGCCAATCATCATCAGTTGTGGGGGATATACCCCTTTCACTTTTCCCGCAGCACAGCAAGTTTTTGCCTGCCTGGAGGGAAATTCCAAAATATCGACTGATATATTTTTTTGGGGCCAATGCTTTGTTATAAACATGCAATGTGAAGTAAATGTTTACAAGGCAATGTTTTGATTTGGTGTTTTCTTCTTTTTCATTTTCTTTTCAGTATTTACTTGCCGTTTCTTGTTGTTGTTATTGTTATGCGTTTGGCATTTTTATGAATGGGCATTGCCAATGCTATTGTCGGTAGCAACAATAAAAACCATTTAATTTTTCCGGTTAATTTGCCGGACTGCCCGATTGTCTGACTGTTGTGCTGTTTTTCCACAACGCACAAAACAGAACAAGCAAGAAAAGTTATCTTGAAAGTGCCGAAGATATAATATACCCTTGCAGCAAAGTTTTTCACATAAAAAGTCAAGTTTCGAACGTTTGTTTCTGTGGCAAAGTTGACCAATCTATATCAAGTATGCAATTGCTAAATATAAATATAAATAACAAGAAAATATTCTTCCTTTATTAGCTATAAGTTACAGCGTTTTACACATTTCGTAATAACATTATAATACCCACTGCAAGTGTACGCAAATATAGCGTATACGCAGCGTTGTCCTTGCAGCAGCAGCAGCGGCAGCTCAAAGTTCTTCCATTAGTTTCATTAATTTTCAGTGCAATCATGAACCACTTTGTTGTAAAATATGCAAGTAAGTGCTTATTTGTTTTCTTGTTTAAAGTTTGCATTTTGTATAGTGTTATTGTTGTTGCTGTTGTTGTTGCGTTTGGTAATGGCAAAACATTTGTTCACGCTTCCAGCCCGGGGCTCAAATGACAATCGATTTGTGCTATACCCGAAACTTAAATACAAATCAAATATGCATTACAATTGGCCAGCAGGCCTTGACCGCCCTTTGGGCTCTTTAGCCCCAACAAAATCCACCCAGCACAGCTCCCACCCTCACACAAACCTCAACCTTAAACCCCAAACGAATGAAAACTTCTCATGCTGTTTTTCTGTGAATTTTGCAGCCAACACTTGTAATTTTAATGGCCCATTCGCTTCCAGATCACTTGCAAGGCACTGCACAGCTGCTGCCTTGTTAAAGTTTGCTAACTCAAACATATACTAGTGCACACACACACACATACACATACACACACACAAGCACTCATTACACAGCTGGATCTCGAAACTTCGACCCACATGCGACTCAAGTGTGAGAAATGGTAGCAGGCTGTGTTATACTTATACTACGCCTACGCAGCTCAGAGCTAAAAAAAAGGAAACTTCTGCTCCTTTACAGCAATTTAAGCATTGCTTCACAGAACCAACATTTATTTGGTATATTTTGTTTTCATTGAAAGTGTGTGTAGCAGAAAAAACAAGCTGAAGGCAACTTTTAGCTCTTAAGCAATCTCAGAGACTACTGTTCTAATTTATATGTATTTTATAAATTCATAAAAAGCGAGTGATTATAGGATATCTACTAGTCGAATACTCTCTTTCATAGCTTATACATTTTTTCAGGCATGCCAATCAAAAAAGCTTTCGCATTTCAAATAAATACAATTATGTTCAATAAAAGAAAATAGTTGAACAATTTATTTAAAATTTTGACGAGTGATAAATTTTTCAATTAATTCCATTTATAAAATTCTTTTCAATTTTTAATTCAATTGACTGTGAAACATTGCCAGCAAAAGGTTAAAAAAAAGGAATTAAAATGCAGCTGCCTAAACTGTTTAAGGCCCAGTTATTAATAGCCACTGGACTAAGCATAATTTAAATTAAAATTTAATTTTAATTAAAATTCAATTTGCAATGTTATTATGACACAATTTTCTCTAAACAAAACATTACAATTTTATGCTGAGCTATTAAATAAAAATATTTTTGTCTAGTTCACATTTATGGCTTAAACGCTTAATCTAAGCTATAAACTAGAATTGTTGAGTCTGCATAATAAAGTTTAAATAGATAGTTTTTAAGTTGTCTAGAAACTTGAAACGTAGCTCAAATTGATGCACACAAACACACACACACACACACACGCACACACACACACACACACACACACACACACACACACACACACACGCACACACACACACACACACACGTTTTAGCTATTGATGCTTTTATCATTTTGCAGCAACACAAAAGCAAATTTTATTGCAGTTTAATTGCGAGCATTTAGCCAAACTGGGTGGTCTGAGTGTTGAGAGGGGGCGTAACATGCGTTAAGCTATTAATTAGAGAAGCTCAGGCGATACACACATAGTCAGAAGCTCACACACACTGATATGCAATGCCTTACACATCCACACACATAAACACATACGCAGACACACAAAGTGAATGGTAAATTTATAGCTTTTTATCGCTGCAACAAGTTTATCTCATGTTCCTGCTAACTGGCGCTCATTACGACCATGTTGTTGCTTGATGATGTTGTTGTTGTTTCTGTTGTTGTTGTTGTTATTGTTGTTATCTCTACTGCTGATGTGATTGCTGGGAATTTTGGCCAAGTTAGCGCTGCGCTGCTGACTGTGCGATTTGTGCATAAACAACGTGGCGTATGAGTTATGAAAACAGCTAGCTACGAATTTTGCGTATCTGGCGCGCGAATTTAACACATAAAGGCTAATGTGCTCATTAACACATACACACACACACACTAATGCGGCAATATAATGCCTAAGTCGCTTCGTGATGCTTTCAATAGTCAAAGTTTAAAATATCGCTACAATCGCAACATTTTTAAACGAATTTGAAATGTTTAAAGGCAGTCAGGCTTATTCCTATTTCTATTTTTATTACCTCTGTCTAAAAAGTAAACAAATTTAAGCCTAGCTCGATAGCAGATTTATAAGGTCCTAGTTGAAAATCATGAATTTTCATGCATTGGCTTCTATTTTTATTATCTTTGTCGAAAAACAAATGAATATTGAAGTAGTTGAGGTTAAAACCTAGACGATTTTGCAAAAATTAAACAGAGATCGTTATAACCATGATGCAAATAAGATTATTCATACACATGTTTTCAATTTTGATAAACAAAACAATACATTTCACTTCAAATGGCAATATTAAGATTTTGCCATGTGGCACACAAAACGCTTTTAACCCAATTACAACCCAATGCTACTTTTTGTTATTGTTATTATAATGTGTGAATAATGAATTGAATTATATGAATTTTTAGGAATAATAAATTATGAATTTACACTAATTTGGCATATTTGACTGTTGAAATGTTTCCTAGAACATAGCTCAGTTAAAAACGGATTAAAAGCCAGGAGCAACCTTTATGAGTTTACAATTTCATATGTGCATGCATATATTGTATATTTATATTCTTCAAACATACAGATATGTATCATTAACCCAGAAACTGACACTAATTGAGTGAGTGCTTCGACTCAATGTTCGATTTGTGGCAGTCGATGAACTGAAAATGTTTTGCCGGACGAAGCATATACTCGTAAATCTTAATTACAAGTGTCTGCATTTGGTTTTGGTAGAGTGGCTTGCTATAGTATTCCCAGTTTGCAAAATGCAATTTCTGCATTTTATTTTGTTGCAAAAGTGGCCATTTATATAGCATGTTGCTGACACCAGCAACAGCAACAGCAACAACAACAATACATTGGCGATTGCATATGGCAGGAATATGTGCTCATGCATATATCATGATGTGTGAAGCCGCCACAAATAAAATGTGTGTATGTGTGTGTGTGTACAGTATGTATGTGTATATGTTTGTGTATGTCTGCTGCTTGATGCAGGCCCAAAGAAAAGCCAAAGACGCAGCAACAGCAGCAATGGGAAAACGGCTTATCCTTGAGATATAAACTGACATTTAAGCAACTCAGGCAGGCGTATGCATAACACACACAAACATACCAAAACACATACACACACACACACACACACACACACACAAAAGTAAACACAGCTGCGAGGCTTGCCCTTGTGCCGCGCCACGCCTACCTACGCCCACACTTACATTCAATGCACATTGACTTTGTAAAAAGAGAGAAGCGAATAAAAAAAAGTGTTGCATAGAATACGGCGCTGCTGCTGCTGCTGCTGCTGTTGCAACCCTTTAACGGCAACAATTTAGATTGCAGCGCAACCAATTTGCATTTAATTTCGTGAATAACGTGCCACAGATTAGCAGACAGCAAAGCAGCAGCAGCAGCAGCAGCAGGTAGGAAAGCGCCAAAGAAACAGCAACAACAACTCTACAACAAAAAAATCAGCTGAGCATTAAAAGTTCAGCAATTAAATGAAATTGCATTTTGTGTAAACATACATTTTATGCGCACTTTTGTAGCTGTTTTGTGTATGTGTGTGTGTGTGTGTGGGTGTGTGTTTTATTGAAATTAAATTGTTCGTGTTAAATTTCACTGCAGCAAATTGCTGCCGTCTGTGTGACTGTGTCTGTATGTGTGTGTGCCTGTGAGTCTGTCTGTATGTGTGTGCCTGTAAGTCTGTCTGTGTGTGTGTGCCTGTAAGTCTATCTGTGTGCGTGTACTGGTATGTACGTGTATATGCATGAATATGCGTATCCTGTGGCACGTCCATGTCGCACGTTAGTCAATGTCATGTTGCCTGCCAGTACATTCTCACACACACACACACAATAACATTTTGTGGCATGTGTGTGTGTGTGTGTGTGCATTGCAGATATGAAGTATTTGTCCGCTATGCTGCTGGCATTTGCTTTTTTGACATCTTTTTTTTTTACCATTTTGCTGCTGCTTTTTTGTTGCACACTGGGTACTTACAGCTTTGTCATGAAGTTTGCTGCAATTTGGATAACAATTTATGTGCTCTTTGAACTACTCTACGTAGCTTAGAAGCTTAACAAAACTGTAACTATTCATTGCAACTGTAGCTCACAAAGGTCATGCCAATGTATATTTTTGAGCTGAAAGTTATCCAATCTAATAGTTTTTACATTCTGATGCGGTTTTTTGATACGAAACAAGCTTTCTTTGAAATTTCTAGTTTTTCATATTAATTTAGCAATTGAAGCTGCAATTTCGGCTGCATTTAAAATGCTCTTTCTATAATATCTTTTGAGCATATAGTAGTTTCTGCTCTAGATATATGAGGTTTTTCTGAGTATTCGATTATAAAAACAAAGCTTTTCATACTTTCTTTAAAAAACACAAATTTTCAAATTTTACAACCGACTTTTAAACCTCTTCTGAGGTAATTCATTTTTCATTTAAAACTTAAAAATCTCTGTAACATTTTGGAATTTAAAGTATTTTTTAAATTTTACTTTTTAACAGTTTTCAACCCTTTTCAGAGGTAATTCATATTTCGTTCAAAAATCAAGCTAAAAACGCCAGTTCCAAACTTTATTGGTTGCTCTTCGTATGTAACTTTATTAAAACTGAAACAATTTTCATTCCAATTGTTTTATTGTTCATGTTTCTGAGAAAAACAATCAACTTTAATAACAATTCATTGTTTGGTTTGCGGTTTTTTACGCTGAATGAGATAAATAAACTGGAATTCCAGGCTTGCATTCAATCAAAACAACTTTCAGTTCATGGAATTTACTATATTTCTCAAATAGTTAAAAGGTAGACTTGAGAAAAAACTGAAATTAATTGAAAAAGTTCGCAAAAATGAATTGTTTATTTAAGCTGTCAGTCTCCTGACAATCATTTTTTCTTATATTCAGAAACTATTCTAGATATGCGCTTAAAACTTTTTGGCAGCCTTGACAATTAAATTAACTGTACTCATTATATTGTAAAACATACATGTTTATTTAGCTGACATACCCTAATAGCTTTCAATAAATAACCAAATGCAATAATCACATGTTACAAAATTTATTTATACCCATGCGTGTAATTATTCTTAACTTTATCAGCTTCTGGCAATTTGTTGATTTTGTTTTATGGCTTTGACTTTTTGCATAACTTACTCTGTACCTAAATCAAGGGCAATCAAAAATTGTTGGTTTAGTTTAATTGCAATTTCATTCATATCATATCTCAAATGTTACAGCGTATACTTAATTTATGTTAAGCGCTTTAAAACTGCATTTGTTGTTGTTAGCGACTGGTTGCGCAACCACAATTCAAATGTTGGTTTTGTTTGTGCAAAATACTCGTATTATTTTGAATTGTGGTCGCACTTTTAATTGGCTTATTTACATACATACATGGTTATTCAATTGGCTGTTGTATAGTTGCCATTGATATTAAGCTGTTGTAAATTTTAAATAAAAACTACAAATTTCTTAAGTGCTTTACCACATTAGTTGAAAAGTGAAACTAGCTGCTGTAACTGCAACAAAATAAATCCTTAAATTTCTTAAGTGGTTTTGCACTGTTTTGGTTGTAAATTGTCAAGCTAATTGCATTTTCTTGGTCGCACCAAAGGCGGTTTGTTAGGTCTGTTCCGAAATTCGCTTTCGACTCAAATCTACTAAAACATGTAAACCATACTTTGTTCTCTAAAGACACAACTTTAGTTTCTTGTTTCATAATTACAAACTTTTCTGTGATTTTGCTTTGAGAACGCAATTTGGAATAGGTCTGCATATTTAATTTTCACAAAATACAAAGAGCTGTAGAGAACTCAAGGACACACAAAGCTGATGCGGATGCTCTGATATCCTGTCGACAAAACTGACAAGATCATTTCAATTAACAAATTTACAATTGCATTTTATGCACATTTATGTAATTGATGTTTAACGGCTTTGAAAGCAATTAACGAGAGGCGAGATTCACGATTTGTGATTGTGCCTGCTGACTTGCATTTACAATTGCTATAATTTATTAACAAGCTTATCATCAATTAAGCTCACAACAAATAAATCCAATGCCAAACACAAACTTTTATTGCATATACAAAAAAAAAAAGAGCAAGTCAGGCTGGGAAACGGGTCTTTCCAGTGGGGACACTGGGTTAAACTTTCGGCGTGCAACTTCCGCAACATGACCGAAAAACGGGAAATTGCCATTTAATACTGGCTTCCAGGCCAAGTTACTTTCCATGCCAGCACATATGTGTTCATATATTTGTATGTGTGTATATGTATGCCTGATAATTTGAAAAATTGAAAGTCTGCTACACATTTTTACCCGAGTAGCAGGCATGCAGAAGCTGCCTTATGCAACATAGTATCTATGCCATAAATATGCCGCGACACACATCGATGATTAAGGAGTTGTCATACGAGTGTATGCTACACACACACAATCCACAACAATGGCAACATAAAACAAAACCACAATAGATGGCTTTTGTGTATTTATTTGTGGTTGGTTGTATTTGCAGTGGCTTAAGCAGCATATGTTTTTCTAGGGGTTCCAACTTAAATTTTGCATAGTTTTTATTTTCTTAAACTTATATAAGATTATATCAAATTTAAAAAATATAAAATAGTGTTTAAAAATATAAATTTTAAAAAGTAATAAACAAAATGAAAGAACATGTGGTAGAAACTATGCGTAAGGCTCCGGTTTCTTTGGCACTGTCTCTGGTTTTTTAATCAACCGCTTTTGTTCGCTTCTCGGTCACCTTGTATGGAAACTTATGTGATTTCTTATCGACGGCTCCCTTTAATCGCAGCAAGGCTGAGCGATTGTTATACTCCAGCGAAACATGCTTATTTAAAGGAAAATTCAAGAAAAGCTTGCTAGAAGTGCATCGCTTAAACACCGCTTAAATGAGAAAAGCTGTTTTCAAAACACTAAATTAACTGATATTGAACTATTGCGTAGCTTTTCAAAGTATTGACAAATTGAAGCTTAGAAATATTTCAGAATAACAGCGTGATAGCACTCTTTTCTTCATATTTCCAAAGTTCATGGACAAATTCAAATCGAATTCAAGCAAGGAAATTTTTCATCGATCTGAGAAAATAGCTTTTAGAGAAAGCTGCTTTCCTAAATTTTAATTTTAACATAGATATAGTATAAAGATTACAAAATATCTTGATTAATTTCCAAAACTACCTTCACATGTTTTTGTTACACCTTATAATCTTTTGTAGTGTAGAAACTTACAGACAGCTTTTAAAGCACATGAAAGCTTTGAGCTAGATTAATTGAATTGTATAGTAATTTAGCTCAGACTCCAATAAAAAATAAAGCTCAGTTATGTTTAAACTCCAATTCATAGCTTTAAAACAAGTCGAATTAAATCAAGTATACGTTAAACAAAAGAACAGAAGCAACAGATAACAACGCTCTACAGCAGCTATAATTAGAATATTTTAGCTGGCTACATACAAACATATGCTTAGTTTAAGCTTTGTTGTGGTAAATTCTTGAATTTCTTCCAATTTGTACTGCTCTTTTTGTTTTTTTGCAGTGTCGTATTGGCAGTAGTCACCAAATTCGCATGCCAATGCCAGGCAGATTTATATTATTTATACTGCTAACACAACATGCTGCCTTATGCTACGTATATGTATATGCTATACATATATGTATATATATTTATGTAGCTGCTACCTGCCCCTATATTAAACATATACATATGTATAAGCAGCATATGCCACGTTCCCACAGATTTGCTGGTCGAGCGAGGCAAGCTCCAGCCAAAATACACATTGGGCCCATCGCGCACACAATAACAATTTTTGGTTGATTTCGGTTTCAGTTTCGGATGTTTTGGGTGTTTTTTTTTTGCCGCCTATGCACAGATTTATGACAAAACTTTAAAATAAATTTCCATTGTCAGTGAGGCAGTCATCAGAAATAAAAAAAGGGATTGCCAAATTCATTCGGAAGTTTATAAGGCAGAAAATGAGACGTCAGACATATGTCACATACAATTATCTATACACATGCAAGCCATTATGTATGTGTATGTGTGTGTGTGTGTGTGTGTGTGTGTTGATGTGTTGTTCGCAACAATGCAGAATTTGTGTAAAAAACTTTTCTTTCCAACTGACAGCGAACAAGCCGTGCCGTGTTGAGCATCAAGAAGTTTTCAGTTTTTGTTACGCATACGTCACGTTGCCCTCAATGGCATACGAGCATACAATACAAGATACAAGCTTGGCCTAAGCTGTGGCTAATACACCAGCACGCATTTGCACATGTGCGTGTGAACAGCCTGTGGCAGAGATTTGAAATACACACACGCACACCAACACACACACAATCACACAAATCCATTGAATACACTTATGTAGATAGTTGGGTATCAACTGTAAAGTCAAAACAGTTTAGACTAGTTAGACCCATTTGAAATAGTTGAAGCAGCTCAAGAAAATTGAAAGTTGGTCAAGAAAGTTAAGATTAAACGGATGTGTGGTTGGACAAATTTAATAACTATAACGAGTTTGTATAATAAGAAACTCGGTTGAGCTTGTCAACCCTGAAAAGGGAGCTTTTCCAGTTCACAAAGAAGCATACGCTCGTTTAAAATGGTAGTTTGCATCTTACCAGAAAAGTTTGTTTACAAAATCAATCTGTTAAGCTATTCTCAATCGTATAACAAGTTTTTACTCCCTGTTCCGAATAAACATAAAAAAAGGAAGTTATAAAGAACTGCAAATGTATGTACCAGGCAGAAGGAGGCATTTCCGACTATATAAACAACCGAGCCGATTAAGCCATGGCCGTCTGTCTGTCCGTCTGTCCGTATGAATACACAGATCTCGGAGACAATAAGAGCTAGAGACACCAAAACTGGCATGCTGGTTCCTGTACACCATACGCAGATCAAGTTTATTTCAAATTTCGGATGCACACCCCGCACCCCCGCAAATCGCAAAAGACTCCCACAGCCACAATTTTGAAGATAAAGCTTTAATTTTTGGTACACATGTATGTTTAATCAATGTCTTTCGGATGTGTAAGTTTCAACACGATCGGATAAATAGCACCAAAGTTATGGAAGAATCTGTTACCCCGTCTCAGCAGGTAGAAACAACAGTTTGACATGCACTGGACAAGTTAAGTGCGCTGCTTGCTTGTGTTGCCGCTGAACAGATTGAAATGCAAGTTGGGAGCAGGGAGTCTTGTAGTCGGGCACACTCGACTAAAGCATTCTTACATGTTTCTAAATGTATTATAAATACTTGGTAAACTAAGATATCTATTTAAATTCAAGACTTTAAAGAAAGAAACTGATATGGAATCTTTTTAATATATATTTACACATATGCGTTTCTTTTATGTGTAGGCAACAACAACAAACAGATTAAGAAAATAGGAATCTCTTTGAATATAATAAAAAGTTGCTGATTCCTCTTTAAAAGACCTTCGTTACTTTACAAATTTGAACTTTTTGAAAGCTTCTGCTATGCCGCCACAAGTCAAAAATAAGATACACCCTAGTTTCCTAAAAGAAAGTCATCGTCGTTAATCATTTTTAAGCATTTGTTTTTCGAAAATTTAAAAATAAACCGTAAGTTAATAAGAAGCATAAAAAAATGAGTTGTAATTGATACAAATTTCAGCATCTCCCAGTTTAATTTCAAATATTTTCATTCAATATAAACTATACAACATCACATACAAAAAGCGTTTTGTAAATAAACAAAAAAATGATTTTGCTTAGCTGAATTGAAAGAAACTAAAATCAACACAAAGATATACAAATAGCAAATCGCTGTAAATTGAAATCCCTTGGGAATTCTCAAATTAGAAGCAAGTTCAAAACCCATAAACACCTTGCAAAACATGTGCTGGTCAAAAGCCCAACAAAATGCTGTTGTTATTTGTGTTTTTCTTTTCATCTGATATGCATACAATGTTTGTATATATAGTACATACGTATTTGTTTATTTCCAGCTAAAATACTTTAGTCCGGCCAACAAAATGTTGCCGTTTTGTGTTGGAGCATTTTGCTGACAATTAATTGTACATTAATTTTAATTAGGTCAATATTTCGTTTTTTAACGAAGCAAGCGTCTGACTCAAGAGCGCAAAAAATGTGGGCAGCTAATTAGGAAAAGGGCCCAAAGCAGAGCGTTGGCAACAGTTTTGTGCTAAGCACAGCATAAATTCTAAGCTTGGATAATGTGGGCCATATATATTATATATAAATATAGAAATGAAATTCTTTTATTTGATTTTGCATTTGTTGGCAGTCGAAAAAGCAAATTGAAATGGCTTAAATGCATTTTGGCCAAAATGCGGTTGCCAAGAAAATGCAAAGTTTGACAGAAATTCAGTTAGCAGCAGTCCGATAAACTGTCCAATATATATATATATATGTATGTGTATGTGTATGTGTATGTATAAAGCTGCCAATACTCAGACACTGAGCAACAACGGCAATTTACACTCATAATTTATCTGTGCAGATTGAAGAAGCTACACAAAATTTTGACATACTTCAAGGCGCCACACACACACACACACACACACATACATATAAATTGAAATTCTGGCAGCGGCAACAGCTTCAACTTGTTGACGACGTCGACGGAAGCAGCCGCAAGTAGTGGGCGTCGAATGCTGGAAGGACGCGAATCAGCAGAAGGAAAAAATAAATATATATGTAACAAAAAAAATCAGAAGGCGCTGCTGGATTCAACAATTTGTTGAATGTACTACACATACATATATATTATATATATATTTTTATTATATACAACTAAATGTGTGTGTGTGTGTGTGTTGAACTTTTTTCGCTTTATGTAAAAACGAAATACACACACACACACACGTTGAGTGCTGGGCAAACGGTTTGCGGCATGTCCTTTGTATTTGTTAGTGTGTGTGTGCCCAGTACAAGAATACAGAGAGAACGCAATGGCAGCCGGAACGACAGACTCCACACACACACACACACACACACACATAGTAGCCCCGAATTCAGCGTTGAAACGTTAAAGAGCAAATAAATGGCTCGAAACAAACAAAAACGAAAAAAGATGAAGCAAAAGCAAAACACACACAGACTGCGAAGTTAACAGCAGCAGCCGCCCAGCCTAAAAAGCAGCCAAAACTTCTGTGTGTGTGTGTGCCTTCAAGCATAAAGCTAAACACACCGTTACCTTTACACACACACACACAAAAGTCGTTGCCTTATTTTATTATTATATTAAATTTATTTTTAAACAAATTGTTGTATGCCGTTATTTTGTATTGCACACTTAATAAGTATACGCACTGTTGTTTAATTACATTTTTAATAATATTGTTTTTTTACTTGCCAACATTTATTTATATAAAATTTGTAAATATATTTTTTGGTATCCTCTAGGAATTTGGCTTGTTGTTTTTTTTTCTTCTGTAGACTGTTGAATTTTTTATGAAGTCGCAAGGTACACACACACACTCACAACTAACTCACACACACACACACTCACACTCAGTGGCCCGTGGGGCGACCACGCGCAGTTTTCGACTGTCCTCTGTCTGTGTATGCGTATGCGTATCTGCGTGTCCCGTATACGTGTGTATCTTTCGTTGTATACGTGTAGATGTGTGAGTGAGCACGCCGTGTTGCCGACGATGCTAACAGATCCAAATCTCGCCCAACACTGGGTTTGGCGTCTGGGCGCTGTAGATGGCTGCCAGCCAAATGTTAACAGCGCACTGTTAGCGCTAACAGCGGCCTTTGACAGCATTCAAATGCGGGCAATAGGTCAGTGTTAACAGTGCACTGTTGTTGGCTGCTGTTAACTGTTAACTGTTATTGGCGCGGACGCATCGCTGCCGCTGTCGGCGTCGGCATCGGCAGCAGGTAAAAGATTTCTGTGCCTTTTTTTTTGCAATCTGGCTAGCCTTAGTCTGTTATTTATTCGATGCTGTTGCATGTTTTAGCCTAAGCATCTGTTTTCTATCAAAAACTTTGTTTTGCTGCTGTCTTCGTTTGTGTGTGTGTGAATGTGTGCATGTGTGTGTGTTGTACAGGTAAGTATGCGTATGAGCATGCTGGATTTGAAAGCGTTTTATGGCACTGCTTCCGTTAACCAAGCGGAAAAATGTTTACTACAATGAAAAACACACACAGAGTAATATGCAAAATGGCTTTTGTGTGTCTTTTCTCCTTACTTATTGTTTTTGTTGTACAACAAAAACGAAATATACATATATAATAGTAGGCAGTCGTGCATACACTAACGGTAATGCGACCATTTTATATGCGTTTACTTAAACACAAGCATAAAAAAAACTACCTATATGTATATATTGTCAGCACAACTTTTTGTAGCTTTCAATGTAGCAGCTGCAACACATGTATGCCTGTGTGTGAGAGAGAGTGAGTTTTCGTTTGGCTACCACCCTGGCAAAGTCAAGTTAGTAAGCCAAAAGCAAAAAAAACATCAGAAGGAAAAGTTATCTTTGGCGTGCCGAAGTTATATACCCTTGCAGAAAAGTTTTGCATAAGAAAACTTAATTTTCAGCAGATATAGTGATTCGATTTTGATAAAGTTTTATCAGCATATATAAAATGTGCTTAAACTT
This sequence comes from Hirtodrosophila cameraria, assembly GCA_949708635.1. Lineage (NCBI taxonomy): Eukaryota > Metazoa > Arthropoda > Insecta > Diptera > Drosophilidae > Hirtodrosophila > Hirtodrosophila cameraria. Next base: position 8,980,468 of record OX453089.1, on the reverse strand, counting down.
AGGTGATTTCAGTTTGGTTAAGTTATCTTGAAAAACATAACAATTTTTCATACAAAATCTTATTTATCAACCGATTTTTCCTATGGCAGCTACACGTTTCAGCAGTCCGATCTGGCCGTTTTTAACATATGTAGAAAGGCAAAGCAACTGTGCCAACTTTCATTACGATAGCTCTTACACTAGATAGCATATAAGCAGACGGATAGACAGACGGACATACGGCCATTTCAACTCGGCAGTTGATGCTGATCCAGAATATATAACCTTTTTTTCTGAGAACTTCTCCTTCAATGCGTTACACATGTCGTGACAAAATTATAATACTCTCTTCAAGGGTATAAGAAACAACAAAGTCAGCAACAGCAGCAGCAGCCCAAAATGAAGTGTCCAAAAAAAATTAGATTGGGAGAACGCAGACGTGCGCAGCTTTGCAGTTGTCGTTCTTGCTGATGTTTTTCTACCCTGTATGCGTTAACAATGTTCGAAAGGGTATTAAAAAAATAGGAACTACCGTTTCTATACAGTATTTATGCATGTCAAGTTATTTAAAAAAAATTAATTTAAATTGTTTAATAGCATCTTCAAATCAAAAATATTTAAAACAAATCAATTTTGTATTATTATTGCATAATAAGTTCCAAAAGTATTGAACCTAGAAGTTTATCAAAAAATCATTTGCGAAGTGTTTGTGATTGTTTTTGTGTAAGAGATTCCGGCGTACAGAGCATATTTTAGTCGATTATACCCGTTTGTTGTTGTTGTTAACGTAATTGTAACGCGACGCGGCGTGCGTAAAACGCACACAAGAACACAAACAGCCGACACAATTACACTCACAGACTCCACTTTGCTAATGGAGCTGTGTGCTTACATTGATGTTGTTGCCACTGACACAAAGGGAATACACATGTTCATATAGCAACATATAAGCACACAAACATAAATATACACATACATACATAAATATGTATATACATACATACACATATTTCTGTATAATGAGCTGTTGCTGCTAAACACGCGCCATTTCATTAGCCTACTTTGAGGCGCATTAAATGGCAATTTAATTTACATTACATTTAAGTAGGCATCCAAAGCTCAGCTTTGCTGTGTTTTATTCAATTGCACATTTATTTACACGTTTATAGTATATTCCTAACGGATTGACTTAACTATAAACTGAAACAGTATATATCTGTATATATATACAGCTAGCTGCGAGCGTGTCGAGTGCACGGCGTAAACTGTTTGCTGCCCACGCAGAATGCGACAAACGAGCCAGCTAAACAGTTAACAGAGACAGCCTACATTGAAAGAGAGCCTTGAGCATTTGCTTAACAGCGCGTTAACAGTGAGCCAAAGTTGGCCAATAGGTCAGTTACACTGCAGCTGCAGTGCTTTGCCGCAGCACAGAAATCTCAATGTTACAAATTAATTTTCATTAACAGACACCGTGAGAAATTTTTAGTTAACACAAAAAACAAATGTTAAATTTGGTTAATATTCGAACACTAAGAGAAAAAACCATTCTAAATGCAACGAAATGTGTCAAAATTAAGAACAAACGGTATCAATAGTAGGGTAATACCGTTTTTTCTTAAGTGGGGAATGCTGGTCTTACTTTTGAAACGATTTGTTTAATACCGCGGTTCGAGTTTCAAGAATTTTCTTATCTTGAGAACATTTGTTCTTATTGTATGTTTACTACTCGAAAAGAATAAATTATTTTAAATTGCAGGGGGAAAGAAGAGAGCTTTGACTTTAACTTTCTTTTATTTATCAAATTAATATTTTGAAATATTCCGCGAGAACAGTCTCCTCTGCCAACGATCAAATCTGCATTTGATCATCAGTTGCACGTATGTATTTATATATGTACAACATGTAAAACTGCATCACCAACCTCTAAGTTAGGCAACGTCTTTCGTAATAGGACGGTGGTGCAGCTGTTACTACTGTCTTCTACTGATCGGTAGACCTGGGGTTCGAATCCCGCTTCTGTCGGTCGAATAAAAATTGGTTTTATTATTATTTTTTTTTGATTTACACGTTATTTTATGATAAATTTAAGAAAGTATTTTCTTTTTTATTAATATAAGTGAGCAAAAGTATAAACGGCGCTAGTAAATTAAAACCCAATTCATGTTTATTCATATTTTTTAATTTTTAAGAACCGCATTGCATTTTTTTAAGTACATAGGTATTGGTTTTTGAACGAAAATTCAAGAACAAAGTGGTACAGAAACAGTAAAACCGGTACTCCTTTTTGCAACGTTTTTTTTTTCTTAGTGAATGATTAATTTTATATAAGTAATTGACAAAAGTAAATATGTTTACAAGACAAAACTTTAAATCAGCAATAGTGAACCCGAGATAAGAATGTAAAACTGGGCAGAGCATTATTTTTTCGGACGAATCATCATCACCAGCAGTTCCGTCGGACTCGCCCAGAGAGTGCAGAACGTATGATTCCAGCTCATCACCCATGCAAATTTATTGTATCTCTCATATTTAGTTTGATTCTCAAAATTCGCCAAGACATCTAGCAACTGATTTCGATTTTCGGTCAATGCACGTATCTTGTCTTAGCCTAAAAATAATTCTCATTCCAATTCCAATCAATGTTAATCAGCTGCATAAACAAAAATTCATTTTTCCACATTCAAAAGTTTATAAGACTTTCTCGATTAACGCATCTCCTCCATTAACATAACAACCGAATTCTTAACATTGTTGAATCTATAAACGCAACTTTCTTAAAAAAGCTTAATACAAAATACAAATTGTGACAGAGTGAAAAATAAATGGAATAAATTTAAATTATTAATCTAAGTATAGCAGATATTTCATCTGCTAGACAAAACGAAAGTAAGCATCAAAGACAATCTATCATAATCCAAATCACGAGGAGTAAACGTTTTTTTAGATTGTCACTTATAGTTCTCAAATGGTTTAAGCAATCACTGGGTGTAGCGACCGTTTGAATCCGTATCTCAGCATCATCTTATTTAATACTTCTTATTTAATACTTTGTTTCCACTTGGGTCTTTTCATGATGATAAATGCAATCGTGATTTGATTTGCTACGGTAGCAACAAGACAGTGCGAGACCCAGGGCTACCCAAGGCCCATAATACAATTACAATTAGGGTGTTCATGTAACCCCCGTAGCGTCGCAGATTGCAGATTTGCGGATTAGCGACACCAACTATGTGAACAGCTTTATACGTCTCAACTTGTCACATGTGTGTGCAGTCAGCTGTTTTTGTTTACTTTTGACGGACAGACAAACGGACTTGTTCACATCGACTCGGCTGCTGATGCTAATCAAGAGTATATATACTTTATGGGGTCGGAGACGTCTTCCTCAAAGCGTTAGACAAACTGTTTTACTTTACCAACTGTTCTGTAAATTTCATTATGATCGGGTAATAAACCAAAATTATTACGGAATATATTTTCAACCGCCATAGCAGGCAGAAGCAACAGTTTAACAGGCACTGCAAACGAAAAGTACGCTGCTTGCTTACATTGCCGCTGAACTGCTTAAAATAAAATTAATAAAATTTAAACAGGAATTAAATGAAGGAGATAAAATATGATCAAAAAAACATTTCACTTGGTAATCGATTTTGTTTCTAATAAGACATGGTAGTTGATACTATAGGAGAGGAATATATACAATGATGTATTTGATAAATATATCAGTATGTCTAACCTTTAAATAAAAACAGTGCATAAACTACAAATTGAGAAAAATGGCGACCAAAATTCAAGTTTGGTCGTTCTTAAATTGTAACCAGAATTTTTTTAAGACCTAATCGGGATAACAGTCTTATATTAAGAACAAGTCGAAAATAAATTAAGAACAATCGCGATATAAGCTTAGAATGGTCATAGAAAAAGTACAAAATATTAAGATCAATTGAATTGAACTCGCGATCCACGCGCAAACAGCCAGTCAGAGATGGTCGGTCTGTTAGACATATGAGGTACACAAATATTTGGACGATCGTCATGAATGTTTGGACTGGTGTAGGAAAGGGTCCTGTTATAATATAATGGTGAAGGTATGTGTGTCAATGTTATATATAAGAAAATATATATACAACAAATAGGAAGACCAAAAAAAGCTAGTAAAATATTTTTGAGCATATGAAATTTTCTTAAAATGAGACCCAAATAGTCTTGATTCACTACTCTTTTATGTTCTTAGGTAAAAAACATACTTGATTTAAGATTTCCGTTCTTAAAAATGTATTCTTGAAGCCCAGAGTCAAGAAAAAGCGGTATTTCAAGACTTTTGACACCGATCGGTCTTGATTTTAGACCGGAATTCTTGATTATTTATCTCTGTGTAGATATTAAAAAAATGATTTATATTTAACATCCGCAAGCAATTAAAATTCAAGGTCAAACACTTTTAACAAAATGTTAACCCATAAACGATACAACTACCATGGAACAGAGATTGTGACTCATTTCTCTTAAAATTCATAAATTAGACCTGATTTCATTTGCAATTTCGATCAAAATCTCGGTGCAGATTGTTCTAAATTCCGAAAAAAATAAGTTCTCGGAAATTTTTTCAGAAATATTGCCTGAAAGTTGTTCATTTTATCTAACAAATATTAACAAAAAAATCATGCAAAGTTAAAAGATTAGCTTAATAATATACTTATTTTATTTAAATCAGAGTGCAACATTTGGAGTTTCAATTGAAAATCTTTAAATTTTAAACACTTTTTTCTAAAATTTGATTCCGCTGGATTGACTATTTTGCCCACTGCCCAAAGTTTATTAAATAGAATATGTATCGACTAGTATATTTTACTTCTGTACATATTGAGTTACTTATAAAATCGCAACACATGTCAATATTATAATATTTTTTGTTTTACATAAGAATTTAAATAATATTCGCTAGCTTTAATGTTCACAGGAATTCGCACAGGTTTGACAAGTGTTCCAACAGGTATAGAAATGCCTGAAAGGGAACCGATTTCCCTACCTAATTCATTATAAAGGCCAGTTTAATTTGGGTAGACACCTCAGTTAATATTTGTATATCGTTTGTACAATTTCAAACAGGATGAAATACTTTTGTAAGATATTCTTAATAATGTTTGGATTTGTACTAAACGTCAGAGCGTTGGTACATTTCCATCAACTGGAGAAAACAGGCAAGGGAAATAAAATGAAATTTTTGGAACTACTCATAATTTGTTCAGTTAGAAACCGGATGCAAGATGTCGGAAGATGATGGAGGAAAAGAACTTAAAGTGGGCGAGTTTGGAAAGGATAAGAAAACGTGTGGAGTTTATGTGTGCATGAATACAGATGGCCATGCCTTGATTCATTAGTAAGTCAAAAGTACAATTGAATCTATTTAGAATATTTATTTCATTTCGTACATCAAAAGTTGCCAGATACCAGCTGGATTCGAAGCCTGTGAAGGCGATGGAGTTTCCACAGAATCAGAATGGCCTGAATGCTGCTGGCGGTGCGTAGACTATGTGAATTGTGAAAACGACCCAGTTACACCAGCTGCTCCCGGTGGAGGTGCTGCAGGTGGAGGTGCTGCAGGTGGAGATGCTGCAGGTGGAGGTGCTGCAGGTGGAGGTGCTACAGGTGGAGATGGTACAGGTGGAGATGGTACACGTTAAAGAAAATTATACTAAACTTCTCTTGACTTCAACCAAAAAATATGTTTTTACTATTATGATTTGAAAAGTTGGTTCTATTGCGAATGTACTTACTTAAAACAATGTTCAAAAATTACACTTAAATAAAAATTATGGAAAAATGTATAATTTGCAACTGTAATACAGCTCAATCGACTGATCCTATATCAACTATAAGATATAGTGGTCCGATTTTCATCAAATTTTGTCAACAATGCTTAAACTTAAAACATCTAAGTTTAAAAAACAAAACTTTTGAGTTGCTGCAGCAGATTTTGTGCTAGTTACATATTGGTTTGGTAAGGAATATTTTTGTTGAAACTCAAAAGAATTATTTATTTTCGTAATCTAAAAAACACATTCCACATGAAAATCGACTGTTTCTAAAAAAGTTGCTAGCTAAAAATAGTTCTATAAGAGGAATATCTCCAGTTTTCTATCGATTAAGTAAAAACTAGATTTCCTTTTGTAAAATATTTTTAAAGGTGCGATTTATACAAAAGATATTTCTTAATTGTTAAAAAAAACAACTTGTATTTGATTTGTGGAGGTATAAAGTAGGATGCAGATACATTTGTACAGCAGTATGGTAAAATAACTACAGTTAAAGCTAAGACACTTAACGGCGATCGGTTTTGCCCGTGCCACGTTTGCCGGAGTACAAATGCCGCGGCATCTTGGTGCCAATGAAACGATCCGCTTCACCCTTAAGACCAGTGCGTGTAACCTTCTTGGCAATGTCGCGTCTGGCTCTGATTTGTGCCTTCTTTCGGATGGCCAGATCCTTGATGCCAAGCGTGTCGCGTGAAGGAGCACGCTTCAGTGGCTTGCCAGTCTTCTTGACAATCGCAGAGGCTTCTTTGTCCAGCAGTGGTGCCTTGGTGTGTGCAGTGGGTGTTGGGTTTTTGGCAACGGCAACAGTTGCTCTACGCAGATCCATAAGAGATTTGGTGAAATTGGCATTCTCATTGCCGGACATATCGACGCCCAGGTTCTCCATGGTGTCCGTAAGCTTCTTAACGGTACGATCACGCACCTTGGGCTGCTTGTTACGCGGAATGATGGGCTTATTCTTTCTGATGGCGAGTCGTTTCTCATCACGCAATTCGAAGCGCTTGCCGCGTATCTGTTTAGCCATTTCACGAATCTCCTTGAGCGTCTCATCCATGGACATGTCCGGTAGTGTGTAGACGCCACCGGCTTCGCGCAGACCCTCTTCACGCTCCAGTTCCTCAAGCTTCTCGAAAATATCGGGGTCGATGTAGTCTGCAATGTTGCGACCTTGCCAGAATTCTGGTATCACATCATAACGCTCATCCTCAGGTATTTCCTCATAGTTCTTCTTCAGATCAAGAGTGTAATCATCGCCCATCTCCTCCTCAATCTCCTTCTCCAGCTTGCGCTTACGTTCAGCCTTGGCTGCATTATTCTCAAGACGCGCCAACGCCTGTTCTGGAATACAGGGTGCTCGAATCTTGTCGTCACGTGGCGCTGGCATTGCAACATGCAAACGATTAAGTATGTTGTCCACCTTTTTGGTGCGCATCTTCTGGTCCACACGATACGACAGCAGACGCTCGCAGGCTTCGGTCTTGACCTCCATAACGCCCGTTTCCTGCACTGTGGACATAAACATGACTGGCACCTGTTTGTCCTCCTGCAGCTTGGTAATGATTGCCTGTCGCTCTGCCGGCATCTCCTCCAGCGACACAATGTCAATTTTGTTAATGGCCAAGATGAGTGGCTTGTTGGTGAACAGCGGCTTAATGCTTTCAAATAGCGCCACCTGATCCTCCAAAGAATGACCGCATTGCTCCGAAATGTCCATGAAATACAGCACACAGGCACGCAAATGCGCCAGAGCAGTAATAGCCTGCATCTCAATAACATTGCGCTCCTCCAGCGGATGATCGAGTATGCCGGGCGTATCAATCACCTGCCAGCGCAGATACTTATAATCTGTGTGTCCCACATACAGCGATTTTGTAGTAAACGCATACGGCTGCACCTCGACATCGGCACGCGTGATCTTGTTGATAAACGATGATTTGCCCACATTGGGAAAGCCACAGATGATAATGGTGCGTGAGTATGGATCGATTGTAGGCAAACGGGACAAATGCTGGCGCACCTGCTCCAAATATGTCAAGTTAGAAGCCTGACGCTTCATAATCGTGGCCATGCGACCCAAGGCGGCCTTCTTAAGCTGCTTACAACGGTACAAGGAGTCTCCGTATTTCAGCAGACGCACATAATCCTTCGCAACGCTACAAAACACATAATTATTAATTATTTCATTTTAATATTTTATAAATAAATACACTTACTTATCAACCAAATGCCTGGCTGTATTTAGTTGACCCAGCGCCAGTTTGTAATGATCCTTGTCGTACAAAACATTCATCAAATCTGCATAGAATGGATGCACATCATCCAATTTCGGAAAGTCCTGTATGATCTGCGAGAGACGATCGTGGAAATTCTGTTGCGTGTATTTCACCTTGCGCGTGTAAAATGCACGAATTCTCGAGATTTTGTAGCCCTTGTGAACAACTGTGGGCGTCTTGCGCTGTGTCTTCGACAGCATAATGTCGATAAAGTCCTAATAAATATTCATAAATTGTATACATTTTACATTATTTATGTATTGCGCATTTTGTAAACAGTGAGTTTGAGGTTATGTTGTATGGCCCAAGGGGTGCTCCCAAAGACGTAAACAACAAAATAACTTATTTCTAATGCTTACCTTGGCTGGCGGAACCACCATTATCTTTTTAAAGTTGTACAAACTCATGTTTGTAAGATTTTTATTTATTTTCCACACAAATTAAAGGAAAATAAATGGGAATCGCATGCAAAAACACCACGCGGCGCTTGCAACAGATTCCAAAAAGAGATGGTTTAGAATCTAGAGATGGCTCGTAGCATATCGATTTTGTTAAACATCGCGTAGTGGTATTCCCTCATTTTATTTTTATTTGATATCGCTTTAATAATTATTTATTATCAACTATTCGTGCAAGAATATGCAAATTGAATTCATACTTTTTGTGAATTTTTCAGCATACGATAGTTGATCATGAATTCTGAGCAAACGCACAAGTTTATATGTTCTAATGTCTGGCAGCTCCGAAAGAACTCTTCTTTTTTTTTTTTGGCGTGGAGTGAAGTTACTCAATATTGTTTTATTTTTAAAATTGTTTTGCCACCTTTGACCATTTGTTGATATATGGCATTTCTCTGCTGTTGAATTCGTGACATTGAAGTGCTTTACAAATATGAGCATTTGTAAATTATATTTTAAACATTTAAAATTTTGTAGATATTTTTCATTGCATTTTCTAGCATTATATTTAACAATGTACTGAAAGCTGCTTATTTATTATATAACATAGTACATATAATTATACATATATAATTTTTAATTATTGACTAAGCCGTGTGGACCACTTATTACCACAGGTTGGACAATTGGAGCGCGTGCGCAAGTATTTACGTATGCAGTCTCGGTGTATTTTTCTGCCACAATCCGAGCACTTGATATCCCAGAGTACCAGTTGCTTGCAGAGTGCACACTCTTTTATTGTATCTGGATAGTTGGAGCGTAAATAGAACTCAAACTCTACAATGCTGCGTGGGCCCAGGTAAAGTCTATCGTTCACCTCAAGCAAGTAGCCCATATCGGTCAAAAGTTGGAGTAACTCCTGCATGCGTATCTTCTTAGGCGGTTTTGCAGAGCCCTTGAAGTCCACTTGAGAATATGCCATGTTCCATTCAATGTAAGAATCCTCCTGATGTCCCAATTTGTCCAATACAATGGAAAAATACTGGCATTCCTCCGGTGTTAGCCCGGGATAACTCTGGCTATCTGGCGTTGCGTCGGTAATTGCAAACACCAAATACTCTTTCGCTGTTATTGGGTGCTTTATAAACATTAAGCTCTGATGGAATTCTTTTATGTCGTTTTCAATTTCGCGAACGAAGTCGTATAGTTTGTCTTTAGTTTCCGGCTTCCTTTGATGATGATGCTCACAGAGCGGTGTTAATATCTGGTCAATTAAATCATGATCGAGGCAGCTGCGATTGATGCAGGCACGTAAAAATGATTGCTTTACCAAATCCATGTTGCCTTTCTTCAATTAGCATTTATCAAGTGGGTTCAATATTAAAATTGTAAAACAAAGTCAAAGAAAGCGACGCGCCTTGCGAGGGCTCCAATAATTCGATAAATATTGTTTACAAGATATGCGATATAAATGCTCATGCGTGATATATCGAATATGTTATCGATAGACAGACGCAGCTACTACGACAACAAAAATTGGTCACTTTGTTTTGGAATGTTTGTACTATATGTTCGTTTTAATAATAAAAACTCAAAGGAAACAATTATTTGAAATTCAAGTGCATTTGTAAAGCGTTTATTGTGATATGCGACATCGTATTGTAACTAAGGCCAAGTATAAGCGCTTCAATGCTATATACGTGAAGTAAATATTATCATGTATTGTTATTTATTTCAGGATATGAAAACACGATCATGAAGACCGAAAACATACACAAAAACCCGCCTGCATTACTGAAATGTAAACAATGCGAATATGCGTCGTATCGTATGTATGATCTGCGGCGACACCAGCAGCGACATACAAAGATAAAACCTGCAGGAGCATTTAACTGCACCGAATGTTCCTTTGTGAGCAAATTCAAGAGAAATGTTAAGCGACATATGCTAACGCATAATAAGACTCCGCCAATGGATGCAACAGACAATCCAAAACTTGAGGATGAGGAGCCTGCTCTTGAGTATATTTCGGAGCCTGCTCTTGAGGAGTATTTTGTGGAGCCTGCTCTTGAGGAGTATATTGTGGAGCCTGCACTTGAGGAGTATATTGTGGAGCTGATTGACAGATCAGAGTCGGAACCAGAGGAGGATAAAAGTGTTAGCGATCAAACGGTTAGCGATCAAACGGTTAACGATCAAACGGTTAGCGATCAAACGGTTAGCGATCAAGTGATCGTCACTGAGGTGTTGCCATGTCCTGAGCTCTTTTACCAGAAGCGTTTTAATTGTAGTGTTTGTAACTATGGTTCTAATCGCGCTTTTGATCTGCGGCGTCACGAACAGACTCATGAGAGGGTAAAGGCAATAGATGGCACGGGATTTAGTTGTCCACAATGCGCATTTGTTACAAAGTGGAAACGCAATATGAGGCGACACATGCAAAAGCACATCAAGGAGGATGATCCTAATCAGGAAGCATCCGTTTCTGAAGACGAGGGAGAACAGGAGGATCTTATCTTCTCTGAAGAATATATTCTAAAGTTGATAAGTGATGAAAATTCGGACACGCAGTCAGCAGAAAACGCTACTTCAGGAAACTCTGAAACGCCTAAAGAAGTTCAAAGATTGGCTAACTCTGAGACGCTTAATGAAAATCAAAGCAAAAGCATTAAACGATTTCAATGTACACATTGCAACTATGCAACAAATCGATCCTTCGATTTGCGACGACATATGAAAAAGCATAACAGGGTAGCGGAAGTCGAGGGCCTAACATATATAGCATATAAATGTAACAAATGCACATTTATAACTAAATTTAAGCACAATATAATGCGCCACATGGATACTGCGCACAATCCAATTGAAACTCCAAATAAATCAGAAAAGACAAGTTTGGAGGAGCAGACATTTGGGAAGTTCCTTACGGTGGATAAGAACGAAGAGAAATATCAAAACCTTGAAATTGAGACATTGGAATCAGATGATGTTAAGGAGATACTTCCATCCTATTGGGTTGTCATCCCAGCAAACTATGCGCAAAAAACCTCGCCTATCAATGTGGAAGATTCATAGACACAAGATCCAAACCATTTTCAAGCTTCCAATCGTTAGATGCCCGCCGCATTTTATTTGCAGAAAGAAGTTGCCTTCGATTCACAGATAATTAGATGTATTTTGAATTAATAATATTGTTTAATTTTATACAAATAAACACAATTTTACAATTTTGACAAATCAAACTTGTTCCTTCATGCAAGGTTTGAATTTTGTATGCAAATTTTGAAGTAGTCCGATTTTTATGAAATTTGATCAACATGTATAAACAGTGTTAAGTTCAATCAAGCTATGTATATTATATACATATTTATTTTACCAAATTTGCAACCGATAGATATAGTACTCTTGCCGTTTCAGGCATACATATACGACCTGCTGAAAAAACAGGCATCTGTGAAAGACTGAACCACACTATTATATAATAATTATTTTATAAGCTTCCTATATCTACATTTATTTAAATAAAATCTTTGCGCGGTATAAATTTAAAAAAGAACAAATTATTTATTAAGGTAAATTAAATAGAATAAAGACTAATCGATACATCGATAGACAAAAATCATTGACTTAAAATGCAAGGGAAACGTTGTGGCAAAAATCGACTTATCGTTTTGCTGACCAGATTCGATGTTTTTTTACACAGACCACACGGGAAATGTTGCTTAAAATTTTGCTACAAAATTAATAGAAAGTTGCCTCGACTTGCACAATATAAAATATAAGCAATAAAAAGCAAAGTTTATACAAAATGGCCGACGACTGGGGTAAGTTGCACGTGGGTGCGTCATTAGAAAATAATTAACGTGGGCGCTGCGCATGTGGCGCTTATTGTGCGCTACCCCTGCGCCCCCTTGACACATTGAACACCCCCCGCCAGCTCACTAACAAGCAGAATAATGAAGACAGTCAAAGACGGCAACGTGCACCCAACCTTGATATTTTGTATATTTTTAGCAATTTGCATGTAGATATATATACATATATATATATATTAACCATACTTTCGTTTCCTCATTAAAAATGTATTCAGAATCCGCCGCGGACAGTGAAGTTGTCATACTACCAAATGCAGCTACCAATATAAACAAGTGGGAGGGCGAGGACGACGATGAGGATGTTAAGGTGCGCAGAACTTATAAACCATAATTTAAGCAGATTCTTCATTCTACATATTGTTGACAATATTGTTGTTGCCTTTATTTGAAAACTTGTTTTGTTGCTTTGACAGTTTTCACTTTCTATGTATAACTGTACACGTGGTCACTTTGCGATTGCACTTTTTGTTCATTATGACTCATTTCACATTTGATTTCACAATTTTAGGAAAGCTGGGAGGATGAGGAGGAGAAAAAGGACGAGGAGAAGCCCACAACAAAGCCAGAAGCACCAGTCAAAACTAAGCCCAACAAAGCGCTTAAAGCCAAATTGGAGGAACAAGAGGTTTGTACTTAAACAAACACTGCAAAATGGTTTATAACTGAATCGGTTCGAACTTTTTTTAAACCGATCCAGTTGTCCGAAATACAGCCGAACCAGAACCCGAACCGCACCTTTTTATTCTTTTTAAAGGAAAGAAATAATCAATTCAATTGAAATACAATTTCGAAGCAAAACCTGGGTTAATGGACTACAAAAACCGAACCTAAAAGTCAGACTTTGATGCGAACCGTATAACGAACAGCAGACAACCTTTTTTTTTTGGTTGCAGTCTTGTTACTAAAAAAATTTTCTAAACCCCAAATCAATTTCTAAAATACTTGCTCACAAATAGCGTTTAAATGAAGAGGCGGAAACTCAACGTCTGGCCAACATGACAGCTGAAGATAAGCTAGCTGAAAAACTTCGTCTGCAGAAAATACAGGAGGAATCGGATTTGAAAAGCGCACTTGATACATTTGGCGTAACGAGTATAGAAGGCGGCCTGGATGCCTTTAATCCGCAGAGTAAAGAAGAATTCAAGGAATTTGGTGCCACGCTTAGCTGGAAAGTTGCACAGTACAAAGAATCGCCACACTTTCCACAATTCATTGAAGATCTAGTGCGCACGCTATGCGTTAACTGTAAGCTGAGATTTGCATAATCAAACAATATTTGTAATCAATATTAATAATCATGTTTTGTTTCTATCAAAAGTGAGTTCCGCTGACATTAAGAAGGTCAAGATGAGCACGGAGAGCTTGCACACGGAAAAGCTTAAAATGGAGAAAGCAAGCGCCAAGAAGGCAGCTGCAAAGGCCAAGGGAAAAGGAGTTTCGTTACGCACAGAAAATGATGTAGGTCAAATGGCATCGATTAGCTGATATGCTTGTCATTAATTAATTTGTTTAATTTACAGGATATCGATGGCTATCAGAAGTATGGCAACGATTTTACCGATGATTATGATGACTTCATGTGAATATAGGAACAAAAAATAGTTACGCGCATATATCTAATTAATGATAATATTGTTGCTTGTTGAAGTGGATGATGCTAAAAAAGAAACTGCGCAGGAATTTAAATCCTTTATTTTGTTTTGTTGATTTTGAGAGCTGTTGATAGCGCCGTAACAATAAAAATATATGTACCGTATATGTGTATACACATATATCTATATATATAAATATATATATATATATATATTTGTATGACAGCACACACACACCATTATATTTGCATATATGTAAAATACTTATATACCTATTATAGAATAACTAAACGTCAAGTCAAGCAAGCAATCAAGAAACCTCAACGAAAACACTTCAGATTACAAAATAAAGAGAATAATTTAGGTATATGAAACAGCTTCTTGTAAATTCACTTTTGTATAATATTATAAAGCGATATTAAATTGTAAAACAAGCTCAAGTTGCATTTTCATTTGTCATTCATTTCAAAATTTTAAATGTGTGGTGAAACATTTCAAACAATTTTGGGGTACCAAAGATTTAATACCCAAAAAAGTTCCCCATAAAAAACATGATATTTTACCGATTATTTTTATGGCATCCACATCGTATAGCAATTTAATCCGGACAGTAATGCGTTACTTCCTGCGAAAACGTCAAACTTCGCCACTGGAAATCGCACTTTTAAATTTTTCCTCATTTTTTGACACCAAACCAGAATTTTAAGATCGAGGCGTAGAGGACCTCAATTAAAGAGTTACTCTAATTTTAACAAGTGCAACTTGCAAAGTCGAACTAATTAAATGAATTTTATATAATAAATACCACCAATTCTACACTCGCCTGTGACGTCACAACAAATATATTGTACGTAACCTCTTTTCTTTACTTCTATGAAATGCAACTCTGTTTCATGGGACGCAACTCTGGCAAGTAATGCACGTGTGATTGTCTGCTGCACGCCAACAACAAACAAGCACATAAACATGACTGATAAATATTTTGATGGTAGTTTTTGTTATTGATATTGATATTAATTAGTATTTTGTAATAAATTAAAGTCCAAATTTACAGAGGCCGCCAATACGGAACTGCCCAGCTCCGAGGATGAGATTGACATTGACGATGTGGACACCTGTAGCGCAAAGGAATTGGCTATAGAATTTAAATTTCAATATGCACAGGACGAAACGTCGCTATCGTTGCAGCGGGACTACATCTTAAGCTTATGTGCTGATAGTAAATTTACACGTATCGTAGCTGGACTCTCAAGTACCGCCGTGAAGATATACGATATTAACGCAGCGGGCGCATTAAAAGCAGTGCACGAGGAAAGTGTGCCGCTTGTGGTTAACGATACGAAAAAGAAGCATCCACACACGATCTGTGGAGTGCGTTTTCTGGACGATAGTGCGAATGAATTGCTTGTGGGCACCACAAATGGTGTGGTTCGACTTTTTGATCTGCGCACCCAAGGTGAACAGGCTCGATTTGAGTATGCAACCAATTCCATTTCACTAACAATAACATGCTTCGATCGTAATGTCAATAGTCGCATTATTTGCTGCGGCACAGATCAATACATGGATGATACACATCTGCTATTCTATGATGTACGCGAGCGCAAAATGGTTGGCTGCTTTAATGAGGGCCATCAGGGTGATGTGACAAGTGTGCGTTTTCATGCCGCCAATCCGAATCTTATATGCTCGGGTGGCACAGATGGTCTCATAAATGTCTATGATATACAGCAGTTAAACGAGGATGAGGCGCTACAAAACACTATCAATACGGAGAGCAGTGTTTCAAAGCTTAATTGGCATCGAAATGTCTATGAACAGGATATTATCTCATGTATTACGAATACTAATGATTTTATGAGCTATGAGTGCCTGGAAGGCGATGAAGTTATATCCTTTGAACGCTCAGATATTGTAGCAGGTATACGACGCAAAAATGCTGGCAATTTTAATTTAATTAATGCCCACAGTCTGGAGGACGACGCCGTCTTTTTACTGGCCGGCACCAACTTAAATCGCGGGTAAGTTTGAATTAAGCTAGTTACTCTTTAAACCCTGTCGGCTTACAATTCTTTTATGCAGCGAGGTGCTACGTTCTGTGACTGCACCCTCCAAGAACACGCTGAAACCGCTGACAAACTTTGTGGGCAATAAACAAATTGTGCGCGAGAGTCTTTACGATGCCAAACGAAATTTGCTGGTAACTGGTGGCGAATGTGGCATCATCACCGTCTGGACACCTGATGCTGGCAGCAGCAGCGGCAGCACGAAGTTAAAGAGTAAATCCAAAGCTTCAAAGTCACACAAGAAAACTCCATACTAAAGTCGACATTATATTGTTTATATTAAGTTAAGTCAAAGTTGTATAAGTTACATGTTCGTTTCCAAACAAACGATCTGTTCGAAACGATTACCATTTTAAAATAATAAATTTATATAAAATATTAATATTTTTGAAAATTTTTAGTCAATTCCAAAATGCACACTGGTTTTATCTTGTTTATTCCGGCTTAATGTTCAACCATACAATATACGTTAAAATTTCATTGGTTATAAATAAATAAATCTTCAATAAAATCAAACTAATTTTGAAACTTTGGCGCCAGTGCGGTTATTGCTGCCAGATTTTATGTGAATAGTGCTGCCACTAGCTATGTGATTGGCGCTGCCACTTAGTTCAAATATTAGCGCTCACTGGCAAAGGCTAATTGTTACTGCACATTAGAGATCTAAAACGTAAATGTGCTTACGTTTGTTAGCCTAAAACGTAATCACTTGAGCGGATACGTAGCAGCAGTTTTTTTTAGAGATTTTAAAATTTTGCGAAATTTGTTGAAATTTGATGTGTTGGTTTCTGAAATAAAAAGATTAAATTATGAATACGAAATTTTACGTTACGTTACGTTTGTGAACGCATGTGCTTGCGTTTAAAGCTTTAACAGAAAATAGCTAGATTTTTAAACAGCTGATCCCTAGTTAACAGTTTTTGACGATTTTGCCATTTTTGATCTATTTTGCGGAATTTTATGGTTTTGGGGGGGGATCTTGAAATAAAATGAATAATGTATGAATAGGAAATTTCATTATCTAATTTTGATTTTTGTCCAAAGACTTAAAATCACCCTCTTTTGCGCTTTAATTTTGCTGTTTGTGAACGCATGTCCTTTGGTAACTTCGGTTTTTGCTTATTTGAAACTAAACTAGCGGCCCCCTAGAACAACTTTTTTTACTCACATGCCATTTTATGCTATTTCGAATCGAATCGAAAAAATCGCAAAATTGAAAACGAACAAACGGCATTTTTTCCAGGAATTTTCTGCCGCGATTTTGTTATTGTTTTTAACATTTTTCTAACAGAGGCTTAACATTTCTCTGTTAAAATCCCACAGTTTTTGAAAAATAATAAAATTTCTGTTAAATTTGCAGATCTGGCTTTTTTTAAGCAGCCACGAAAATAGCCAAAATACAAACAGCTGTTTTTTGATGGGCGCGGCGCGGCACGCAGCCAAAAAACGAAGATTAAATTCCCAAAAATTAGCCAAAAAATCATTTCAATGACGCATATTTCGCATATGCTTTATAATAATAATAATAATTGTTTCTGAAATAAAAAGATTAAATTAAATTATATTTTGTCAAAAACTAAAAATCGCATCTCTTTTCAATGACGGGAAATAACAATTTTTTCGCTTTCAAAAATAGTCCGTTTTTGAAACTGCTGCAAAAATGGGTGGGTCCACTTAAAATTTAAAAACAAATCAATACTTTATATTTTTAATAAAATAGATTTATATATGTATATACATTTTGATATTAGTTTATTCCCGTACTATAATCCCTTTTTAATTTACTAATACATAGTTCTATTGGTATTTGTATTATGAAAGTAATGCATTTGAATCTAAATTAAAGAATTATCATGCTAATAATAATGCCATTCATTCCATAAGAAACTTGATTTCCTTAACGTGTTCCTTAGCTGATTGTCCAACTTCATTCTAACTTTCTATACCAATAATAAAGAAAGGAATCCTTCTTATACAATATACCCAAAGCAACAAATGATGAGTTCATTTAGCCACCATTTCAAGCGTAGTTAAAGCCGCTGCAAGAAGCTCTGCTTAGTAAAAAATTAGCACATCCTTAACGTACACACAGCACACATCAGCAGCAGCGCACAACCTTACAATCATAATACGAGTATCTCAGTTCCTTAACATCCTGCGAGCAATTAGTGCTGCAGGAGGCATTTCAAATGCGTGCCCACAAATCGTCTAATCCAGTGCCACTGGCAGTGAACTGAATTGAACTGAGCTCTGCTAGGATTTCTGCTAAATGTTGACAAATACAACACCTACGATACAAATAAGATTGCTACAGAAGTACCACCTAAAACGTAGCAACGAAAGGACTAACCGTAACGACATAATTTTCACAAATTTACGCCAACGCCGTGGAACTCAAAACCCAGACTGAAGTTGCCGCCACCGTTGTATTTTGGTCCTGCGGCGCACAGGATCTTGCATATAGAGTGCTGTGTGAGTCTCACTCAAAAACCGCCACTCACCGTGGCTAATTGCTCATGAATAAATTGTGCTGTTTAGAATTCCATCGAAAATGCGTAGCTAGAAGCTAACCGAGACGAGAACGATGTCCTGGTAATATGGACATGGACTCTCCTCTCCTCTCCCTTTCTCTCTCTCTCTGTGTCTCTGTGTCCATGCCGAGCAACCAAAATATTATGGTGTTCCCTGCTGTTAGCGCACAGTGAGCACGAATTTGCTGCGGTAAGTCGATGCTGTTTTGGGTCTAGAAATGTCCTGTGTCTCTGTTAGTATGTCCTTTTCTTGCCTTTGGCGGCAATGTGTTCGTTCTGTCGTCGCCTGTTATCGTATGATTTGACATGTTTGTTAGCAGGGCGCTTGACCCTGAGTTTTGTGTTCCACTTTGATGTGATTCGTCAATGCGGTGGACTACCGGCTACCGACTTTCAAACAGTCTTCGATTCTGACTAGGACTCGAACTCGAACTTCAACTGCCTGTTCCTGCATCTTTGCACATCGGATGCCCAACAGCGTTTGTTGGCGAATCTGTCTCGGCCAGTCGCCTTGTTTGTTCTCTCCTGTTTTGCTGGAGTGGCATTCGTCAGGCTCGGCATGGGTATCCTACCATACCCCCTAGAGGGTCGCATACCGCAATACGCTGTATTTATAGTAAACGTAGCCGATCGATTGCCATGTTTTGTGGTTCTGCTCAGCCATATCCAATATTGACAGTGCTTAACAAAACAACCAAAGCTACGAACGAGCATATTTAAAGATAGATCAGTTTTTATCTGAGTGCTGTATCCTTGCTGTGTTGAACTGCTTAAATTTTTGCAACACATAACAAAACCAGGCACTAGAACACTTTTTTAACAGTACTAAATTAAAAATATATAAGATTAATCCAAATTTAAGTGAATAACATGGTTTTTAAACAACATTTGTAATATAATATGCTCTAAGAACATATATCATCTGCTAAATTCATAACAAAATTGTTTAAAACAAAGCAAGCCACTCCATCAATAATCAAAATCAAACAAGATGATCGCTTATAATTCCCAAACAGTTTAAGCCATCACTTGGTGTAGTGCCCGACTTTTGGAAGCAACATTATCTTATTTCTTAATTCTTATTTTCATTGCACTTATATCAATTGCTTATGGTCCTTGGGTACATACAAATCCCTCCTTTTCAACAATGAGGCTTTAATTTAAGCCAAACTAAATGCATAAATCATAAAACTCAGAAAAATTTGTTTGAGATTTCTTGAAAATCCAAATATTCAACTGATTGTTCCGAGAACGAGAACTCAAAATCGATAAATATTCAAAATAAGAAGTACGTTTTCGGTACTATAAAATGTATAATTATTAAGCAATATTGGTCTACAAGTAAGTTGTCTTAAAAAATCACGAAAACAGTACAAAATGTAATTCAAATAATATGAGATTTAGATTTTAAATAGTTTAGTCAAAACTGTGGAAAAGAAACTGCATTCATAAGGACGGACAGACGAACATTTCAAAAAAATTAAAATTAGTATAATAATGTACAACAATTTCAGTAAAGACACACATTAAGTTTAAGCGCCAACAAAATAAGCAAAGCTTTATAGCCCCAATCTGATTAGAACATAAGCACAGCTAAAACTCAAAAATCTCTAGAAATCACACGCTGCTCAGGTATGTGTATTTTGTTTTTGTGCATACGCTCATTGAGCAAAAAG
Source organism: Hirtodrosophila cameraria (assembly GCA_949708635.1). NCBI lineage: Eukaryota > Metazoa > Arthropoda > Insecta > Diptera > Drosophilidae > Hirtodrosophila > Hirtodrosophila cameraria. The sequence continues at coordinate 8,960,259 of OX453089.1, read as the reverse complement.
CAGGACACAGTTTGCCCTAAAAAAGAAACCGCTAATCATGAGTCCAGTCCACACAATATGCGCACAATGGCTCACCTAATTATTTGGCTCAATTGTAAGAGGCTTTATGGAAAATGCATTTAGCCGTATTCTTTATTTTTTTTTTGTTTTGCGTCGAGACACTCGACAAAAAGCGAGCCAATTTTTAAACTGTTTGTTGCTCTTTTTATGAGTTTTTACCATTGTACGCATTTTTTCCACTGTTCGCTGCTCTACAAACATCCTAATTACGGCAGTTAGTCCTTGTCCCTTGGCTGTGTCCTGCGACGTTTTTATTGCGCGCTCGCATTTCCACTAAAAATTGTGCCATTTTTTTGTTTGTGCCAGGACACGTTCTTTGCATTGTCCTTAGGTAGTTGCAGACGCGCCTTTTTATTGGTGCACCTTCGTAGAAAATTGCACGGCAACCGCAGTCCTGCAGCGAGTCCTCCAGAGAAATGTGAACTGTGAAACTGCTTTCTCGTTTGAATAACCAAATTATGAAAACACAGTTGTAATAAAAAAATTTACATAAAATTATATACACAACACAGCTCATAAAAATGATGATTTAATAAAAAATTTAAGTACATAGCATAGAATAAATAAAAAAACATCCTTGTGAGCTAAAATCAAACTATAAACTGAGACTAAACTTGCTCCTCTTAAATAAAGTCATCTTACAAAACAACACAGCCAAGTTAAAGCTCCAAATAACTTTTTATTCGCCGACTTAAGCAGATGTCCTGCTACAGGATCAGTGGCAAGCTACAACATTATTTAAATATTTATGCATTTGCCACAATTAAAAAATATATATATATCTAAAAAAAAAAATGTGTAGTTGCTTCGTTTTTGGTCCCGTTTCTCATTGTTTGTGGGCAAAGAAGATTTTTGAAAATTTATGGTTCTTTCGCCTGGTCCCGTTTCTCATTGTTTGTGGGCAAAGAAGAAATTGTTTCAAAATGATGGTATATGCAGTATATGCAGATTTTTATGAGCTGTGTCTAGGCAGTGAGTTTCGCGGAAACTAGCCGTATCCTGTCGTGCATATTCCAAGGACCGTATTAGGAATGTAGATCAAAGTTTTTTGTTTCCATTGTGCATTTTTTCGCTGCGCTAGTTTTTTTCCCCGAAGTTCGGAACAAATGCCGAGTGCTCTAATTTTTTAATTCTTCACGGGTTTTTATGGTGCTGCTGGAAAAACAGTGGAAAACAACATAAAAACACACGAAACGATTTTCATTTTACATTTGTCGACAAGGTTACACATCAGCACCATTTATCGCCACAGCCTCTATTTACCTGTTAATTGTGGCCATAATTCAGAGCATGTTTTTAAGAGCACAGTTCCGACATTCTATATAGAATAACAGCCAGAGCTATCCATATTTTTATTAGGGCGTGCATTATATGCACATCTATTTGCTTGCATTTCCATCGTAAATCTTTGTAGAACTGAATGGTACTGAAAACGAAATTTTATGATTTTTAGAAAGAGTTTTGAGCTTGTTTGGAAATTACTAATATAGAATATGTATCAAAATTAAAACACAAACAATAATTGGGGTAAGAAACGCAGATATTAATCAAAAAATAAAAGATAATAAATAAAATAATACATAATAAAATATTAACTAACAATTCATAATAGTTTTTAGTACACCATTTTGATCTTTTTTGACCACGCCGTGTGGTATAACATAATATGAACTTAAAATAACACAATCGAAAAGACAGCGGAGCATATATTCTTAGGACAAGTCTCATCTGCTTGGAGAAAGTTAAAGAAAATTGCATAACAAAATTGTTTGAAACAAAGCAAGCCACTCTAACATAGTTTAAATCAAACAAAGCTTAAGTTTTTTAGATTGGTGCTTATAATTCTCAACAAGTTTAAACACACGCTTGGTGTAGTGCACGACTTTGGAAGCAACATTATCTTATTTGTTAATTCCTATTTTTGTTGTATTTATATCTATTTGGACTTCCTTGGTTCCACGGCATATTCCTCCTCCTGCTTGGAGAGAGCTAAACCCAATTCATAACAAAATTGTTTAAAACAAAGCAAGCCACTCCATCAATAGTCAAAATCAAACAAGATGGTCGCTTATAATTCCCAAACAGTTTAACCTATCACTTGGTGTAGTGCACAATTTAATCATTTTTGGAAAAAACATTGTCTTATTTCTTAATTCTTATTTTCATTGCACTTATATCTATTGCTTATGTTTCTTGGGTACATGCTCATCCCTCTTTTTTAACAAAAAAGCTCTAAGTTAAGCCAAACTAAATGCATAAATCATAAAACTCAGAAAACTTGACTGATCGTTCCTAGAACGAGAACGCAAAATCGATAAATATTAAAAATAAAAAATACTCAGAAATAGAAATCGGTTTGAATTTTTATTAATTTTTTAGTACCTATTATAAAATGTAAGATTATTAAGCAATATTGGTTTAAGAGAAGGGTGTATCCAAAATTTGAAATTTCTACTTATTTTTGTTAGCATCTTATTTGATTTTCTTTTTATCACGTCCGTTTATAACTTTAAAGTTGTGCATGTGATTTTACTAACTTCATTTAGATTTTTAAAAACAATAGAGAAAAGTTAACGTTGGCGTGCTGAAGATATGCACAAGAAAACTTAATTTTGAACAGATAGTTCCTATGACAGCAATAATATATTGTCGGCTCTGCTTTTGACGCTGATCACGAATATACAGAAAGGCAAATATTATAAAAATTTAAAATACGGAATTTGTTTTTGATAACTTTTTTGAAGTTAGTTTTTTTAGCCTTTTTTCTAAATTAAAATATAATTTTAGAAAATTCATAAAAATGCTCTTAATATTTTGGAAGATTCTGAGCTGCCTGATCAGAACTGAGAAGTTTTAAATATATTAGATTGCAGTTAAACTTTACATTTGTAAGATATATAAAAACTATCAAATGACTGTGATGCGATTTCGGAAACTTGTATATCAGAGGAAGTTAACCGTATTAAAACAATGCAATCAAATTAAAATGATGCAATTGTCGATTTTTTATTTTACTTTCATAGCTTTATCTTTACTTTATATTTACATGGTATATATGTATGTGTGTGTGTACTTCCCATAATCAGCATAATCAGCGAGATCGGCGCTTTGTGAGTGCAAAATGCCAATAAAATGGGCAAAAGGAGCAACAACAACAAGGATAAAGCGGCTTCCGAGTATTAAGGTTTTAGGCAATGCCAATGATGCCGAAAGTGTTCAGCGAGGATGACAAAAATGACAATGGTCGGTGTGATCGGGTGAGGATGAGCAATGCTGTCAGGTACTCCCCCTCTGTTCAATACTAGAGTGAAAGGTTAAAGGTGCTGAGATTGTGCCTGTGCTTGGCTTTGGTTTTGAGCAGCTATAAAGGGTATTTACTGTCGCTGCCGCAGTGTCGCGTTTATTTGCTTTTCGGGCCAGCAGAAAGGTTGCTCATTCTGCCGGACAGTGGACAGCGGACGTGGACGGATCGCGGGCTAAAAGACAAAAGCACATGAATGCACAATAGGCAAGGTTGTGGGTAGGGTTCGCTGGTGGGCAAGGCTTGGGTTTAGTCAGGTCAAGCCCGGGGCCAGGTCGGGGTAGAGTACTACTTGGCGTAGGTAGTGAAAATAGATGGCGAGTTAATGCAAATTGCCGCGCAATATAACCCAATAATTTTAACTAACTCACAAAATGTAGGGCAAGCAATAACAACAACAACAACAATAACTGGGAGAGTTACTTAGTAATGCATAACAATGAGAGGAACTCAGTTGAGACTGAAAATGTCGAAAATGAAACTGAAATTTGCTGGTTCCAAGGGTTTGGCATTGACTGGCTTCGAAAATGGCATCCTTATGCGTTAATCCCTTTTTGCCCATCAGCGACATTATTAGTCAATTTTCATGTTTAAAATTGTTCGAGTTTTCACTTTTGCAGTTTTCACTTTCGACAGAGTTAGATTTTATTGCAGCATCTTGAACAATCGCCGCCTAGCTTGAATGTGGATTTTGGATTTGGAACACATGCTGTGTTGTCAGATTGCTCTACATTTGCTTGGCTATCTGGTGATTTAGGACGAAATTTGGGCATTGTCTTTAACTCTGGCTGACCGGGTTACTTTAAGACTGGCAACATCGACTTCAACTTCAACTTCGACTTTAAATTTAACTTCTAACAACATCAACTTTAACTACAAGTCGGAGTTTCCACACAGCTTGTTTATTTGTGTTTGTTTAGCGGGATTAGAAGAGGGCCAAAACGGGGCTTTGGCTAACGGCTTTAAACGCTGATCCACGCGCATTTTCATTCGAAAGTCATAAAACACACATTATGAGGCTAACAGGACTAAGCCACACACACACACACACGCACAGGCAAACCTCACATAACATAATTAGCGTATGCTGAAATTGGGTTATTTTTTTCTTTCTATACACTAGCTTAACCCTAAGCTGCCAGCTTAATACCCAAGCAGGTACAGGAATTTCTTAGCTTACGCAAGCAGAACTTTGAAAGTCCTTTGACTTTGCCTAACTGCTGCTTTGGGTACAGTTGCGCCTTACAGGCAAACAACATGATTATATCATCATAATAAATGTTTGCCGCAACTAAACTAAAACTTTTCAAATTAAGTTTCCAAACAACTGCGTCGTTCATCCCAACAACAAAAAACGTATTTCATTGTTTATGCATGTGGGTGTGTGTGTGTGTTGGTCTCTGTGGGCGTTGTCCAAACTTTTGCTTTATTTGTGCCATTTATTTCCTATGCTACCCCCTCTTCCTCTTCTACTTCCACTCCCCCTTACTCTTCCACTCGCAGTTTAGCAAGTGTGAGGCCGTTAAACGTGCGGCATTATATTAAGACTTCATAAAAGAGCAAATAATTTGACTGGCGAGACGATCGATATGGCAACCTCCCCAAAAATGTATAGCAGATATGGCAACCTTCCCGTCTCGCTGTGTCTGTGTAGCTGTGTATGTGTGTGCGCCATATTATGCCATATCATTCTTTTGCCTGATGAAGCCGATAAAATCACATTATTAAGGGGGCCCACACACGTCTCGCTTGCACTTATAAAGCTCAATGCTTGCGGGCAAGCGAAACAAAACATTCGCTCATACGCTATGAATATATGAAATCTCAGTTGCCTTCGCTCTCTCTCTTTCTCTTTCGCTCAGAGAGCACATGCTCCCATTGCTGTTTTTTTGCTCCCGCTGCTACTGCTGCTGCCGCTGCTATTGCTGCTGCTGCTGTGCTCCATGATAACTTGATTATGGCTCTGGCAGCGTCTGACGCCGCTGCATCCCCTCTGCTGCGCATTATTGCGCTTTTTGCTTGCCTCCTTCTGCCTTTTTTTATGTGTGCCATTGTTCCGGCATCGTAATTGCCTTCATCGTCGCATAATTGTCAGCCAGCAGTGGCAGCAGCAGCAGCAGCGCAGCAGCAGCATAGCCGACAGCAGCAGCAGCAGCAGCACCACAACATTAGCACCATCGTTCATTGCGCCGCAGCAGGCAGTGTGAGACGCTTAGCAATAGCCAGACTGCGACGCCATCTCGCTCGCACGCTCGCAACGTTGCTCTCATTGGTTTAACAGGCTGCCTGCGGCGGCCATTGCTGTTGACTGAGCAGCTAGGCTGGTATAAAAGGTGGCTGGGGTAGCTGAGAGCGATACACTTGAGCTGTAACCATCGCAGAGTCAACATCGTCGTCAAATACCGTTTCGTGAATAAAATCAAATAATTACAAATAATCAAAATGCACGGATACCGCACATATAATATGGAAGCGCATCATCATGATAACAACAACGTTGACCAGAAACCGCTGGTCGTCGATCTGATCTCCACACAATATGGCAAACCACAAACGCCGCCACCTTCGCCAAATGGTAAGTTATACAAAAACTACATCCAAGTTCTTCCAAGTGACTAATCCACTATTTTCTTTGCTTCTTACAGAATGCTTATCCAGTCCGGACAACTCTTTAAATGGCAGTCGCAACTCGGAGATACCCGCTGATCCGTCAGTTCGTCGTTATCGAACTGCATTTACACGTGATCAGTTGGGTCGTCTCGAGAAGGAGTTCTACAAGGAGAACTATGTTTCCCGGCCACGTCGCTGCGAATTGGCTGCTCAGCTGAATCTGCCCGAGTCCACCATTAAGGTCTGGTTCCAGAATCGTCGCATGAAGGACAAACGTCAACGCATTGCCGTCGCCTGGCCCTATGCTGCTGTTTACTCTGATCCCGCTTTCGCCGCTTCCATCTTGCAAGCGGCTGCCAATAGCGTGGGCATGCCGTATCCACCATATGCCGCTGCAGCAGCAGCAGCTGGCGCCGCCAATCCCATGCTTGCCACCGGCATGCCAACAATGCCCGTGCCCGGACATTCACACTATGGCCAATATCGCTATACACCTTATCACATTCCCGCACGCCCAGCACCACCCGCACCACACATGCATCCGCATGCACACTCGCATCCACATTCAGCCATGCAGGCCATGCAGGCGGCTGCTGCAATGAGCGGTGCTGCCCCTATGGGTTATCCGGCTGCCATGTTGGGCGCTGCTGCTGCTTCTGCAATGCCACCCAGCTATGCTCAGCAGCTGCAGGTGGTGCCCAAGACACAGACGCCACCACTGGACTTGCAGTCATCCTCGTCGCCGCACTCCTCCACGCTGTCGCTGAGTCCCGTCGGCTCGGATCACACCAAGGTTTTCGATCGCAGTCTCAGCCCGTTGCGCAGTGCGCCTGCTCAGCTACATCCTGTGGCTTGCAGCAACAACAACATAACCACCAGCAGTCCGCTGCCCGCTCCTGGTCTACTCATGCCCAGCGCCAAGCGTCCAGCATCGGACATGTCGCCGCCGCCCACAATGCTGGCGGAGCCCAAGCCCAAACTCTTCAAGCCCTACAAGACTGAGGCGTAGGCGCTGCCACGCCCACTTTCGCACCACAACCCGCCCTGCTCGCTACCCTCATGGATTGTACAAATTAGTATTTAGCATTAATTGTTGTGTTGTAGTATTTTATCGTGTGTAGAATCACATTCAAGTCGAAAATGAAAATTTATTTATCAGTTGTACCAAATTGTAAACTATAGTTAATTTTAATTAATTTTACTTAATTTTAGAAAATACAAAACTCAATCAAAATAAAATTATAAATATTTCAAAAATAATTGCAAATCTTTTCCCTTTGTTACCTGAAACTGATATATTTGCTACCTGATTTTGAAGGCAACTTTATTAGCCATGTGGAGAATCCCTGCGCAGGAGCAGCTGCAGCTGAAATTGACCTCGAGCCTAACTGTTCTTGGACGAGCGGGTGAAACTATGGCACGCTTAGCTGACCTTCGGAACTGGATCTGTGCCACCCACCGGGGAGCGGCGGGGGTGTGGCACAAGCCACTCGGTGTCGACTCTAAAATTGCTTATTAATGCGATTAAAGCAAATCAAGGAGACAGCCAATTGTCACCCGTCGTGTGTGTTGTGCTGTGTGGCCTTGCCCCTTGCACTGCATGTCCTGCTCTGAGTGAGCCTCCCTGCCACGCGTCAGGTTGCATATTGAATGGCTGTCAATGCGTATCAGTGTCCTCGTTCGTTGTCTAATTAATTGTTGTCTTTTTAGCCAAACACACCCGTTGTGCATGCTGCAGTCTTTGTTTGTTTGTTTGTTGTTGTTTGTTATTGTTTGTGCTCAGCAATTGTCATAATTGAGAAATCATATGCACAAGGACATTAGGTGTAAGCCATAAAGGGATAACAAACAACTGGGCACAAATCAAATTTATATTTAATTGCTGCGTACCAAAAAACATGTGTTTCAAATTGTTCAATTGCCTCAAAGGGTGTCAATTGCTTCGTCCTGCAGGACGCTTATCAACACAGATACTACAGCCTGAACCCTTGAAAATGTGCGCTCTATCAAAACATGTTTTGACAGCGCATAAAAAATGGTCTGTCTGCTGAATACTTTTTGGTATGCACCCCTTTCATGACTTCGAATCCTGTGGGGGATGTGAATCTCTCGAAATCTCGAGTCCTCGCTGCCAAGTGGCAACATTTTATGATTTGATAATACAGATATGCGCATAAAACTGTGTGAGTCTGCCCTGGGGACACGCAGGTCCTGCTGCTGGTCCACAAGCCAAGTAAATTAAAAAGGGCAACCGGAACCAGGGGGGGCGTTAGAAAAACAACTCGATTAATTCCTGTTTAGGGGTGTGAATCGACACACGGAGACGCAGGTTGTTAATTAATCATGTGGGGATTAAGTTGTTTGAAATGTGAAAATTATCAGCAGGTTTATTGAAAAATTATGCATTGTAAAAAGAGAAAAGCAGCAGAGATAAACAGCGAGAATTGCAAGTGGGCTTAGCAAGAGATATATTTGGCTCAATTCAGTTAACTCATCAGTTCAGACGGCAACAGCTGCGCAGTTGAGCTGAAGAGGGGAATGAAGCAGAAGAAGAGTTATTCGACAAAATAAATGCGGTATTATTATCAATTAGGCGGCTGTATCTAATTTCGATAGCAACTCCCCAACGTTTTATTGGGGCCAATCAATGGCATTTGGCACTCCAATGAATGGATTGTTGTTCACTTCTTCATGAGAACTTCACCCACAACACAACACAACAGCATACAAAATATAGTAAAGAAAACAATGCATAATTCAATAGCTCAAGGTCTGGGTACGTCTCGACATTTATGGAGGCTATCCCCCTGCCCGCCGTTTGTACGATGTACAAACAAAATTAAGTTTTATTGGTGCGCACAGTCTTTTGAGATGATGACTGGGAAATTGAGCGCAGCTGAGGTTTCCCTCCTATTGCCCAAGGATTCAGTCTTTTCTGATTTCTTTTAATAGTGAATTAGCACCTCGCACTGTTCGTCTGTGTATTTGACTTGGCTTTATGGCCATCTGGCTGACTATTTGGCTGGGCTGAATGTTTCTTGAGCTGCCACTTTCCCAAAAACAACAACAACAACAACAGAATCAGACTCCGTCGGCATTAGCACAAAAGCCAGCTTTTGTATCTCTGTATCTGTATCTGTATCTGTATCTGTGTGTGTATGTGTATCTGTGTGTGTACCCAGGCGACCGCAATTTAGACATTCACAATCCACACACAGCTTTGCCCCTCTTTATGATGTACGAAATTCACACTAAGTGTCAATGAATATAAAGTGATCATGGCACAGTCACAGCTATATACAGCTATACTATACTATATATGCCAAGCTATATCACTCTGCAGCTTAAGGCTTGAGTGTGGGGCGTGTTGCCATCTTGCCACAATGCCACTGCTTCAATGCTTCACTGTTGCAGAGTTCGGCAAGATCAGAGCCACCCGTGTGTTATTGTGTTATACAACTGGCTCCATTCCCAGGTCGTCTTTCGGTTAGTTGTCTCATTCATTTCCAACATTATTGTGCACAGGAAAAAGCTTAACACCAGCACTGTGCAACATGGCATCAATTCTTTCTATGACCAAAATTTTTCATTTCAATTTAAATCTTTCAACAAAATAGTTATAAAGTATATAGTTTTTGTAATAGTAATGTATATAATGTATTTAATGCAAGACTTAGTTATAGGCTCTTCTAGAATTTATACCACCAAAATATACAGAAAATCGTTAAGAGCATATAATATAGTACTATATATGTTAGACAGATCGGAAAACGGTTTTGCAAGCCTTGCAGTATCCGCAACTTCTTTCAAGCTTGAGTTTAAGCTAGTTGAGAATTATAGTGCAAACAATTTATATATAATAAAAAGTAATCCTCGATTTTTTTCTTTCATTAAATTCAATTTAAGAATTTTTAGGCTTTAAGTTTTCTAAAGCTAAAACATCCGGTCTTGAAAATCAATCAATATTCAAAACTATCAAAAAAAAAACATAATTTCCTTACTATACGTTAAAGATGGGATCGGAAAGGATTGATTTTAGAAACTGGGCGTATCCAGGACACTTGTCTATACCAATTTTTTTTGCGGATTCCGAAAATTCTTCCAGAAAACTATATTGTTTATCTAAATTTGCAGGTAATAAGCAATTTTGTAATATAAATGAAATCCTTAGTTTGTATTTTGCCATTGTAGTATGCCAATTTAATTAAAAATTGATTAAAAACAACAAAAAATTCAGTAAAAAGAAAAATTGTATAACAATTTCACTCAAAATGATTTCGGAAGTGATTTGGAATCCAGGGAATGTTCTTAAAAATCCCTAAACAGTCGAGATCGGGTAAGAATAAATCTATTGGGGACGGGCGAGATTAAGAACGAATATCTATCCCTATCCCATCTTTACTCTATACTATTATTAAGGTTTTTATAAAATTCGGATATTTATGACAAAAAGTGTATAGAAATTTAGGTACTGCCATTTCATAAATAATCTTTATTATTATTACTCAAACCGATTTTATTTATTTAAACTTCCTGCTTGAAATTTTTGTTGTATTGTGTATTGTATGAGTATGCTATTTTATGCAGATGCCAATTGAATTTTGTATTGTTTTATTTATTATTTTTTTTAATTTGGGAGATGCTTTTGCAAGCGCTTTGTAGTTGCTACATGCGTCTAGCTGGAGTTGGACCAGCTAATGAATAAACATCTTTGTAAAATGATAATGCCGGCGCACAAATAGTTTCACACATTTAACGCATACACAGCGCACAGTCATTTACTTCGTCATTCAGTCAGTCAGTCAATTAGTCAATCATTCAGTCAGTACGATTTAAAAACTCGTTTGTAGTTTGTCATTTGGCTGTGAAATAAGCATAAAACATGTCTATATTCATTCGATATAACTTATTATAAGTTAGATGGGCTAGTCGGATCTGTTCTGGTCTGGTCTATTCCATTCTATTCTGGGTCTTGGCTGGCTGTTTGCCAATTTGCACGCTGTCCATTAACGGGCCATGCGTCCTGCTTATCTGCCTGCCCTATTCCCCTTCTCCCCCTCGTTTCTGTCCAAGCAATTCTGTTGGTCTCATCATTTTCATGGATATTAACAACTGATAATCGCAACAATCGAAACGAGGCCAACAACATGCCAATTATATTGCCATTCTTAGAGCTGTGCATTGTTATTCAATTGAATAAAAGTTATTCATATATTTGGTAAACGATTCAGTTAATCGTTCCTTCGATTCGTTTATTATTTCGAGTTTCTTTTGTGTTTGTTCTTTTCCTTTGAGTACCATTTTCATTCGAAGAATAAAAATTTAAAGGAAACTTATAGGTAATACTCTTTACAATTAGACCTGTTTCCATTTTCAATTCAAATCAAATGATTCAAAATTGATAGCTGTTCTGAATTCCGTAAAAATAATATAGTATTCGCATGCAGAACGTTTAAAAACAACTTTTGCAAATTAACTCAAACCTTTTTTAAAAAATACCTATAAAATGGGCATAAAATGAACTTAAAATCGATAATGAGTCGCTAACTAACTGAACAATCGAAGTGTATATTTTGTACAAATAAAAATGTTAAAATATGCTCAGATTGAATTGAATTGAGTAAAATTTTACAAACAAACTAGATAAGCGATACATAGCAACAAAGTAGTTCGTTCTTTCAGTTCATAGAGTCATTCGATTGAACTGGTACCAATTTGATACAGCTCTACTGGCGTGCTCATTTTCCAGGGTCGGGTCGGAGGGGAAAATGATGTCAGCTATAGCTTGGCTAGCAGTTTTTGCAATTTTCACATTTCCATATGCGATTCGTTGCGGCTGGCAACTCGAATGCAATTGGAAGCGGTCTTTCTCGGATTGCGAATTCAAATTTTGAGGGTTGGGGGTAGAAGTTGGGGGTAGCGCATTAAGGATGCGTGATAAGCTCCGGGTAATTGCATTGGAATCACAACAAAACCAAAATACCCATAAAATCTGACCAGTCACGAGAGTGAAGAACGCAAAATAAAGCGAAATAAAAATCAATTGCTGTTGATGTGTATGCTGTGGCTGGTATGCTTAAAGTAGGAGGAGGTCAGGGGTCGGCATGTGCAGAAGAGGGGGTTGCTGCTTGGGCAGCTATAAATCTGCAGCTGAGATAATGAAACTAGAATGATTGCGGCAATCACTGGCTGTGGCGAGAGCAGCAGTAGCAGCAGCAACATTGATGCTAGAACGTGCCAGGGACAGCGTCTCAGACTTGGCACTGGACAGGACGCAGGACTAAAGACTAAGGACTGGGCTGTGGCTGCTCATACTCAATGCGCATGACACGAGCTCATATATACGAGTAGCAATAGATACAAAAATACAACTAAAGATTGCACATAGCACAGTCTCAAGTTGGGCATACATTATGTACAAGGGACACAGGGATACCTTTACAAGGACCAGGTCTTGTTATTGATCCTGCGCATTTGAACGTGTCAATTTTATTGCGGTTTGACTTTGCTGCTGACTCAAAAGTCAAAAGGAAATGCCAAAGCCAAGCTGTACAAAGCTGTAGATGACGATGAAGATGTTTCCACTTTCCAAAGTATCTGTATCTGTATCTTTTCTTTTCTTTGCTTTTCTTTTTTGCTTCTTTCATGATTTACAGCGCTCGTTTTTTTTCGCGTTATTTTTTTAGGGCGTTAATGGCCATCGTAAAGCCGCAGTGGGCCCAGTTTTTGACTTCGAGTCCAACTCATAGTCAGAGGCAATGTTTTTTTCGCGCACTGATTCTAAAAAATGAAATCAGTTTTTATGAATTTTACGGCGCGTCGGCTCTTCCAGGCAATGTTTCCATCGTTTCCAGGACATTGTTTGCCAACAAATTTTGTTTTTCTTCAATGTGCGCCTGGGTTCGTTTCCTTAGCTGTTTTTTTTTTTTTTTGCGTTTTCTTTTTTACCTAGTCTTTTATGGGCAAACAAATGGCAGCGATTATATTCGGTTTCGGTTTTGGTTCTGTTTTTTAGGCCATAAAAATTAGGCGGCATAAAAAAACTGCATTGGAATTCTAGTTCTAGTTTCAGATTTTTAGGTTTTCAGGTTTTGCAGTGCAGATTTTTTTTTTACATTTCGCGGAATTCGGAAGCGGAATTCGGAAACAGAATAGATCCTTTTGGCTGACCTTGCCGTTTAGAGAGCTATTCGAAAAAAAATAAACCAAAATTGACTCGCTGCGGTGCGCGAAATATTTTTTAGAAATGACTTTCCAAAACGTCAATTGTGCATGATCTGAGCTCATCATAAAAAAAGATCAAAATAACGTTGCTAGACATGATTTTTTTATTATATTGGCCTAAAAAAGTGAAACGAGAACAATGCAAATGGTCAAAAGTCACAAGGCTCAGACTCTGAACGAATGCGAAATGAAACATGAGTGTGATTTTGTAATGAACATTTACAAGGTTACAAATTACTCTGGCAATAAAATAAGAACACATCAGCTCAATATAACAAACATATTGATATTCTTAACTGAATACTGATTATAGCTTAGCTATAAAGACCTGGTCTTGTAGTTTTATGGCTAATCTTTACCTAATTTTAAAATGTGTAGCTTTCATAAATGAAAATAACTGAAATTAAATGATTTATTTAGTTTAAGCTAAATCTGAAGACTATTTGTTTTTGTTATTGAAAAAAAAAAATGTAGAAATTTAAATCTTAAATTTTCTATCAATCGTTAAACTAACAGTTGAAATCCAAGCTTATTTGTTTTTGGAATTCTTTCTAGCAATTATAAAAATTAATTCAAAGTTAAAGTCTACAATAAAAATTATTTAAATTCAGATAAAAAATAATTTTCAAATTTTCTGCATCAAATTGATAAAGCTAATTCAATTTATAATCAATGAAAAATATCTTGTTTTTGTTTTAAATTTTCTATTCTTACAGAATTTAAAGCTACGATTGTATTCTTACTTGTGCCTACTTATAAAAATATTTAAGGTTTATCATGAAAATGGTTTAAAATCAGGAATAAATATATATTAATATTCAGCTTTTATGCAAACATCGTAGAATAATATAGAAATTTACATATAAATGAATAAATAAACAGTAAAAATTTGTATATCAAATTGAAATTAATATTTATTTTATATGGTAGAAACTCTGTTTCTAAATTTACTTTAAATTAATTAAATTACTTTACGTAAAGCTTGCAACAATACTTTGTTTTTGGAAGAAACAAGGATTTCCTGTTTTTTTTTTAAAAAGAAAGATTTTCTTTTAAATTAAATTTTTACCCGAATTTTCGCAGTTTCATTAAGCTAATGCTTGACCGCCTTTGAACTTATTACAATAGCAGCTATGTCAATACAGTTACAAAACAATTACCATAGCTGAAAGGGTTAGTTTAACTTAGTCACAACTGATTAATTTCTACTTGGAAAACCGCAGGATGCAAAATGCTAGAACTCAACTTCAAATGTCAATCGCCGACGCGAATTCCATCGAAGATTCCCACAATTAGATGCAGTTTTTTTCAGTATTTTTTTTAAAACTTTGCCGACACAATATCTGTCCATTGCATGCACATGCAAATTATGCAGATTAATTGAGGCAGCGGTCACGCCCATTAGGCAGTCCAGGGGCTATTTTGCCTGTTACGTGAACAGTCACAACAACAACAACAACAACAACTGCAGCAGCAGCAGCAGCGGCAGCGGCAACTGCAGTGACCTTCGACCTTTTACTGTTGTTTTAATTCTCTTTTTTTCACAGGCCATTTGTCAGTTTTGCTGCTGCTGGCAGATCCTGTCGGCGGCTGTGTCCTTTTTTTTGCATGCTAAAAATCGCGACGAACTTAGCCAGAATTTCTAGCTGGCTTAAGCAGTTTATGACGGCAAATGTGACAATAAAACGCTAAGCGCTTTACGCTAATCTCAAGCTGCATTTGTATCTGTAACTGTATCCGTATCTTTAGCGTAGATGTAGCTGCAGCCAATAAATTTGTTTAATGAACTCTGCTTAGAAATGTTGCCGCTGCTCCAATCAAAAAGCAGCAGCTGCCTTTTCAAATGCTAGCCGGAACTAGCAAAGCCAAAAATAGTACAAGTATCTTATGGATGCGCTTGACAATGCAATCAATTAGCATACAATTAAAAAATGCTTAAACAAGGAAATGAACTCGGAACGGCATTTAGTTGCCAACAGCAGATGCACAGATACATATACAAATTGAGATGCAGCTACAGATACATGTAGAGCTGCAGATACAGATACAATATTGCATTTTAAGTGGCTACTCAGATCAAAGCGAAAGACGACAACATAATTGCTGTACACTTCACAGTTTTGTGATGACTTCGACATGGCCACAGCAAACACTTAGCTGTTCTATATATTTAACGACATATGTATCTGTATCTGTATCTTATCGCATTTGTATCTTTTATGTCGCTGCGGCTTTGGTGGTGGGCCGCTGGCGCCACAAGCTCCTTTTGCTGCGACTGGCTGCTAATTGTGTTTTAAGTAGCATCCACTTGAACTGCGGAAGTTCTAAAGTCCTGCATTTCCTGCTACTGCCGCATGTCCTTGACTTAGCAAACATGCTGCCTGACCTTTTGCTGCTTTATCCTTCAACAAAGTCAAACTCTAATCCACAAATATTTTCAACTCTTTTGGCACTAATCGCTGCTTCTAATCACTTCCACGAAATGCATAATTGTGCCATGTACATTTTGATAAACGTCAGTTGACCTGAGTTCCATCTTCCATACCGCAGCCAAGTGCCAAATCCAGGAGCAGCACAATGGTCACAGAATGAACGACAAGTAGCGGCGAATTATCAATCCTATCATGCTTTTATGACAGCAGTCCAACTCTTCTGCAGAAAATGTGCTACGATTTGCATATCCTTTTGCAGTCCGAGGTCCTTGCTACCCGTCACCCCTTTTAGGTGGTGCCGCTCAGCCCTGAGCTGATAATCCTTCTAAATGTTTTGCATTAATTTCGAGGCGTAAACGGATTAGGGCGTCTTCCTTTGGGCGTTACCCGCAGCCCGAAACCACCGAGGACACTGCACCGACACCGTTACACTGACCTGCACCGGCAGCAGCAGCAACGCCCTCAGCTGCATATATGCAAATTTGTAATCCTTTCGCATTTGTGCTGACTTCTGGACTAAGTCTGTGCCTAATCCTGACCGGGTGAACGGGTTGCGCCTGCTACTAACAGGCTTAACTACGTTTACTCCAGATGATCCTTAGAAGTCAATCGGCTTTGCAGTGCCTAATTGCAGCAGCCAAACTCAGCGAAACTACCGAAAATCCACACAATATCTATAGCTGAAGTCTGTTTATTTGTTTGTTTTCGTTTGTTTTGAGAATTTCTGGCAATTAAGTTTGGCGATTTGCTGCGCCTATCTTCAAGATTTGCTGACTCCGGGCGGAGCCGTTTGCCGGGGGCGTGCGCAGCAAATCCTGATACATACCTGTCGTCCTACTTTGAGACGCTGCTCAAGGTTGCGGGCAGTAAAAAAATATAAGTGTTTTTTTACGCAGAAGTTGCGTTTGTTTTTTTTTAGTAAATTGCGTAGATTATGCGCGGATTATGCGTTGATTGCGCACAATTATCATGTGCTGCTCCTGCCGTGCCCAAAAAAAAAAAAACTAAAAAATAAACATCATATATTGCAAACAATTTATGATTCACGCTAAATCCTTTGAGCACCCCTTTTGTCAACGCAAGGACCTTGTAGGTTGTAGCTTGCGTAAAATTTCATAACCCTACGCTGCTTAGGCCAAATACGCAGAAAACGCATCCTTGCTTATCCTTTTTACCTCTTGCCAATCCGTTGGCTAAAAAACAGCGCTGACTTCCGCGTAATTACCAAAAAAAGAAGTAAATAACAAAACAATTGTTCAGGTAAAACATGGCCAAAAAAATGTTGTCAATGTTTCGCAATAAACACGCAACCAATTTTGTTTGTTGTTGTTGACGGTATTTCGCTTATATAACGAGTTGTGTTTACGGCATTATGAAAACAGCCGGAAGATGCTAAAACTAAAAGAAAGGCAAACGCTTGTTTCTTGTTTCTCTTGGAAACAGTTGAGAGAAGACAACCCAAAAACATTTTAGAGTTTTTGTGTGAAATTGACGTTAATTACTCCGCCCCTTTGGCAATTGCTGGCAATTATAAAGTGCGCAGATGTGGCGCATGCGGCAGGACGCAGGATAACAGGATAACGGGCTTGGCTAACTGGCGTGGGTGATAAATGTGCGTGATTTGGAATGAATGTGCATCGATTAAAACCGCAAGGCAATCAATTTGCGCCTTTTACTCGCTTTCAAGCCAAATTGGCTCGTACACAACCAATTAATGTCAGAGCAACACCCAATAACAACAACAGCAACAATTGCCGAAGCAACAACAGCAACAACCCCATGAGCAAAGCAATTATAACAAAAGAGAGCAAAGGGTGCGGGTGTCTGTTACAGGGACAGGGGCAGGGGAGCACATTCCGCACGATAAACTTGCAATAAAGTCAAACAGAGGCATCTAATTGCTGTTAACTCGTCAGTCAGTTTGGGCTTTGATTAAACGCAGCAGCAGCGACAGCAGCAGCTAAACGCACACCTGCAAAAACGGTACATTAGCGGCAGCGGCTGCGTCGGCAGCATCATCGTTCTTTGCATCATATACCGCAATGAATAAGTGCCTATAATTGTGACTTTTAGAGCATTTTGTCGACGCTGACGCAAACGCTGACAGCGACGTTAACGTCGACGGCCATTTTAGTGCAGCAACCACCGCAGCAACAACAAAACAATCTTAAAAGCTGTTTACATATCGCTAAACTTTTTAAAGAGAGCACCCAATTGCTCTCTCCGTCTCTCTCTCTCCGCTGCGCAGACTCTTACTCACAAGCTTGCTGCTCGCTGATTGGCTGCTTGGACTTGGAGTCATTGCTCCATTTTGTAGCCAAACACGCCCTGTGCTGCCGCTGCTGCGAACGACGCGTCGCTGTCGCTACGCTGCTGCTTAGGAGCTAATAAAGTAAAATGAAATAAAATGCTGCCATAATTGGGGTCGTTAATGCTAAAACCATGAATACTAAAAAGTTTTCATTTACTGCAGCTGAGCTGCGGCTATATAAATAACAGTAAATTGCGCTGCATGTTGTCGATTAAAAGCGTCCAAACAAAGTCAATGTTCTTGGAAAACAAGCGTAACTTATATATATATGAGGCAATATGAGGCAATTGCTCATGTGCTCTTTATTTATTTGAATTAAGGCGCCGTTGTCCCATTTTTTACAAACGGAGCAACACCAACGAAATCACATACGTTTTTTTTTTGAGTGTGTTTAAAGTCGTTACGTAGTCCCGCCAAATAAAGCGTAAAATATTTTTAGTACATGTGTTATATAACAGTTAGCTTATGATCATCAGCCAGCCAGTGCAGCCAATGCGCCTATTGATACGGCAACGCTCAAATATGGCCAGATAGTTTTTGTCATGCAGTGTGGCCATAGTAGAAATATAAGCTCGCATATTCGATTTAACTAAAAAATCGATGGAAAAATCGAGTGATTCAATGCTCGCACTAAAATATATCGATAGGATGTTTGAACGATAGTTAGCAGTGCCCTTTGAGCACAACATGGTTTTAACATAAGCATAACATAAAATATTTACATTCAGAGTCAGCTGATCCCAGTTAACAGTTTTAATAATTTTGCAATATTTGATGGATTTTGTGGAATTTTGTGGTTTGGGTGTGGTTTCTGAAATAAAGAGAGCAAATTGTGAACAAGCTCATTTCATGATCTAATTTTGATTGTTGTCCAAACATTTGTCACTGTTTTTCCTAAACTATAATTTCGCTGTTTGTGGGCGCAAGTTATTTATATAATTTCGGTTTCCAACCATTTGCCACTAAGCTAGTGGCGTTCCAGAACAGTTTATTTGTACTGAAATAAAATTTTACGCTATTTTTGCAATTAAATTGCATCAAAAACAACAGCTTTTCGAGAAATTCGTGCTTAACAATTGTTTAACAGCAGCTTAACATTTTTCTGTTAAAAACCCCGCAATTTTCAAAAAAGTTTACATTTTATGTTAAGTGTAACATTTTCTGTAAAGTCGAAATTAATCAGCTGTTTTGGGCAAAATGGCGGATTTTCAGATTTTATTCGGAAAAAATACATTGAACGGGTTGGACGCGGATAGCACACATTTCTGCGAAAAATATATTTTTTAAGTGCAAGAATAAGGCGGCAATACAGGGAAATTAATTGATTTGCGTTTTACAATACAACTTTTGTAACGCGGCCGTATTATTTTGCATTGCAACAATTAGCAGCAATAAGGCAGACAAACGAGCAAAACGAACGAAAAAAAATAGAAGTAAAAAGTTACTTTAAAAAAAGTGAAATCTTGTGCTAAAAGGTCAATTTTGATACATTAGTCAAAAAAGCAACGTGTAATCAAAAAAAAAAAAAAACGAAGAGTGCAATTAATTTATGTGACAAATTGTTAATATATAATATAAATAACAGAATGGGAACGAAAGTGCAACAAAACGACGACGCTGCCGCCGCCAACGCCGTCGCAGCGCCAGCGGCAGAAGCGGCCGCCACCCACAGCAACGCCAACGCCACAACAACAACAGCAGCAGCAACAACAAACGAAGCAGAGGCAACAACACCAACGCAAAAAGCGGAAATAAAGACGCTGCCCACACATGGAACAACAACAACAATTACATCCACGTCCATTGCGCCAGCGCCGACGCCAGCGCCGCAAGTGCTAATCATTCCTGCCGCCCAGGCTTCCACAATGGCCACAAATGCCGCCAAAAAGATACGACGCGCCTTCTCCATGCCACGCAATCCATTTCGCTGGAGTCGCAAATTCAAAACAATCGGCGTTTCAGCCGGCACAGCAGCGGCATCAAGCAGCGACGTCAACGGCAGCGCCAGCAGCACTGCTTTATCATCCTGTGTCAGCGGCGGCCGCGGACGCAGCGGCAGCATTGTATCGCTTAACAGTTATGAGGCAGCGTCTGATACAATTGGCCAAAAGAGGGCGTCGACAAAAGCAGCAGCAGCAGCAGTTACCACCACCACCAGCAACAACAACAACAGCAGCAGCGGCTGCATCAGCAACAACAACAACAACAAACGTGCGGCCGGCCAGCATGCACGTGTGATGCGTCGTTCGTCCTTCAGGAAATTTCTCAATCGTATTGCGCAGCATTTGAGCGCAACGATGAATGTTGGTGTAAGTGCTAGAAATTTAACGGCTTTTATTGTAAATTATTGTATTGTATGTGTATAAATGTGTAAATGCACTTTTTTTGTTAATTAAATATTTTTAAATGCACATGAGTGTTGAACGTTGTAGTTCAATAGAACTGGTTCACTTGAACTATGTTTGTTACAGCAAGTAAATTCTTCGTTCATTCGAGTTGAACATGATAGTTCAGTTTGAACAACTAGCTCAATTGAACATTCAGTTCAGCTGTTCAATATTTGCTGCAGGAGTAAATTTGTTGAATGTAAAGTTCGTTCATTTGTTCCGTTAGTTAATTCCTTCGTTCAGTTTAGTGAGTCAGTTGCTCGATCGAATTCAAGTTCGTTACCAAACTTAACGAATCGATATACTTCTAATGCACGCTTGTAATATAAACTAAATATGCATGTGTGTGTGTGTATATATTTGCCCCAATATTTACAATTGTCAACTACTCTTTGTGCATAGAAAATTGTGTATATATTGCTCTTTGTTCTTATTCGTACAGCAGGCAGCAGCAGCAGCAGCATCTCAGCCTGCGCTCCCTCTGATAAGAAGCAAAGTCAATGCGTGTCTTGCACTCTCTGCATTGGTGTGTGTGTGTGTGTATGTGTGTGTATTTATAAAAACATCATTTGGTGTTCGGCGTTATCGTTGCCTTTGTTTTGCTCTGCATTGCCGCCTTGCGTCTTTGTCTCTCGCTTGCACTTTGGGCTCTGCCTTCTTTTTTGTTTTTTTTTTTTTGTGTGTGCATAAAACATTCAAAGTTGAAATAGTTGACACACAAATGTGTTTTGCATGTATGTATGCGTGTACGTGTCCTGCTTTGCGTGCCAATTGTTGTTGTTTTGGTAATGCCACCCACTGGGCGGCGACATACGCTGGCCAAATCGGCATTTGCCACGTTTCCATGTTCGGCACTAGCTTTTGTTGTTATTGCTTTTGTTGTTGCTGTTTTTGTTGTTGCTGTGCTGTGTCTGCTGAGTCATACACAAAATGCGTGTTGATAACAGAAGCTTCATATCGCCGTATACAAATGAGACTTATTCCAATGTTGCTTTCTTTCACAATACGCCTCGAATAGTCGGTCAGACAGACAGACAGACGGACTGAAAGACAGTGTATAAGAGAGCATGTTTTCTATTTGTCGCTTTTATATTATAAAATTGTTAATTTATGTACTTTGCCAATTCAAAACTATTAATTTTTAAGTCTAATTAAAAAAATTACATATTTAAAATTTTTTTTTTTAATTTTATAATAAGAAATGATTATAACGCTTTATTTTTTTTTGATGTGTGAGGTATTTTATTATTTATACAAATTATTACTTATTTAATTTAATTAATTATTTTTGATTAATTTTATGTTGTTCGTAAGTGTACACTAAATTCGACTTGATGTCATTTTTTTTTTCAATATTATTTTTACTTTGTTTTTAATATTCTTTACAGAATTACCATGCGTTCAGCACATGAAAATTTAATGTTATTTTTAACAATTGCTGTCTCATTATTATTATTATAATTTGCTTTTTAGCTGAGTAGCAGCAGCAGCAGCAGTGAAGGTGAGAGTTTGGGGGGTAGGAGCGAGGGAGCGTGTTGTACAGGGGTCCCCAATTCGTTGTATGTGGGTGCTTTTGTTTTCTGGCCCAACAATTGTTCAAACAATTTGTGTAAATGTTGGCAACATTTGTTGCGCTGTTCGCGCTATAATAACAACAATAAACAAATAAACAAAACAGCAGCGCGGCGACAACCTCAACTGAAACAACAACAATAAGAGTAACATATAATACAACAAAAAAAAAAAAAAAAACTATAGCAGTGCACAAGACAAAAACAATAACAACAAGTAAGATTGCTCGAACAGAAAGTATTGGTAGACTAGGAGATACCCTGTAATTAGGACTCAATTGTGCTGTGTTGCACTATTATGAGATTTTTAATGATATTAAGGCCTGTTCCTATCCGATTCCGATCTAAATTGGAATTGTTAGCTGTTCTGAATACCGAATATCGATGAAATTTCGGTTTAAAAAGTTTTGATTTGAAACAGTGAAACGAGAAGCATTCGAACTTGTCTTTAAAAAGGAATAACGATTGCTATTTTATTCGATAAAAAGGAATACAAAATCGAAAACGATACGAAATGAAAAGTTATCGGAAATGGGAACAGTTTTTATACTTGTAGAAAAAGGGGAATGTTATCATAAATACAAGACAGAATGTAGTTGAGGTTACATTCTGAAAAATAAATTACCTTAATTATAAGGAACCACCCTAAAACGAAATTTACCCTAAGAACAGTAAAAATTTCATACTTTAAAGAAATTATTTTCTTAAAATTTAGAGAATTTCCTTAAATGTATGAATATTAAATTATTAAATTTGTTTTACTTTGTTTTGGGATGGCTTCTTTTAACTAAGGGTGATTTCTACTAAAAAATAAAAACTATAGTTTTTCTGATCTTTAATCAAGAATACATATTAATGCTTTATAGACTCGCATAGACCACCTTCTGTCCGTTACACAGCCTTACCCTCTATAGCAATTTAATGGACACAGGGTATATATAAAGAGCAACAAAGCAATGACAAAAGTTTCAGGTCGTGCGCTGTTGGAGCGAAGCGGAGAATAAAGTGCAGTTGCCAGAGGCAGAAGCAGTAGCAGAGGCAGAGGCAGACAATGGTGGCACCAGTCCTGAGTCGCTCATCGTGCAACGACTCCTCGTGGCAGATTGACAAATGTGTGCCACGCTTTTGTTAAAGACGTGGACGCTGACGTTGACGCTGGGGCAGCTCCACAAAGAAAGCGAAACTTGGTGGAGGCAAGTGCTGGGCGCAAATGACAGCGACAGTTGCTTAAACTCACATTGAGTGCCCCCAACGCAAGCCCCAACTTCAACTCCAACTCAAATTCAAAACTCAAACCGAATTGAATTTGATCTAATAAGTAATGCACATACATACGTATGTATATATACACATATTTGATATGGTTACAGTTGCTTTTGTTGCTGTTGTTGTAATAAGTGTGTTGATTAATTGTAGAGGGCAAGACCTTAGACGCTTGCTGACCTTTTACACGCTTCGAATTCCAAAACGATATCACGGAACACTAACAAAACACACAACACACAATTTCAAATGCACGAAACAACAACGAAACAAATTGAATCGAGGCGACTTCAATGAAAACGACAGCGTCTAATGACGTTAATGCTGTTATACATCTATAAATATATATGTATATGTACATATATTAACTGTTATACATGCTGTTTTTTCTATGCTTTGCTTATTTTGCTAAATCATTTCTTAAAACGGTTTCGAGCAGCGTTTATAAACACCATGTCATGAATTCGAACTACAATATGAAACTTGACTATGAATTTTAGCTTGATTTCTGTAAATAATTGTCTGATCTGATCAATCTTTGATTGAAAGTTTAAGTTTAACTTAGCATCAAGTAAATTCAATTCTAAATCAAAAGCAATTGAATTCAATTCGCAAAATCTTATCAAGTGTGAAAATGCGAGACGAACTTTACTTCCACAAAAGTAGCAACTGGAACAGGTTTTTGTTTCCTCTTCAAATCCAGGTTTCCAACTAAGTCAGCATTTAGACGATGATTTAACGTCATGCAATTATTTCGTTAAGTTCATGCTTGTAGGAGAGCCGCTTTCCAACAAAGAAAAACTTAACCAAGAAACGTCATGAGATAAACGTCATCGTCTGAATCCAGTCTTAGTTCTATTCGTTAAGTTCAGAATGAAGGTAAAGCAGAGCAGGCAAGATATCGAAACTCAACGAATCAAGGGAAAGCAATCAAACAATCCCAGAATAATTTAAAATGTTGCTTAAAATTCGGAACTTTCACTTTTAATTGATTGCAGACTTCATAATTAATGATTGTTAGACGCAATTTCAAAACAATAATTAAGAAAATTATGAGTTTCATGGCATAAACGCAGTTGTTGTTGTGCCAAGTTTTGTAAACTGGCAATATTGGGTCTCTTGTCATTGGCCAAGTTACAGTTTGGCACCTTTCACCAGGGGCTGCCTGCTGCTGTGAGGCAATTGTCCATTGTTGCTGTTGCTGCTGCTGTTGTTGCTGCTGCTGCTACTTGAGTTGCTGTTGCTGCTAGCTCTGCAACAACTGCTGCTACTGTTATTATGATTACCTCAGACCCCAGCTGTGGGCCAGCAGTTGATTTATGATTCACGCTTCAAGCATCTCGCATTGATTTTATTCAAATTTGCCGGTCAGGCCAGCGCAAGTGCAATGCGAATACATAATGTGAATAAAAGCTGCAACAACAGCATTTGCAACAATAACATCAACTCAATTTGGCTTATTAAAATGCCAATTGGTGCATTGCAATGCGCGTGGGTTGCTTTTCTACATCCCAATCCCAATTCTCAATCCAATCCTCATCCTCATCAGCATCGTCTATTGTACAAAATGCAAAAGGCAAACACATTTTTGTATGAAGGCAGCTGTGACAGCACGTTGCATGCACAGCTGTGTAGGTGTCTGTGTAGGTTGTAGGTGCCAGGGGTATTGACAGGGGCAGGGGCCGTGTTAGCCAGCTAGACAGGTTTCAAGCCAAATAGTGACACTCGAATGATGAAACGTGCAGCGTAAAAATTTCGCACGGGGCAATAACAAAACACGTGATTTGCTGCCGGTGAAAATTATTGAATGGCTTATGCTTGAGCAGGGAGACAGGAGAGTAGGGAAGGGGGCGGGGAGGGAATAGTGCAGTGGGAGGGCTGCGCGTGTCATTTGCAAACTATTTCCGTAAGTTGTTATACATATGTGTGCATAGTTGTTGTTGTAGTAGTAGCAATTGCTGTTACTGTTGTTGTTGCACTTGTTGATGGCCAAGATTAGTACGTAACCGCGTGTGCCTGAGCTTATGTCTGTGTGTGTGTGTGAGTAGGTGTGTGTGTGTAGGTGTGTGTGTGTGCCGCTTTTTGCTGATTTTCTATGATATTCAAGAGTGGTGTGTGTAAATGTATGTGTATTTGTGTGTGTTTCGCGTATTTCGCGTATTTGTATTTCCGCCAGGCAAAAAGCAAACACGTAACTTTTGCTTTTGTTTTTGTTGTTGCTGTTGTTGCAGTTGTACAACAAACTGTGCGAATTATTATTGTCTGTTGTTGCTTTGCTCTTCCTTTCGCGTGCTCGCTCTCTCACTCTCACTCACTCTCTCGCTCGCACTTTTGGGTCTTGCGTGCTCTTTTGAATTTGCTTTCAAGGTAAAATCAATTGAGATCAAACTAATTGAAAATGTTTTCGGAATGGGTGTTTTTTTTGTTTTTGTATTTTGAATTTTTGTATATTTCTTTACTTTTTGTGTGTGTATTTTTGTAGCAACATCATTTTCATAAACAAAATGTGCGGCGCGCGTTTTAAAAATAGTTGCCCGCTACAACAACAACAACAACAAGAACAGTAAAAGCCTACACACTTTTCTAAACTATCCGACTAAACTATTGTTGTTGTTGCTTCATAAAAAATAAATCAGCAGACAAGTTCATTCACTTGTACTTTAATCAACATAATCTCTAGCGCTGAGATTGATATTTACCTCAATTAACATTTTCCGTGTTGCTAAGCTGAAAAACACAAAAGTTTAATCTACGGTATTATCTAAACTTGTCTATTTATAAATACATAAGTCTAAGCTAGTTGTTTTAAGAGCTCAGAGAACTTGGAACTAATCTATTACAGATTACACTTAATACATTTAAATGATAGCTTAATATGTTTAAGCTAGCTGGGAAAATATGGATGTTTGCAGTTTGTATAAAAGATCGATATTATGATTAACAAATTAATCGATTTATCGATTTTTGACAGAAAGAAATGAGTACTCTAAAACGATTAGACTTGGGTCGATCCGAGCTGAACTATTTCTAAAGACCGGGTCTTTGAAAATAACTATTGAACTATATCTTTTGATTATAGTTCCTTTAGTTCCTTTAGTTCGATTAGTTATATAGTTCTTTAAATTCCCTTTCTTGCGATTTCGACTGCCGTTTGACTCTGCGACTTTTGGAATTCGGAAAAATTAAAAATCTTCAACATGACTAAATATGAAATATTAAGAAAACTACACTATTATTAATACCATATTAATATCAATTAATTTTAACTAATATTAAAATTGTATTATCATAAATAATTCTAAAAAGAACGAGCTAACAAAATAAATATCAAAGAAATGAGTAAAATCCACTCGTTATGAGTGCATTCGAATGTTCGAATAAAATAACTTAAAAGAAAAGAAACAATTAGTTCATTTATGCGTAAACGAACTATATAACAGATTTGATCTTTTATCCGCAAAGAACTATATTACAGATTTAATATCCGCAAAATAACTATATAACAGATTTGATCTTTTACCCGCGAACGAACTATATAACGAACTATATTACAGATTTAATATCCGCAAAAGAAATATATAACAGACTTGATTTCTTATCCGCAAACAAACTATATAACAGATTGGAAAGATTAGTTATTTTATCCGGAAACGAACTACAGGAACTAAAAGAAAGATTAGTTCTTTTATCGGGAATCGAACTACGGAACCGAACTGCTTGTTGGCTTGCCACGATTATCGATCATCGATAGTTTTTACAAAATATCGCACAAATAAATTTCTGGACTCACTTCCAAAAATCGATATTTACCATTAAACTATTGCACTTATTCCAGCTTTAAAACTTTAACCTTGCTGCCTCACGTTTTATTATTTACTTTGTCTGGTGAACAAACTTGTTTATTTATTTTTATTGTTTAAGATATCTGAATCCAACTGGCAAAAGTGAACGTGCTGTTTATCTTCCACATTGTAATTCAATATTCATTTTGGTTTACGCCTGCAAATTTGATACTGGACGATAATTTTTTTTATGCTCTTCAAGCTAATTACAAATCATAAATTGTAGAAAATTATGACTTTTATTAATGTTAATTCTTTGTTTGCTATCTCTATAGTACAAACAACTTTTGATTTTTAAAAAATGATTAATTTTGCATTAAATGTAATTTGAATATTGCTCAAAAATATTTCAGCAGACAATAAAAGTGCAACCTCGAACTGCCAACAAATGTTTTGTACATAAAATTCAAATCAAAGGTCGCATTACTCAAAATTTTGACGTGTCTTTAAAAACAAAAAAACAACAAAAAGTACTACTAAAATGAGGCAGAGAGCTACATAAACAATGTTTTTAATAATGTTGGGCCAGACCGGTTAATGTTAAACTGAAAATAAATATACATAATAAGTACACACACATAATTAAAGTGCGTTAAAAATTAGACAAAAGATAAATTTACGTCATGATGACTTAATTACACACATAAATTAAAACTCGCAACACCTTATTATATATGTATATGTACCTAGAAACAGACATTATAATACTCTATATAAATAAAGTGCTACTTGTTAAGCACTCATCAAATTGTGAACGTCATAATTTTGTTTTTTTCTGATATGCACTCGAGTGTGCGATAACTAAATAAAAAGTGCAAATTTTGCCGAACCACATTTAGCTGGTGAATGTGAGAACTGGACCGTTTGTCCTTGTCACAAGTCGTGTGACAAGCTAATTAATTGAATACAGTAAAAGTTAATTAAGATGGATAAGATAGCACTCAAAAAAACGGTCAGATTATAGTTATTTCAACCAAAAGTAAACAAGCTACTGATAGCTCTTATGGCAGATTTTGAACTTAACGTTTGGTTTCCATTTTTCGAAAAAAAAAATGCAGCTAATTTTGCTTTCCCTCAGTTTTCTTGCCAGTTTCTTTGGATGAAAACTTTTTAAGGCGTAAACTCGATCATTTTCCAAAATTTAGCAAAGCTTACAATTTCGTATTTATTGATAAGATTCATGAAAGCTATTTTCTTCAAGATATCTGAAAAGACAATTCCGTTTTTCATACAACTCGATTGATGACTGATCGTTGTTATGACAGCTAAATGATAAGTGTTCCAATTTGTTGAAGTATTTGTAAACAATCTGACGATAGCACAGATCGATTAACAGAGTTATCAAGAATTTAGAAATATAAACCTTAAGGTCAAATTATATTTATCACTGACATACTTTTACGTTTTTTCTGAAACGAATATTGTTGCTTAAAGGTAAAATTTCCGAGAATTTTCATTCCGAAACGTGTTTCTATTTTCGAATGAATTATCAATCCAATTCCGTATGTTTTGATTGGAATTGGAAATAAGAACAGGCCTGAATGACCCTTTTAGCCACTTTGTTCAATAGCAACTCTTACTGTATATACTACAAAGCTGGCTAACAAATACTCACATTCACATTCGTATTCATATTCACGTTCGTTTGCGTATATCGCGCCACTGATAACGCAAGCAGCTAGCAATTCACACAGTCAAGGTGCTGATTAGAGAGAGAGCGACACGTGGAGACAACCTTGGCTCTTGATATAATAATAGTACACACCCTCGTTGAATATCATATGTGGGCGGATTGCTTTTAATTGCAAACCACGTGCAAGTGTCATAAAAGCCACAACAAACATTTAAGGAATGCACACAATCTAAACACTTTTTTTTTTCATAGCAAAGATCGCTGACTGGAGTCAAGTGTAGAAATATTTCAGTGGAAATGAAAGCATTCATCAAATGTGTAAAAATGTCAAGTAAATTTGTTTTATTGCTTGTTTTTGGTCAATTGATTGCAAGGCAATGATCATACATCAACTTTGTAATTGGCTTTGAACTCAAAAATCAATTGCTTTATTGTTATTTTGACTATTGATTGCATACAGACAACAATCAGACTTGAAAACACTTGCACAAATGTACAAAGATGTAGCTGTTTCTGTTTGTCTGCTGAAGGTTTTTCTACTTAAAAATGTCAAATTTGTTACGCCAAATCACAATATATAATTGTTGATTATAATCGCACACTCAGACACATAAAAGTTGTGGCAATGAAACATTATAAATAAAATTTGCAATCAATTTTAATGACGTATTTAGCTTGTCACGTGATCACTTTCCACTTAGCACCTCAATCTTTATTTATAAATGAATGAAATAGGCATGATTTGACATATTCTGTTGAACAGCGATAAAAATAACCAAAATAATATTAGTTTGTAACAGTTACCTCACTCAGCAATCTATCAAATATGAATACATATGTCTAAATTAGAGTTGGTTAGATATTGATGTGGCAGCTAGCGATAGTTTTCTGTAGTGCTTCTTGAAAATATGTAAGTATTATTCAAATATCGAAAATGTTATTACATATTTCCATACATAGTTTTTATGCTGATATTTTTTCTAAGTATTAAAAATATACAAATATTTATTTCAATAAAAAGTAGATTTGACAATTCGAACCCTCAACAATTATATTGAAATTGTAAGAAACTGCACAGCAGAATTTGAACAGTTAACACATCGTCATTCATATTTATATTCAGAAAAAGTTATCAAATTAAAATAATTTCAATATAACTTGCCTCTTACATGTCAAATTGGCATTATAACTAATTTGTTTTAGGCTAAGGAAAAACATATTTCCAGATAAAAAAAATATAGAAATGTCACTATCGATACATCGTACAAAGCATCGATAGTGAAATGAATCTAGAATCGATATAATCGATGTTTTGCCACCTCTTAAAAAAATCATGTTGAAGATTTTACTTTTGAAGCCCATAAATCGACGAGAAAAATATATACATCTATAATATATTTTACCACATTCGATAATATCGATATTGTTTTCGATATTTTTTTCAGTTATGAGACAAAATAGAAATTAAATCTAATTATTCAAGATATATATTTCTTTGTGAGCAATATTTTCTGTATAAAATGGTAACAGCAAATAAAGTACAATTGAAGACATATTTTTAGTCACAAAAAACACACTCGATAAATCCAGCAAAAACCTTTGATAGTGCAGAGAATTTAAAACTATCGATATCGATGTTTTGCCAGCTCTAGTCTACACATATATTTAATTTATAAATTCCTAAACAAAGTCGACGAACCGGTAGAACAAACAACAGACACAGTTTCTCTGATCTCCGAGTCTGGGGTGCTCTGTAGATCTCTATAGATCTCAGCTCTGCGTTCTCTAGGCCAAGCCCAGTTTCGACTCATACATAGTTGAAGTAGTTGTTATTTTTATTTCATTCATGCTGGCTTTCGAGAGTCGGCACCGAAATAATGGCAACAAAAACAACAGCAAAAACTACAACGACAATTATCTTCAATTATTTACAATTATTTAATAAAAACGTAAGCGTAAAAGCAAAATCAACAACAACTACAACAACAAGAATCGCTGCAACGCTGCATGCGAGTGGCACTTGCAGTTACGTAAAAAAAAATAAAATACCTAACAAACAGATATACACATATGTATGTTAAATACATACTATATATACATAGCATATGTACACTTGTACTTATTGTAAGATTGAGTACTTATAGACAGATAAGGCCTGAAAACGTTCGCGTTATCGAGTCAATGTTGTTGTTTTTTTATTTTTGCAGTAGCGCATAAACAATTTGGCCAATGGAATTTTTACAGACAGTCGAGACAGACAAACAGACATAAAAAACAAAAATTCAACACCTTTACACAGTTCAAAATTCAGCGAACAAACAAGAGTCATACAAATCGAATGATTCGATACTTGTAAACAAAATCAATTTTATTCACAAATACAAATACGCATACGAATACAACGAATATAAAAGTATAAGTATTTGGATATGGATAAGTAAGCTAAAGCAGCGAGACGTTACTTGAAACTCGACTCAGTTTTTAATCAAAATAAACAAAACCAAAGCAAATGCAAAACAAAGAAAAAATTCGCTTAAATTTATAAATAATAATGATGATAAAATTGCTACAGTAAATTGAGACAAGTGGCGATAATACCGGAGAAGAGGAGAAGGAGCCGTAGACGGTGACGGTGACGGCAAACGGTGACTTCTAAGTCTACTCAATTAATAAAAAAAAAACCTGTTAAAGTCACGTTATAATGAAGCTGCTCGATGCTGAGATACTCTGTAAAACGATGTGTTATAAGGAAAGACAAAAAACATTTGATATGATATTTAAAATATATTCAAATTACGGCAGGAATGCCCCTACTTTTTATATTGATACTTTCAATTGATACTAGAGGTGGGATCGGGCTAGAAAACGATCCCGATTTGGCCTGTCTTAAAAAGTGATTTTCTTTTCCAATTCCGACCATCCCGGGGCTTTAAAAATATCCCGAGGGTCCGGAATCCCGCCCGAAATCCATAAGACTTGAACAATTTGAGTAATTTTGAGAGCTGTGGGTTGTTTGGGATTGAAAAGTTTTTGGGGTCCAGCCGGCTTTTTACAATTTTTCCCGAATTCGCCTTATCGGCACATACGGGATATTGCAGGATTCCCGTCCCGATCCCGACTGAAACTACAAGAAAAGTCTAGAGTTTTTCGAATTTCAATTGATTCCTTCTTTAACTAAAGAATGATAAACGTAGGTTTTATCTAATTTATGAATTAAAAACATTTCTTTCAAGAAAATCTTTTTTGTAAAACTTTCTGAAATTAGCTTCATAGCTTGTATTACTATAAAGTATATGCTATATGATGTTAAACACTTTCACTGCCATCAAAAGTAATTCCACGGAAAACAGTATTAGCAGTTATATACAAAGAAAAATATAAATAAACTGGCATTGAGGTTGAGTGAATATTTATTAATGAAATTTAAAAGCATTGTGCTGTTGATTATGCTAAACTGAGATTATCACCAAAATGATAACTGACTTAAATAGAAGCAACAACAACAATTGTTGCTATTCATTGATTGTTTTACGGCATAAATTAAAGATAAGCGCTTGACGGAAATCCCACGAAAACAAAGCTGTGGAAGGGGTGGGATACGGGCTAACTTTTAGAAATTAAACTTTACACGATTCCAAAAAACCCCCCAAGTTAAAATTGGATTGAAAAATGAAGCTTTACAAAAATAAAAGCATAATCAGGAAAGAGCGTTATATGGATCGAATTAAGCATCATTTATATTTCTATGTATAAGCATTGTAAAGAACTAACATATTTGTATGCCATCCAAAGCTTTCTTATGTATATGTCTCTTGTGTGTGTTAAGGAACGTTGCTGGAGCAAATTCGCGTGGCCGGCAAACGTGGCGTATGCGCGACGCGAGAATATGAGCAACGAATTGGACAACGTGTCGCCGTCTCCAGCTGTGTGAGAAATGCTTTACATTTTGTCTGACGCTGACCACAACGATTAGATCACTATAGCCAGACATATTATACATATGTATATACATATATATACACATATGTATCTGTATAACTGAACATGCGTTTAAAGCAAATTCCACTCAATTTATTTAGTTATTGAGGCTCGTCGCTGACCATTTGGTTTGTTTGAAATAAATTTGATTCCAGCAGCGGCAGCAACAAAAAAAAAACTGTGCAAATTGAATGGCAGCTGTTTGTGTGTTGCCTTTTTGTTGTTCTTAGTACGCTTTAAGCTGGGTCTTAAGCTTGGCTTAGATCATTTGGATTTAATTGGTCTTTGTTTAATGACTTAAGCTGCTTAAAATCAAAATGCAAAACCACTCAAGCTTAAGCTCACAAGCTCCCCATTCTAATGATTGCTACAATATTCTATGGAATAAATGCGCAATAATTTTCTTGTGAAAATATTAACAAGCAGCTGCATCCTGGGGCAACGATTGCGCAAAATAGAAAAATAGGGATGCAAGCTTGTTACGAAGATACACCTATTGTAAGCTGACCTTCATATGTTTGATTGGGCGCAATTACGACGTTTATGCAGAGCTTATTTTATGAAAATAATGTTGTAGCTGAGCTGGAGCTGCAAGCCAATTGATATTTGTATAAAATGTTATATATTTTATACAATATTTATAAACTGCATTATGCATATTTAGCTATTGGCTATTAGAACTATAATAAATGCTCAGTTGAGATCAGACCAAGTTGATTAATATGTTAAGTATAAGCTTTAATATTATTCAATACGTAAATAATGAATTATTCATTATAATTTGCCAAGATGAGATCAGTAAAAGTTGATTAATATGTTAAATATAAGGTTTAATATGGATGCAAGTCTTTTCATGAGTAATCAAAGTGTTTCAAATGTGAATTTTTTAGAACTCACGATTTGATTACGTGTTCACGATATTCATGGCATAAACGACGTAAAAGTAACCATTGGCAACTGACAGCGAGGATAATCCAACATAGTTAGTCTGCTTTCTACGAATTCATGCAACGTGTGGGTGTTGCAAGTGGCATATGACTGCTCAATGTCATTTTTTTTTGCATTTTGTTCCGAGTACAGTCCAATGCCAATGCAATGTCAATTGCGATTAAGCAACGGATGCCGGTTGCTCTAAAAAAAACAACAAAATAACAATAGCAATAACTTGTTGCTGCTGAGACACTCTCTCCCCCTGCCTCTTTCGCTCATATTGGCTGTCTCTTCTGCTCTGTTCAGTTGTGAAATGGGGGAAATGTGACAGCAATTCACAAAACTGTATGTGCATAGTTAAGAGCGTAGCGGGTATTGCAATTGGCATTGGTGTCACATGCAGTTCGAGAAAAGGTTGACAGCCAATTGTGAATGACGTTGGTAAAGCCGACAGCTGTGGCCAGGATGCCTCTTACTTTGACGCATTGTTTATGCAACGGATTCTGCCAGGACTAACTGTAATTGTCGCTTTAAATATTGATGTTGTGCAACTTTACTTTTGATCAAGCCAAACTTTTCTATTCAAATATTTAGCTATCTAATGCACTGATAAATGATAAATGGCTTATCAATTATAAGTTTGAAAGTTGTTGTCAAAATTAAAAGTTGAATGAAAGAATGTATCCAGTTTTTGCACATCTTCTTTAAAAACATATTCTTATTTATGGGACTATTGCATACAAGACTGGTTGCGAAAATTCTCTTTTAACTGCATAAATAAATAATTTAATAATAATTAAACAACGTTTTTTGTTTACCAATTGGTTTTACACAGTTTAAGTTTCATTCTCTTATCAGTTAACATCTTTAAACAGTGGCTGTATAATAAAAACTTAATTGCTTGCCTCTAACATTAAAACCCTTTCTCTTTTACTAACTATCTATCTATATCTATATCTCTATCTTTATCAATCTGTCTAACAATCTATCTAATGCAAACGCAGTCGCCAGAGAACAACACGGCGCATCGCACAACTTTTATAGAAATCGTGCCATTCTACACCGGATGTTGGCGCCGAAAAGAGGTAAAAAAAAAAACACGATGAGCTTTAAGCAGCATATTAGCCACTTTTTAGTCGTATCTCCTTTCTACTCTCCTTTCTAAGCCTGCCTCTAATGTCATGATCAGAGGCAGCAGCAAGTCCAAGTGCAACACCCACGCCTTGCCACAAAAGTCGTTGCCTTTCGTCGCCTTTGGGCTTGGGCTTTCTGTGTGTGGCTGGCCAATTGTGTTATGTGTCTAGTTTTCTAGTTTTTATTGGCAGCCACTTTTTTGTTTTCAGCTTATTTATTTTGATTTCTTTTGGCCCAGAGACTTGCGTGGGTTTTTGCCTTTTTTTCTAGCAAACAACAAACAAAAAACCGGCTTTGATTTCGCCCAGCGCTTCTTTCAGTTTTATGTTTGGGTTTTTGCTTTTGTTCCATTGACTGAATCGATTGCTCGATGACGTTATAAATTATAGCTTATGCGCTTAAGTTTGAACTAAGTTCAGTTCAGTTTCAGTTCTGAAAAACACTCTATTTGCTTTTTGGCTGCATTTCCAAATACAACACATACACTTTTACTTAGCATTGACCCCAACACTGTACAACACACAACCTTTGACCGTTGCTTGTTTTTAGTTTTTGCTGTTTGTTTGTTTGTTTTTATTTGTTACTTACTTGCAATTTCATAATTCACCAATTTCATTGCTTAACAAAATGCTTGAAAAATCAACTTGAAAAGTGGCGCAAACGTTTCGCGTCTGAATGCAAAAAATATATATTTTAATTGTACGAAAAGCGTGTTTATAATATCGTAAATCCATTCGACCTGCACGTCACTTTTAACGACTCGTTCCATTTATATACGCACATATGTACACTGTACAATGTACATATATGTGTGTTTATGTATTTGTGCTTATAAGTATTTACAGCGTACAGATTTGTGTATTGTATACTCTTTTAATTAGCGCCTAATTTGAATTTTTCCTCTTTATTTAAGCTTGGGTATTTTCTTAAGCATTTTACAAACTTTTATAGAATTTCGTGCGTGTGACAAATAGTCAAATTAGTCATGCAATATAAGCGATAGTTTTGATATCATTTGATTTTTAGATATGGGCATTTCCAGATTCGCGAACGTTTTCAGAATATTTATGAAGAAACAGCGATCGCGAACGTTACAAAATACAGAAGTCTGGTTTGACAGTATCTGGAAATGTGAAAAACTCTGCGAATATGAATGAAATATTAAATAGAAAATAATTTTAAGCTATAGAGAAATAATGTAGTTTTTAATATTTATTTATCATTTTGAAATAAATCGGATAGTTTTTTTTTAAAAAAGAAAATTTGCAAATATCGCGAACGTTACATCGCGAACGTTACAAGATTTCCATTGACTTTGCACTTGAATAATAACAGATAAGCTACATAGGTTAAATTGAACGCTTGTCATATTTATTAGTTAGTGCTTGTTATTATTGAATGTTTATGAAATAGCTTTCATCAAGTTTCAGCTTATTTGACAGCGTAAATATTAAAAGGAAAACGGTCTAAAAATTATCGAAATAAGGGCAAAAAGTCATTACGGCAGATTGCAGTCGATCTGCTTATGATAGCTATTAAACTGAATTGTAAACGTTGAATTTAATCAATTTCTAACAATTTACATCAATTGAGGCATATGATTCAAAAGTAATAGCTACTAACTACTGCTGGTGGACCTTTTTCCGGAAATGCCCATAAATAGATTTAAAAAGTTGCAAAGTTCCATGATTTTGGCAAGTTTATTGAATAGATGTTGAAAAGATTTTTGTTGCTTTGAAATTTCATTGTACTAAAATTTAATAAATTTTTAATTTTTGGTTTAAAAAAAATGAAGTAGAATTCCAAAATTTATTGAAGCACTTCGTTTTTGTATTAAACAATATTTAAGTTTGATTTGATTTCGCTTTTTTTTGTCCGCAGCTTATCTTAAACCAATTTGCCATATAATGTTTGTTTGTTTGCTTTAATATTAGCACTCTTAGATACTTAGTAGATAAACAGATACATATATACATATATATAAAGGCATTATCGCCTATAATTCGAATGTTAAATATTTACACATCTCTTGTGGTGATTACGTGTATTATACTACTTAGTTAGATGATAAGCAGAGCGGCAGACAAAAGCTTGTTAAGCTAACAATTTTGCCGCTTTCTTTCTTTCTTGCTAGCTTTATTATATATTTTATCTGTATTGCTTTCAGTTTGTATATATATTTTTTTTCTAAATATTTCTTCATTTATCGCAAATTGGCGCAGCGCTAAACAATTTTTAATTGGCAACGAAATTGAAACCCAATTTCCCCTCGTTGAATTGTTGAATGTTTGTTGTACGTTGTACGTTGAACGTTGCCATGCGGTTTAGATTGGCTAACAACCGCTGGAAACGAGTTAAGCTAAGCAGTCATCAATTTGTAGTCTCCAGTGAGTAATCCCCCTGTGTCTTGTCAACTCTCTTCTCTCATTCTTTACAGGCGAATAAACATAGCCAACATGGGAACAACATGGGCACGGCCAATGGCTTGGAGCGTGTGCCGCCCATTGGTGGCTATCAATGGCCAGCCGATCAAACACCCGGTGTCATGGGACTCAAGAATCATGGCAACACCTGCTTTATGAATGCAGTGCTGCAGTGCCTCAGCCATACGGACATCTTAGCTGAGTACTTTGTGTTGGATCAGTATAAGGTAAGTCGTGAATCAATTAAGTTTTTCGACCACTTTACTTACTTTTGTCCTATTTAGGCGGATCTAAAGCGTCGCAACAAAATCAATTCACGCAAGTTTGGCACTAAGGGTGAACTTACCGAGCAGCTGGCCAATGTCCTGAAAGCTTTGTGGACCTGTCGCAATGAGAGCGATCATAGCACCAGCTTCAAGGCGGTCGTCGATCGTTATGGCACACAATTTCGCAGCTCCACGCAGCATGATGCACAGGAGTTTCTATTTTGGCTGCTGGATAAGGTGCACGAGGATCTAAACACGGCAAGCAAACGACGCTACAAGAGCGTCAAGGTAAGTTCTAATTTCACACAAAAAAATAAAAGTTCAAATCGAACTTAAGTTCCGTAATCCCAAGTCCTAAGTTTGATTTAAGTAACCATAACTTACTCTTTATTTAGATATGCATAACCTTACTAATATCAAGAAAAGCTGTTTATTAACATCAAGAAAAGCTGCTGCAATTCAAGAATTTAATGCTGAAAATGTGAAAGTCAAGTCATTTTATGTTATTGAAAATATAAATATTATTTATGAAGAAGATTTCGTGCAAAATTGAAAAAGACGATGGTGTTTATGATGATTTTGGACGCTTTCGGAATATCAACAAGTTTGTTTCATTTTAAAAAAGATCTGTTCCCATTTTTTCTGACATCATTTGAAATTAATATATTGTAGTTAGCTGTTCTGAAATTCACAAAATAACTGAACTTTCTTTTTCAAAAGGGAATCCATTGGAAAAAGGAAACCACAAATCGACATCTAATTGAAAATGGGAACAGAGTTGATAATTAATATTTTTTATAAAGTTCTTCCAATTTTGTTTTTTTTTTTTTATTGTATACTTTTGCGGCGGGCTTTCGAGTTTATAGGTTTTTTCCGATGCGATTAAGCAGTATGTTTCTTAGTATTTATATCTAGTGAAGATAGATTTGTTAAAAACGTGATAAAAACTTATTTCTTTCAACTATATCAAAACTTGTAAATACTAGAAAGTAAATACTTATTTATTTATTTGTCAGTTTTTAATTGATTTTGAGCTTAATCTGGATTCAACTGGGAACTAAGTTTAGATTATCATTGAACAAGATATTCAGCTTAACAGATCGAACAAGTCAAAGAGCAAAAGCAAAAACTAGTTTAAACTTTAAAGAGCTCTACTTCTACTGAATCTTAGTCTCAAATATTAATTACCATTTCTCTTTACTTTCTTCGTCCCAATAGAACTCATATGGACGCTCAGACGAGATCATTGCTGCTGAGACGCTAGCGAATCACATACGCTGCAATAATAGTTTCGTGCAAGCCGTGTTTCAGGCACAATTCCGCTCCTCGCTGACCTGCAACCGCTGCCAGAAGCAGTCAAATACCTTCGATCCGTTCCACTGCATTTCGGTGCAGCTGCCGCAGCTTACCCAGCTGACCATCTTTGTAACTGTGGTGTTTATGAAGCAGCAGCCGCGTCAACTCAAGATGGGTTTGCGTGTGCCAGCTGGTTCGCCCATTGTGGCGCTGCGGGAACAGTTACAGGAAACGGGCATTGCTGGCTCTCGCATGGTGCTGGTGGATTTAAATGCCGAGGGATTCACGCGCGTATTCTTTGATACGCAGCCCGTGGAGACGCTGAGCAGCGTTGAGAACATTTACTGTATTGAGGTGCCCGAGGTGAGCCCAACGCCAAAGGCATCCTTTGATGCAACGCCCGCAGCAGATAGCGTTGAGAAGGCTATGACTCCAGCTACGGTTTCAGCGCCGGCAGCAGCCCATTCCACGGATCTGCTGCTGCTGGTGGCCAATGTGCAGAGGACGCCAGCTGGCGAAAATGATGCAAGTGATGTTACCAAGCGCTTTGGAGCGCCATTTAGCATGAAGGCGCCACGCGATTGCAGCTACCAGGACTTGCAGAAGCGCATGCTGCGTGAGATGTCCTCGCTGCTAAAGCCCGAGGTGTTCTCCTATGCAACGCCGCTGCCGGATATGTTTAAGATACGACTGCAGGATCCCTCCGCCGATCCGGATACGTATTTGGAGCAGGTGGAACATCCGCTGCTCACAGAAATGATAGACATGGCACTCTCGGTACTCTCCTCGGACGCAGGACCAACACACATTAAGCTGCTGCTCGAATGGAGTGCGCCCGAGACGCACTTTGTCAATCTACAATCGGATGTCGATGCTGTCGTGGAGCACGAGAGCGTGGCGCGTTTAAGCGCCAGCAAACCCAAAGATACTGCAGCCTTAACGTTGGAACAATGTCTGGAACATTACACCAAAGCGGAGACGCTCAGTGCTGAGGATGCCTGGCGCTGTCCGCATTGCCAGCAGTATTTGCCTGTGGTGAAAACACTTGGTCTATGGTCGCTGCCAGATATATTGGTGGTGCATTTTAAACGCTTCCGTCAGCATCAGTCCAAGGGACCGCAGGCGGCCAAGCTGACCACCATGGTGAAGTTTCCATTAACCGCATTTGATATGTCGCCACACTTGGCGCGTGGCGTGCGTGAAGGGCTCAATGCTTTGGGGCATGGCATGGAACAGCAGCCTCCAAAGAAATCACGCTCTAACGACTCACGCTCCTCCACGCTCAACTCACGCTCTGAGCCCAAGGATACACGCTATGATCTGTATGCCGTGTGTTATCATCAGGGTGATACGCTTGAAACTGGCCATTATACGGCCGCCTGCAAGAATCCCTACGATCGCCAGTGGTACAAGTTTGATGATCAACGCGTAAGCAAAGTGCCCGAGAATGACATCGAGCAGGACATCATCAACAATGAGGCTTATATGCTCTTCTATCAGCGACGCAGCGTGGATCCTGCTGCCGAGTGCTCCGGCTCCAGCTCCAACTCGGGTGATCATTGGGTTTCACGAATTGCGCCGACAACAGCCACACCGGCAACAACCATCAAAGAAAAGGAGCCCGCTTCAACCACCGCAACTGAAACGCCTGAGCCCATTGCAGCTGCTGCTGAGAAGGCGCCAACCCGACCAATCGCAGTGTCCATACCCAAAGTAGCTTGTGAGATTGATGATGGTAAGTTTTACTCGATTATAATAATATAAGCATGCTAATGTTTACTCTCTTGCAGATATTATACTTGCCGCAGACATCAAGACTTCATCACAAGAAGTGCTCAACATTGCAGAATTGGCTTATGCCGATGCGGATGCAGAGACGGAAGCAGTGGCTTTGGCAGAGATTAACATTGTCAGCCAGGTAGAGTCCATGGAGCTGTTGCCAACGACTCCAACGACTCCAACGCCAACGCCGCCGCTGCCCAGCGCTGAGCCAGCAAAGGCAATCGAAGCAGAAGATGCCGCGCAAATCTTTGCCATGGATGAGGACTGCAGCGAAAAGCAGCCGGAGGCCATCCCTGGTGAGCTGCCAGCACCATTAGCTGCTGTAGAGCTCGCAGTAGTTGAGCTGCCCAAAACGAATGGCCATGCGGCCAGTTCAGGCACCTCCTCGGCATCCAGTTCAGCCTCTTCGGTAAGCTCGCTATCATCACGCTCCTCGCCACGCTCGCTGAGCACCTCCGTGACGGCGGCTTCCACGCTGCAGAACAAGTTCAATGGCCACATGAATGCTGCCACAGCTGCTGCCGCTTTGCTCAATGGCAATGCAACGCCGCAGCTGTCTTCAAGCTTGCAACTTTCGCGGCATGCGCTGCACAATCACTGTAGCCACAATTGGCATGGTTCACGCAGCAGCGTCTCAGCCGTAGAGAGCGTCACACAGCAGCAGCAGCAACAACAGCAGGCAGCTGCAGCCAGCCTCAGCCTGCGGCACTCCTTTTCCACCAGCTCCAATTATAAGTTGCGCGAATGCAGCGAGACATTGTCCTCGCTGTTGCGCAACTCAGCCAATACGTGCAGCAAGGATACTCTGCTTTTTATCGATCAACAGAGCCATCATCACACATCTGGTCTGATCGAGGACGATGATGATACGTACATGGGTCGCTCCCTATGGGTAAGTAATGCCAAGCTTATCCAAACAAGAACTCGAAACTTATTGTTTTTTACCTTTTACAGATTTCTCCTGTAACGCCACATAAGCTAATTACTGTATCGCCCAAGAATTAGGCGATTGTTCAGTTGAATTCATGTGGAGCACACACACAAGCGCACTATATAGCCCTAAGCCTAAAGTTTACTTTATATATACATATATATATTGAATATTTCTATATAAAAAAACGATCAATGCAGTTGCATATTGTAATATAAGAAAAAATTGATGTTATACAACAACGTTTACTTTAACTATCGCTGTTTTTTCAATTTGCGATATTCACATACACACATACTCGTATATATATACATATATATCTTTAGTTATCTAAGTAATTTAAGTTCAAGAGTTGACCAGCTTTTTAAATTCAATTTAAGTTAATTTATTGATGTGAATTTTGATTAGACATTTTTGGAGACGACAAAACTACAATGCTTATATTTTATACAATTGACATTGCATTATTTATACACTACATATATATGATTATTTATTTAGTGAAATATGAGAGTACAATATGATTTGATTTCTATAATGATTTTCATGCAAACAAACGCAATAATTTTTAATTTCATTTTAATTTGATTTAACTAAGTGCATGGCATATATGTAAGTTAAACAAAAACTTTAGTTTATACACGAAACTAAGTTTCAAGCAACGTATTTATACATACTCTATTGTGTATATACCTATATATATATATATATATATAAATATATTCATTTCAATTATTATGATTATAATGCAGAGTATTTGTATTTTATTATACATACACATGTATACACAACATGCCACAGCTGCATATTTCTTACTTCATTGTGCAATGTTGAATGTTGTATTTTGTAGTGGATATGTATTGATTAGAAAAGCAGTAAACCAAAACATTATATTGATAAACAACTGTTTAAAGACTTTAAAACATTGTTTTTTTTTTTGCATAATGTACAATTTATTATATATACAAAACAAATATATACGCATGATTAAACTATTTGTATGTTAAGAGCAAGTTTATTAATTGATAATGTGTGTAATGTACATTTGTATTCATGAATAAACGTGAAATTGTTGGATATAAAATGCGATTTTCAAATTAAACCATTTTAAAGAAATATAATAATTATTTACTTTACAGAGTTTTAGTACAAAGCGTTTCCGTTCATGACTCGAAGCAATGTCTTAACTTGACTCTGTTCTTCAAAGTGTTATTTTTTATTTTGGTTGAAGGCCATTTCTTGATTCGCAACTCCCATAGCTTTTTCAAAACTTAACTGACTTCCACACGGATATTTTATTGATTATGTTTTCATTTATATTTTATTGTATTTCTTTTGGAGTTTTTGTACCATAATCTAAGACCGATTTCGATATTGTACGCTTTAAAGCTGATTTGCAGCCTAAAAGCATGCCACATTATTTGCAACATTCGAAAGTTGAGCGTCTCCTCTCTCTGGAAAGTTGTCTGAGGCGCCTGTTAAATTGTTAGGCAAAGCTTTCTTGCTACTTTCTGTGCCATGGCCATGGCCACTCGACTCTCTTGGCCAAGTTGAAAAGCAGACTAGCTTGGAGGTTCATTGTCTGCTGCCCAGAGACTCAGTTCAGTTGTTGCACTTGCCGCGTCGAGTTCTGTGAAACGCACAAAAAGCAATTAAAGAAAAAAAATTCTTGTAAGTGTCCGTAGCTGCAACAGTTGCGACAGAGGAGCGAAAAAAAACTTAATAATAAAGCTATATAGTTGGCCGTTAAGAGCTAGTAGGTGCCCAGATGGATTATCGTTTACTTGTGGTATGTTGAATTTTAAGTTAAAAAGCAAGTTTGTTGCCTAAGTCTTTTGTTTTGCACTGCTGCCAGTGGCATTTACTGTTAACATAAATTCTGGAGCAAGAGCGTACTGCTGCATACAAACAAATGTTATATATATAGACATGCTAATGAATTAAAGTGACGGGGCAATCGGCTTTAGCTACAAGACATGGCATCTCTCTATGTGTATGTGTGAGTGCCTGCCTGGTTGTTTGTGATTTTTGCCTGGCGTGGAGCAGAGCAACTTTCCCGTTACCTAAAACGTATTTAGAACAATTTAACAGCACGCACACACACACACACACACACACATAGCTAGCGACAAATTCTGGACCCGTTGTCCAGCGGTTCTTTCAGTTGATTCATCTTTAAATATAGCCATTAACATTCTAGTTGAACTCAGGTTAATGCGGTCAGTTAAAGGTGTAATTAGGAGCAGTTGCGAATGCCGTTTTTTAACAGCAACTTCTTAAAATCCAAAAAAGATTTCATTATGCAGAACAAAACGAGT
Organism: Hirtodrosophila cameraria; assembly: GCA_949708635.1. Taxonomy (NCBI): domain Eukaryota; kingdom Metazoa; phylum Arthropoda; class Insecta; order Diptera; family Drosophilidae; genus Hirtodrosophila; species Hirtodrosophila cameraria. The sequence continues at coordinate 8,916,567 of OX453089.1, read as the reverse complement.
TTCACATAACAACAAAAGCGTTGCTCATTAGAATAAACAAAAAAATGAAAAAATAAGCAACATAAAATCAACACCGACTGTCGCTGCTGACCTAATTTCGCTTTTTCGGTATTCAAATTGTGCTGTGAATCATGTCACGAAGAAAAAAATCACAGCCAAGATGCAAAGTACAAAAAGTCTTGGCAACCGCATCCAAATCGAAACTGCTGAGCCATGGCAGAAACTTGAACTGAGATGGAGTCGGAGTTGGAGACGCAGATATAGACGATGACTGCCACTGTGTCTAAGAAATTCCAACTGTTGGCTGGCCTAATTACCAAAAGGAAAAACAATGCGGCACGGAAAAGTCGCGCTCTATTCGAAACGCCCACAATGCCAAGCAATGCTGCCACTTGACCTGAATTTACTGCAATGTAGTTTTGTATCTGCGGTTCAAAACAAGACATTCCTTTAACTTTTGATTTCATTGAGAAAACTCGAAGACAGAATTTCAGGGAAAGTTTTTTTTATTTTTACTTCATCAAGTGCCCAACAATGAGATTAAGATGCAAAAGTAAATGACCAGACACAGTGCCAGTTTAGGTACCATTTGTTTATTTTGTTTATTTTGGTTGCTTCCAACTGCGCCGCAGTTTCGGACAACTTTCGCGCTTTCGCCAAACTTAACTGAGAGCGCGTCTTTGTGCCCATTGGAATCGGACTTGGACGCGTACAAGCACAATGATATCCATTCATACGGGCTGGCAATTAATTTGATTTATGCTGGCGCATTCTTTATGCATGCACAATTAATGCTAAAACGTGTTTTTTGTTTCTTTTCATTTATATTTTTAGAAAATACTTAGCTTCTTGCTGCTCAGCCAACTGGCAGCATCACAGCCACAACAGACGCCAGCACAGTCCCAGACAGATTATGGCGAGGAGCCGCCAGAGGGCTATTATGCATTTGTGGAGTCGCCCAATGCGGTGCCACCCCGTGTGCGTCCACCACCCTATACCTTTATCAACGCGGATTGCAAGGATGTGGCTGCTGGCAAGAAATCTGCCGTTTCCGTGCACAACATTTGCGGTGATTTGAATAAGGGTCAAATACCCAAGAATCCGCTGGGCCAGAATGTGCTGGGTGAGCCGTATCCCTTGTAAGTTAATCCGACCAGCCTTACGTTCAACTTGACTTCAAAGTTTTATAACTTGTTATCGCAGCGAACTGATACGCAATCAGACCTTAAAGTTTCTGTCCAAAACGCTGCCCGTTTTAAAAGCGGACGACACGCTGCCCAAGGTAACGCAAATCATACGGGATGAGCCTGTCGATCAGGTGGAGAACAATAACATTGATCGTCATTATGCTACGCGTGTCACACGCAGCCTGCCGGATGGCGTGCAATCCAATGAATACAGCTACTTTGATCCCGCTTTGGACGAGGAGGATCAGCATCAGCAGCAGCTAAAAGAACAACAACGCGCCACTGAGGAACGCAAGCCACGAAAGTTCTGTGATGGCGGTGGAGTGTAAGTATTTTTTGGCATTAACTTAAACATTTAGAAAGTTTTCTAATATTCCCTTTTGCTAGTTAAGATTTACAATCAGCGTAGATAAAGTTAGGATTGCTGAAAAAAAGAAAGTTTTTTAAGAAAATTAACTCAAATATTTGTTGATTATTCATAAATGTTGCGGATAATTTCGCTCAATGCTTACATGAGAAGTAGGTCTTTTATCTAAAAGATAAGATTGCTGAATAGATATTTACAAAAAAAAAGAAGTACTTAAAGAAGTAAAGCTTAGGTTGATAAAAGATTGCTGAGATTTTTAGTGTTATCTAAAAGTTGATTTATAAATGTTCTTCTTTTACAATATTTTATGTATATTAAACAAAATAAGATCGTTGTAAAACAACATAAATCTTAATTATGATGAAATAACTCAATACTTACTTATAAAATTTATAATTCTAGCACCAATTTAAACTTATGTCTTGTCAATCAAAGTAAAACAGATTTTTCTAATTTTACTAAATTTAATTAATAGACTATTAATTATTGTTTGGATATTTTAGATTTTTATGAATTCAACATCTATTAGTGTTCAATTTTAATATCAATTTTTTTCATTGACAGTTTCTGCACGCTTTACCGTGCCATTCAAGGTGACACAAGTGCCGCTGCGCCCGCTGCTCAAACCGCAGAGCGTCGCGAAGAGGTTGGCCCCATACGCTATGAGGGACCACCAACACCATGCCCGGCCAAGGTGGAGTATGCGACGCCGGTGTTTGCTAAGAATTATCAAGGAGCCTGGCGCTATGTGGTGCAAATACCCTACGAAGGTTACTTTACACAGACGGTGGAGGTGACGCGTTGTATTCAGGCGCGTTGTCACTATTTGGACGGCGGTTGTCTGTCTTCACCTCGCTGGGTTAGCCTGCTGGTGGCAGAGATCTTCTATCCCAATGCAGAGGATACAGTGCCCAGCAGCAGCACGACAACACAGGCGCCTTCGGTGCAGGATTTCCAGGCCTATCAGCAGTATCTGCAGAAGCGTGCTGGTGTGGCCAATGCCTCCGATGGCACCTCAAGTGCGTTAAATGCTGGCGGCGCTGCAAGTGCGCCTGCGGATGCGCATTGTGATGGTCATGATGAGCTGGGCTGCTTCCAGGTGCGGCTTTACTACGACTGGTTCTTAATACCCGGCTCCTGCAAGTGCTGGCGTCCGGATTACTTTGCCAAATACGTGCGCCGAAAGTCGGTGGCCGACTTGTAAACAAATACATATATAGAAAGAAGCAAAGGCGTTCTCCTAGTTAATCATAAATCATAGCATTTAGAGCGAGGCAAACTGTGTGTGGCATGAAATGCTCATTCTAGCGATCCATTAATTGTTTGCATCGGATTGCGCAGAGTTTGCATTTCTTGTGGCAGGCAGGCATTAAACAAAACAAAACAAAACACAAAAAAAAAATAATACAAATACGAATATGTATGTAAAAGTAAGCAATTAGCTATCCTTGACTGAATACCAAGCACATTGAATTTTCTACTAATAAATATTTCTGCTATAATTGTACCACGGTAATTTTCTTGTGTTTTATTCGTACTATGCTCGAGGGGGATTCAGTTACCAGCTAGGCCATGGCACGCGTTCTGGTATGGGTATATCTCTTTGTGAGTGTATGTGTGTATATATGTGTGTGTGCAGCAAAGCCAAAATCAAAACCAAAACTCAAACCCAAACAAAAACCTGTCCCAGCCAGCCAGTTAACCAGTTGCGCATGCGTGCGCTGCTTGGTCTCTGCAGTCATCTTAACCAGTCGGTTGGCTTTGGGTGTCGTGTGTTGTGTGCCGCTCTTTTATAGAGGAGACTAGCATTGCATTACATAGCCACAACAAATATAAACATACACAGACTATACAATATATATTGCTGCAAAAAATTGTGCACAAGCGAAGAAGCCTTGACGAACGGCCTCAAAAGGCTGTCTCAGAATCGAGTTTGAGTTAGCGTTTTGAGTTGGAGTTCGAGTTTGCGTTTGTGAATTGCAGCCAAAAGCTTCCGCAACAAGTGAGTAATTTAATTTAATAAATTGGTGAAATGTTTGTTTATAAACAATGCTGTGACAGAATTTAATTCTACTAAGTAGCAGTTAAAACCGCGGAAAACTGTTCTTGATCAGCTTTTGTCGTTTGCTTAGCGTTCTTTTTCAAAGTTTTTATGATATTTGTTTATAACAAAGCTGTGCAACTGAGCTTTGCTTATTAATTTGGTATTTATAAGAATATCAATTTAAAGCCAGTTAATCTTCCAAAGCTGTGTCTCGGATTTTTGATTAAGAGTTCTTAGCAAAAGTCTTTTGCTTGTCTGCAGAAAGTGTTTGCTTTGCCAAAGTCTTTCGTTTGTCTGTTATTCTCAATGGTTTAAATATTTGTTTCTAAACAAAGGTGTGTAACTAAGCTGAGCTCATTAATTGTGTACTTAGTAGATAAAACCACATTAAGCTACTCTTTCACAGCTTTGTTTCAGTTCGTTTGCTAAAAGTTCTTTACAAATTTTTAATGTTTTATCAGCATACAACGTGTTTAATCAAAACCAAAACAAAGCTCTTTCACAGAGCTGTGATTGCTATAATATGACTTGAATCCACAGCAAGCTAACCTTTCACAGCATTGTCTTTGAAAAAGGTGTCTTGCCAAATTCGCTCATTGGCCTGCTACAAATCTTTATAATTTATTTATAAACAAAGCTGTGTGGCTTGGATAACTTTACTTAATATATGCTAAAGAGTTCTTTAAATCGCAGCAAGCTGTTTTTCCACAGCTTTTTCTTTGCTTGTTCATTTAAAGTTCGTTGCCAAAGTCTTTCGTTTCCCATCTTTTATAAAAATGTATGCTAATGAATATTCAAAATATGCATTGAGTTCAAAAAGCGTAGGCGAAATCTTTGATATATATTTAATTAATGCACACTTTCCATTTTGTTTTCTAACAAAACATTTAGAAGATTTTTAAGATGCTAACTAATGGCAGCAGCAACAAAACCGACAGCGTGAGCTCGCTGGATGCGTTGCCTAAGCAGTTTGTGCTCTCCATGAAGAAGCTCTTTGATATACTGGATGACAAGCACAGCGGCTATGTAAGATATACGGATATTGAGAAGGGCTGGCAGGATGATGGCTCTAAGGGACTGCCACAGGGCGTGTTGGATTCACTGCGTCGTGTGACACCACCCAGTGGTCTGTTATCCTTTGAGCGTTTCTGTGCAGGACTCAAGCTTTGCTTGCTACGCAATCAACAGCAGACACAGCTACTGAGCCACGATAAGCTAACCAAACCGCCGCGACCGCCGTCAGCACCGCAGCTGTTGAGCTTGGGCTTGGATACAAGTGCACCCACAGCCAAGGTGCGTCCACGTTCGCAGCTTACATTGAGCACGCCGCCATCGCTGAGTCCCGAACTGGAACAGGATGAGGAGTATGCGACACCAGCGCCACCGCCAAAGCCACCTCGACAGCCCACGACTGCGTCTCCTTTGGCCAAGGCAGACATACGCAATGCGTTGCAAAACTGGCAGATGAGTCTCATGCACAGCGAGCGCGCGGCAGAGATAAGTGCAAAGCAAAAAAGTTTGAAGACTGCACGCGAACATTTTGAGCATCGTGGCTCCGCTGATGGCGGCTCCTCGTCCACCTCGGCCACAGACTATGTCCTGAGCGGGATGACGCTGGCATTGCCACCCAAAAAGTCCAGCAGCAAGCGGCGCGAATCGCGCAGACACACATTGCAGCATGGCATTGACTACAACATGCTGAAGCGGCTCAAGCATCTGGAGGAGCAACGGGAGCTGTTGCTGTTCGGTCTGGATGGCGTGGAGAAGGCGCGTGACTTTTACATGCAGCAGGTGCTCAATGTGCAGGAGCAGATCAAGTATTTTGGACGCTTGGGCACACGATTTGTAAGTTGGTAGCTAATTCTTCAAAACACAATCTTTCAACGTTCAACTGCTTTACAGGACCAGTGGTCTGAGCTGCAACAGGAAAGACTGAACTATCAGCGTGCCCGCATTTTGGAAGCAAATCGCAGCTTGGCCATTTTGACAGAGACCTGGGAGCATGGCGGCTATCCGCTGCACATTAATCTGGCACTGCCCCGCAAGCCACTGCAGCATTTTAATTTCAAGGATTATGCTTCCAACGATGCCGAGCTACTGGCCTGTGAGAAACAGGTGCTCATGTCGGAGCTGTATGAGCAGCAACAGCAGCATTCCCAGTTTCACAATTTGCGCAATTTAGCCGACTTTGGGCTGAGCCAGCCATCACCTGTGAGCCAATCCTCTGCCGGTTTAGGCGATGCGGATGTCGTTTACTGAATGAAAAATTGAATTAATAATTTTGTACATATTTTATTAAATGGCTCAACAATGCATTAGGTACTACAGACTAGCGAGCAAGCTATTTTGGATTCGGAAAGCGTCTCATATATTTGTTCAACTGTTTGTAGTTCAGATTGTTGCCCGGCTGCACGATGCCCTGATTAACGGTCTTTTTCGCCTCGAATTTGCGATCCATGTAGAACTTGTAGCAATTCTGAAACTGGCTAATTTCTTTGTGGCAATATTTTTCCACAAACTCATTATCCTTTAGGCAGGCAAACAGCACGCCCATCTCCTGCAGACACGCTACATCCGAGCCAGAATCAGCCTTGCCGCTCACCGTGTTCTTTAGTCGCAGCGGCAAAATCTCCTGGAACGGCACTTCCTTCTCGTTCTGTGGCGTACGCCCACGTGCCGCATATAAAGCTGTTGGTACCCGCATCTAAAAGGATTTGAATAAACCTTTAGTTTCTTTCAATATTTATGTTATTTTATAATATTTTACTTTATTTGTGTGTCTGCCTGCAGTTGCAATCAGCTGTGCGCTGTTACGTCAAAGGCAAAATGTGCGCTTACCAACACTTTGACACGGCCGCTTTGTCGTAGCTCAGCACTGTCGCATTTAAGCTCCGATCAACGTAAACAAATAACACAAAAAACAAATTACAATATGATTACCATTTTTAACAACAACAAGCATCTGCAATAAGCAGACAACGAGACGAACAAATGACTATTTCTTAAATTTCATTTCATTAGTATACCTGCCGCTACAATCAGCAGTGCAGTGAAGCAACGAATTTTTTTTTGTATTTTCTTCCAAACAAATGAAATTATTTGAGTATACAAAACTGGAATATGTTCTGGTCAGAATTTCGCCAATAAGCAGAAAGATTCTACATATTGCCCCGCTTTTAATTGTCTATTCTAAGGTAAAGTTAGCTATTTGTAGCTATTTTCAGTAGCCAATTTAGCTATTTGTAGCTACCGACAATTGGCATCACAGCAGCTGTGCGCTGTTACGTCAAATTAATGTCATACGTTTAACAACACTACCAGACGGCAACTTGGTTGTTGCCCAGCACTGTCGCACATCAAACTCTCATCAACGTAAAAAAATTATACAAATAAAAATTTACATATGGTAGTCGTAAATAATACAATAAAATATGGATGCCGTTGATGACAACCACCAGGCGCCGCATCTGGTCGACTTTGCCGGCGACAATGTGGCTAACCAAGAACAGTTTGAAGCCGCCGCCGAGATAAATGATGCAAAATACTCAACAACTGGTGCTGGTGTGTGGGAACGTCAGCTCTTTCGGTTTCATCCATACCATGGCTCCAATATACACTTGGACGACAATGCAACGGTTGCATTTCGACGCACCAGCTTTGCGGATGCACTCACATTCTCCGAACGACCATTGGTAAGTTTACAAAAAAAAAATAATGCAATTTTCTTTCTTTGTCTGTTGCGGGGTCAAATAATGTTAATTGTTAATTTTTCACTGCAGGCGCCAGGTGATATATTTCTTGTGGAGATTGAGAAAATAGAGCGCGGCTGGTCGGGACATATGCGTCTGGGCTTAACAGAGCTTACACCAAATGTGATTGGCATGCGTAGCGAGGGTTTGCCACATTTTGCATTGCCCGACTTGGCCAATTTGGGCAACAGCTGGATATATCCAATATCAAAATTTGAGCTAACACAACGCCCGGAGCAAGCGGGTGAAAATGCGGAACCTATTGAAAATGAGCCGCCACAACGTGAGTGCTATTAAAATATAACTATTACTTTATGCTTCATATATGCTCATCCCACACGATCAGGTAATCTTCTAGGCGATGCTACGCATGTGCGCACGCCTCGTGGTTTACTACCAAAGAGACTGCTGCGACCCGCCATGGACAATGGCAATTCAGATATCCTGCTCACCGACAGAGGCTCACGCATTGGCATCATTTATGTGCCCACTGAGAACGATGCAACCAAAGCCGAATTGCACTTTATCATTAATGGCGTGGACAAAGGACCCGTCTCCAAGGAGATACCATTAAATCGTGCGCCCTTGTATGTCGTTATCGATGTTTATGGCACAACCAAGCAGATACGCATCATACAGTTAGAAGGCAGTAAATATAATTTATATATATAAAACATTATATTTTAATTGTTATATTCTTTGTTTCAGTTCTATCCTTACAAAGTGCTTGTCGCAACGTCATATTGGAGCACATCACATCGGGGGCCATTGCGCGCTTGCCTTTGCCGGAGAGCATTAAACGTTTCTTGATGCGCCGAGATTAGGAACAGAGATACAACAGACACACACACACTTTATGTAATAGAGTGATGTGGCATGAGCGTGCGACGTGATAGCCTGCTTATACCCCATACACATATATATTTTATACGCATTGTTGTAGGCAGTCAAAGCGCCGTTCATTGACTTTTCATTGCCAGGCGCTCTTGTTGCCAGCCTGTCTCTGCGCTTAAATGGAATGGTTGGAACGGATGCACTTTGCTGTTACTGCGCCACTCAACGGTGTTGATTGGAACTAAAAAAAAAACGAATTTGTATTTTTCCTTCTGTAGATATAGCTTATAATACTTTTGGTTCCGTGATACCAGTTCTTTATATTTATATTTTATATACATACATATGTCGAGTATGTTCGAATGCATCACATGTATTTTATTTACAGTTATTCAAACCAGCAGACAAATTGTACAACCGTTTAAATTCGTACATACCTTAATAATATGTACAAAGCGCTTTGCTTTGGGCGATCCTCCTTAAGAAAATAGCAAACCCTTACTAAAAAATCTCAAAACCAAGCACCGCTCTGCCTTTTTAGCCGTTTCGGTCTATCCAAGGCGATTTCCGTTTCCGTTATGTAGCTTTAAGAATATTGTTGCTAAATGTAAGTTAAGTTAGAAATTTAAAATATAGTAGTTTGTAATTCTATGTAATAACACTACGTAATATTATAAGGGATAAAGTGTATGTGCATTGTATGTAACAAAGACATAATAAAACTGCTAGGACTTAATATGTGTACATCAATAAAAAGATAAAACTTATTGGATTTTCATAAAACTAAACTTTATTCAAGCACCGCTCTTGTTTAAAACATGTTTTTTGTTTTGTGTGTATGTGTCTTTGTGTGTATATAATATAGAAAATAAAACTGGTAACTATTTGGAGCGATTCTCAGCCAGTTTGGCCTTGAAGAGCGCCTTTAGTTCCTCAGCACCTTCCTCATTGGTGTCCTTGTAGTAGGGCAGCTCTGCTAGTTTCTTGAGCCAGGCGTGCACCTTGGCAAACTTGAACTCATCAATGGGTGCCACATCATTCACGGATGTCACGGTTGCCACACAGCAGAGGTCAGCAATGGTTAGATCATCACCGCACAAGTATGCCTGATCCTTGAGGAAGCCCTCCAGAATTTCATAGCACTTCTGCACATAGGCAATCTTATCGATGGAACAATCTGTGGAGCCAAAGTACAACACGGGCTCATACAGGAAGCGCAAGCGAGCAAACAGATGACCCGAATCCAAATGTAGACGTGCATCCACAGCTGCACGCTTGGCCAAATCCTTAGGATATAGCGATTCATGTCCTTTGCCATACTTTTCAACCAAATATGCGCAAATAGCATGGGAATCGATGACGCTGACATCGCCATCGATCAGCGTGGGAATCGTGTGCTGTGGATTCAATTTTACAAATTCTGGCGTCAGATGTTCACCTTTGAGTAGGTTAATTGGCCTGCAGCAGCATCAAAGAAAATAGACTTGTTAATTGGCTTAATGTGAGCGGGAAAGCTCGTGTGTAGCACCTACCGCAGTTCAAGTTCAAGACCAATGGCCTTGGCCGTGAGCATGACGGCACGTGAGGGTGGACTCAATGTGGCATAGTACAGGGCTGGCTTCGACATGGCTGCAACTGATTGATTACAAAATATAACACATTCATTGTAGTTAATTTAAGTGCTTTATTATGTAACAAGGTATTGCGATACTAAGTGAATTAAAAATGCGATGAGTAAAACTATACATATTTCAATTTTAGCTGGCGTAGCTTAGCTTATATAGAAACTTACTACAATTTGATATTTTTAGGTACCTGCTTATTATTAATGTTTCTGCTCTCATCGAATGTTTTTCAAAAACTATATACTTAGATTGAAAAAACAAATAGGGCAATCTTAAAGATAAACAAAGCTTTTGATGACTTTTGATGTTTCAGTAATAAATATAGGATGGCAAAGGCCAAGCCCCCTCTAGCTACGCCCTTGCCTTAAGCTGGGTAAACATAAGAGCGTTTAAGTATAAGTATGTTATTTTTAAGGTCATAGCCACACCCCCTTATCAATTGCGTTTTGGTGTATAAGCGTACAAAATTAAAAGTTTAAAAAAGTTCTAAAGGACGCGTCGAGGCTTTACAGTCTTGTATATCACTCACTTTTTTTATTCAATTCATACACATTCTTGGCATTGGCATGTCTGATGTCAAACACATCGTTCAGTGATCTTTCCTTCTCCAGGAACCTTTCACCCACTCTTTTCACATTATTTCCTACTGTCAGGAACTTCTTGTACAAATTGTTAACTTGCAAACGCACGTGCTGAATGAAAGTTGGACTCAATAGATCAACCAAAAAAACATCCATTTTTATTCGACGAGTTTTAAAATGTAAGAAGTAGTCAATTTTTAAAATTTAACAATCTTTAAAATTTTAAAAGTTGACAGCCCTTGAAAAAGTTTTGTAAATTTTGATGTAGAAATGTAATTTCTTGTTGAAACTTTGAAGCCTGCGCACGCCTATTACAATTACATTTTCGTTATATACTTATTCTTTTATTACAAAAACAACACTTTAGAGTCAGGCCTTTGTTTTTGAAAAATCGCTTATTTATGCACGCTTTAAAAAAATTTACATATGTAAATAAACAAACACTGATTCACAGCTTGTTTGTTGAAGACGCAAAAGAGAACTTTAAATTTTTAAAGTCTGCATGCTTTAGCGCTTTTATTAAGTAATATAGAAACCTATTTTTTTTTTAATATAAAGTGAAACGAAAGTACTCCATGCTTTAATCTTTGTCCCAAATATTCCGTTTTTTTTTTTTGTGAATAAAAATAATTTCGATTCGAAACGAAATAAGCTTGGTAATTATTATTGTCATTATGGGAAAGTTAATTTTTTGAAATTGTAAAATAATTATATTTATAAAATTACACACATGATGACATGATTATAAAGAAAATAAAGAGTCTTTGTGTTGCATAATTTACTCAGAAGCAAATTAAGCTGTTTAAATCATTTCTTAAAAGTTTTTAATTTAATTTTTGTATAAAAGCTTTATTAAAAATAAAAAGTATTCTACAATCAAATCTTTTTGATGACTAAAAGCAGTTTACCGGCTATATGATTTTCAGGTTTTATATATATATATATATGATCAAAGTTGTGAGCCACTGTAAGTACATGTATATGTATGTATTATATACATACATATGTACTTATACCTGTCTACCTGAGGCAATAACTGATAACACAAAGCTAAATGATAAGCCGCTATCAACACTTAGCTTGTACACACATAGATACACACATATAAAATATATACATATGTATGTATGTGTGCATAACACCTGAACAAGTGTAACTACAAAGAACGTTTTTGATAGGCATATTATCTGTGTTTTAAGCTGCCCGGCAAACGTTACTCAAATAAATAAATAAATACATAAGCATATATATGCATATTTATATATGTATATACTATATATGAATATAATTCGCATTGGGAAAGCGACAGAGCGAAGCACAAACAATATAAATTTAATTAGTAAGGGGCTAGAATTACACACACACATGCACAAAAACAGTTCACAAACTAATGGGAAAAATACAGCCAGATCGTGCATTTTTTTTAAAACCCACACAAATAACATTAATATTGCCGGCAAATTGTTTTTTTTTTTTAGCGATTATGTGTTCAAGTGTGTGTGTGTGAGTGTGTGTATGTGAACAAAGCAAATATAATAGATGCATATGTATAAGTAGCATATGATTTAGAGGAGTCGTCCCCCATTATTTTCCATTCGGTTTCGGATTTTGCGCATCCAATATACTCTATATACTTATATACTATATATATATAAGGAACAAGTACAGATTCGGACTCACAACTTGTGTTTTTCTATATGACCGCTCACGGTGAACTCGGAAACGTGACTGAAAACGAAACGTAACGAATTGTGCGAGCAACGCTCAGAGAACCAAAGAGAGAGAGAGCGAGAACTTAAGCTGAGATATCAGATCTCAGATACTTTGATAGTATTGGTGGAGAGGTAAAGTGAGAAATTTTAGACACTGAGTTGATATATTATATTGTATTTCTCTTGTTTATTCATAGACTTTTGGTACAATTTGTAAACGTAATAATATAAGATTAACGTTTACGTGTAATGTGTTTACATGTAGTATAACTATTAAATATGACATAATGAATATAATACCAGCATTTTGGGTTTTTTGTTGCGTTCGCCTTGAGACATATCATAATTATTATCCGCAACGTACAAACTATGGAATATATATAATTTTACAATGACTATTTAACATACAGTCATTATGGAGCAAATGTAATAAAACCTAATCAAAAATGGATTGCAAACAAATATTTTACATTTTTTTGTTTTTAGAAATTACTTAAAGGGATTAGAAGTTTTTTGTTTTGTTTAATATAATAGCAGAAAATTAGATATATGCGCTTTTGCATATGGATTATATAGAGATTGTTCGTATGCATCATCATCACATTTATGTGTTCTTTCTGAGCTTTTGTATTAGTTGTCAAGCATGCTACGTTTTAATGCCTCCTCCAAATCGGCATCGTAGCTTTCAGGCTTTGAATAGTCTCCGGCAAACTTATCCTTTGTCTTGCCATATGGATCTCTACTTTTCTTGCTGGAGCTGCCATTCTGTTTGCTTTTGTTAGCATTGCTGTCATCAACAAAGGATTTGCCAAAATCATTGGAGAAATTGTGTGCATCAAAGGCATCAAATTTAGCAAAATTATTATCCAATGTGGTCGAATTGGCTGGCTTAGTGCTGCTGCTAAAGCTATCTTCAAAGTTGTCATTGAAGGCGTCAAAGAGCTTGGATTCCGTTGCTGTTGCTGTCGCTGCTCCGACGGTGCTGTTGCTGCTGCTGCTGCTCACAGTGAACGCATCAAAAGCAGCCGTTTGCAACTTGGCATTGATTTGCTCCTTAGCCAGTATGGAACTAGGTGTAGTAGTTCTCAAGGAGTTCAAGTTGTCATTGAAGTTGTCATTAAATGCATTAAAAAAGGAATCATTGAGTTTGTTATTATTCGTTGTCGTTGTAGATATTGCTGCTAAAGTTGTATCGCTAGCGCCTTGGTCTTGTTTAGGCTTATCCAATCCAAGATCATCAAAGTCAGCAAAGGCATCCAGTGCCAGCTGCGATTGTTTTGGATTAGAAGCGCTTGAATGATGCGACAAAGCCGGACTGGCATTCAAATTAAAGGCATCAAATTGTTGCAAAAATTCGACATTGATCGGTGTAGCCGTGTTGGATTTGTTAAAGTTGTTGTTTAAGGGTTTAGGTGCTAGCTCATCTGTAAATTATATTTATTAGTTAATCTATATGTATAAAGTCAATTTGAACGCACCCTCTGAGCTAAAATCCTCGGCAAAGTTCTTTTTGCTAACTCCCGTTGCCAAAGCGTCTTCATTATCATCTGCAAATGGATCTTTTATATTGAATGGATCCTCATAGCGATAGTCTTTAAATGGATCATCCTTAAAGTCAGTGGGTCCTTGTATAGCTGCTGGCACTGGTGTTGCTGCCTTCATGCCGCCAAAGGCATCAAAGAGACTGGCCGTTGTTCCCTGTGTCTGCAGCGGTGTATTGGAACGCGACAAATGTTGGTTATTTGTGGTGACTGCTGTGGAAGCTGATGCTGTTGCGGATGCTGATGTCAATGTTGATGTCGAGGATGTCAGTAGCAATGTGGCTTGTGGGTGCAATGTTGGCAGTGTTGGTGTGCTGGTGCTAGCTGCCTTAATCTGGCTCTGACTTTGAATAGGAGGATCGTCAAACAGCGAGAAGCTATCTAGCAGAGTTGACCTTATCGCTGGCATGGGCGTGGTTGTATTTTGGTTTTTCAGTGGAATGTTTTTTAGCTGTGTAAGTTGGGTGAAATGAGCAAAAAAAATGTGTGTTTGTGTGTGGAAGGAATAAAAATAAACATAAAACAAATTAATCAAGAAAAAATGAAAAATCAAATCATACAATATGTATACCAAAATAGTTTAGCATTTTAATCAAACACCATAATAAAATCAATAAAAAAAAATTAATTTTTTTAAATATATACAAAGGGAGCGAAGGCGGAGCGGCTGTGGAAGAGAGAATCCTGCACAAAACAAATATGATATATATATAACCCGAATGCGACGAAAATGTTTCTTTATTATCGTTTTGGTTATATTTGGTTTTCCTTTTATCATAACTCACTTGTTATATTTATGTATTATTTATTATTAATGATTTTGAACATAGATATTTTTCTTGTTTAATTAATGCAAAAACGTTTGTTCATCAAATATTTGTATGTGTTACACATTAGTAGGGTTTTTTTCATTATATGTAAGTATGTATGTATTAAACATTAAAATCAACTTACGGGAAGCTTTTAGTTTCGATATCTGAACAGTTTTGTGGTATGTATGTATATATATATAGTATGTAAGTACTTATATATTGTTTGCTAATTCGTCCGATTCATAACATACAAAAAAATAGATTCGATTACCATTTACAGAGTACTCGGTATGAAAACAATTTCAAATTTCTGACTTTTTCTTGCTACTAAAACTCTAGTCGATGGCATCGTGTGTCTTTAATGTAATAATAACAATTTAATTTCAGTTGGGTAGTACTTTTTATAGCTTTCTAGTTTTCTAACTAGTAAAAACGAATAGATCAAATGTAACTTCCACATCTGGAAAATGAATCAATAAACAGTAAAAGCAATTATTTTGGAAGTTACATGCTAATGGAATTCGAACTATGTAATGTATGTATTTCTTTTTTTGTGATCATAGTTGTATATATGTAGATGTATCAGCATTTGTGTATAAATTGCTATAAACTTTAGTATCATATACAGAAACAACAACAATTTGCATTTAAATTCCTTATTTTGAGTTATATATTTCATTCTATTCATTCCGTAGGAGAACTAGCATTATATCCTGAAACGCATTCCAAACTAAATGGTTCGGCGTGCACTTATGTAATTAAAGAAATACATATATATATATATATATAGATTTGATGATTTGGTCTTTAAACAATTCGAAACTGGCTCGAAATGAAATCTCAATAATTGAATGTAATGCTCATAATTATTATAAGTTAAAGACAAATATTGCACAACATTTCAAAACTTGATACTTTTTTGTTTTTATGTTTTTTTTTTTGTAATTTAAATTTAAACTTTGACTACATTAAACACGACATAACGTTTCCTTTGGGGGGAGGCTTGACATTTCAATTGATTTAGATTTAGTACATTTATCTAATTAGGCAATGAAATTGCGAGAGTATTCTGCCTGAATACAAGGGAATTGCGAGGGGATATCTCTCTGATATATGTGATTTATATATATGTATGCAAAAGGAGTTTTGTACGCTTAAAAATTTGTTATTCATTGTTGCTAGGCTCAACTTTTCGACTGATTATGTGTGTGTGTGAGTTTTGTGTGTTAGTACCATTTATATTATTATTAAGGTATGTTAATATTATTTATATATATATATATATAGATTATATATATATAGAAATATATGATAATTATTAAGATGTTCACTGAAAATAGAGAATTGCAAGAGATGAAGGCAAATAGTTAGTTTTTGTACGGGCAGCATTTAAAGGCAAACGTGGGAACAAAAATACCTTTTTGCAATATTGGCCAAAAACAATAAGCAATTCAAAAATCGTACCACTAAAGAAAATCATAAACAAAGTTCTATTTCAAAAAATTGTGCTCCAAAAACGTTGTTTATTTTGTTTTTTAGTAAGTGAAACGAAAATTAACACAAGAATTCAACAAACTACAACAAATGAAAGGTGGTTAATAACGATAATAATAGTAATAATAATAATTGTATAGTTAGATTAATCATATGCGATGTTAAATGCAAATAAGAACTTTACAGCCGTGATTGTTTAACTATATATATATTATTGCTTTTTTTCTGGTGTGCGGTGTGCATGCATTACCACCGATCCCAATGTACTTTTAACTTGCTACCAACCTTATTGTCAAAGTCTTCAAAATCAGCAAATCCTCCGCCGCCGCCGCCGGCAGCGCTAGAGCCGAAACCGCTCGATGGCTAGAAATATATAAGTATTTATATAATAATATATAATATTATGTTTATAATGTTTTACCTGTGGTCCACGTGGTGGAGCTGGTCTGGGTGGCGGCACTTTTGATTTCTTTGGCGGCAATGCTGGACTAGGTGACTCTGGTCTGGGTGGTGGCCCGGAACGCTGTGTATTCGGACTAAGCACCTGACCCTGACCCGTTGGTGCATGCAAAGCCGCAAATGGATCGCTGCCAAAATCATCCTTGCCAGGCTGCAAACGTGTTTTATATTTATAATCATTTTATAGCAATTTATATGGCATACTCATACCTCCGGCGTTATGGCACTGGGCTTGTTTGCACCAAAGGCTTCAGCACCAAATGGATCGCGTTTCGTTTGCCCAAAACCGCTGGCGCTGCTTTGACCAAATGCATCAAAGCCACTATCAAAGCCACCGCTCATATTGAAGCTATCGTCAAAGCCGCTGTTAATGACAGGCGTCGGCTTGCTAACCTGACCGCTAAACGGATCATTATCAAAGCCATTGGTCGCTTTGTTGGCTACACCGCTGTTATTCTCATCGAAGGGATCATCTTTAGGCATTTCTATCTCCTTTTGCAGTATCTTGCGCGCATCATCAAAGTCTGGTTCGATCTTCAGCTGATACTCCGAGACCAGCTCAGCGTTCTGATTCTCCATGGCAGCGCGACAAATGAGCAGTGCATCCGTCATTTGACGCTGTGTTTCCATCAGCTGTGTGACCATGGAACGCACCTAAAATATGCCAATCAAAATTATATATTAATCAAAATTTTAAAGTGTTTTTTTTTTTTGTTTTTAACTGTACAAACATTTGCAAATATATTCATTAATATATAAGACCAGATCGAATCTAATCAAATCATTTGAAATTGTTTTAAAAACGATTCGGAAAGAAGAGTACTGGGAAACGGATACAGATCATCATCAGTTTATCATATTGAACCAGAAATGCCAACTCTAATAATTACCGAGCTTATTTGCAACTGCGTGTTCTGCAGATGCTTGGTCAGCTTGGAAAGATCGCGATTATTATCATCGTATTCCTTTTGCAGTGCCGATTCCTCATCCTTCAGCTTTTGTAGCTCCGAGCGCTTGGCATTCAGTTCACCCTCCTGTTCGTTGATGGTCTCTTCTTGTTTCTGGCACTGATCGCGTATCTTATTGACCTGCAAAGCAAGAAAAGATACATAGCAGACAAAGCCAAGTTAGTTTAGAATGCGCTAATCAACTAAATACTTTGCACGATTATTTAAAACGTAAAACAAATATAACATGGACAACATGTAAACACAAAGAAAAAACTACAGGAAAAACGATAAAAAAAAGAAAATAAACAAACCTGATTGTTGGTGTGGTTTATGTCAAGACTTACGTTGGCCAGCAAGGCCAGATTTTGTATAACCTTATGTTATGGTAATATAATAAATCGTGCATTCACCAGTTTAGTATGATTAATTTGTGGGTATATAAATTGCGTTTGATAAACCAATTTTTGTGTTAAAAGGGGGAAGAACATAAAATAAAGAAAGGAAAATCAATATTCAAATTAAACCAATCAAATTCAAAGTTAAAGCAAAGTAACAAATAAAGTTAAACCCAAAATGCAAGCAATTAAAGCAAGGAATAGCCCGGTTCATGCAAAGATAACTACTTGAGCCTGCAGATCATCCAGACGCTTTTGTGCCTCGCCACGTTGATTCTCCAGCTGCTTAAGGGTTGCCGTCAATGTGTCCAATTCGCTCTATTAAAAAATAAACCCAATTATTTCAAATAACTATGCAAATTTAAAATTATAGCTGAAAACTAACCTGAAGACTGCGCACTTCGCCATTCTTGATGCGCACATCGGCCTCCTTTTGTGCAATTTCCGTTTCCAGGGCACGTCGCTCGCGAGCCAGCTCTTCGATCTCCTTGGATATCATCTCCAGCTCAGGATTCGTGTATGTCGGCTTTGTCTCCTGCGCCTGCATTTCAATACCAGAGACAGTTGCACGCATTGAAGGCGGCACCATATTGGCAGTCAGCACTTGGGGCGGATCCACACCACGCTGTTTGCGTTCCACCAGCCACATGGCCAAAGCAAACTGATCCACGGTCAGTTTACCCGATTGATTGGTATCGCAAAGTGCCCTGTTGAATGATATTCGAATTACAAATAAACTGCTTCTAATGTTTGGAATCTTAACATCTTATAGTTTTAGATGAACCGCAAAGTTTGACATATCGGATGTATATATTTGTGTGAGTACATCTTTACTAATATATATAACGGATTTGATATGACTGAGTGCGGTAGGGAAGTGTGAAACTGAATTCTTAACAGAATTTTTGTTTTATGCCGAAAATCAGCACCAGGAAGGTATTTTGGAAAATTCTACCTAAAAGTCTGCAAAAATTCATAGCAAATTTGAATACAAGCATTTTTTTATAGAACGATCGGGCTGAAACTCATTTTTTGAAAAACTATATACAAACAAGTAAGAACGTTGCAGTCGGGCTCACCCAACTGCGATATACTCTGTTTTCTGTACGTATATTAAATTAAATTCTTTTAAAGACTACTTATATATATATATACTACGAACTACAAAATTCTTTCTACTAAGTGCAGAACGCTGCAAACTCCCAAAGCAGAGATCGCTCGTTTACTGGGGCGTGGGTGGGCGTGGCAAAATTTTTTTTCTCCAATCTATCGAAGAGTTCAAATGGAGTCATACTGCAAAATTTGGGGTTTCTAGCTATAAGGGTGTAGGAGATACAGGTTTAGCTCATTTGTGGGGGGGAAATCTTGACACTTTGTCTTACTATGGTATATACCAACATGTATACCAAGTTTGGTTGCTCTAGCTTCAAAACTGTGGAAAAAAACTGCGTTCATACAGACGGACAGACGGACAGACAGACAGACGGACGGACGGACATTTCACAAACCCAATATACTCTTTTTTTCCATTTTGGAAAACAGAGTATAAAAATCGTTCGAAACATATTTCTCCGATTTCGGAAAAATAACTTCCTAGGGCGGAAAATTAAGGTTAAAGGGAGAGAAGGTTGTTTAAAGGGATATTTTATATTACATTTTCAAAGCTCTTGACAAAAAAGACAATTACAGATTTCGGAAAATTCAACCCTTTGATTGGAAAATGTGTGGAAAACAGTTTTACTAAATATACAAAATCTGGAACTTTTTTTTAAAATTGATTGTTTAAAAAATAAAAAATTCAGTTTTTTCAGAATAAAAACTAATATGCTTTGATTGCTTACCAAATGTCTGCCAGGCTGCGCTGTGGTATACCCGATTTTATGAATATGTCCTTCACCTCGAGACCGGAAACCAGGCCATCTTTGTCCAAATCGGACTGTCGAAAGATCTCTTCAAAGCGTATCAGCTCGGAGGCAGTAACCACCCAGTCGGCATTAGCCGTCATCGACGTTGGCGCACCAATTGGTATCAGTGGATCAGTTTGTATCAGCTGCTGCGTGCTGGCCGCACCTACCGGTGGTATGCGTGTCATGGGCGGCACTGCAACGGGCAATGGCGGTATGGCTGCCGGCGGTGCAATATCTTTGGGAAAATTGGCAACAAAGCCTCCATCGCCAAAACCTTCGCCACTCGGTGCACGCGGCATGGCAGCAGCTGCTGGCGGTGGAGGCATCGCTGGCTTCGATGACGACGACGTTGCCTTGCGCAGCTCGGGCGGCAAAACATTGGGCACTGTGCGCTTCTGTAATGTCTGATAGACCAGATGCATGGCCACAATAAACTCATGTTTGTCCAAATTGCCATCCTTGTCCTGATCAGCCAGATCCCAAATGGTGCCCAAAATGCCCATGGGCAGCTTCGAGTCCATTAAAACGCCCTTCACTTTATTGCCCGGCAGCATGCCGCCCTGTGGATTCAACGATTCAAACAGCTGCTCATACTTTAAACGATCAATGACACTAATTGACCAATCGCCAACGCCAGACGCAGCTGCTCCGGGATGACCAATTGGGGCGGGTGGCACGCGCGAGGGCAACACTTTTGGTATATCACCCTAGAAAATTATATTGTAGCTTGAATTTTGATATCGTTGTGCAATCAATACTTGCCACTTTGGGTGGATTCGTTGTGTCCATGTAGATGTTGTTCATGTTGGCCACTTGACCCGCCTGTGACAACGAGACCAGCTTTAGCGCCACAAAGAAACCAGGCTTATCCAGGAAACCCTTGCCATTCGGATCGGATAAATCCCAAATACGACTTAGCACCACATCGCTGAGTCCAGATTTTTTCAAGAACTTTGCTGCCGTCATTGCTTCAATGGCACCCGTGCCCTTTGGATCAATCTAAAAAAAATTGGGGCGCGTAAAAATCAATAGAGGGGGTGGCCGGGAGGGGGTTGCAATTTGCCTTACCTGTTTGTAGTAGGCCTCGTAGACAAGGTTGTGCTTGCCGCACACTCGACCAAAATCTAAATTCATGTTGACCCTCTCTCTGTTCCGTTATAACGTGACGAATTGTCTTTTTTATCCAGTCGACAACCTCGACGTAAGCGTTAGTCTCTGTTATCACTATCACAAAATCGATTTTTTTTGCTGCTCTTCTTTTATGTGTGTGAGGCGAGGGCGGAACTCTCGCTCCTGTGTTCGTGTGTGTGTGTGTATGTTTTGCCAGAGAAATAATTAACAAGCGACGCAAGCTGCACGCACAACTTAACTGTTAAAGTAATGTAGTATAGCACATTACGGCCTTAAATTTAATTACACACTCGAATTTTTTAATTTGCTTTTGCCTTTTTCAGCATCGGCCTCTAACTAGTGTTGAACAACATGACAACTATACTCAACGCATGATTAGCCAGCACTGTTTTCAGGGCTGCAGCACATACAGTTTGGCAGCCATGGCATTTGAGCGGCTTGATTGCCATTTAAATAAAGAAAACCGCCAAAATTTAAACTGTGTCAAATTGTTGTCGTTTAAATTGACTTGAAATTCGATTTTCAAATACTCATTTCCTTTTTATATGTAAACCAAAAATTTTATGTTGTCAAAATAAATTTATTTTATGTAATTAAACTCCGGTGCTTTCTTTATTTTATAAATATTGTGTGCATACTTAAGAAAATATAAAGATGAAGATTCTGCCTGTTTGCACTGCAGCCCTATTCCAGCTGCTTGGCTACTCCCTTTTCATCATGCAGCCGGAGGATCAATGTTCGCCCGCTCCTCCCCTTGGAAGTTTCATTTTTCTGCTGGCTACAGGCTGCTTTCTGTCCGACATTAATATATATCCATGTCGCTACATGCATATGGCCAAACACTGGCGGCTGCTTATTGAGCTTGTTGCCAGCATATTTCTGACCGAGATTCTCACACTGATCATTTGGTGTGGTGTGGAGCGCGTGATCTTTATGCTAACGAGACAACTGCTGCATACGCTGAACCTTACGGATTGTGATCCTGTGGAGCTTGGCTACTGGCTGCAAGGCCTGTCTACCATTGTGGTGAGTGGTGCACTGCTGTGGTTCATTTTGGAAGCCACCGATACCATCTACAGCCTGAAGAGCAAAATGCGCAAAATAAAACGTAACTGGCACCAGTTGTGGCTTTATCTGAATCGCATCCGTTCCATGAACAGCAGCCAAAGGCGCCGCGCCTTAAAAGCTTGCAACTTGGCCATGTTTTCATCACGTCGGCAACGTTGCAAGCCTGAAGAGGAGATGTTTGAAGACGATGATGATTAAACTGACAATTGATAATATTTTCTCACCCCTATATGGTATTTATTTGGAAATATGTGGAAATTTAGTTTCCTCCAGCCATACAACCTTCTCAATTTCTGAACATTTTTAATAAAAAATTTCGTTCCGTGAACAGCAAACAAAAATTTCTAGCGGAATATATTTTTGATCCTCTAGATTTGGAAAAAACAATTTTCTTTTTTGTTTAAGTGACAAGAACTTCAGGCTGGATGGTTAAAATACATTTCGCAAAAGACTTTCGTCTTGGAAAAATGATTTGTTTTAGGGACGGGCGGGTTCGATATTTAATTTTGATCACTTGCTTTTTTTAAAAATTAATTTATAACAAATATCGTATAGTATATATTTATTACAAGAATGAATTCAGATTTTAATTGTGTATGTTTAAGATGTTTGCTTCCAGCTCCATAAATAATATAATTTAAAGTAAACGTATTCGACAATTTGTAGCACCGCATTGACAATACAATACTTTGCCAGGCACCACACCGACCTCGTAATTGTAGTTCCAAGTCAGTTCGGTGCCAGAGCGTATGTGATTGGCCGAAAAGAAGGCGACCCAGGGGAATCGCAGATCATGTGTGTCAACAAACACGTTTTGCACAAACAAATTGGGTGCACAAGAGTGCTGCAAAGAGAGAGAGAGAAAAAGAGTTGCGTGTTAAGATTATAATTTTCAGTTTGTTCCACACGCACTCACATTAAAGTAACGGCCCAAATTGCCAGTTGTCTTGGCATCCATGATGTAGGGTGCTTCATCTTTGCCAAAGAGGCAACGTACTGAATTTTCACGCACTGTTTCATCCAAATCAGCATTTGGATTAAAATTAATCACGGCACGCTCCTGCGAATCCAACTCATTGCCCTGATTCGAATGACTGCGTGAGACACGCAATTTGTTCTTATTGCGTGGTTGGTAATACTTTTTAGGTGTGAAGTCATCATCATCCTCTGGATCTGGCGCATAAGTGTCTTCTTCCTCCTCCGCAGGTGATTGGTCAACATCGGATTCGTAACCCTCCTTCAGTTGCTCGGCCACCTCAATGTAATCCAAATCGGCAAAGTACTCATCGCCTGCATCCAAGCCACCTTCATTGGCCATCGTCTCGGTCAGCAGATGTCCGGCATATATGCATATGAATGCACCCTTGGGTATATCGTTGACGCAGCGCAAGCCCCAGCCTCGATTCGATGTTTTAAATACTTGCAGCTTCATCTCCAGCGAGTGCTGCACGACACGATTCAAGCAGTTCTTCTTGCACTTGCAACGTGAATTGCATTCATAGATGCCTGTGGGCACATGCTCGTGCAGACGCTTGTACTCATAGCCGATCTCCTCAATGGGCTTGTTGGGATTACAGTATCTGACACCGCCAACCGTCAGTTGCCAGCAGGCGCACTTTGATTTGTCCTGCAATAAAGGCATTTAATTAATAATAATGACTCTCCTCCAAGCTTAAAACTCTTACCGAGCAATCATCCTCACAGTCGCAGCCGACTAGGAACTCCTCATCTAGATTCAAGTGTACACCCTCTGTGGGTATGCGCTGTTTGGCATAGGTGCATGGCGGTGGCAATGTGTTGTCATAGTAGTTAACCAATGGTATGGCCATTTTTTCTTGTCCCTTTGATATGTCTGGTTCCTTAACAATAGTGGGATCAATGGAATACTCCGCCAGGCAGCGTAAATCCGGCGTAAAGTCAAAGTTTTCTACATTTAGCACATTATCCGTGGCACGCAAATACAGGTGCACTTCGGCCAGATTGCGAAAACTTTTACCACAAGGACCGCGATAGACAACATTACGCTTAGCCTTGGCCTTGAACACCAAACGCTCCCAGCCGGAAAGCAATGGCTTCGCCAATGGACTATAGCTATCCAAACGATGCATAATCTTGTACAAACATGCCGGCTGACATTCATGCGGCGTATAATTTTTGGGTGGCAAATTACGTTTGGCTGTAAAATAGACGACATGACCCTTGGGTCGATTCTCATCATCTACATAGATGGTCGAGTTGTTTAGATGACGCACTGCAGCGCTATTACGCGCTGCAATAAGCGCCGCATTGGCAGCTGCCGCTGCCGCTGATGAGGATGGCGAGACGCTTAGATTCGGTGGAGCAGCGCTGCTCTTGCGCGCAATGGCACGCATTTGCTGGTTCACCTGTCTGCTGCTCGTCTCCATCTCCTTGGTGTAGCGTATAAAGGGTTCAGTGCGCTAAAAAATAAACTCAGCTCTATTTTTTTTGCAGTAAGTTGAAAATAAATATTACTTACACGAGGCACTCGATGCTGCTGTTGCATGGCATTGGCGCTATTGAGCGCATTCTGCGTTTCCTTGAACACAGGACCCAGACGCAACGAGCCGCGATATATCCACTCCGTGTGATTTTTATCATCGTCAAACTGCATCTGTACCAGACTGCAATCAATGTCAATAACACGAGCATACAACCACGTGCCATTTGACTCCGTATTCATATTCTGGCCACGCGTGCACTGCACCATGGGTCGATCAACGGAATATTTCTCCACATACTTTTGTATAAAGTCACGTGAGCCGGGATGCACATCCTCCCACACTTTCTCCGATGCCAAGCAAACCAAACGTACATCGCTATGCTGCACATACTGCGTATAACCATCATCGTAGAAGATCAAGTATCTAAAACGATTCGCCTGCTTCAACGGCTCAGCCACAATACCGGGATAGAAGGCGCTAGGCACTCCGCCTTTCTCTTTGCCGCGCGCCAACGTGTTGCCATTAAAATAGGCTATAACGCGCGTGCCTGAAGAATACAAATTAGGAATAGATCAATAAGATATATTAATATTATAATAAACTGAATAATCTGCCTTGCTTACCAATGGTCAGACGCACTGGCGGCGCCTCAAAGTAGGCTAAATGCTTGGCTGTAACCGTTTTAACCATTTGATATGGCGTATTTAGGTACTTGATCTTAAAGCTTTTCACCAAGTTGCCTCCCACGGTTGTGCTCTCTGTGAACTCAATCACTTTGACCGACACCCAGCTGGCAATGGCTTTATTCTTGACTGCATAATATGTTTCATTAAGTTGTATAGCTGGTCGTTCGATTTCACCCGATGGTGGCACTTGCTGAAAAGTGAAAAAAGATGAGTTAAAGAAATGTTTTAACTGGTCACAAACAGATATACACTTACGACATAGTCGCTCATGCTTTGGTACAGATCAAGTGGCGACAGATGCTTGTGCACCACCTGGCAGGAGTTGTACAATGCAAAATGCATTTTGTCAGCCATGTTCTGCAGTTTGCCCAGCTCTTCGCCGGCCAACTCGATTTCACGTTCAATGCGCTGCGACTTTGCTTGTAATATGGTTTTGGACCAGGCCATTTGATCATCTATTTGTACCTTGCTCATTACGGTTTTAATGGCATCCTCCAGCTCCTTTTCAATCAGTTGTAAATCATTTGACGAAAATTCACCTTTTTCTGTGAATTAAATATAAGATTTTGTTTTAACTGTGATTGGCTTGGCTTAACTGCCACTAACCCGGCTCATCTTCAGTTTCCTCTTCGTCACTGCTGTCCAGAGCCACAAAGTCCGCAAGATCTTGCTTAAACTCACGCAGCAGCAGCGGCTGCTTGGCCATCAACTGTCCAGCACAGTCCTAAAAGATTTGTATTATGTATTATCTCTTCTGTATAGATATTAATGTTGTCCACAATTCATTGATTTTGTAATGCATTTATCATTGATTTGCCATTTACAAAAGTAATGATAGTGAAACCACATGTCATTAGTTTTGAAAAAAGTTATGCTAATGAAAATCACATATTTATGTAATGTTTTGATAATATTATGTAATGAAAAAGTAATGATAACGCTTTAAGGACTCTACTCTGATAAATACCCACCTCATACACCTCCATAGCTGTATCATAGCAATCTATGCATATGTACTGCCGCTTATGTGGCTTTCTGGGCACCCTGTAGTAGTTGAGGTCTGCCAAGCTCGCGCGTATGTATTGACTGTGCATCTTCTTGCAGTTGCAATTGAGGCAATCTTTCTTATAGTAGATTTCATTATCTGCAACCAAGCCAAGCGGTTCTTTTGTATCAACTTTAACATTTTTCAGCTCATCTGTTTCCATGCAGTCTGTTTTTTGTAAAGATTCATCTGTCATTTGGAAATCGACCAAATCGACTTCACTCTTTAATGGTTTTTTTTCGGTTTGAACATTCGTTTTGGATTGGGTAGAGATTTTTTCATTTTCATCCGTTGTGATCTTAGACAATTCTTCATTGTCCACCAGCATTACTTCATCTGAAGCGGTTGCTGTTTTGTCGTTTGTTGATTTATCGTTTGTTGATTTATCGTTTGTGGATTTATCGGTTGTTGTTTTGGCGTCTGTTTTTATGTCGTCTGTTGTTTCTGTGATGTCATCCTCTAGCTTGCTTGCTTCCTCCTTGTGTTCTACTGTGGATTCTACAATTTCGGCAGACAAATCTTTACTTGAAGATTCGTCAATAGTTTCCTTACCAGGACTACTAATCAGCTCGACGCTGCTGTCGCTATCATTAGCTTCGCATTCTTTTGAATTTTTCTTCTTTTCATTTGGATTCTCCAACTCTTTCACATCCAAGTTCTCAACATTTGACGCTGCTGCAGGACTTTCGATCAATTCAATGCTGCTGTCTAAATCTTCGTTTGGTTTAGTCGCATCAGAGATTTCCATTGAAGTGTATGTGTCTTCTTTTGTTGTTGTCAGATTTGATTCTTCATTGTTGTCTTTGTCCATGGCATCTATTTCGTCGTTAGTTGGGCTACTGATTAGTTCAATGCTGCTATCCAAATCGGCTTCGATTGGCTTAGCCGCATCAATGTTTTCAATTGAAGATTCTGTATCTTCTTTGGAGTTGTTTAGAGAAGTGTCCTTCGTGTCCTTGTCTTCATTTATTATAATGCTGTTTTCCGTTCCCGTCTCCGATTCTTTACTTTTATCTAGTTCCGGTTCACTGTTAGCTGTTTCAACGGTCTGGAGTTCGGCATCTGGAGTAACAAGATCTGCTGAACGTTCGTCCGCTTCGTTATCCACAGACATTGGCTCATCGAAAACAGGCTGCACCTGCTCCACCGCTGTCCCTGCAGTTGTTTTCTCTTCTTCCTGCTCCCCCTCACTCATTTGAGTGTCTGTCGTTCCTGCTACTAGTTCCTCTTCCTTCTCATCCACTTGCTTCGTTTTAGTGTCTGTCTCAATGGCTGTCCTTCCTGCTTTTTTAATAAATATATATTATTTATTTTATTAATTAACAGCTTATCTAAAAGCTATATTATTACATTAGTTGTTCATTATTTACATATTAATTGAAAAGAATAGTCTGGAAAAAAATCTTGATTTTATAAAATTTGGCATTCTTTCCTGGTACCAGCTCCTTCTCCTCCTTGTGCACCCCCTTTATTTCAGTGTCTGTCTCCGTGGTTGGTTTTCCTGCATGCTGCTCCGTCTCCAGTTTGCTTTCAGAGTTTGTCTGCTCTGCTTCATCCAACACCGGCTCACTCTTCGTCTTAGTGGATGTATTTCCTGCAGGCACGCTGATGATGCCGGTAGCTGTCGGCACAAGGGATTCGTTTGCAGCTAATACCTCTGTTGATGTGTCAATCGACACCGCATCTGTGCTTTCCGAGCAATCCATTGCGGCTGACTCCGAGGCCATATTGTATTTTGCAATAATTAACTTTTGTTTTTACAAATAAATAATCAAACAAATTCTAAACAATTCTGCAAAAAACGAGCAAGAGAAACTGCATAGGCAGTGCTGTACAATTTTTTCACAACTGCATTGCAACTTTTTCCAGCACTGTAATGGCTAAAAGAAGCTAAATGTGCCATTCTCATGGGAAAGCTTGCATTCAAAATAATTGTGCAAGATATTTTTCTGTTTGCTGTTCTTATGTTTTATTGGACTTTGATTTTCATTTTTAAGGATGTTTAGACATGAACGACTGGCTTATAACCGTTCTCATCGGCGGTATAGGTGACATGAACGGGTTTGCCTTCGGGTGAAATGTATTCAAATGAGCCAGAAACTTGGTTGGTATGTTCATCCTTCACATCTCCGTGCTGTTCGACTTTGATGCCATTAGATGTTTCCCATCCATATTTGAAACCATCAGGATTTACTTCGACAAATTCTGATTTAGTTACAGCTTCCTTATCAGCGAAGGCAACGGCCAAAAGGCAAGCAAGGACAATCTAAGGAACAATTTTTATATAATTTTAAATACAAGTAACTTATTAATTAACTTTTAGATTTCCACTTACGATGAACTTCATATTTAGTTAGTTAGTTAGCAAAGTACGAAACAGAACTAATTGTAGCTACAGTCAGTCCTGCTTTTATAGTCATTTGTCGAAAGGTAGGATGGCATTTTGCAACTGGCTCGACGACTAACATAAATTAATTCAAACTTGATCTGAACGGTTTTGTTTGAAGTAAACAGAAGTTTATTTTTTTGCTTTTCTATTGCTTATACTTTCTCACCTTTTTTTTAGCTTATCTTACCATCTTTATGTGATTGCATATTGCTTAATTTATTGATTTTTTTCTGCAAATCGTTAAATGTTTATAGTAAGGCACTAAAAATAGAACTATAAATTCGATGCAACTGATATTTTATTGTGCTATACAAATATAAATTACATTTTTTTTTACATACGAGCATTTATAATTTATCTACAAGCTCAAGGTTACTTGATATTAAAAAGTTAGGCCCCATGTATACAATAGGGTTCTTGTTTTAAATTTTATTAGATAACTTTGCCAAAAATCAAATTTGCATAATTTTAATACAGCCGAACCGGTTACTTGAACATCTTATTTTTATCTTGATGCAACTGGCAGCGCAGCCGGCTAATGAGCCGGTTTCGCATCAGCTGGAAAACAGTAGCGAAAGCTTCCTAAAGGTTATATACAAACATTGCATTGAATATTTAAAAATATATTAAATTTAGTAAAAGGGATTTAAAACTCGCGCAAATTCATGAATTTTCCAGCACTAAACAAAGAAGAGGAAGCATGGCTAGCTACAATAACCATTCACAACGGAGTTATACGTTGAATGTCACACGTGCTGAAATTGTTTTTATTACTGATTTGGATACTTTAAGGAAACAATGGCCGATAATGAAAGCGATTCCGACTCTGGCAGCGACTATAAAGTAGAGCTGCACGTGAAGCCAAAAAGAGTGCGTCATTCTGCCAATGATGACACTGCCGATCTATTAGGAAACTTCGATGACGAGAAGAGGAAGGAGATCTTGGACGGCACCTATGTAGACAAAGAAGTTACAAGGAATCCAAGCGATTCTGAAAGCAGTGATGAAGATGACGCTGATGCAAATGAGATCAACGATGGTGAAGAAGAGCAATTTGCGGACGGTGCGGGAGATGTCAACGATGCCACCTCCGAATCCGAGGAAGAAGTAGCTGAAGATGGTCACATAACTACAGATCAATTGAATAGTCTGCTGCGTGGTACCTCCAAGGCAAACCGACACGTGCTCTATGTAACAAATCTCAACTTTGAGACCACAAAGGATGACTTGGCATCGCACTTTTCAGTTGCGGGCAGCGTGAAAACAATACGCATACCCAAAAAGCGTCGTGGCGGTTTTGCTTTTGTGGAAATGTCAGATTTGGTCAGTTTCCAGAAAGGATTCAAGTTGCACAACACAGAGCTGCAGGGCAGAAAAATCAAGGTACAGATATCCGAGGCGGGTAAAAAGAAATCGGCCAACAAGAAGAACATAATCAAACAGAAAAATTGCAAATTGGCCGCAATGCGTAACGAACACAAAACATTTACAAAGAGTGGCAAATATTATGACAAGGACTTGCACAAGGAAAAGGCCAAGGAGATGTTGGCACGTAAACGCTGGCGTAAAAATCCAGCGCCGAGAACTAACTAATATTTGTAGAAGACTCTTATTTTATTATAATATATAAACTTACATATTAAAGAATAACTATGTACAATACATTTATTTTAATTACTGCCAACGAACAATATAAAAGTTGCGTTTGCCCACGCGTAACAAGGACACTCCATTGCGGAGTATGTGTATGCCAGTTGTAATTACTTCTGCAATATTCTGTACACGCTTCTGGTTGACGTAAAAGCCACCGGCATTTATAATGCGCACAGCATCAGCTAAAATAGGTTTTATATTAGTCAACTAGCTTTACATACTTCGAGGTACTCACATTCTGTGGGAAAACATTTGGCTTTCATGGCAAGTTGCAGCACAGACATGCCTGGTTCAGTTAGTATATCGACTAAGGTGGCACCTTGGAACGTTTGTTTGATCTCAACATAGTTCAACTCGGACAAGCCATCAACGTTGCCTTTGTACAACGCATTGGTAACGCGCTCCGCTTGTTTTAATCCATTTTCTGTAAGTTAAGGAAATGTATATTATAATCAATTTGGAAAATATAGAATATTCGAAGATATGTATACAAAAACCCCAACTTACCACCATGAACCAGCAATGTCACATCTTCCGCCAGCAAAGTCTGGGCCTTGCGCTTCTCTGGCTCCTTAGTATGTTCCCGCATCAGTTGCTCCACCTCTGGCAGAGGTATAAAAGTAAACAGTTTAAGCAGCTTTTCCACTTCCGAGTCTGGTATGCGCAAAAAGAATTGATACAATGCAAAGGGAGATGTCTTATTTTCATCCAGCCATACTGCATTTCCTGCCGATTTGCCAAACTTGTCGCTCTCCTCATTGGTGACTATGGGCAGTGTCATGCCAAAGACTTCCCGTTTACGTTCAACGCGGCTTATTAGTTCGTGCCCGGTCATTAGGTTACCCATTTGATCGGAGCCACCCATTTGAAAGCAACAGTTGTGCTTGCGCAATAAATGCAACCAATCGTAGGCCTGAAAGATCTGATAGGTAAACTCTGTAAAGCTCATGCCATCCTCTGACTCCAAGCGTGATTGAACGGAGGATCTGGACAGCATTGAACCCATGCGAAAATGTCGTCCCATATTGGCAACAAAGTCTATAAGATTTAGATTTGCATACCACTCCGCATTGTTAACGATGCTAGTGTTAGAAAATATAAAATATTAAGCTTACACTACCGGTCTTGTGGAACATGGAATACTCACGTAAGCGGCGCGAGCGTTGAGCTGTTTTTCCGTGTATCCCAAAGGCAATCCTCATGGTTCTTAAACACTTTACGCAACTGTCCCTCAATCGCCTGCAGATTCGTCTCAATAATAGACTCGCCCAACTGATTGCGCTCCGTTTTACGTCCACTTGGATCACCAATTAAACCAGTTGCACCACCCACCAATGCAATTGGTTTATGTCCCGCACGCTGGCAGTGCAGCAGACCCATAATCACAAGAAGATTTCCAACGTGCAAGCTGTCGGCGGTGGGATCGAAGCCAGCATAGATGCTCTGAGTCGAACTCTTAAATAGTTCCTTCATCTTTGGTCTGCATAAAAAGCGATTTTCATACAGTATAAAGCTATG
The DNA here is from genome assembly GCA_949708635.1 of Hirtodrosophila cameraria. Taxonomy (NCBI): domain Eukaryota; kingdom Metazoa; phylum Arthropoda; class Insecta; order Diptera; family Drosophilidae; genus Hirtodrosophila; species Hirtodrosophila cameraria. The sequence goes on along the minus strand of OX453089.1, from coordinate 8,884,958 downwards.
TTTTCAAGGATCTACTTACGCTGCAGTGTCTGGAAAAATGCTTTGGAAGAATCCCCGATCAGATAACTCCAACAGGTTTTTATGTGTGAAACTTCGCTTGGAACAGCAGTAGCTGCTCTGCAGCGACCGTAGCAGAGGTATTTTTAATATAAACATTGTAATATATTTATCATAAATTAAAATTTGTGGCTGCAACAGAATAAGCAACGTAAAATTGAGGTTAAACTGAATGTTTGCAATTCGCGGCTGCAGCTGACTGGCAACAGCTGTTTCGTTAGCAGATTTGATGTACAAGGTTGCGTTTTTGCGATATGTGACGTCATAAATGCTATCGAAGCTGTATGGATACAAATATATTCATTTCGGTATATGGTTAGCCCAACAGCGTAAATTCAAATAAATCCACAACAATACCCAATTAATATGAGTCAAAGCCATAATGTTTATCACCATAAGCGGAAAATCGACCTAGCTGTTCGTTTTGTAATAGATCAAATCTTTACTATTTTCTATTTTATAATAGGTGTCATCAGCCGTTTTTTTTTTTAATTTTTCCTGTCATGAACATTTTATTACACAAAAGATTACATTCTGTTAAATTTTAGTTTTTATTTCAGAAAGAAATAATCAAGTATTTCAGCTCTTCATTTCCCGCTGGGTTTTCTTTTGGTTTCCTTCTCTATCTCTCTCTTCTAAAATTGTAACCTTCTTTTTTAGCACGCAATACGTGTTTTTCTACACTGTGCAGTGACTGTTTGTTATTGCTACTCGTATTTGTAAACAAAGGAACGATTCAAGTGCTTATTATCTTGCAGCGTGTAATGGGCAACTTGTAATCTTTAACTATTAATAATGTTGCTTAAAATTCGCCATGCACTGCTTGAGGTGACCAATCAATCAGCAAAGCAGACTGTTAAACAATCGGCTGTTATTATCAACAACGAGATCATAATTAGCTCTGGCAGCATCTTGCAGCCATTCGTAAGATCCGCTGAAGATGGAGATCAAATTATACAGAACTTGCAGCAATGCAAGCTGATCGATGCACAGGATAAAAAATGCAATGAGAGTAAATTGCTGCACACTTTAAGTTATCTGGTGACCTTTGATCGACAACGTCGCCCAGTAACGGATCGAAGTGCACAACAGAATTCAGGTCAAACGGCTCATATACTCAGCCGTTACACGGCGCAGCCTTTGTATGTCTTTTGTGCCGCGGAGGTGTCACGGAATCTGCACAAGATATTGATGCATGCCGATGTGGATGATCAAAATGTGCTGCGTTCCAGTTTCTTGGTATTGACCATGCGTGCTTTAAAGGAGCGTGAATCCTTTAAGCGTTTTCTTCAGCACATTGCCAGCTATTTGCGCTATTTACAGCCCATTCATACGCTCGATGATGTGCTGGTCATGTGCTCACCCTTTGGCTTGGAAAACTTTTACAAGACCATCAGCATTGGCAAGGTGTCCAATGTAATGGGTAGTTCCCTGTTTGGTCTATCCAATGCCCTGCCCTTGGGTTGCGAGGGCGCAGCTGTATTCAACAATAAGCTGTAAGTGTATTGTGTAAGATATTGCTTATCTATATTGATACTAAGATTTGCTTATCTATTACAGCCGCTTGATAGGCATTATCATCTGTACATCATTTCAACGTGAGCAGGAAAATGTCAATCTGACCTTAGCGGCAAATTTTGGCTATCTTTTGCGAGATTTTATGGAACAGCTGGGCACGCCGCTTACCGTGTTCAACCTAACACGAGAGCCTTCTAACTTTGCATGTGTGTATTATGTAAATTGTAGACTTGAAAATTGACTAACTTTTAACAATCATCTTTAAAAGGGGAACACACAATTGTAGTCATTGAATCCGCTGGACAGCAGGGCACTGGCACATTTATCAAAGTGCAGAACAAACGTTTCATTCTTACCTGCGCACATGTTGTTGGTCAAGTAAATAATCGAAATATTCAGAAAGTTTTAAAAGAATGATTGCATCATGCGAAATAATCATTCTTTTACTTCTCTGCACAGTTATAACTATACTTAAACTAAAACTAAACTGTCACCTTTGCAGCCCAACTCGGAGGTTCATTGTCGTGCCATCGATAGAGAATTCAAGTCGAGTGTCATTTGGTGCAATCCAGATGAGAATCGTCCTTACGATTTAGCACTGCTCACCGCACCAGAAGATGTGCCCGAACGTCATTGTGTGCGATTGGCACGCAATCGTGCTACGTTGGGTCAAACGGTGTACAATTCTGGCTTTCCATACTATGTTAACTTTAACTTTAAGTACGACTTTAATCCATCCATATTCCAAGGTCGCATTATCAAGTGTGATCAGGGCGCAATAATGTCTGATGGCAGCGTGCAGGCTGGTCAAAGTGGTGGTCCCATGTTCGATCAAAACGGCTATATTCTTGGCGTTTGTGTGTCCAACATTAAACATGACGATATTGTTTATCCGAACATAAATACCGCTATTCCAACTTTTGATATACGACAAACGCTGCAGGAATTTGCAAAAACTAGTGGTGCGTATAAGGATTAAGCGTTATGGTAAATTTTATAACATGATTTGAATTTATTAAATTTTAGATATAAAAGTGCTTAACAATCTTGTGGCAACCCAGGATGTGTGTCGAGTTTGGTCGCTGGAAATGCCGCCCATTCAAAGTAAACTTTAATTGGTTAGCAAAGATTTTATATAATATTCCATGTTTATATGTATGTACGTTATGTATTATGTAATCTAAAGTTTTTTTTTACTTAAAATAAGATATACATATATTTTTCTACAAAAAAATATAATTATATAAGAATTAATTTTTATCCAAGCAATCATTAACATGACTCTGCAAAACAGTTAGCGCATTAAAAGACTTTGAACAAATGGGACAACGCAACACACTATCTGAAGTTTTAGCAGCTGCGCCAGTTGGATCTAAAACCTGACAACAAAAGAGGAAATATATATATATTTATTGATAATGTATAAACGAATTATGCTATAGTGCATACCCTTACTGGTCTTTGCTCATCCCGCAGACTACTTCTTTTGGAGCTGCTTGTTGATGTTGCACCGCTTGACTTGCTAGTTTTATGCGTCTCAGCCAAAGCCTCGATAAGCTCTTGGTTGCGTCGTTGTAATGCACGTAAATCCCCCAAATATAGTTCCTTTTCGCCAGCATTCTTTTCTCGATCGATGCGCTCCAATTCGAAATCACGTCGATAGATATCAATCTGTGTCTTTAAGTGTGTTATTTCATCATCTTTTTGTGTATCCTTTGCTTTAAGTTGATTGATATCGGCACGCATTGAATTTATAAGCTCTTCTGCAACAGTCAAGTTCACCTTCAAGCAGTTTATTTCATCGATATATGTTTTTTTCTAGAATTGAAATAATTGTTTAGGTAATTGCGTAAAATGTTGTAGTTTATGTACAAACCATATCCTTAATTTCTAGATTTTCGGCCAATAATCCAGACATCTGTCGTTGCAGATCCTTAACTTGTAGCTCGTGTTCATCGCATTTTGAAGGATTAGACTCCATTGGGACATCATCAGGCACGTAGTCGAAAGATTGCTGTGTGTTTTTAATGAGAAAATATAGTTTTTAATCAACCGAAAACTAAACAATGAAAAATATATACTCTTACTTAGAGTGGTGAATAGGTTAGTTAGTATTACTAACATTAAAAAAAGAAGTTACCTCTCAATTTTTGAACAGGCAGGTTGGTATAATATAAATAAAGCATATCTGCAATACTGACTTATCTTACGATTAACAGAAATATGTCAGCAAGATAAGAAATGCAATTGTGTAAACATTTCAAGCGCATTTCATATATATATATACATATATTGCTAGTTTATAGTTAAACTTACCAGTTGATGCTGCTGTAGCTTATCAATTTCAACACGCATGTTGTTTATTAGCGATGATTTTTCCGACACACTTTGTCTGAGCTCATCGTGTTCCTTTTGTCGTATGTCTTCAACCAAACGCATTTGCTCCAAGTTTGCATCAACTTCTTTTTTAAGCTTTTGATTTTCTTTGCTCAAATTGTCGATTTGTGTTCTACATTGCTGCAATTGTTCCTTATATTGGTGCTCTCTTATAGTTGCCTCCTTTCGCCACTCCTGTGTAATTTTATAATATCCTTCCATTGTGCGATTGACCTTATCCAAAGTTTCTGTTTAAGCCATTATGTATGCAAATTATTATAGTATATATAGTATAGTATAGTATAGTCGTTATCTTAAGATCTTACAAAACAAACTCTGCACATGCACAATGTATAAAGAGGATTACACGAGATTCTGATATATAAAAGAACAGATCTGTTGTGAATTAGATAAACGTTCTAAATGAAAAACATATTATGCACATTTGTATAAAGATGTTCGACAACTCTTTGTTCTAAATTACAACAGAAAAGCACTTTTAATATATCACAAAATGAATAATACTAAACATACGTTTCAAAGCCAAATATTCGGTCATCATTGTCTGTAGTTTAACAACATCCTCGGCGCAAGCTTGCATCGAACAAAGGCTTGGAAATTGGGAGTACACGCTGTTCTGTTGTGATAAAGTGAAAAGTTATTGTTAAAAGGACGATGTCATTAGTTAAACTACATATATACATACCTTAAGCACATCGGGATTAAGATCGCCCATTAGAAAACTGGCTGCCAATGAATTTGTCTCCGTGGGTAACGTTGTGGGTAAGCTGCTCTCGGTAGATTTAGACTGCTCCATGCTAGCGCTCAACTGAGTCAAGCTGGCTGGAGTTGAAACAATCTCGGCAGATTTGGGCTGCTCCTGGGAAACGCTCAGCTTTGTCAAGCTGGCAGGAGCTGCAACAATCTCGGCAGATTTGTACTGCTCCAGGGAAGCGCTCATCTGAGTCACGTTGCCAGATGCTACAACAGTCACCTCAGGTTTCAGTTCATCATTTCCTTCCTTATCGAGTGCATCGTAAAGCAGTGAATTCCCATGAGAACGCAGCGAAGGTAAAGGCGAACTGCCCAAAATGACGAATGATTCCTCCTCGTCCATTGCGTCTTTACGTTCGTGCTGTTGCTGAAGATATAAAAAACCTTTCAAACGTTTGCAAATTTTTATGTTTGACATATTTTCCAGGGAACTCCCCGATATTTATGTATGTACAGCGGCTCATTTTAATAATCTTGATCTAGTTTCAAGGTAAACGGATTAATCGATAGTTACTCAACTATGAGCTGCATTGCCTATATAGTTAATAGGTTTGTGTTTTAAAGGGTAATGTTCAAATGTTTGTATATATATACATATATAGTTTATCTGTTTATTTTATACTTTTGTGATTCATAGTGTGATTTTTTGGCTCTCAGTTTGCTGCGTCACACAAAATATTCTTAAAATTACGCATGCATATAAACATTGTACCTACCTTATCGGTAGCTTTATCTACAACGGTTCCGATAACGTTTTGTATACTTTTCTATGCGTTTTGTTTTTTTTTTTCTGAGCGATAGTTAAATTAGTTATGTTTATTTTTGTACATATTAAGGCCTCTTTTGTGAGTGTGCCCGTAGCATATTTACTCTGACAGCTGCGTTTGTGATTTGACCAGATTATTTTGCCATTCACAGCGAACAAGTAGCATTTGCGTCATTTTGCAACACTGCACAGGGCGCGGCCGTTGGCATTTGAACGCGCCTTCTTAACGATTTACATATTTTTAGGGTTCAGTTTACTTAATTAGCAACTTAATCGACATATAATAAGCTGAATCAAAAATGACATTGCCATTTATTACGAATACACTTTTAATTCAACCATTGTTACTTTCCACAATTAATTTGATATATGTTATTGATGCGCCTTAAACAAAGCAGGGAGATGAACGACCGGATTTGCCAGATTTGAAATTACATGAGATTGTAATTGCGAGATTTGATTCTAATTGTTGGCCTCTCAGAATTGACATAATTTAAGTTGCAAATCTTTTTCAGAACCGGATTCACCTTTAATGGTTGAAAGCATTATTTTTAATATGGGTTATGAGGCGCTTGCGTGATGAGTCGTGTTTACGGGACAAAGAACTGGATTCCGTATACTTAATTATATGCGTGTACAGTTAAATTTGCTTTGTCATTGCCACTTTTCATTGCAAAAAAACCAGCAGGTTTTATTTTACTGCAGTAATTAAACAAATATGGTCAGCTTTCAACTTTGAAATAAAAATATGAAGTTTTATTTTATAAGAATCTCCATTTTAGCTTAAAATTAATGCACACGAATAAATAAAATTAAAGAAAACTTAAACATTGTTATATAAGTTGTACAATTACGAAATTCATTTAAAGCTCAAGTGCATCGAAACCATTTACACAGTTAAACAAAGATTTCTCAAGCACAATCAAATATATCACATTCAAAACTCTCTCTCTCTCTCTCATACATACGACACACTCAATCAATATACTTAAGTTAACTTAACAACTAGTAAAAATCAATCAGGAAAAAAACCCTAGCATATTACGCCTGCGCCCTGCCATAATAATAACCAGTGCTAACCAGCGGCTGTGACTGCGTCTGGCGGAACTGACGTCGCACCTGATGAGGATGCGGTGGCTGCAGCTCTCTCTGCAGGGCAATGGCCGCAAAGTGTTGCTGCTTGAGTGCACTGATGGTGGCAATCTTGCGATGTCTGTTGGGCCGGGCAGCGTTGTTGTTGTTGCCACTGAGGCGATAGGTTTCCAGATCGTCATCACGCGGCAGCGGACGATTTTTGTCCTCCTCCACGGGCGTGCCATCGGTACGCAGGCGTATGACCAGCGGACCACTAAGATACGTTTGTGGCGGCTCAGCGGTTAGGGCAGCTGCCACGGGCAGTTCACTGGAATGCTGCGCTGTTGAAGTCGATTCACTGCCATAGCCGTAGGCCATGTCCATGTCCATGGCATAGCTGTGCTTGTGCTCGCTGCTGCTGCCGCTGTTGCCGAAGAGCGGATTCTGCTGCTGCTGTTGTTGTTGATGTTGCTGCGGTGGCTGCTGATGGGTGAGTATGATTAGCGAGGAGGCTGGTGGCGTGGGCAGCGGCTGTGGCTTGCGTGTGGTTATCAGCGTAGCGCTGGGATGCTCCCGCATTATCGATGACCAGACTGCGGAAAGAAAAACATACAATATAATATAATAATAATAATTGTACTGCGTAGCTTTATCGCATATGGGTTAATAGTTGAAAACACGTTTCTGTGCCAATGCGCGGAATTTCACGCCAATCCCCAGCCATAACAACAATTGTTATCGCATGCGGAAGTTGTGCTCCCAATTCCCACGCCTCAGCTGAAGAAAACTTGCATCTGATCTCATAAATATGCAATACTCACTCAGCTCATTGGCATCGCGCTGATACGGATCAAGTGCCTCCAGCTGCGCATCGGAGAATGTTTGCAATTTCTCATAGCCATAGCCCAACAAATTATGCTTGCATTGGTTCACTGGCAAACCACCGCCCACCGTTGACTTGCAGTGCACGCTAACCAGCTGCCCGAATGTTCCATACAGGTACGACATCTGCGGAGTAGAGAAAGAGAGAGAAGAGGTGAAAATTACAGTTAGTGAGACAGGCATTAGGCAATAGCAATAATTATGTACTATGGGAACATAAATTTAACTTTTTCTCTTTTATATCTTTGCATGTTTTTATTGTCCAATTAAGCTTAACATGAACAGTCAACAGCTAACGCTTATATATAGCTTAACATTTATTAATTACTCTTTAAACAGGCAAAAACTTAACTAATTACATTTAGGAAATACACTTTTATTTATAGGTATACAAATATGTTAGCAAAAACGAAGTAATTACAAAAATGGCTAGTTTGAATGAATATAGAAAATCAAATATTTTGATATTTTTCTTTCTTGAAAGGAAATATTACTGCAGTTATGAAACACTTGTACGGCAAATGCAAATAATTATAATGCAATATAATATAAAACAGTTCATATCTGTAAAGATATTGGATGCAAATTTCACCTAAGTTTAAAAAACCGATCTTTTTTTTGAAGTGTGGCTAATTTGAATTAACAATGAAGTATCTTTGGAAGATATAAAGACTTTAAACATATGTAAAAGTTACAGTTATGCTAAGTTCGTTGTTTTTGAAGTTTCCACAATTAATTTTCAGCGACATTTACAATTTTAGCATGCAAATATGTCAGCAAAGCCCACTGTGCGTTGGCAACAGTGCGTGTGAGTGATGCGCTGAAATGAAATGCATTTCAAAAGTTTTTCGCGTTGAGCAATCGCCGCTTGAGTTTGTAGCTGTGTTTGTGTGTGTGTGTGTGTAAGTGTGGGGCAAGGGTTGGGTCCGTCGTAGATGTGCTCCACTTTTTGTGTAATGTGGCTCTACGGTTCAGCAGCCAAAGCAGCGCATGCCCAAGTCGTTTTATCGACAATTATTTTGTATTTTGTATTTTTTGCTATTCTTTAAGCGCAGCGAAGCGTTGCATGGACTTTTAATTGTAGAAATTGTTCTACAACGGATGACACATACAGCAAAGATTGGAATTTCGCAGCTGGTGACGTCAAGCTTTATCCAACTGCCATATGCTAATGAACAGAAACTCCATGATAATTAATTTTAGAAACCCCAAAATCCGGCATTTCAGATTTTATTAGCATTAGCCGCGACTTTTTGCGAATTTGAGTGCAAACAAAGAAAGTAAGATGAGCTTTGCTAGAAATTTGTGTCACAAACCCAAACTTAAAAGATAAGAAAACTTATAAAAATGCAGTGGCGTAGGCAGCTGGCGTGCTGAGAGGGTTAAATCGCTGTTGAAAACTGAGAAAGTGTTACGTGTCTTTTAAAGAAATTAGCTACTGTATAAAAATTAGTTTTAACCCCACAAAAAACACTTCACTACGCCCCTGCACCTATCCAGTTCTGGTGTCTTGCACCTTGATCTGGTTCCAGCAAACAAAAAGATACATTTGCATTGGTTTTGGCTTGGACTGTAAATGCGACTTCACGTTTTGCATTGCTTCTTGGCTCTGGTTGAGAGTTTTACAATTTAACGCTGTTTGCATAATGATATGCCAATATGCACAAAACGCTGGCTCGAATTACAAATTACCGTTAAGCCCATAACAACAACAGCAACAACAATGGCCAACAACCTGTAGCGAATATGTTTATTGACCACAAAACGTGTGCAAACTGTAAAATGCAATTTGAGACCAATATGTTTTTTAATGTCTGGTTATTTGGCTTGTTAGCTTTGATTGTATTGTTCATATAACTACGAGTATATATTAGTATAGAAAACCAATTCGTGAGCAACAAAAATTACTCAATTTACCAAGCACAATTTATAAAAATAAATTAATTTTTACTTGTAAGCTTTGTTTTTAACGTTTTTACGTCAGCAAATCTCATATAATTCTGTAACTGATTTAATAAGCCTGCTTTTTTTTATGGTCCAGTCCCTGACACAATTAACTAATTAGCCAGCATTCAAATAAATATGAACAACAACAAGCAACAACTTCAAAACAATTTATGTCATTTAAATACATAAATAAAACACAACAAAATGAAGGCGGGTGTTGTCAAAGTCACATATATACTATATATTTTTATAAACATTTACAAGTGCAACTTGAGTACAGATCTTAACTTTATTAATGCCGGCAATATCGCACTTGTTGATCGTCTGGCAGCCTGTTATTTATAAGCAGCTTGCAAAATGATTAATGGTCCGGGCATCAATTGCAATTAATTATTAAAAAGTATATAATTGAAATTACAAATGCATAATACTTATCGTGTGTATGGGAAAGCTGAGAAATGTGTAAAAAAAAACAACTTGATAAGTTTATAATTTGCAAAAGCAATTGAGCAGGCTTTGGTTAGAAACGTTCTTGAACTAATACATGACCCCTATAAAAGATTATGCTTATGATAATTCTAAAAATAAAACAAGGTAGCTTTATTTGAATATATACACGGTGAGAAATCATAGAAGTCATATATATTTTAAACAAAATATTTCTATTAATAATGTATTATTATTAAATAATATTTGTTTATAGAGCTGAAAACCTGAACTCAATCTAAGTTTATAAACTTACGCATCATATCTATTCTATAATTAAGTTCTAAAAAGCTATGATTTTTGCATAATATCTGCGTAGTTTGATTATGTGCTCTATAAAAACCAAAATCCCCGGTTGGTTTTTTAGAAAACATTTAATTAACAGCGCATCTAATTCGCACTAAAAACGTTAATATGCGTAAGTTCAAAAATATCCGCGTAACTTATACATTTCTGTTAAGTTTTTTTTCGTGGTTCAATAACCTGTTGATATACGCAGTTTTACATTATGAAACAGAAGACAAAAAAGATAGCAAAACAAGTAAAAAGGGTAAACATTTCGACAAAACTAATAAACAACCGGTGGAGAAACGTTGAGATACAAGCCCAGACACAGATACAGATACAGATACGAGAGCTGGAGACCACCTCAACATAATAACCATTACCCATTGGAAATGCTGATACCGTTCACGATCATTATAAATATGACGATGCTGCATTTTGGCTTATATATAGCTAAAAAAAAACGTTTACGTAAAAAAGGTAATGCGAACATAAGTTATTTATTGAAGTTCGGGTCGAACCGGCTAAACGCGTTTGCACCTAAACATTAAGGGCAAAAACAAAAAACAACAGCTCAAAAACAACAGCAACAATAACAAAAACATTGTTTAATGATTGGCTCGTGTTTTTGCAATCAACAAAAAATCGAAAGCGAATGGAAAATGTTATTTAAAGAAAGAAAATTTAATTAAAATTTGACAGCAACAAAAAGAGTGCAGCTAAATTAAAAAAAAAAAACCTAAATTCTAATTAGCAAATTTCTAATGAATTTTGTTTTGTTTTTGTTTATATATTTTATCTTTAGTTTTACAAATTGCGTTTTAGAATTTCGCAACTAATTAGCTTTTTTGGAAATTATTTTCTCATTTGTCTATTGATATGCTGGTACCGGATGTACGTACATACTATATGCTATATACGACTTTAATGATCGTATTACAAAAGCAACTTTGGTTCTATTGTCTGGTTTTGTGTGGGGGAGCTTAGAATAATAACAAAAGCTGCTTTGGTTTTTTTTTAAGGCGCAGTTCGCGTGCGAGATGCGCTGCCAAAAAAAAAAAATTTTTTAGGATATTGCTAACAAGTCGTATGACTTGTCTAAAATGATATATATAAGAGGCTCGTTATGATTAATTTGATTAAGCTGTCATTAATAATACGCATATGTATTTCAACTAGCCGCAGAGTTCATTAACTGTTTACGAGCGTGTAACGAACGCCGAACTTCCACAACATATTACATGTATACCGAACCGGTGTACGAACCCCAAATCTCAAAAACCCCAAACCCAAATCCAAGTCCAAATCTTTGGCGCAGGCGCCGTTTGCTGTCACGCTTTGTTGCGCAAAAAAGTGAAAAGCTTTTTGTTTTGCTTTTGTTTTTTTGATTTTTTTTGATTTTTTTGTTAATAGCAATTGCAAATGTAATTGAAAATATGTTTTTTTTTTCTTTTTGTTTATCATAAACGAAATTTAATGTTTGTCTTGTTGTCGACGTTGCGCTCTGCTGGCTTTATTGCAGCTCATTTGCTTTTTATTGTTCATTTTGGTTAATTGCTTTTCATTTTGCCAGACAATGTTTGCTGTCATTTATGTTGAATTATGAAGTGCAGCAGTTTTGTAGTTAAATTTTAAATGAAGTACTTAGTTGAAATTAGTTGGAAGATTGTCAGGAGAAAGTAACATCTTTGAATCCTAGATTTATGCGAAACATGTCAACGCATTACACAGGCCGAAAAATTACCATTTTTTGGAAACTCGAGGTTTGACAGTGGATTTCGGGAAATGGTATATCCACGAGTAAAACATCATCTAACGTTTTTGATAACCACGTGCAGTTTTTGAAATAATCGCAGCTTGTTTTTGAGATCTAGGAATATATTTATGTGTCTATCTTCAGTTCTAACCACGCGATCAAATATATGAAGAATTTCATAAATAGGCAATTTAACATCCTTAATATGATACTCAGAACATTTTTGAATTTATCTAATAATCTCAACTTCTAAATTTTAACATTTAAAAAAATGCATTTTTCTATTTCAATCGAATGGAAAATATCGAAAACGGTAAGTCATCATTTTGTTTCTTGTTTTATTGTATGCTCTATAAATTTATGACAAAATAGTTCAATTTTTTAAACAAATCCACCAAGTTATAACAACAAAATTATTGTATAAATAGATAATGTCTAGTTAAATATAATTGACTTCGAATAAATATCAATGCAGCAACTCGTACTGTATAATTTAGACTTTAATTGAATAAATTATAAGGATTAATTCCTAAAATTTGCATGAAAGAACTGAATTGATGAGTAGTAGTGCATAATGAATGCATAACGCGCATATAACTGCAGTTAATCGACATAAATTCCAACTTAAGACAAAGCTTATCATGCTGCATAACATTTTTCTCCGTGTAAACAGACACTTACTAAATTTGTTATTAGCCAGACAAATATTGAAGATATACTCCAACTCGTTTGTTTGAACATTAAGTAATTCCTACTAAGGCGCTTTATGTTTCTACACAGCAAAATGCAAACACACACAAAAACAGTATATGCCTTTCTAGATTTCCGTTTCATGGAGTCTTCCATAAAAAACAAAAACTCGAACATTTTGTGTATGGAAACCGGCATTATAAAAGACATGCTTATACATATATTTGTTGTGAGTATATATTTATATATTTGCAAAATGCAAACACTCGAACAAGCGCGAAGGTAAGCGAAAATCTAAGCGCAGCGATTCGAACAGATCGTCATCTCAAAATGTAGACCGGCTGAGCCGGTATTTGTTAATATTACGATTGAATACAATGTATGATGATTAAATAATGGAATGAAAACCATGATTAGCACAAATGTAACAGTTGATAACATTATAACGATAAGCATCATAATAGACAATGTCAAGTTCAGAGGCATGCGACATATGACTTTCATATTTATGTCAAGGATGATTAAAGTAGATGTATTCTTCAGCCCCATAAGATGACAATATTTTGATATTGAATATTTGTGAATACAAAAAGAAAAAAAAAAATAAAAAAAAACTGTAGTTAAGTGGCAAACAGCAACAGCTTCTGCTTCTGCTGTTTTATATATATATATTTTTCTCAAGTATTTATTGTCTTTATTGTGATTCAGTTAACTACTATTGTGTTGTGTTGTCTCGAGACTGCGGTACAGTTATGCAAATTAGACTCAAATACCGCTCACTGATGCTCATTTTAATGTCTGCCTTTGCTTTGCTGCCCATGCATATTCAATATATTCAAATTGTTTAATAAATGTCGGTGTGGAAACGAACGACATAATATTAAATAAAAAAAAGCCGTTAAAATGTTGTGCTTGTGCAGAAATATGCATGATTGTTAGCATAGCTATTTATGATGCTCATTGAAAAGCTATCATAACCATCTATCGTTAATGAAATCTCATAAAATTATTAATAATTGGTGCGAAAAATTGTGCTAGATTTTGTTGGACGTATATTGCCAATGCCAAGGACAATACGAGCACAGCTTCCATTGTCATTGTCATAACTGGAGCGAACGTGACGTATGCGTAATGTATGTGATTATGTATATTAACACTATATGGTAACACATTGAATTCACTATGCTTATTTTTTAATAATTACCAATAATATTATTAATTATGAATGATAGTTTAACAATGAAAAAGACATTTAACTATTGAAGTGCATACCAGGGTTAAATACAATTAAGGTAATACCTTTCCATTAATAGTGTAATTAGTGAAACTTACCTTTTCATTGCGCGTTAAAAACTCCCAAATAGGTATTGCCGATGCTGAGCTCATTTGGATAGCCATAGCGCTGAGCAGGCAGCTGATCAAGATTACTCTCGTAGCATTCGTCATGTTGTTGTTGTTGGTGTTGTTGGATTGGTGGCAAAGGTTGCTTGATTGCCTTTTTGACCGGATCAAAACCTGGGTCAATTGTAGTCCGTTATTGTTGCAAGCGCGCGTTTTTATTATTTTTATTTTTGGTTTGTGTAATATTGCGTTGTCAGACTTTCTATTTTGACTCAATTATAAAATATCCAGAGCTTAACTTTCTTTTGTCCAATGTCTCAACTTTAACTTGTGGTCTTTGTTGTCGCACTTAATTAAATTAAAGTGAACAACGAGCTTAACTAATTTCGTTTTATTTGTTTTTTTTTTGGTTTGTGTGTTGTTTATTTGTTTGTATCAGCTTAAAACGCAAAAGCTCGTTTCACATTTCACACCCACAGAGTTGAAATTCCGCACACACACTCAACATACACACACGCAACACATACACATGCAACAACTGACAACTTTTGCCGGCTACGTATCTGACTGCGACTCGTCTTCAAATGAAGCAAGTTTGACTCGCGCACACGTATTTAAGCTTTGAGCTGGGCTGAATTCGAGATGAACGCGTGTCACGAACAAAACACGAATGTGTTCGTGTCAAAACTAAACAAGAAAATGCTTAAAATTTCAAAGTTATTTTGCAAATATATAAATAAACATAAATCAGAATATATATGTAAATACATAAGCAGACTTATGGCTTAAATACAGCTTTAATTTTTTTTAAATAATGCTTTTTCTAGGCTTTAATGCAGGCTTAAATGCAAAAATGGAGGCCATCAGACTGGCTCATATTTATAAATCCACAGTATTCGTCTGAGAATTAAAAATCAAAAATATTCTACTACTTAAGCTGTGCTTAGACGATGCAATTATTGCAAGCTTTTGCATGCAATATCATCATTCATCGTCTAAAAAGCGTCTTATCTTGCGCGTTGAATCAAATTTTTTTACTTTTATAGATTTGTTTGATATTGGTATTTCACATTATTAAAGTTGTAAAACGCGTCTGTGTACGGAATGTTTAAACGTTGACACATTTTCGAGAAAGATTGCACACGAAAGTTTATCTCACACAAGAATGGCATAGTCTAAACACCTTCTAAGTTATTTTCATTTAATTTATTTTGTCAATGAGAGTACAATTTTGTGGTTTCGGAAAAGAGAACATTTATTTTTTATTTAATTTAGTTTAATGTCGACTAAAAACAGTAATGTCTCTAAGATTCACATATGTACGAAATATATGTTAAAAAAATATCAAACAAGCTCTAGTTTAAGACAAATCGTGCTCAAAACTAACGACACGTGTTCAACTCTAAGCTTAGAGCTGAGAGCAAAGCTTGGCTGGCGCAAAGAGTGCAAACAGGAGACCCCTCTAGCTCTCTTTTTCTCTCAGCCAATGAGTGTGACACGCACACAGCAAACTTGTTCTACACGCTTGCAGTTAAAATAGAAATGGAAATAAAAAACAAATACGAAAAAATTGCAAATTTTCAAAGTCAAGTTTATTACTATGAACGTTAGATGTGTTCATGCCGAACCAAAAGTAGTTGAGCTTCAAAATGTAATTTATTTATAAACATGTATTTATTATTTTAAATTAATGCAATTGCAATAAAGCCGCTACTGTTGTTTGTTGTCAAAACGAAATGCGAAATATGTTGTTTTTAACAGCCAATTGCTAATTAAACCAAATTTAATATATATAGCCATATATGTATGTTTTAAAATATGTGCTTTACGCAGCGGCGCCTGCTTTTGTTTGAGTTTTAATTTTCGTGAAATTTATATGTTTGAAAAATTCAGAATCACTATAAAAGATCTCAATCGGTTTTGGAATTTGTGTCGCCAAAAGGCTTTTGGGGCATTAAGATTACAGAAACGAGTTCTAGTTCATTATAAATGCACTTGATTGCTAATTATTCAAGGATGGAATTTCCTAATTATAAAATCACATTGAATGCGTAAATTAAGATATATATTTTTAATCGATAAACTCGTTACATTGATATTTGATGTACTGACTTGTACTACATATGCCAAACGATCAAACAGAATTGCCTTTCAACAATCTTAATGGGGGCCTGTTGGGTACAGTCAGCAACAAAGGCAATCGTTAGGCTGTTGACACAGCCGCTACGGATGTGCATATTAAGACAAATGTAAACCGATTTGGTCAAAAGCCACAGGAAACCTTTAAACGGTAATATTAATGCGCTGCAATCTGTCAGGTAGCTGTTCCTTTCTTGCTTTGTGTATGGAACCACTCTCAAGTTAAAGAACAATGGTTGATGTAAGTTAAAAAAAAAAAATACATCAATTGTTGAAAGAATTCGAAATGTAAAGATTACTGTATAGTTATGGGATATTTTTATATATTTATATATAGGTATATTTATTTATGCTTCAATTATATTTATAAATATATATTTAAGTACCGATTTATATTTATGAGTTTTTTTTTACCAAAAATATTAAACATTTTTTTAATTTGTTTACCAATAACCGACATAGAAATTATGATATAATCAAAATCGGCCATTGCTTTAATCGATTAGGTATTTTGCAATTGGCATTTGACAGCAATGGATAATTACAATTTAATACTCTATATGTATCAGTATTAGATCGGTAGCTCTAACGAATCAGACGTAATTTAAGCGGTCTTCCAATGATTTTATTTCATATTTTGATGTTGCTTCTAGCAAATTTCATAAGCGTAAGTTAATATTTATTTTATACATAAATAAATAACTACAACATTTAATTCATTCTGTAGACATATGCCAATCTTGAATTTAACAATGTTAAGTGTGTGGCCAAGGATCCAGCTTTTATGTCTTTTGATTACTGTTTTCTGAGATCCGTCAATCGTACCTACAAATACTTTTCAATGAAAACTCACATTAATTGGGTGGACCAGCTTAACCAACCGTCGGTAATAATTTCTAAATGAAGATATTAAGATTGTTAGTATACATTTTAATAAGTTAACTTTTGAAAGGTTACAATTAAGGTTTTAAAGCGTGACTATAAAGATATTTTCGAACAATTTAACTTTACAATCGATGCCTGCAAATTTGTAAAAGAGCGCAACAATCCAGCTACTAACTTTATATTCAGCACATTTGAAAAATATTCAAATATAAATCACACGTGTCCATTTCATGTGAGTATACTTTTTGAGTGTAACAAAACATATTTTAAAATATATCTTTTTAGCATGACATATTCTTAGAAAAGGTACCTGTGCAGCACGTAAGCAATATGGTAGGAAATATAATTCCGAATGGCCGTTATTATCTGAATACTACCTGGTCTACATATAATGTACCACGCGCTGATGTCATTGTGTATTTTACAAAATCATGAAATTGCATTATTTATTTTAAAAATAAATAAATTAAAAACTCAGATCAAGTGTATATACTCTTAATGCGGTCTGAAATGCTGTATAAAGTTTAATGTTTTAAGGGAATTTAAAAGCCGAACATTTTTGCATATTTGTTGGTTTTATTTTAACCATTGCGCAAACAAAGACACAAATAAATATTGATTACTTATATACTATTGACTTGTGTGTACTTGTGCACATTTTCTGCTCCTCTACAAATGGTTGTACTGCATAAAGTTGCGATCAAAGCGACTGACACTGCCATACATATCCCTGTCGTCTTTGTTGTAAACCATGAAATCATCACCCTGTTCATCATCCGAACCAAAGATTGGTATATAGCTGCTAAAGTTGAGATCTTGCTTCAAGCGTTGGTCCGGATCGCGTCCTAAATGAATAACCTTTGCATACAGCTCCAAGTCGGCCTGCAGCGCACGATCAAAGTCCTTCCAGTGCACAAACTTAACCTGCTCGCTGGGTATAGCATTGCGATCTAAAAGTTCCAGCAGCGTATTCGAATTGACCGGCTGCACAACGTTCAGTTCCCGTTCGTTGTTGTTAGAGCCACTATTGGTGGGCAGACGACGTTTGCCGAGCTGCGGCTGATCCATGTCAATATTCCACAGCCAGTTAAGTAATGGTGTAACGGAGGCCTTAGATAACAATATGTTAAGAGTAGTTAAGAAAAGCTTGCAGTTTACAAACTTACTTTATCGCTGCGTCCCATGCGTGGTATGGTCTTCATGTTCTTCATTACAAAACTCTCGCTGCGCTTGCCCAGGCGTGGTATGTTTTTAGTGATCTTCAGAAAGAAGCCAGGACTCTCATCGGCATAGCCAGTGCTTAAGAGCTCAGCAAGAAGCAGCACGGCAAACAACAGGAAGGTGGACGATCTCATGCTGCTGGCCAGTGTTCAACTGTTGAGCTAAATTGCTTATTGACAGTTTTTATATAGAAAAGAAACCCTCATAATAAGGAATTAACTATTTTGAGAAATGCGGGCAGCAGCTGCTTTAAGAATTTGCATTATCGATCAATATGGCTCTAGTCAGATAATTTGACCTAATTACATCAATTAAATGTAGCAACTTATCAGATAACTTGTGTTTTATAGCAAAGTGTATTTAAATAAAGAAATAAATAAAGTTTAAAATTAAGGAATGCGCATTTTGTTAGCCATCAGATCAGCGAACTCTGCGCCCATTGTGCCACCTCCGTGGGCAGTGCCTGATAGCGTTGCACAGCCTGCTGTATTTGTCCATAGGTAAGAGCCATTTTATGCATTTCAAATTCCTTTTGAAGCTTGCCCAAAGCGCTGTTTGATAGTGGCATGATCAGCTCTACAATGCGCAAATGCTCGAAGGCTTTCAATACAACAGCACGCTCGACGCCCTGCATCGTACTGGAAACCTTGGCAAACTTGGAGAAGCGCGCAAATATTATTTCAAAATTGAATGGATCCCTATCGTAGATATTCGAGTGATGTTTGATGGCAATTATTAAGCACACCTCCAGCACAGAGAGACCACAGAGCAGCTCCACCTTATCGTCGCTTTCATATTGGCTGCCCAGCGTTGTCAGCTGCTCGACTGTTATGTGGGGCGCCTCGGGTTTTAGCTGTGCTACCAGGCGAAATATAAACGTCTTGAGAAATGCATCGCTTACATCGAAATCGTAGAGCATTTGAAGAGTTTTTTGTGCTGCTGGTATTTTGATCAGCTTGGCAATCTCTTTGTTCCAGTTTTCGGTAAATCTCTTATCGAATTTATATTCATAACTATCGAAATGATTATGTTGAAAGGTAGAAGCCTCCGATTTGACCATGTCTAGGCTGTCGATGCGATCAACATTCGATATAAGCTCTTTGTAGCTGGGTATGCATAATAGCTGCTGGAAGAGCGCTGTATATTTATCAAAATTGTGGGCACTGGGAAAGAGGAACACTTGCCTGCAAAAGATTACGCGATTAGCATTGTAGTTGATAAGGAATAAACAAGATACTAACCTGTGCGAGAATCGTGACTTGACGCGTTTCTCGAGGAGCTCTATGACATCCAAGCGACAAGTAACGCCCAGAACACAAATTGGTGCTTGAGCTGATTGCGATACATCAAAGAGATTGTACAGCAACGTTTGATTGTGATGTGTGCAGAAAAGATCGAATTCCTCGAGCACAAAAACGACGCTCTTCGACTTTTTGTCGCCCGCCTTAAGGCACTGTAGAAGGAATGCCAGATTCTCGGCAAATGAACCAAATACTTTGCCATCGGCAGCATTCTCCAAGCGCATTTGCACCGTAATAGATTTAAGTGCAATACGATCGTCTGTGTGCAGATTTCCATCCAGATGCACAATAAGCGTGTTGTTCACAAACGATTTGTTTTCCAGCAAATCCGTGAGCACGGCATTAATAAGCTGCATTGTGTTTCAGAAGTTAGTTTTAATGATTAATTTTAAGGCTTTTATAGCGCTGTTCTTACCGTTGTTTTTCCAGCCCCTCGCGGTCCAATCAATAGCAATGAATTTGATTCGCCCATTTCAGCTGTCCGCTGCAGAAGCTGACCCACATTGAGACGCTCCGCTTCATAGCCCCGTAGTGTGGTGTAGTCGCGCAGTAGTCGCTCCTTTAGAAATCGACGGGTTTTGATTATCTCCTGTCCAGAGTCAGACATTCTTAAACAACTTTTAATATTATCACTGGGTTCTGTTGATGGCTTGTTTCGATCAAAAATTGCCGCCAAAATATCAGCTGTAGTAGAGGTGAAAGATCTATCGATAGTCGATGTTGATAAAATCGATCAAAATATAGCGGCCGTTCAGAGAGCGTAGCTGTTGTGTCGCGATGTTTGTGTTTGTTTCTTAAAAATTTTAAATGCCTTTAATTGCACACTTAACAAAATAACAAAACTCTTAATGAATTTAAAATGTTCTTTTTAATAATAATATTACTGAATTTCACCACGCCTATCGTCATCGGACGTTCAGTAATCGCAGCTGTTGAGCGGCTTTGCAACACTTAACGCGATCTTAGTCCACACTGAGCGCCAAGTTCAAATTCGTATATCTACAGAATGATAAAATTTGATTATATAAATTATGAAAAACCACAACACTTTCTGATTTGTTGCTTTTAACGACGTAGTTTGACAAGAAAGAGTTTAATCTCATTTTAAAATTATATACGCTACAAATAATTGTTTTAACACGCAAATGTACATTTAGATTAATATGTTTCTGCACTATGCAATTAAAAACAGCTTTGGCTTATATACTGAAGTCAATAGTCTCCATGGTTAATATTAATCGATAGCTTTACCGAAAGAGAAGTATTTCAAGCGGCCACAATATGATTTTAAAGCAAATAATAATATTGCTTGCTACAACAATTCACATTGGCGTAAGTTAATATACAATAATATACTGACAGTGATCCACTTCAACTAATTAATTTAATCTTCTAGATAAATGCTGAATTAGAATTTACTAATATAAAATGCACGCCCAAGGATCCAGCTTATCTTACCTTTGAGTATTGCTTTCTCAGATCCGTCAATCGAACCTACAAATACATATCATTAAAAACTCACTTTTATCAGTTACCCATTAACAATTTGACGGTAACTACGTCAAACTCAAGATATCAAGATATGAATTCCATATTTATGTTTATCAACTTTTTTAGTTTTCATTTCAGATGCTTAAACGTGACAGCAAAATGGTTTTTAATCGATTAGACGCCACAGTTGATGGCTGCAGATTTATGAAGAAGCGTGGAAATCCGTTTGTTAACTTTATATTCAATATATTTTTGGAATATACAAATATGAATCACACGTGTCCCTATAACGTTAGTACATTTTTGTGTCCATCAAAAGTGATTTAACAAGTTTATTTTTTTTAGCACGACATTTATTTGGAAAAGCTTCCAGTACATCATGTTAATAATATTATGGGGCATCTATTTCCTAATGGCAGATATTACTTTAATAGCACCTGGTTTATGTTTAATAAACCTCGCGGTCAGGTCACTGTGTATTTTACCAAATCATGAAATTGTAAAAATAATTTTAAGAGAATATACCCAATTACTAGTAGCACTTGAATAAACCAAATGAATTATAAAATAATTCAAATAAATTTTAAATAAAGTAACAATTATTT
Organism: Hirtodrosophila cameraria; assembly: GCA_949708635.1. Lineage (NCBI taxonomy): Eukaryota > Metazoa > Arthropoda > Insecta > Diptera > Drosophilidae > Hirtodrosophila > Hirtodrosophila cameraria. The sequence continues at coordinate 8,863,364 of OX453089.1, read as the reverse complement.
TGAAAATTTTTAGTGCTCAACTAATTGTTTGCAATTCGTTTTTTTTATTAAAAATATTATCTTAACACTTTGTCTGTCTATTGTTTGTATAAATATGTATTCTGAGATTGAGCATAATATATAATATTTTGTTCAATTAAAAAAAAAAAAGAGTAGGCAAGCTATTTTTTAGAATGTCGCTTATAATTCTCAAACGGTTTTAGCAAACATTTGGTTTACTGACCGTCTGACCCACTTTTGGGAGTAAAATTTTTTTTGTTTTTTTTTATTTTGTGTCTTTACTGATTTTCATTTTCATCTCATTTTCAGTTCCAACTCCAGCTCCATTTCCCGCTCTATTTCCCGCTCCATTTCCAGCTCCATTTCTGTCTCCAGATGAAGTTTTTTTATTTTCTTTGAAATAATATTTATATCAAAAACTACATTATGAAAGTGTATTAACTTTTCGTAATGACAGTTTTGTTTATATTTTTTACTTATGAATACATTTAAATAAAATGTATATGTTTCAGATTGGCATCTTTTTGCCATTTAAAAATTATTAATAGCATTGAAGCATGTTAAAATATTCTAAACGAGTTATGTTCACCGACAGCTTTAATGAAACAGACGTATTTTAATAAAGCTCCGAATGATTTTAACTCGCCTTTTCTTGTTGGTTGCTACAAATTACATTGGCGTAAGTTTAAAAACATTAAAAATAATATTTAGAGCATTGGATTTATGGCTGATTTACATTTTCTAGGCATATGCCAACTTTGAATTTAGCAATATTAAGTGTACGGCCAGGGATCCAGTTTATCTTAGCTTCGAATATTGCTTCCTCAGGTCCGTCAATCGCACCTACAAATATCTATCGGTGAGAACACACATAAATCGGTTACCTGTTGACAATATGATGGTAAATAAACACAACTATACATTTTCCAGATTGGCATTACAAAATATATTAAATTACATTTCTTGGGTAACATTTCAGTTGCTTAAACGTGACAGCAGAATGATTTTTGATCGATTCGATGCGAATGTAGATGTCTGCAGATTTATGAAGAAGCGTGGAAATCCGTTTGTTAACTTTGTATTCAGCATATTAATGGGTTACACAAATATGAATCATACGTGTCCATATAACGTGAGTTTATTTTTGGATATATCAGAAATGATTTAACAAATTTACTTTTTTAGCACGATATTTATTTGGAAAAGCTTCCGGTGCAGCATGTTAACAATATTCTGTAGCATCTAGTTCCTAATGGTAAATATTATTTCAATAGCACTTGGTCTTCACATAATATATCTCGCGCTGAGGTCGTTGTGTATTTTACTAAGTCATGATTTCAAAAAAATAATTGTTTTTCACGAAAATAAAATCATTTTTTGAAACAAGTAATATATTTATGTATATAAGATTTGAATTTTAACAAACCTTTGTTAGATGAGTATGTGTCCCGATATAATTTAAATGGAAAATTGAATACATTAAATAATTTGTTTCTTTAGTCGGTTTACACGGATGAATTGGCATATGGTATAATTTTCGTACAATCGCTCAAAGTCTAATTCAGTCATTTTGACTAAAGCAATTTTAAACTTGAAATAATGCTAATTACATGTATGATTTAGGTATTCGATATATTAGCTGTTATAAGCTGGCATTGTCCGGTCTTGGTTACCATTTCCTTTATGTGGGGCTAATATATTCAAAACAGGACTCCCATAACTTTGTCGAAAATTCCCCGATTTCAATATGGAATGTCTTTTTGTCATATTTTTAAATTTAGATTGAAAATGTACTTAAATTTTATAAATTTCCAGAGGAAATCATACAACAGTTTTTCCAGGATTTTGCACATTTCTGCAGAATTTTCCAGTACTCACTTTCACCTTAAGATGAAACTACTGTGAAAAATTCAAATTTCTATATCTTATGGTTCGGTCAGTTAGTCAGTGAGTGAGTGAGTACGGCTGAACAGTTATAGGTATATAGATATAAATAGCGAATAATATATTGAAGCCAGTTCGAACGGGTTTAAAGAATTATTTGAAATAAATTGATATGGCATGTTCTGGGGAAAAAAATAATTGGCTTAATATTTATATAAAAATTTATACCTATCTAAAATTGATATCTTTTGACCAATTTGTAACTAGAAACAAGCAAGCGAATGAGTTTGATATTATATACTGGTAATATAGACGAATAGCTTAAACTAAACAGACATATTTCAAGTGATCACTAAATGTTTTTATTTCACATTTTTATATTGGCTGCTACAGTAAGCCAAATAGGCGTAAGTATACGATATGTTTCAAATATTTTTAATAATAAAAATAAATTTATTTTTTATAGATACATGCACATTTTGAATTTAACAATGTCAAGTGTATTCCCAAAGATCCTGCTTATTTTACGTTTGAATATTGTTTGCTCAGGTCCGTCAATCGCACCTACAAATACTTAACAATAAAAACACAATTTTATCGGTTTCCTATTGACAATCCAACGGTAATTATGCTTAAATCAAGATTTCAACATTGTTAATTAAATTAAAATTAATTCAATTTTATAGGTAACATTTAAGGTTTTTAATCGTGATAACAAAATTCTCTTTGACCGATTCAACGTCACTATCAATGCCTGCAGATTTTTGAAAGATCGCGGTAATCCTATTGCTAACTTGGTTTTCAGCACATTTGAAAAATATACAAATATTAATCACACGTGTCCTTATAATGTGAGTATATTTTCGAGTCACCTAAATACTTTTTAAACATGTTTCCTTTTAGCATGACGTTTTCTTAGAAAAGCTACCAGTCCAGTATGTTAACAATATAGTAAAGAATATTATTCCTAATGGCCGATACTGTCTAAGTACCAATTGGTTTTCACTTAATAAGCTGCGTTGTGAAATTGACGTGTACTTTACCAAGTCATAAAAATGTATAAAGAAATGGTATAAAGAAATCTACAGAAGCTTATGTTGAATATAATTGTCTGGTTTTTAGAAAATAAAGTTTATTTTATTAAGGAACAATTGCAGTTCATATTCATATGCACACTTCATTTGTAGAAAAGAAAAATTAAAATAATAGTACTTTGGCAAGAGTTTATTTAAGATTTCAATTAAATTTTTGTGCTTTTATTTGACTAAATATAAAATAATATGAAATAATTGACATCAGCTTTTCTTGTATTTAACGAAATCAAAAAGTTTCAAAATGTTTGAATTAAATGCATGAGGCATAATATAAATTTGCCAGCCATAAAAGTAATTGCTGAAACATTTAAACAAAATTATATGTACTTATTTTAAATGCATATCTTTCAGTCAATTTGTAGTTTGAAAGAGCAATGAAGCACATAAGTTAAATTATACGGTTAATATTGATTGAAAGCTGTAACTAAACAGACATATTTTAACCGATCGTCAAATGTTTTCATTTCGCATATTTTTATTGGTTGCTACAATCATTCAAACGGGCGTAAGTATATTATATGTTCTTAATAATATATATAAATAACAATAATTTCTTTTGTAGATACATGCTAATCTAGAATTTAACAATGTTAAGTGTATATCCAGAGATCCAGCCTTTGTCACTTTTGATTACTGTTTTCTCAAATCCGTCAATCGCACCTACAAATACTTATCAATAAAATATCATTTTTATCAGTTTCCTATTAAAAATCCAACGGTAAGCACATTTTTAACAAAATATCAAGATTGATAAAGAAATTCATTTCATTTTTCAGTTAACAGTTGAGATGTTTAATCGTGACAATAAAAGCCTCTTTAACAGAGTAAACGTCACTGTAGATGCCTGCAGATTTTTGAAGGAGCGTGGTAATCCGATGGTTAATTTCTTATTCGGCTTATTTTCAAAATACACAAATATTAATCACACGTGTCCATATAATGTGAGTATATTTTGAGATCACTGTATGTATATATTTTTAAATGTCTTTTTTTAGCATGACATTTTTGTAGAAAAGCTACCAGTGCAGCATGTTAACAATATTATAAGTAATATGATTCCTGCTGGTCGATATTATATGACTACCACCGCGTTTGTACAAAACAAAGTTCGCTCTGAGACTACTCTGTATTTTACCAAATCATAAAATTTTTAATTGTTGTTTAATCATGAACATAAATCTATAATCAGTTGATCTTAAAATTCAATGTTTTGCAAGAAATAAATTCAAAAAAAAGTAGAAAAATATGCTCTGCATTTGGTATACAAAAACCTACAGAAACTTATAAATATAAGTGTAAAATGAAGTCAACTTAAATTAGCAATAATTACAATTTCAAACTGTGCCACTTTAATATATGATGTAGTACTATTTGATTGGAGTTGTATATATTATATACTGTGAAGGAAAAGCTTAAATTGATTTTATAGTCAACTCTATTTAAACGTTTTATTTTTAAAATACAAAATGTTTCTTGCGTTTACATTTGAAATAAATAGATATGGCCTATTATAGAATCGATTGCGATAAAACTAATTGCTTAAACATTAAAACAAAATTATATATTTATATAAATTGTAATCATAAACAGCAATGAAGCGCATGAGTTTGATATTCTATTCTAGTAATATTAAGCGATAGCCTTAACCAAACAGACATACTATTTCGCGTGATTTCCAAATGTTTTTATTTCAAATTTTATTATTGCTTGTTTTTAAATAATATATATTTAATAATAATTTATTTTTAGTAGATTTATGCTAATATAGAATTCAACAATGTTAAGTGCATACCCAAAGATCCTGCTTATTTTTCCTTTGTATATTGTTTTCTCAGATCCGTTAATCAAAATTACAAATACTTATTAATAAAAACACAATTTTATCGGTTCCCTATTGACAATCCAACGGTAAAAATGTTTAAATCAAGATTGCAAGATTTCAATAACATTTAAACAAAATATTTGCTGTACATTTTCAGTTAACAATCAAGATGTTTAGTCGTGACAATAGAATCCTTTTTGACCGATTCAATATTTCTCTTTCTGCCTGCAGATTTTTTAAAGAACGCGGTAATCCATTGGAAGGTATATTTAACACATTTGCGAAATATTCAAATCTGAATCACTCGTGTCCCTATAAAGTGAGTATTCTTTTAAACATAGCAAACATTTTTAAAAATGGTTTCTTTTAGCATGACTTTTTCTTAGATAAGCTACCAGTACAGTATGGTAACAATCTGATGAATCATATAATGGCCGATATTATTTAACTTTCATCTGGTCTATGCATAATTTAACTAGCGCTGTGATCGATATTTATTTTACCAAATCATGAAATTTGTGACTTTTTGAAGAAGCCTTAAAATATTTGTCTATAAGATGTTATATGCTATAAGTACTAATAATAATTTTCAGCTATTGTTATAAAATCCATATGGTATATGGACAATTGAAATTGTCTGATTTTTAGAAATTAAGTTTATTTAATTAGGGAACAAATGGAATTTTAATCTGAGCTACATTCATATATGCTATATTCTGATGATTTCAAAAAAGGCAGAAGAAATTTAAGAAAAGCTTAGAAAAGAAAAAGCAAAATAGTAATACACTTGGAAAGAATATATATTAGATTTCAATTCAATTTGATTTGACTAAATATAATATAATTTTTATCGAAATCAAAATGTTTTAAAATTTTGAATTAAATGCATTTGCCAGCCATAAAGATAATTGCTAAAACATTTAAATAAAATGATACTTGTTTAAAATTTAAAAATAATTGCTCAAACATTTAAACAAAATTATAATTATATATATAAGATTGTTATCCTTAAGTCAATTCTTTATTAAAAACAGCAATGAAGCGAATGAGTTTGACATTATATACAGTTAATATTGATCGTTGGCTTTAACATAACAGACATATTTCAAACGAACTCCAAATGTGTACGTTACTCGTTTTTCTGCTATTTGCTACAATAAGTCAAATAGGCGTAAGTATACTATAATAATGTTTTTAATAAAATATATAATAATTTATTTTTATAGATATATGCAAATTTTGAATTTAACAATGTTAAGTGTACGACTCGTGATCCAGCCTATCTTACCTTTGATTATTGCTATCTTAAGTCCGTCAATCGCACCTACAAATTCTTTTCACTCAAAACTCATATGTATCAGTTACCAATTGACAATGCTACGGTAAAAGATTTCAAATGAATATATTATTTCCATACTAAAACAACCTTTCTTTATAGGTTGCACTTAAACTTTTAAACCGTGACAATAGTAAACTCTTTCAACGATTTAATGTCACTGTAGATGCCTGTAGATTTATGAAAGAACGCAGTAATCCATTGGCTAATTTATTTTTTGGCATATATCAGGATTATACAAATATAAATCACACGTGCCCTTATAACGTGAGTATATAGATATTTGTGAACCTATCAAAATATATCTAATAATTAACAACTTTAGCATGACATTTTTTTAGAAAAGTTACCAGTACAGCATGTTTACAATATAATCAAGAATATTATTCCCAATGGCCGATATTATCTAAGCAGCACTTGGTCTACATATAATATACCACGCTGTGGCATTAATGTGTATTTTACCAAATCCTGAAATTGAATGTTGTTTGTCTAGAATCACTTGATTTAAAAGAAATAAATGTTTTCCAACTAAATATTCTAGTACATACAGTAAATATAGTTTATATAGATACGAATTCCGAGCGATTCAGAAAACAATTCAAAATGTTGAAAGCATTTCCAGAAATTTTAAATATAATTTTACACTGAACAATTTCAATTAAAAAATGTAGGCCATGCAAACAACTTTATAAAATTCTCAGTAAAACACAAATGTTTAGAAGGTATTGACAAAAAATTATAAAACACTCAAAAAATACTCAATATACTATATAAATAATTCAAGATGCCCAATGAAGTTATAACCACAGATCAGCTAAAATACTCACGTCTGGTTGCTAGGAAGGATGGCCAATCCAAGGATCGTTGGGAAAGTTGCTTTGGTTGGTATCCAGGCAGGCAGAATATTGAGTACGGTCGCATTGCTCAGATCTATTGTGAGAGTCGTCATCGATATGGTGACGAGATGTTCTTGAAATATGCTCATCGCCAGCGACTGAACAAGAAACATACCTTCACTCATGCAGATGCTTTAAAAATATTGGAATCACAGGAGGAACAACATCTGGATTTAAGCACTATATGCAAGGTGCCGATTACCACTAACGGTGAATATGGGCGTTGCAAGCCCAGCAGAATGACCTATTGTTGAGCACAAAATTGAATAATTTACTAAGATTTTATTTGAATTCAATAAAAGCGCACCTCCTACAATCTATGTACAACTCATAGGCTATGTACCCGTTTGTGTTTTTACTCAATGTTCCCATTAAAAATAGGAAAAAGGGAGTTATAAACAGGCAGAAGAAGACATTTCCGACTATACAAACTCCCACAGTCACAATTAAGATACAGCTGTGATTTTTGGTACACATATATGTTGTTTCAATGTTGATCAGCTGTGTAAATTTCATCACGATGGGATAAATAGCACCAAAGTTATGGAAGAATCTAATACTCCCGTCTCAGCTGGCAGTAACAAGAGTTTGACAGGCACTGGGCAAGTTAAGTGCACTGCTTGCTTGTGTTGTCTGAACTGCTTGAAATGCAAGTTGGGAGCAGGTAGTCTCGTAGTCGGGCACACTCGACTAGAGCATACTTACTTGTTATATTTATATATACACTGAATATTTTATATATTATAAATGTGTTTTAGATTGCTATCTTTTAATTTCAATTTCGATTTGTTATTTTAAAGAGAATTAATGCGTATGAGTTTGATATTCAATATGGTTAATATGGACCGAGTGCTTGAACCAAACACACATTATGTTGCCTCGAATTATTTTATTGGCTGCTGCATTAAGCCATATAGGAGTAGGTATATATTATTATGTTTCTTTCAATATATTTTAATTTAATATTATTTTTACAGATACATGCTTCTATTGAGTTTAACAATTTAAAGTGTGCGCCTCGGGATCCAGCCTTTCTTAACTTTGATTATTGTTTTCTTAGGTCTGTTAATCGCACCTACAAATATGTTTCATTGAAAGCTCACCTTCATCAGTTACCTATTGACAATGCTACGGTAAACACCTTTTAGAAACTAACTTAAAGATTGGTATTGCAAATAAAATTTAACTTTTTATAGGTTTCATTTAAGATAATTAGACGTGAGAACAGAATCCTCTTTGATCGTTTTAATGTCACTGTAGATGCCTGCAGATTTATGAAAGAACGCAGTAATCCATTGGCTAATTTCATGTTTGGCTTATATAAGGATTATTCAAATATAAATCACTCGTGTCCCTATAATGTGAGTAAATACATATTTATGAATCTGTTAAAATATATCTTATAATTTACCACTTTAGCATGACATTCTTTTAGAAAAGCTACCAGTACAGCATGTTAACAATGTGATGAAGTACGTTATTCCCGCAGGCCGATATTTTCTGCATACTACTTGGTCTACATATAACATACCTCGCGCTGAGGTCATTCTGTATTTTACCAAAACATAATGTTTGGTTCTATTTACAGACGGCTTTGGAGTGGAAAAACGTCACACCAATTGATGGATGTTTAACAATAATTGTTAAACAATAATCACATAGCAATAAAATGACTTGCCAAAATTATGTAATTGGCGTTGTGCTAATCAGAAATTTCCATACAATACATAAACACACATAATATATACATTATCGTTGAGCTGAATTACGAAAATAAAAAAAACGCAAGAAATTCTCTATCCGAAATTTGAAATAAACTTGATCTGCGTATGGCATACAGGAACCTGCATGCCAAGTTTGGTGTCTCTAGCTCTTCTAGTCTCTGAGATCGACGCGTTCATACAGACAGACGGACAGATAGACAGACAAACGGACAGACGGACAGACAGACGGAAATCAACTCGGCTGTTGATGCTGATCAAGAATATATATAGTTTATATAGTCGGAAATGCCTCCTTCTATCTGTTACACACATTTGCAGTACTTTATAACTCCCTTTTTCCCATTATTAATGGGAACAGGGAGTAAAAACGATAGGGAAGAGAATTAAAATATGTTGATATAATCGATGGTGTTACCGATGATTTGCCACCTCAACTTTATTGGGCACGCCGTGGCTGGCTTTGCCTATTTCAACAATCTGCAAATTGTGTGAAAGCAAATATGTTTTGGTACCTTAATTTTCATGTGTACATTTTCTACTGGGTACTTTTGGCTCTAGCGACCAAATCTGTAAGCTAATTCGATCGTTGGCAAAACAACAGATGGCGCCAGCATATCTGTGTGCGGAAAGCATGCCAAAATGAATTTAAAATGAATTTATATACAACTGTTTATATATAACTAGAACATATGCATTTAAATTTCTTTTGATTTGGCAGTTGCACCGACAGGGTTAGTAACTTTTGTAAAATCACCCTCGCTCCAATTTATTCTTAAAACGATTAAAACAACAATTATAATTATTAACATTTAAGATTGCTATCATTTTGACTATTTTTAAACAGCAATGAAGCATATGAGTTCAATATTTTATACAGTTAATATTCTTCGACAACTTAAACAAAACAGACGTACAAACTTTACGATTTGACAAATGTTTATATTTCAAATTCTTTTATTGGTTGCTACAGTAACCCACTTAGGGGTAAGTAAATTCTTAGTAATATGTTACATATTATTAATATTATATATTAAATTTAATTATGTAGATAAATGCATCTGTTGAATTTAACAATGTTAAGTGTACGTCCTTGGATCCAGCCATTCTTACCTTTGAACATTGCTTTCTTAGGTCGGCTAATCGCACCTACAAATACGCTTCGATAAAAGCTCTGCTGCACCAGTTACCTGTTAACAATGCATGGGTAAAAACTTCAAAATACATGCTCAAAGACAATTATAAAACTGAACTTCTTACAGGTAACACTTAAGATGTTTAATCGTGATAACAGTCGCATCTTTAACCAACTAAATGTCACTTTTGATGCTTGCAAATTTTTAAAAGAACGCAATAATCCAATAGTTAATTTTATTTTTAGTATGTATAAGGATTATTCAAACATTAACCACACGTGTCCGTTTAATGTGAGTATGTTTGTATGGAGCTATCAATATTGTTCTAATAATCTACCGTTTTAGCATGATATTATAATTGAAAAGCTACCTGTGCAGCATGTTAACAATGTGATAAAGCATTTTTTTCCTGATGGCCGATATTATTTAAATTCAACTTTTACTATATCTAATAAACCTAGCGCTGAGGTCATTTTTTACTTTACCAAATTATAAATTTGCAATCCAATTGATTTGAATGTTATAGGTACTTTAATAATATGCAATAAAAAATGTTTAGCAATTGTTTTGCATTGCAAAAAATAATACATCAAATGCATTTAGAGTATCATTAGCTATGATAATATTATACAAAATTTCGACGATTTTTTAGATGTTTCACTTAGAAATAAATTGTTTCACAATAAATAATAAAAATGATAAATAAATAAATAATTTGCTTTCATTTGAAATTCCTTTTGAATTTTGGGACGATCCTAAAAGTATGCTACACATATTTTTTTTGCAATCACAGCGAATTAGCTCACAAACTGCGACTTGACGTACATAATGCGGCTTGCAAGAACAGATTTCTTTTGCACGTATATTCTGCTGGGTGCCTTGGACTCTAGCGACGAAATCTGTTATCAGACTCGTTCATTGGTTGTACAACAGATGGCGCCAGTAGATCAAGCTGCACAAACCATGCCAAAATGTGAATTGCCATCGTTATTTGTAAGTGTGTAAATGGTGTGCGGGGTCAACACCTACAACTGCATTTCAATTTGTAGCTACACCTGAATACACCTGTCGCCTGCAGCATGGGTCAGGCTAGGTTATGTTAGCAATTTGGCAATGGCCGTCACTCAAGTGTTTTTTTCTTTTCTAATGGCAACGCCTGACAAAACTCAGCAGCTGTCAATCATTTGCGCTTACGTTTTTAATCCAGTTTTATACTAGTCTTAACAGAATGCACAATAGAAATAACAAATTGGTGGTACACTTAGAAAAAAAACATGCAATTGTTTTGGGAAATCGGCATGAAGAGATGCATTGTTGTCTAAAGCAATTGAAAACGTTTTCTACAAATTGAAATTGCACTTTTATGAAATTTATTAAAATAAATATGTTTTTTTTTTTAAATTTAATGACTGAAATATACATAAAACTTATATTTTATAAGGACTAGATTTCAAGTTGTATGGTTTGTTTTTATATTGTAAAATTCAGCTTAGTATCTTGTACTAAACCTATATGGCTATGTTGCTGCCCTTCAGCTTGCTGAATTATTATTAAAGATCCATTTTCTAAAATGTAGGCTACACTTTTGCTCAGTGTAGAATTATTACAAAGTATTATAAGATACAGCTGCGCTGGTCAAGCGTTTCTAGGAGTGAACAAATGTTGTCAGGGTGCTCGAATCGGAAACAGAAGGGCCTTAACTTCTGGTTAGGCTACTGCCCAGTCTGCCCTGAAGCTCCAGTTGCCAGTTTTCAGTTTTCACTCATCCTATGCAATTAAGAGATCATCGTCTTCTTCTCTCGGCCATCGGTTCGCTGACAATGCAACTTTGAGTCCCCAGTTTTCATATACGGCTCGAGAATTGCTGCGATTTGCATGACCGTGCGCATAATTAACAAGGTGAATATGTCAGTTCAGTTAGTAACCGGTTAGCCAGTTATAGTGGCAGTGTTTAAAAGTCACCTTACAGCGTGTGTTTACTGTAACGCTTTTTTTTGTAGTGGCTGTTGTTGTTGTTGTTCGCTGCTCGCTTCTTTCAATCACGTCTAGTTGAAAAGTTCGCACAGGTAATTAACTGCAAGCAAGTTGGTTGCACTTTTTATTTAAGACTGAAGATGACTGGACGTTTGTAAATGAAAACAGTTTTTATGTGATATGGAAGTTGTTAAGAACTAGACATTAGCATAAATTGTATGCTTGAAAGATATGCACAGTTGCGTTATTACTTTTTACTTATCAATAATATTATAAGTTTATGTTGGAGAAAAATTTGGTATTTTTTTATACACATTTTCTAAGAGTTTTGTAACTATGGTTTTTGTGGGTCCTTCATTTCCCGGAAGCTTTTATTGCACACAAAGTTTAACCATAATGCTGAGCAATATTTAAATAAGCTTTACACTTTTCCTTCTGCCCTAAAAATATAGTTGTTATTTCCCAACTCCATGAGGTTGTGGAAATAGCATGTATATTGTGGGTCTTACATTTTCTGGAACAGAATATTTTGTTAAACTCAAGAGTTTATAATGGCCAGTACAAAATCATTATCTTGGCTTTATTTGACTTAACTATAAGTTTGTTGTTCTTCCTTAAAAACTTAATCGTTTTTAAATTAAGCTTTTTGTTCTCTAAAACTGCGAAATTTATAAAGTTGTTTAACGGAATCTCATTTCTTATTCAAGATATGCTTGGAAAATACAATTCTTTTCTTTTTTTTTTTTGTAAGTTTTCTTTTTTTATTTGTTATGCATGTGTGTACCAATGCAGCTGCTAGAAAATGATTATAGAGCTCAGGCGAATGCAGGTATTACTTGGTTATTGAGCTAGGCAAGTGCCATAGGTCAAGCGATTACCAGACATACTACACGGAGTACTATTAAAAAGTTCTATATGCAAATGATTGCAAAACTTTGTTTGATTCGATGTAGCAGCACTCAACAAACAACAAAAATGCCAACAAGTGTGTAAATTATACAAAAAGTGCAGGCATCAAAGTTTTGTGACAAAACTTTTGATTTGCAATTGCCAATTGGGAGGCCTATAAAATATTAAACTTTAATGTTTTTGAACTGGAAGAAGTCAAGTCAGGAAAAGGGTGCGAGAATCATTTGCGGATCATTAGCCACGTGGCTGCATTCACAGCACAGAGTCGTACTGGGCATATTTGATGGCAACTATAAGGAAGGAATACCAAAAGGTGTAGGTGCTGTCTTGGAGGCGTTGCTAAAGTCGGAGGGACTTCAGTTGGGAAGAGCATGGGTTCGAGGTATTGAATGCGTGTGAAAAATCAACGTCGGCGTCCCACAAAATCGCAATGCGCACAATTAAACGGTAGCAATAATTGCTATCGAGTGAAATATAATAATGGCTATAGCGTATATATATACCTATATAGGCTACATATATATACATTTAAGTATATTTGCTTTTTGTCGGCTAAATCTTGATATGGCTTGAGAGCTTTCAATGTGCCTGCTTTCTGCGGTTTATTGTTTGCACAATTTTCCCATCGATGCGAACTTTTTTGTTGACTCATGCCCAGTGCCAAGAATAATGAAATATGGACAAGAATAAAAACAAGAATTACAAAAATATATATATATATGTTTGTATATAGAAAAAGTTCTTTAACATGTGGAGTGGGTGTCGCTTGAGCTCAAACTGTAAAAACAAAGGCAACAATCAGCAGCAGTCCAAAACAAAACACAGCACACTCAACTTGAGTTCTGCACTTGACGCCTCGCATTGCTTGGCCTAGGGTTTACAATAATTTTTGGGCAGAAAACCCCTTTTTCGCAAAAGGTAAACAACATTTGCGGATTTCACGCCAGGATCAGACAGAGCATTGCTGATCCTATTAACCAGCCAGCAATAACACAATGGCATTGCCTTGACTGGCTAACTGGCTGACTGGCGCCATGTCTGCATGCAATTACATGAAGGCGGATTACGGCCAAAAGCAACAACAACAACAACAACCAAAAAAAAAAAGGGACTTAATCCAGTTTTGCTTAACTTGGCGCGCAGGTAGCCGCAGCAAGTGTCCCAAGCCAGCTCAGCTCTCAGTTTCAAATTCTGGTTCTGTTTCTGTTTCAGTTTCTGTTTCTGGCGGAAAAGCCAAATAAACGCATAAAAACACAAAATAAAATAACTGCAGGGCATAACTTGTACATTATAAAACAGAAAAAAATAGCTTTTTTTTCGTTCTGATGAAGTTAGAATACCCTTGCAGAAAAGTTTAGCATAATAGATCTTGAATTTAAAACTTAATCTGACGTGCGCCCATTGCTGAAATCATATAGTTCGGATGTGAATTGAAAAGTAAATGTCAAAATTCGCGTAGAAAAATAGCTTCAATAGATTCTGTAGGGCTTTAAAATACTTTTGACGTATTTAATAATTCAAATATGTTTGATTGCATTTAATTTAATTCCGGAAATCGTTTATTATAATGTTCCCAATTTTTTCAGGTTTTAGTTTCGTCAATATTTGAAAAAAGTGAAATACATATTTAGATTTTAAGTTGAGTTGATGAAATGAGTCAAGTTTTTGAACTTTAAAGTTTAAAGAAAATAAAAATAATGTTTCAAAGGTTGGTCAAGGGTGGAAACTGCAAAAGGGTTAACAATTATTTTATTTTTTTGCGATATAGCTAAACCAAGCTGTTCATAAAATGAAAAGGGCGTGGGAAACCCATTTCATGGCATCCGTATTCAAGCTAAATCTACAAATTGCTACTTGGATATGTTTTAAGAATTTCAGTTTAATGGCTTCGTGCCTTTCAAGAAAATGTCCTTATTGTTCATAAATCGTTCTCATATTATTCTTTTCAAATCCCAAGGTTTTCAAAATCTTGTCATGGGCATAGAGCCTATAAAAAAATAGAAGAAAATTAGCTTTAAAACTTAAAGCATATGTTACATGTTATAAGGCTTTGACTAAAAATAAGGGCTATACGTAATGATTAAAGGTAAACAGGATTGTGAGTGAAAAGTCGAAGAGTGCAAGATAGGAATCGAAGACCAACTTTTCACTAATCTAAACTGTATTATTATTATATTATATATTATAAGTGCGTTTATCAATATATCTTATCTGTTTTCACATATACTAGCACTCTTACATGTTTTGTTATAAAATCAAAATACCCTTTGCAAGGGCATAATAAATAAATAAAAAACGGCAGCTCATAAATGTTGAGACGCAGTTGGAGTAGCAGCAGCAGCAGCAGCAGCAGCAGCAGCAGCAGCAGCAGCAGCAGCAGCAGCAGCTGACAGCGTTCGAATCCGTTGCCAAATGTGACTTCAAATTAAAACGCCATTGGCATTTTGGCACGCATAGAGACAGACGCAGACGTAGACGCAGACAGAGACGCCGACGTAGTTGTAGACGCCGGAGCCGCTCATCAGCCACAGCAGCAATAATAACAACAACAACAACAGCAACTCTTTTGGCCAACAACGTTTTAGCGTTTCAAGTTGTGCCGCCTGCCAAAAGCCAATTTGCCAATTTCTTGGGCTTAGGTCTTAGTTTGATTTGCCGCCAAAATCGCCTACGGCTTTACGCAGAGCTGGGCCTGCATTTAGTAGGTAGGCTGCTTAAGCTAATGTTGCCTAGACTTAGGCTCTAGAGTTGGAAAACAATCGATAATATCGATAGATTTCATTACAACTATATATGACTATCCTTTTGCGGTTTTTGTGAAAATGTATATGATTTCTTTCTTATATTATTTCTATTGTATTTTAAAGCTATTAAACAATTTATAAATATCAAATTAAGATTTGAATATTATTATTAGAACTGTTTCGCCTTACATTTTTGTGTAATTTAAATTATTTTTAAGTTAAACATCTCATTATTGTTCTTTTGTTAGTTAATTGATGTATATTTAAATAGAATCTTTTTTCACTCATTTAAGAAAAATTCACTTTCATAATGTTTTACCTAAAGTGGAAACCAGAACCGGACAAAACTGGGATGGCAACTTATATTTATATAATTTTAATGAATAAACAAAATAGGTAATTAATTATTATTATTATCATCTTTGTTAACTTCAGTCCTGTTTCCAATTTCAACAAAGCATTCGAAATTGTAATTATTGTATTATTTGCTGTTCTGTATTCCGAATATCGATAGAAACTTCGGATTAAAAAGCTTTGCTTTTCAGACAGTATAATGAGTAGTATTCGAAAATGTCTTAGCAGTGGAATGAAGTTTGCTGTTTCATTCGAATATATAAACATAAAATTGGAAACGATTCGGAGTGAAAAGTTCTCGGAAACGAAATCAGGCCTGAATATAGCTTTCCTTCCCCTGATTTGTGTATTTCTAAAATTTCTTATAGACTATTTTATGTTGTTGAAAAAACTTGTCGATACTATTGGTTGCAGCCATTTCATAAACTATCACAATCGAATAGATTTCAAATCTATTTATTAAGCAACCCAATTTCATTCACATCGATAGCTTTAACTACGATTATCGAAACTATCGAGTAGCGTCACTATCGATTGTTTTACAGCTCTAATACACGCATACATCACACTGCACAAATACATGAGCAGCCAAATTACACTTGCGCTCATAATTCAATCAACGGATTATCAATCACCGCGCTACTTGTCTTGGCCAGTGCGTCAACATGATCATGGAGATGGAGACGAACACATCGACTTTGAGATCGACTACGAGTCAGACTTGGAGTCAGACTTTGATTCTGACTCCTAAAGAGAAACGTGGCCAAGTCAATCAGCCCATCAAGCACCGGCGATCGCTATGAAACACGTTTGAAAGTCATTAACTTAAATGATTCACTTTCTGGGCCATAAATTTCGCCACTAACTGGAGCTGGCGCTGAAGCTGGAGCTGGAGCTGGAGTTGAAGCTGTAGCTAAAGCAGGAGTTGGAGTTGGAGCTAAAGCTGGTGTTGGAGCTGCTCAGATGCTGCCTGAATCTGCAAGCCATTGTCGTAATAAATTTCGTATGGCAAACGTTAAAAATTGCTAAATAATCGCCTTAAATGAGTCTATAAAGCCAAACACCAAGCACATCTCGGCCTGCCAATCGACCAATCAGGCCTGCCACAAAAAGAAGTAGCTCAAACAAAACAACAACAACAAAAAAAAAAAAATAAGTTGAAGTGAATTTTCATTACCAGCGGAAGTCGTAAATCAATTTTTTCTGCCCCTCCAAAAAGAGAAAAAAACAAAGACTACATGCAACATTTTGGGCAATGTAAAAGGCCTAGAAATCTCTGTTTGGCTACTTTGGCTACTTGGATTGTCTAGTGTTTGTTGTTGTCTGGAAGCGCATCCGCCACAGAGAACGTCGCTGCCCAATTCCAATTCCAATTCCAATTTCAGCTAAGACGACAGCTATAATGATAGGGGCCACTTTTGCCGCCACGCAACACGCTATGTGTACGTTTTTTTTTTTTTTTTGAGATTTGTTCAGATGTTAGTTGTTTTTTTTTTTTGTTTGAATACAACAACTATTTCTATTCGCATTTTAGTTACGTTTCCGTTTCAAGACGCCAACATGGCGACATTTTGTTAACCTTAGCAGCTTTTTTTGCCTTTGCGTGTTGGCAGCAGCATATGGCCAAGTACTTGTGTTTCTTGATTATGACAGCAACATGGCTGCAAATCAAAATAGAAAATGTTGTCAGCGTTTTGGGTTTAATTTGAAAAAAGTATACGACAACTGGTTCCGTTCAGGCTAAGAGAAGAGCTTCAGAATACGAACAAATCTGACATTCTGGATAACAATAATAGGTAGTTTAAATCTAAATAAATTTTGGTATAAGAAACTTATCTTTAATGAAATAAACAAAGAAATCAAAACAAAGAGAGCTCCTCTTAAATATTTTTCATACTAAACTAAACAAGATAGTTAAGTTGTTTTCGGAGTGCAAAAAAGTTGTTCATATGATAATTTAGTTTTCGATCGATAGTTCCTATGACAGCTATAAGATATAGTCGCCCTTTTTTGATCAAATATGTTCAGCCTGACAAGAAGTTACCATACTTAACTGCAGACTGGTTAAATTTGGATAAGATGGCTTCAGAAACAAATAAGTTGTTTTTATACAAAAACTTATTTTCAATCGATTGTTTCAATGGCTGCTTTAAGATATTATTGATCAGATTTTGATGAAATTTTGTCAAAATGCGTAAAACATGCTTTAACTTAGAAAGGCTGAGTTTCTTTGAGTTATCTTAAGAAGCAAAAAAGGATTTTATACATCCTTTATTAACCGATTGTTCCTATGCCGGTAATATGCATACAGGATCAGTTTTTTAGCATTACAAATATTACAAAATAGTTTTAAATGAAGTGGAAAAATGAATTTGATTTACGATATTTTTAAAAATATTCTATATATAATTAAATATAAATATATAAAAAAATTTCGTAGTAAAATGTATTCCGTAGTCGTGTCAGAGCTGAAAAATACTGATTCTTTTTTATTTTTATGAATTAATTCTTTGAGAATTAGGTATTTGGGGAATCATTCTTTTTCTAATAACAAAAAATTGAATTGAAATTGATTTAATTTCTTGAGAATTAGATATTTCGGAAATCATTCTTTTGCTTTTTAAAATGTAAAGTAAATATTAATTTCTTTGCTTAAAACTAAAGTAGAATATGGCTAGTAGTACTTGTGGTTTGACTGTGACATAAGTGCTTTACTTGAACAAAGAGCCATACAAAAGCGGCTCATTATAATGCCAATGGGATTATCTATGGACACACACACAGAGACACAGACACACACAGAGACACACACACACACAGAGACACAGTTTCATAATGCCTTGAACTGTGAAATCCTTTTAGGCGGAAATTATGAAACAGCAGAGCAGGACAATGCGCACAAGTGTTGCGGCAGATTGAGCAACAAAAGAGCCATAATTGTTAGAGCCACACAATGCGACACATTCGTGCAACAGGCAGGAGTAGGGGCAGTTGCAGGCATAGGGACAGGGGCGAGTACGAGCCTTAAATCCGAGACAAGCCAGAGGTGTGGCCTGATGCAACAATGCCACAACCAACTAATGAGCTGCTGTGTCCAGCTAGGTTTGCTGCAACCAAAAACAAATCATAAAATAAAAAAAAAGGTGCCACATTGATTTCATGCAACGCGGCGACAGCGGCGTCGGCGGCAACTTTGCCTTTGAGCCCACCTACAACGTCTGTGGTTGTTGTTGACACTTGTTGAGTTTGTGGCAAAGATTTATGCCCCAAAAATATTTGGGAAATTAAATCATTGGCCCGGACAGTTTTATAGTCCGGGCGTGACGCTTAGCTGCTGGATCTAAACGGGAATCTCTAGCTATATAGTAAATTTCAACCTCCATATGGTTGAAGCCAAACAATGCCCGTTGAGCAATTGGAAAAAATATAGAAAATAAAAAAAAAACAATGTCAATTATGCGCAATTTGCTTAAGCAATTGACATTTTGTTGTTGTTGCTGTTGTTGTTATTGTTGTGGCTGCCTCGTTGCACGCATACTTGCGCAAATAAATTGACAAATAGGATTTGCGTTTTGTCTATTTTCATATATTTTTTTTTATAATTTTTTTTTTTATTTTTGCTGGCCATTTTTGTTTTGAATTAATAAATTGCCGCCAATTTGCCGCCAGCCTTGCCAAGCGTGGAAAACTTTGCAGGCAAAATAACCCATGGACCAAACCCAGACCCGACTATCCCCAAGTATTTTTTTTTTTTTTTTTTTTTCTGTTGCACTTGTGTTTTTTAAATTCGAGAGAAAAATAAACAATAACAGAGATTTCTGCTCATATTGCTTGAACAAAAGTATTGCACAGAAAGATAAATTAAAATTACAATTATTTTTAATTGCTTGACGTTTGTTTGTTTGTTGCTGATTAATGCAACTATTTTGATATTTTGTTATTTGTTACATAAGTTGTAATGATTAACCTGCTTTGATTTTGGTTAATTATACTCAGATAATAATATGTTTGCTGGCAACATTTGATGATACATCAATAGCTTGGCTAGATTACAAATTATATTCTGATTTTTATTCACATCAATGAGAATTTGTTTATTTATTTATATAATGCTAACTTACAGTTAAAACTATAAGCTAATATCTGTGAATAATTCCATGTAACTATCAAAAATGTTGTATAATTTTTAATTTTGGAACTTGATACTATTAATTTATATATTATATAAGATATAATTTTTTTTAAAATATACTGTATATTTATACCCTTCCAGAGTGTATTATAATTTTGTCCCGAAATGTCTTACGCATTTAAGGAGACGTCTCAGAAAAATCTTTTGTATATTCGTGATCAGCATCAACAGCCGAGTCATGTCCGTCTGTCCGTCTGTTTATATGCGTTTGTCAAGACATTGTTCGAGAGCTATCTTGATGAAATTTGGCACAGATGCTTCTACTTATTGCGGGTAGTACCTATGGTTGAATTGGCCAGATCGGACCACTATAACATATAGCTGCCATAGGAACGATCGGTTAAAAAATTAGTTTTTGTATGAAAAACTTATTTGTTTTCAAGATAACTCAACCAAACTCACTAAAACTAAGTTTAAGAAAAGTTTATATATGCTGTTAAAATTTCATCAAAATCGGACCACGATATCCTATATCTGCCATAGGAACGATCGGTTGAAAATAAGTTTCTGTATGAAAAACTTTTGTGTTTTTTCAAAATATCTCTACCAAACTCACTATATCTAAATTAAAGCACGTTCTACACATGTTGATCAAATTTCATCAAAATCGGATCACTATATCTTATAGCTGCCATAGAAACAATCCGTTTAAAAATAAGTTTTCTTATGCAAATCTTTTCTGCAAGGATATTTATCTTCGGCACGCCGAAGATAACATTTCTTTCTTGTTTTGAATTGATTATTACCAAGCAATTATTCTCGCAGATAAGCTAAGCATTCAATAATTTTTGATTAATTATTATTTATTTATAGCTTATTGAGGTACCTAGATTTTTACACATCTTCGTTTTGATAAAAAGGTTCAATATTTATCTGAGCTACACCAATAGAAGGTAAAGTTTTGCATTGATTTTTAGAATTTTATATAATTAAAAATATTATTAAATTTTAAATGAATATACATACGCTGTGAATGTTACAAAAACCAATCGTAAAAAAACTGAAATACATTAAAGATTGTATGATTGAGCAATCATTTAAAAAAAAAAAACATATTTTATATGTGTACACGATTATGAATGACCTCGGCTAAGCTTACACAAAAAAAAAAATCAAAACAAATAATACAAAAAAATCAATTTTTATCACTGGCACGCAATCAAAACGGAAGTTCAGCTCAAAATTATTGGTGAAATTATCTACGGGAACTTGAAAAGAGCATCGGGCATGCAGATCTGCTGTGTTGTTCAAATAAATGGTCCATTGGAGCGAGCAAAACGAGATCTACGATCTTTGATCTTTAAACTCCAATCATTGGTTGCTTATTCGTCGTTGTTGTTGTTGTTGTCGTTGTAGTTGAATTTCCCGCTCGATTTTATGGCCAGTCATAGCGCCAAAGCAGCCAACAACAATTGAATTAGAGAAGACTGCGTCCAGGACTCATGAATGAACATTGGGTCTGGGGCTGGGCTATATGATGAACATGTTGTTGTTGTTGTGCAGTTGAAGTTGAACCCATTTTCTCACCTGTTAAAGTTGTAAAGACGCAACCAAAAATCGTTTATCGCGCTGTCGAGATCCGCTCCTCGAGAAGAGCTCTTCGACTTGGACACTGACTCTGACTCTAAGTCTGACTCTGGAACATGGACACTGACTCTGAGCCGCCTTCGATTGAGTTCGATTGCATTGGCATTGCCGCCGCGTCATACGATTTAATTGCTTCGATTGTGTCAGCAGTTTTTTCTTATTTTCTTGTCTTCATCAGCAACAGCAGCCGCAGCCGCAGCAGCAACAGCCTCCTCAGCCTGGCAACATTTGTTGCGGAAGGGGGCGTTTTTGTGTCCAATCCCAAATCCAAACCAGAGTCAGAGTTTGAGTCCGAGTCGCTCATAGGCGCTCAATAATTTGATGATCATAATCAATGGCTGACTGACATTTGCCGCTGCTTGTTGAGCTCGGAGCACAGCTTTTCCATTTTGCTCGGTCTGGCTCTTTGATTTGTACTCATTGCTGTTGTTATTGTTGTTATTGTTGCGGTTGTTGCTGTTGTTGTGTTGTTTTGCTTTTCAACTGGCATACAAAGGCTTTGTTCGAATTCGGCATTTCAAAATTTCTAACAAAGGCTGTCGAAACTTGTTGAAAGCCGTTTTATCCTTTTGATGAGGCGCTCAACATGACGCGTTGCAAAGTCAAGTGTGGCTGGCAAATATTTAAAAGGATGCCGCTTCCTTCGACAGGAGAAAGCGTTGCATACAGCGTGGGAGTCAAACTAATGAAGCTATTAATAGCTACAGCTTCAATGCGTTTCTATTTGCTGTCCCTAACAATATCAAATCAAATAAAATATATATAAAGGTTCAGAATGTATACCAAAATCAAAGTTTTGTTTTGTTTTAATGCTTGAATCGCATGCGTAGGTTTTCTATAATGATTAAAACCCTCATATGTCAACTTGGCCCATTCATCATCATCCGCCAAGACGCAGACACTGACACTGAGACTGGGACTGAGACTGGGTTTGTGACTGTAACTGGGATTGGGATTGGGATTGAGACTGAGTCGTCGCCAGACACTTGTTCCGTTCGCGTTTGCAGACACGAAATGCTGATGAGCTCAAATCTCATCAAGAAGCGTCTGCAGCAGCTACAAGCTACACGCTTAAATGTATGTTTATTATACCCTGCACCCTTTACAATTCTTTAAAAGGGGTATCATATATTTAGACAAGTGCATTTTGAGACAAGTTTGAAGTTGGCACCGCTTTTTGATCAGCGTCAAAGACCAAATTGTTCGGAAAATAAAAATAAATTATTAAACGAAGTAAAATTCATAATGAAGTGAAAACTGTAACAACAACTCCTGTTCCATTTCCCAGCAGTTTCCGATTTTAGCTTCCAGAATACTTTGAATAGTTTTCATTCCATCAACTTAAAAACATAATCGTTTAATCGTTTTTGGGTTTTCAGGATAGCAAGAAACTTGAAGTTGAAATGTTTTGATTGGAAATTGAAATGGGAGCAGACTTTATTACTTTTCTTGTTTCCTATATGCTTCTGTGGACTGTAGTCTAGTGAGAACTCATTTTGCATGACACATAAAACCCTGTGTTCGATTCCCAGTAAAGAAAAAATGTTACATTTTTACAAAGTAGCATCGACAATAATGAATATATTCTTTTCTATATTCTTTTTAATACAATATTTTTGTATATGTAACTAATTCCATAAAAAAAGCTTTCACCTATTTTTTTAAAACAGAAAAAATTGTTTAATATTTAAATATTCACCGCCGTATCCCCAGAAATTTATAAAAATGTTTGAAGAACTTAATTCTGAGGTAAGAAATATCAGAGCTATAAAAGTGCATAAGCACAGAGTATCATCTAGTTGAGCACACTCAATATATAGTTGTGTATCTGTATAGATTTTGGGACTTACAGCACCTACTTGAATGTGAAGAGGAGACACACTAGCTGGCTGGCGGGCTTGATGACTTAATTTTCATTTCAGACTGCAGGCTCTCCACGAGAACTCAGAGCTGGAGAAGCAGCAGCAACAGCAGCAACAGCAGCTGGTACAGGTGCCCGCTTGGAGCATGGAGTTGGAGTATATAGTTTTTGGAGCTGGAGCTGGTGCCAGTCTTGAGCACTTGAGCGTCAGTACAGTGACACACGCAAGTGTTTGGCTTGTCTCTGGACATGTTGGCTCCAAGCTGCTAACTTCTCTTCTGTCTCTTGAACCCTCATCAGTTGCTCGAAGTTGTGGGCAATGATACAGCATTTTTGTTTGTTAGGCTGCTAGGCAACTCTTTAGACTAAAGTATTTGCTGTAATCATTATGGTAGCGCCTTTTGCCTACTGCATTTCCAGTGTAGATGATAAATCTATCTTTTATTAGCATTTCAAAAATGAGTTGTGCACACGTGTTGCGCTAAATGAGTTGTTTTGGAGTTGTTATTGTTTTTATTGTTGTGACTTTGACTAATCCAATTAAAAGTACATTTTTCATCTATATATATATATTTTTTTTTATAGTATAACCAAAAGTTGAGACGCCATTGCCATTTGCCTCACAAAAAAAAACTCCGACAAATTCAAGTGAAATCATTAATAAAAAATAAGGTTGTTTTTGTTGTCTGGAGATTTATAGAACAGTAAGGAAACACCCCGAGCGACTCGTGCTTGGGCGTTTGTGTCTCTGCTTGCCATTTCCTTTCCATGTCCAATGGTGTCGTATATAAATCGCGTGCTGCACTGGAGGTCTTCAAAAACGCTTACGAGTTGATGCCCAGCGGCCAGGTCCGCCATCCACAGCATCCACATCCACATCCATGTCGACATCATCAACGGCAGCCGCCTGTCTGCTTCGTCTTGGCCAGATCTCATTCATTTTGGGGCTGTGGCACTGGGTGTTAACCGGCCCAAGACCAACTTGAAGACCGAAGACCAACTCAAAGACGAAGACCAAGTCGAAGCTCGAGCCTTGCCTGCGGTCATCTCGAACGAACAAATACGCCAGAGTGCTCCACTCCGCCCTGCTCCATCGTTGCCTGGCTAATGATGAGTACAAATGTTGTTTTTTTTTTTTTAAACTCAGATCTTATATTAAGGGCTGCACTAACTTTCGTGCCTACTTGTTGCTAGTTTTGGGCGCTTTTGATGTTGTAAAACAATAAACACGAAATGGCCAAAATGTTAAAATGCCATGCGATTTAATGGCAACAAGATTGATTTCCTGAAATCCAAAAATTCGCACAATATTTATTCGACTGATATTGTGCCGAAACCGAAGAAGCTCGCAAAAAATAAAAAAAAAAACCTTGAAACGCAAACACGCAATGAGCGGTCGGCAGGTCCGTCGGAGAAGGAACCAGTTCGCTGCTCTCAACTCAACCTGACTCCAAATCGTGCTCCAATCGTGATAATGATGTTGAGTGCGTGGAGTTGTGCTTTTCATGTTTTCAAGTCTCTTTCACATACACTTTAAAAAAGCCACTGAGTTTTATAACTTAGTTAACAAGTTCGCACTACAGGCTAAAATGCTTTTTTTTTTATGGCTTTTAAGAAAATATCTAAATAATGCGCATAAGTTTGTTTTTTAAATATTCAGCGTGATCAGTAGTCATTTTATAATAATGAAAAGGTAAAAAATATTAAATGTTATTTTAATTTGTGTTTAGCAAACATTCTGACTAATAAGCAAACCAATCAAATTTTTTGAAATTTATTGGAAATGTTAAGTTGTGCTCCAAAGTTGAAATATTATACGTTTATACAGCACTTAATTATATTATGCATTTGAATCGGTTCAGCGTGTAATCAACATTTATTTAGACTTTTTTAAATCAAAGCGGTTAAGCTTTAGTTCGATTTGGTATTTTAAACTTTGATTTTGAAACAGTTTTCGTACAGTTTCATAAACTCATTCGTTTCAGTCATAAAAATTGAAGCTACAATCAGAATTAATTAGTATCAAAAATATTATTGAAAGCAGTTAAATTGCTTTTTATATAAGATTCTCTATATTCTTAATGAGTTTTTATATATTATATATATCTAAAGATACAAAATGTAACAATGATGTATATGCTTGTTCGAACTCAAGCACCTAAAACTTTTCAAGTGTCTCCGCTCAGCATTACAGAAAATAAAAGAAGTTAAATATCATTCATCTTAAACTTTAATAGATTTGCGTTATATATTGTGCATCACAATTCCTGATTAAATTTTAATAATATATATATAAAAAGATCATAGCTCAAAATTATGGAACTAGGAAACTTGATATCACTTGTTTGATTAGTTTCTCACATCAAAGCTTTTTCTTCAACAGTCAAACTTCTATTAAGTCAATCTTTATTCTATTTATAGTTCTATACATCTAAAATCCGATGTATTCCACTTTATAGATTCAGAAATGCTACTTTATTACATAGTTTTTATTGCCAAATTAGATCCTATTAAGTAGATCTTTAGTCTATCTATCTTTACAGCTAAAATCCGATCTATTCCAAATACTTAATAGATTCAGAAATGCCACTTTATTACATACTTTTTTTTATACTTTTTATTGCCAAATTAGATCGTTGATCCTGTTAAGCAAGTGTATATAAAGATTGTTATGCCAAAAAGGAAAATTCCTTTCTTTGTTGCTTTATTTTTGTTTTTTTTTGTTTTGTTTGGGTGGCGGCTATCATAGCCAGTCGCTGTGTAAGCCCCGCCAGCGAAATGCAAAAACAAATTGTTTGTGGGTCAGGCAATAACAGCGCAAAAAAAAAGAATATTGTGAAGATGAAATAGAAGTGTGGAGAGAGGAGAGAGGCGCTGGGAGAAGACTCCGAGTAAAAGATGAGGTTTTGAATGCCCTAACAAGCAAACGGAGCAGGACTCGAACGAAGGCGTTGCAATGTGTTGCTGCAACGAAACCAAAGAGATGTGTCTGAAGCAACAAAATTCAAGGAAAACGA
Organism: Hirtodrosophila cameraria; assembly: GCA_949708635.1. Taxonomy (NCBI): domain Eukaryota; kingdom Metazoa; phylum Arthropoda; class Insecta; order Diptera; family Drosophilidae; genus Hirtodrosophila; species Hirtodrosophila cameraria. The sequence continues at coordinate 8,836,834 of OX453089.1, read as the reverse complement.
GCAGGAGGAGCTGCAGCAGCATTGTACATTAGCTGGAGGCAAGTTGGCCTCGTCTGAGGCTTCCACATTGCGACTAGGCAGCACGGAAGCCTAATGGCCGCTGCCAATGTGATTTGTGATTTGTGTTGTGTTTTGTGTTTTGGGGCATGCTGCTGCTGCTGCTGCTGTTGCTGTTGTTGCTGACTGGCTGACTGTTTTTCCATGGAAAATGTTGGGGCGAGAAAAGTGCTGCATTCTATGGCAATGGGCAGCAGCAATGGCAATGACAAAGCGCCTGCAAGTGGAGCACATGCCAGCGTAGAGTCAGAGACAGAAGTTGGAGTTGGAGTCAGCATGCTAATTTATGAAGTAGCAAAGCTTGCAACTGGCAAAGGCGACATGGATGCGGTAATTATAGCTTGGCAACTTGTTGCCAAACCCGCATCCAACAGCACGGCCAAAAGTACATGAATGAAAAGAAAGCCAGATTCCAGCTTGCTACAACTTTAACTTAAGCCAGACAAGGTGGCCATGTTGCACAGAAGCTGTTCTACTGCTGTTATTGCTGCTGTTGTTGCTGTTGCTCTTGCTGTTGCTGCTGCAGTGCAACATCAGGTGAACGCGCCCACTCGGTGAGTGGAGAACCCGAAATGAAAAAAGGTTCTTGCCCCGTGGCGCTTTTTCGCCGGACCAGGCAGCAACATTTTCACAGCAACATGCGGCAGCAACATAGTTTACACACCTACCGAATGCTTTGGCTGCCACTGCGCCCGCCAGCAACATGCACTTAACTGGTAGCCGTAGTGCACTTTATAATACAAAAACATGACCATGTCGGGCTGCTCAAGACTCAAGACTGCTGTGGAGCAGTCGTCGCTGCTTGATAGATGCTGCCTGTGGCTGGCGGGCATGTTGTTGCGCCTGGGCGTTGCCAACGTACAACGTGCAACAACTTCAGCAGCAACAGCAGCAGCAGCAACAGCAACAAGAGCAACAGCAGCACCGTTAGATGACTTGTGAGCTTAGGCCTCATTTGCATGGCACATACAAAACTGGGCCAGAATTATATGCAAAGTGCATTAACATTAACCCAGTTGGCAGTCAGTGTTTTGTGTTTTTGCGACCTGGCGCTAGCAATGACCTTGCTAGACAACCCGGATCAGTCATCTGATCCGTTGCAAAAACCAGCTAACCTGCGGCGTATTTCAATAGTTTAACTCAATGTGTAGTCCATCAATTAGAGCAGGCAGCCTCATTTACAATATGTCGCACAGCATGCGCGCTGCTGTCCAGGTAAGTGATTATAATTAGCGCCTCCCTTTACAAGCCCTTCCACACACAAATTGTTTTGAATTGCAAATGCAAATTTATGTGCATGGCGAATTTGTTTGCAATTCGATGCGATTGGCATGAACTGGATTAAGGCAAAACATACAGAGAGATATAGGCAATTGAAACTGGAGCGCGGCATTCAGCTAAAAGTGTGAAACTCGGAACAGGTTACACGCAGCGAAGAAAGAGGAATACAACAGACCCTTCTCTAAGGGTGTCTGCGACTGTATACAAAATTCTGAAAAACAGGCCAAAACAGAAATTAAAAGCGCAGCCGCCTCTCATCATCATCATCCCACATATACACATACACACATTCACATCATCCACACATCCAGACAGACTTTAAAGATGCCGACGACGTCGACTGTGGCGCCGCCACAAAAGACAATATAAATCATATCATTCATATACTACGAAGTCCCCGTACCGAACTCCTGCTCATCCTGTCAGGCTCTGCCTGCTTAACAATTAATTTTATATAATATTTTTGATACACACATAGACTGAGACACCTTTGACTTTAACGAAAGATTCAATAATTCTAAACATCAGAAGCTTTTTTTAGTATAACATTTGTGATTTTGATTTCATTTCCCAAAATTGATTCAACGATTTGGTGGCTATTGCTGCTGCTCATGTTGCTACTAAATGCCAGCAATGCCACTGAAGAAGATCGTAGCCTGTCTAACAACTATATCGAGGAAAATGCCATACAGAGTGCCAAGGATAATGCACAGCAACTATATCTACGCTGGAGGTTTGTCCTGCTCGAATGTATATTCTTTTGGCTGCCGGCAAGATTGCTCATTGCATAAGTTGCAACAAGATGATGGCGGCAACGCCATTGCTGATTGTTGCTGTTGCTGCTGATTGCTGGTTACAGGCGTGATAATGATGTTAACAACAACAATGACACAACAATGGATCAGGGAGCAGCTAAATGTCACACACGCTGCGCATAAATCACAACTGAAAATTGGTTCTGTTTTTGTTTTTGTTTTTGTCTCTTTTTCTCTCGGTCGACACACGACAATTTGTTTCAATCATTTTTCATCACACTCAGACGAAAGTGTTAGCACACTGGAGGGGTAAAATCTAATTAAATTGTTCAAAATGTTTTCAGCCTGTCGTTGTTTTATTTTTTTTCGTGTATATTTGTGCAGCCGTGCGGCGCCCCGTTGGGGGCCATGTTGTTGCCACCATGAGCGCCACAAATGGCTGCAAAAACGCTGACAAATGTTTCCGTCAAAACACACAAATTTCACCTCGTTGACTGTTGCCTAAGGTGTTTGATAATAGAGCACACGGACGGGTTAGTGGCACAGTGGTATGAAAGTGTGTAGGTAAAAGTTTTGCCATTGAGTAACACAATTACATAGATATTATCAGGCATGCTCTCATTTCCCAATACACAAATTCCAATACGGATTGAAAAATTAAACTAATTGCAATGAAACTTATTTAAATTATCATTTAAAGCTTTACACAATATATTAAAAATAATTTAAGATTAAAGTAAGTTGATTTTCTACACGAATTTTGCCGTTTACTTTTCAATTCACATCCAAACTGTGCGAGTTTGGAAATGGGAGCATGCCAGAGCAAATCATGCCTGCAAACAACAAAAAAAGAGTTGAGAGTGGTTCTTATCCCTGGGTTCGGCTTGTGAAGTTTCAAAGAAACGTACGGCTTCCAATTTTGTATATAATTAAAACAATTTAACGTTTCTTATTCCATTTATGTTTTATTCAATATTTTCCTTTATTAAAATATCAAAATATTTTGCATTGAAAGTGTGCAACCTCGTTTTTATTTTGTACAAAAAGTTGAAAAGTGCTTTTTGGCTTAATTTACAGAAGTTGTTTTGACAGTGAATACAATTTGCATAAAATGAATATACGTTAATTATAAACAATCAAAACTGAATAAGTTACTTTAATATCTATACAGTTTCTTGACACTGTGCATTTGTTGTGAGTAACATTTGTTGTTGTCGTTAGACAAATAAAAAAAAACTTTCCGTCAGTCAAACGCTATTCAATGCTAAATTAAACTTTAGATAGCCAACAAGGAACGCAACCACTGAAAACCAGCAAGTACAATATAATTTAAAACGAATTAAAAGCGCAGCCGTTTGAAACCCCCCTTCACAGTGCCCCTGCCCCCAGTCACAGTTTCGATTCCTGGCCCAGACGAGGTTGGAACGCTTCCAATCAAAAATAGCAACAAGTTAATTTGAGCCAAACTCCCCCAACGAAAAAAAAGGTGTTCAACTTTTTTTTTGTCTCGTTTCTTTTTTTTCTGTTTTTTTTTTTGAAAAGTCATTAGAAAAAATGTGAGGCAACCAATTTGAATATTTGATGGCATTGTACGTTGGTTAATTTAAGGTGATAATTGCTTTTTAATGTGACACAACTAAATTTTCGTGGCTGAGTTTTGTTTGTGTGCCGGAAGTTTTCCTATTTTCCTAAGCGCATGTGCAGCCAAGAGGCGCACACAAGCACTTGTTACGTGGATGGGCAGGTAACAACAAAAAAACAACAACAACAACTATGAAACAAGTACTACAAAAAGTGTCAACAATTATTTTCAAATTTCAAAACATTTCATTTCGGCAGTTCGGCTGCTTGATGGCTTTTTGGGTGACGCTGCTTAAAAGGTTTCCCAGGTGTGAAATTGTTTTACACTGAGGATGTCGCCGCGGAGGTTGAGGTTCATGATTATTGGGCAAAAGATAGATATGAAGTGAGGGCGTCAACCTGGCATCCTACAACAAGACAGTGTGTCTAGGCTTTGTAGGTGCTTTAAATATAAAAGAATAGAAGTCGTTTAAATTTTTCTTATGTACAAGATTATGCGACTTTGAAATACAGGAAGATAATTTTTAATTAAATTGGCATCTTTATAAGTTAAAATTAAAGTAAGTTATTTGTTTTTTGGCATTATTTTTAAAGAACTTTAAGATTTTCTCAAAAAATGTTGGCATCTTTATAAGTTAAAATGTTTTTAAAGTTGGCTTTTTGAAAACGTTTGTTATGTATGACATTTTTTAAACAAAAATTTTTTAGAAAAAAATATAAAATAATGCAGTATCAATCAAGACAAAGATATATTTTTTGATTAAAATAAAATTTAAACGCAAAATCAATCTACATATAAAATTATGTCCAAATAGACATTTCTTATGAAAATCGGTTCTGTTTTTGACAAAAATCAAAATCAAGGCATACATTTTGAGATATCTAAAATCAGTTACTCGATTCAAATCTAGATTGGTTGTTGCTTAAAACCATGAAATCAAAGCCAAATAAATGAATTTATTTAAAACCTTATGTCTTAATTTTTGCCATTCAATAATTTATTTCTCAATAACTCAATTTCGAATGTATCATTAATATGGCTTACGAATTTTATTGATACTGCTATTGATTTTTATTGATACTGCTATTGGCTATATAGTATCCTGAACGAGTTCGTTGTCTAAGTCTTTCGTTTTGCAGCAGACCGCACCACAATAAAGACATCAATGGATTTTGGTGAACAAGTTTTGCGAGTCACAGTAGCTGAAAACTCAATTGAAATTCCATTTACTGGTTTGTTATTTTTGTTTGGGTTTTTTTTTCTCAGCTAATTGGCGCCGCAGGAATTCGCAAATTGTGTGCCAAAGTCACGCGTTGCGCTCGGAGTTCGAGTTCCCCGGAATGACCAAGTAGCACTCTTATAGTGCCAAAACCGCCAACCAATCGAAGTTGCTTCATGTGTCACAACAACAGCCACAACTACAACAACAACGAATCAATACTTTTCAATGAATACATCAACAATGAGTATGAATCGTTGCCGTCGACGTCGCCGTTGGCACTGCAAATTTATTGGCAGTGACGGCGATGGCGGCCAATTAACGCAGGATGCTTGAAGCGCCAACGCCACCAGCGTCGTTTGCTTAAAAGATGCCGCCAGCCGGCAGACGTCAGGACTGTAGCTGGAGTTGGAGTTGAAGTTGGAGTTGCTGCCTGAAGTTGTAGCTGGAGCGGTCTCAGTGTGCAATGAAGTCGTTGCCGCTTCGCGCTAGTCATAAACGCTGATTTATTTCGAATTGAATGTCAATACATACACAAGCCGAGACGGGAGCAGCCACTAGCTCCAACTTCAACTTCAACTCAAACTCAAACTCCAGGCAACTCCGACAGCAACAGCACCATGTGGGCCACGCTAATGCCCAACCACGGGCGGTCTGTGCGCGCTCAGGCTGACCCAATTTGGCGCCTGCTGCGGCGCTTTCATCAGGCTCCTCGTACATCATAAACAAATTCATAAAAATCGCCGACTTGCAGACTGAGAAGCTGCATTCATAAAATTTATGGCGTTGAAAGGCGCATCGAATGGGTTTTTGCTTTTGTTTTTGTTTTCGGGCCGCTTGACTTGTTTGATTTCCTTGTTGTGGTTCTTATTGTTGTTGTTGCTGTTGTGTTTAATTTGTGGGCTACTTTGTGAGGTCAGCGTGCAGTTTTTTGCTACTCTACTAGAGCATGGTCAGCTGCCTAGCCCCGGTCTCTTCGGTCTCTTTGGCCTCCGTCCTCGAGACTCATTAAAATGTAATTTGAACGCGTTGTTTCGCATTTCATTTGGACAAGTGAGCCACAGCGTCAGTTTCCATTTCATTGAGTTGAGTTGAACTGAGAACAACCCCCAAGAAACATTGTCCATTGACTGGGCGCATATACCGATCTCGCTCTAGCTGCTGTTGTTTAATGCACGATTTGATTGATTTATAGGCGCTTGCCATCTCGCTCGCCAGCCGCGACCCTTTCTCCCTTCGTCCTTTGGCCGTTGCCTTGAGTTCCTTCTCAGTGCATCGTCCATTGTCCCTCGTCTCGTCATTTGTGGCACATTATTATTTAAATGATAAATTGTATTGCCCGGGAACTTTGGCTTTTGGGGCCGCTCATTGCCCTTTCCATTTGCTTTTATTGTCCGCCTTTGTAGGTGTTTCCGTGCTGCTTTTCCCTTAGCTCTTTGTTGCCCTTTGCTGTGGCCTCTCTCCTCCCCCCTCACTCTCTGTCTCACTCTATGCTCAAGAATATTGAAGAACCCTTGACGTTTTGCGTTTTATTCTCAACATTCTCGGGGGCGTTTTGCTGTGCATTTCAAATTTTCCGTTGATTTTGTGTACACAGTTTTCTTTTGGGGTCGTCGAGTGGTCTTTTTCTTTCATAGAGCCTATGAAACTGGCCGAGGCAGCCTAAGAAAATTAATCGTCTCATTTGTTCAACTGCAATGCGGCGCTTGGAATTAATGTTATTTGATAATAAAATCGATTAGGCTTCCGTATTTGAATGCTACGTTTGCATTGGCTCTGATTTCTATTTTGTTACTTACTGGGGCGTCTTTCAAAGTGAGACATCAAAGTTAAAATATTCTAGAAATACTTTTACATACTCATTTATTTATGGTAAAGTATTAAAGACATACTCACTTATTAAGTTGACCATGAGTAGAAAGAAACTAAATGAGGGCTATAAAATATCATATGCGTGAGCAAACTTTATTTATTTTGATAATGAATTTAAATTACGTATGTTTTTAGAGTAGTATGTAATTTTATGCGATATTAAAGCAAATATATTATCTTAATTTTTTCAAATTCACAGGATTTAAAGTTAAACAGTTAAAGTTAAATTAATGAGGCCTGTTCCCATTTCCGATTCGGAATTGGAACTATAAGTTGTTCTGAATTGCGAATATCAGTGGAATAAGAAATTTTTTTAATTATCTTTAAAAATAAAGATTGCTGTTTCATTTAAAAATCAGAACACACATTCGAAAACGATTCGAAATGCAATGTTTTCTTAATTGGGAACAGGCCTTAATGAAATTCGATGTTAGGGTTTTTCAATTGCACAGGATTTGAAGTTAAGCAAAAGTAAAATTAATCAGGCCTGTTCTCATTTCCCATTCGGAATTATAACTATTAGATGTTTTGAATTCCGAATATCAATGCAAAATTTGGCTCAACAATTTGGTTTTGAGACAGGTAGAACGATTACTATTTCATTCAAAAACAGGAACACAAATTCGAAAACTATTCGCAATGAAAACTTTTCGGAAACGGGAACTGGCCTGAATTTGAATTTGAACAAATGTTTTTCCGGCAATCCGACAAGAAACAGCCAAAAGATAATGATGTGGTTTTGATTGATATATAAAATAGTTGATAATAATCGTGTTAATATTTTATATATCGTTATATATATAGAATTATGTTATGCTTATTTTTTCATAGTATGGATTACATAGTATGGAATGGGTTGAAAAATGTCTGCATATCAAGAATTCAACTTCAATAGGAAAGTTGACAATGATTTCATCATGAAATGTTAAAGCCAACTTAACTATGCATTAAAACAGTAGTAAATTTTGTGAATATATAAGCAGGTTATTTTTAAATTTGCCGTTTTGAGAAACCATGAATACCATAGCATAAATTAGTTGATGCGACACTTTAGAAGCTTGATAGCTTAATTAGCTCATTATTAACACAAATATATACATTTAACTGATATAAATGTTAAATATATATATATATACAAAACACTTGTTAAAGTCGGACAACTAGTGTGTTAATTTAAATGGTTATTTAAACGAATTGACTTGCAAAAGTCGTTTGTTTGACATATTTGCAATGCACGCGTCCCATGTCCACAGCGACAATTTGAGTTTCGATTTATGTGCAATTATTCGGGGCGTACTAAGCAAACAAACACACACACACAAAAACACACACACACACACAGTTATGCACAAAGAGTGGAATAGTAAATAGTAGCAGCAATCATAATTTGCATTTAATAAATATTTCATTAAGTAATTGCAACAATTACGCTTACTTTGCTCTGCTTTGCCTTTAAATTAGTGCAGCGCGCAACCGTTTGTTAGGGATTACAATATATTTATCGGATCAGTCGTATACTTTAAACAGATTTAGCTATAGTTATATTGATCGATGCACACAGTTTCTTAGCTCTCGCCGCGCTAATTGCTCCAGCGGCCTTATGAATATGCAGCAGGCAGCAAAATGGACAAGCAAAAAAAAAAAAGCCCCGCCAAGTCAAAGCGGAAATCCTCCTCGGGCGTACAGGTGACAACTTCTAATGCGGACGGAGAGAGGGGAGCAGCAGGTTGGCGAGCGGTCAGAAGAGACACTTGTGCGCCGTTGTAAAAACCTTCTTGTTGTCGTCTTGTGTCGGTTTGAAAAAGTGAAAAAGTGACGGCCGGCTGCGTCTTGTGAATGAAAATGTTGTTGTTGTTGGCTGCAGCACAGCGCAGCGGCGACAGAGCGACAGCAGCGTTGTGTCGCCATTTTGAATTTGTTGCTCAGCAGTGGGCGGTGTCAAAGAGAGTGAGAGAGAGCGCAAGCGCTGTGTATTGCTGTATGTGTGTGTATGTATGCAGGGGGCGTGCTAGCAATATGTATATGTATGTGTGAGTACTTGTACCTGTGCTGGCCAGTTTGACTGGTTTGTTGTTGCTGCCTGTCAAGCTACTCCATTTGGGCATATAGATGGCGCTAGTTGTCTTGAAAATAGCTTTAATATTAAAGTTAAGACTGCCAGACTTCAGCTAAAACATCTGAATATGAAATAAATAATAATAATAATAAAATATATTAAAATTAGTTTAATATGTCTTTTATGCATATCAGTGAACAAATCTGAGCTCGCAATCTGCCTAAATGTCCACTGATCCACATTTGGTTTAATCAAAATGCAACTGTTGATTGCGTGCCACAGTTTGAACAAAATTACAGGTTCAGCAATCAATTTAATAATTGAGACCTTTGCATTTAATCAACATTATTTAAAATGTCAAAATATTTGCACTTTCAATGGCAGCGCACCAAAAAAAAAAAAACAAAAGCACAAAGAATACGCCAGCACAACAAAAAGAAAAACAACATACACAAATTTGCATTCAAATAAATGTTGATAATGTTGTAAATCCCCCCCAAAAGAGGGCACAGCGAGCAGCGCTGCTACTGGCCACGCCTCAAGTGGGTGGCTTGGCAGGAGGGGGGCGCCACAAAGCTAGACGACGGTTGACACACAAACAAAAAGAAAAACACAAGGGCGCTCCCCTACACCGCCAAGCGTCTGCGCCGTCTCCATTGATAAAATTTATGGTATTGGTGCGGTTTCAACACCAACCGCTGCCGCCAGAGCTCACATTGATGTGCACATATACACTGAACACGGGCAGCGCAGCGACGTCAAACCGGTTACAGGCCATGCCATTGGTGCTGCGCTGTCGACGCTGCAGCGAAACACCTGGCGTCTCGCTTGCACGCAGCGTACAGATTATGGCAAACTGCTTGCTGTTGCATTCGCACGCGACAGCAACAGCGCTGCAAAGCGACAGTTTGAACTGAATGCCACGACAGCGGGCCGGGCCCGGGCAGCGCGCAATCGCAGCGCTGAGCTCGTACCTAGTCGTATACGCACTTTGTTCGTGGTTGGTCGTTGTTGCTGTCGCTCGTCGCAGCGCCGCAGTTCGCCCGGTTCGTTTCGAGTTTCCGATTCCGATTTCGATACAGATTCTGATTCTGATTCCGATTCTCTGATTCTGTTTCTGAAACTGAATTCTGATTTCGCGCTCATACATATATTGGCACGCGTTGCCGTCGCGCAAATTCGCACACACACAGTTCATTGTTGTTGTTGTTATCGTGGATATTGTTATTGTGTGTGTTGCTGCAGAGTGTGTTGCATTGAAAAATGAATGCCAATTAAATGCATCACAACAACAAAAAGGCATTCAAATACAAATTGTTATCAAGTGGTGTCAACATCAACATCATCATCATCATTATTACAGGGTGACCCCAATTGCAACACGAATGTGCAACAGTTTCAATACGTGCAACAAATTCTGATTAACAAAAGTGCCCGCAATAAGGATTTACGCGCCAATCTTCAAACAAATAATAACTTATACTCAATAAACTTAATGTGCAATTAAAAGTGAAGTACTTACACACACTATACACTTACACACTCACATACCTACACACACATCTACACACGCACACACAAATAGACAGACAGCTTTGTTGTTGTCTTTGTCATAAACATTAATTTCTTGCGCGCCAAGTTTAATAAAAAAGCCTTCAAAATTCTTGATAAAGTGGCCTCAATAGGCGCCAACACGCTCAATTTTACGGACCTAGGGAGCCCCTACGAGGGGCCTCCCAGCACACCACAATCGGGCATGGATGCGCCGGACGCACCACATACGCCCAAATATATGGACGGTGGCAGCACCGCCGCCATCGGCGCCAGCATCACGCCCGGCGTCAACATACCCGGCAAATCGGCCTTTGTCGAGCTGCAGCAACATGCCGCCGCCGGGTGAGTTTCGCTCCAACTACAACTCTAGCTCCAGTTCCAGCGCCAACTGTGCCTCCCTCCAACTGCAGCTCCAGCTTCATCTCTCCTCAACTCCTTTATAAATTGTGTCTAGCTTGCATTTTTCAAATAAAATATAAATTAATTGCATTAAAGTTGCATTCATTGTTTGCCTATCAACGATCTAAAAAAATGTCAAAAGTGCTGCTGACACAACTGGCAAACTGACAAACTGACTAACTGTCTAACTGCCTGATTGACTGACTGACTGACTCACTGACAACAGTCTGGCCCTGAGCAAAAACTCAGCTTGCACTTTTCGATTCACTTTTTGTTATCAGACAAACGTCATCAGACTTTTAACACACCCAAAAATTGACTTTAGGGCGTTCCTTGATCATTATAATTGGTTCAGTTGTCAGATAAATTGTATTGTTTTTTGGCTTAACCATATGAAATATGATAATGTTAGAATAACTAATTTTGCACAAGGTTTTGAGATAGAAATTTCAAAAGTTGATCTTAATAAAATCAATCGAAAAGTTCGATTCTTATAACAATTATTTTAAGTTTAATATTTTGCTTTTTACTACAAATATTTTTCAACATATTTAAGCAAACTTAAGTAGTTTAGAATTTTTATGAGTTTAAATATATTCACTTTGAAATTGTTTCACGCAATTTGATTTATGGCCGCGCTCAGCTCATAAACTGTCAGATAACTGAAATAATGTTAATTTCAGATTTTAATGAAGCTGGCTAAAAAAAGTTTTAAATTTAAGCTTGAAATGAGAGCCTGTAAAAAGTTCTCACAGAAAAGAAAATGAGAATAAAAGCATATTTTAAGCAACTGATGTAAATACAAAAAAAGCTCACAAATTTTAAAAGTCATAAGAATTTGAAAAATTAGAAAATAATTATATAACAATTTAGAAATAAATGAGATACTTATAGCTTATCTTTTTTGAGATTAAATAAATTAAATTTAAACATATTCAGAAGCAATTTGATCTTTAACAAAGATCGACAAAAACGTGACGTATTTACAAAAATATTTGAGTTTGAAATTTGATATTAATATCTAATGGAAAATATCTATCTAATGGAAAATGTTCTATAATAAATTTCAATCCTAAGTGATAAGTGTTTTTGATAACGTTAAGTTATTTATTTTGCTAGTTATCTTGAAAATCTAGTGATATTTCTAAAATATTACTATGAAATATGACTTTAAAAATACCAATATTATTTTGAGTGGAACGGCTGATAATAGAAATATTTAAAAAGCAATGAAATTATTCAAACTAAAAAGTAATTATATCTTGACTTCAAGTTGTGCAGATAGTTCAACTGTAGCTTTAAAATAAATGCTGATTCTCTGCTATCTTTAACTGTTTTTAATAATTAGTTAAAGTAATTTAAAAGTAATTCTGAATATATTATTTAAAATACCATTTTATTACATATGCATGTTTATAGATTGGTTTCTTTTTATTATTTGCCAACTACTTCAGAAGCTATGTGCAGCAGAGCATATATAAATATTATAATTTAAACATGCCTGATGCACTCAATGAACTTTATGATGTAAATGGTATTCTAATATGTTTTATGGAATTGTGTTGCAAATAACTGCAGCAGCAAAGTTATATATATATAAGTTACTCAAGAATTCAGCATCTTTTTAATATTTTTATAGAAATAAAAAGGCTAAGATCCTGATATTTTATGAAATAATGAAAGCAGCTGCTTTACTTACATTTAACTTTATGAATTTCCCTTTTTGATAGGCTCGGGCTATTTGAGTTACATAGGCATGTATAGTCGTATATATGTATAATTCATTATCAGATTGCAAAAATGATATATCTCTGAACATGTCAACACTTTTATCAGATTATAAAAACATCTATCTGCATTTACTTGCCGATGTCTATCTGAACAAAAGCTGCATTTTTTTCTTTTTTGTATTTTGATTAAAGAAGCACTTTTATAATATTACTTAGCTTTATCAGGGTAACTTTTCCGGGTTTGTTTTTATGCTGGTGTATAGCTCTTCAGCTGTGTAGCTTTTGGCTCCCTATTTGCATTAAACAAATGCAAACCCTCCGGCAATGAACGGAAGCCAAAAATAAATTTAATTAAGTGCAGTTTAGTCTACTCGGGCCTTATAAATGTTATTTCAGAGGGGTAATACTGTACTCTGGAAATACTACAGTAAAATAATATTTATGTAGAAATGGTTTTAGCAACGCACGATTCGATTTTTCATTATACATATTTTATTTCATTTTACTGTGTTTTGCGGTTTGCGTTTTGTCATTTATGTTGTTGTTGTTGTTTCTGCTGTTTTTTGTTGCTGTTGTTGTACTTGTTGTTGTTTCTGGTGGTGCGTGTGTGTGCAACTTCAAAGTGGTTCGTAGGATGGTTGGTTGGTTGCCATATTGCGGAGTCGAGTTTGCGGTTTCTCTTTACTTCTGCTGCTGTTTCTGTCTCTTGTCTGTTGTCTCTTGTCTGTTGTCAGAGTTGCGTGGCGTTTCATGTGTGTTTCGTTGTTTCCGTTTCCGTGTTGCCTTTGAGCCGCAGTATTAAATATTTCATGGCTTATTATTGGGCAATCGCTTCAAAAAACGTTAAAATATTACAAAGACCCCCCCTGACTACCGACAATATATATAAAACTCTACTGCACTGAAAATACTTGTTTTACTGCAGAAGGTCGGGGCTGGGCAGTCCTGGGAAACTGTTCAACTGTTTAGCTGACAGGAAGTTCTAAAAAGTGTTAACAAAATATTTACTAGCTTAAAGGAAACTATACCAAACTTATATTCTCTGTGACATTTTATTGATTTTTTCCATATTAACCGCATAAAGTTTTTTTGTATATTTCCAAATGAAGTCATGGCAAAACTTTAGTTTACACACTGAAAAAAAAAAAGCAAAATTTTATATATTTTAGATAGGCATTTCATATTTTCTTAATTTAAAAAAAAAGTGTCCAGAAAATTCATTTGCATTTCAAGTTTTGGTTTGCATTTCCATTTTCTATAAATAAAATTCACTTAAAAATAAAATTTAGCTTTCAAGAAAATAAATATTTAAGATAAAAGCAAGCATACCTTAGCTAAAAAAAATATTATTTAATTTCGAAACTATTTCTAAAATATTTACAAATATTTCATAGCACTTTGCCAAATTAAAAAAAATTTATTTTTGCCAAGTGCATTTTTTATAATTTTGTTGTGAGAAAAAAAGTTTCGTTTCGACGCTTTGGGCATTAAACATGAAAGTTGTGTTAAACTGAGTTTTAGTTTTATTTTTGGGCTGCCAACCACATTGGAATTTAATACTGAAAAAGTATACACAAAACACGCAAACTTTTGCTTTAGCTCGTATTCCATTGTTGTTGTTATTGTGGTTGTTCGATTTAGTTTTCATTCATTTGTTGTTCTTTGAACTGGCGTGCCAAAAAGCCGACAGTGAATACGATATGAGCATTTGGAACTGTTGTTACTTTATTTACAGCACATTTATTTCTAGAGTTTTGTATAATATTTATTTATATAGTATACTAATGTATTGATATTTGATTTGTCATTGCAGTTACGGCGGCATACGCAGCACCTATCAGCATTTTGGTCCACAAGGCGGCCAGGACTCGGGCTTTCCCAGTCCTCGGAGCGCCTTAGGTTATCCATTCCCGCCCATGCATCAGAATTCCTACTCTGGCTATCATTTAGGCAGCTATGCGCCGCCCTGCTCGAGTCCACCCAAGGATGGTAAGTAAATTGACATCGACTTCGAGATCGAGCTATACAAATGTATTTCCCCCTCTTTGGTAATGCTTTTTTCACTTAATCTTCACGGCTTGTCTGTCTGCGCACATCATTTTAAGTCGTTTCCTACTCTCTTGTCTGAAGATCTCTTGAGACTCTTTGCCATAGCCTTTGGCCTCAAGCTCAAACTCAAACTCAAGCTCTTTAAATTCGCACATTTTGGCGACACTTGACATCAAGTGGGCAACGCTCTTCGAGTGCTTTTGTTGTCGCTTCATTTGTTTACACGTCTTGACTTTGACATTTCCGAATAAAAAACTCTATTTTATAATATTTAGAGGTAGTAGTATGAATTTTGTTTGGCTATGCATAAAAAAATAACTATGCTTATCTAGTTATACCATTGCAGAGAATGAGATATATGAAAAACATTGTGATTATTTAAGTTAACTCAGCAAAACTAACTCTTTTTTAAGTTTTAGCACATTCTAAACATGTTGACAACATATTTATCAAAATCGGGCCACTATATCTTATAGCTATCATAGAAACAATCAGTGGAAAATGAAGTTATCATGCAAACAATTGTTTGTGCTTCCATATACATATATCTGACACGCCGAAAATAACTTTTCTTTCTGGTTTTATTGAAGAGTAAAAAAAATAAAATTTAAAATTTTTTTAAAATAATAGTTCAGTATTAACAGAACTCAAAATGTAAAATGTTTGCATACAGTTATTTATTCTCAAAAGAAGCACCCACATATCCTAAAAGAATTTGGTATTCACTTCAAAAAAGTTTTTCAAGCTGGAATCTTTTGAGAACTACAAAACTTGACTACAAAATCTGAAAACAAACAATAAATAAAATGTACTCAATACAGCTCTGTAAAACTTAAAATTCAGTTTAAGTTTTCCAACTTGCAAATAATCATATACATATATACATTTTATCAAGCCAAACACAAATATTTATAAATATACTTACTTTGTATTCAAATTTTAACAAAAATAAATTGAATTTTGTGTTAGTTTTATCAGGTTGAAGCTCAGTGAAGTGTCTTAATTAACAGCTGTAGTTAATTAAATAATTACAATATCAAAATAGAGACAATCAAAAAGAGTGCAATATAAAATATACACGTGTCTTTAAACGTTTAATTCCAAACGAGTATTGTAATTGAAAACTTTAAAAAATTGTTATGTCAGAACTGGTTGCATTTTTATTTCATAGACCATTAGCTTTAACTATTGCGTTCTCACAGCAAAGTATGTTGTACAACATATTAACATACATATTTTAACAAGCGTTTTTGGACCGTTAAATAAATCTTAAAATATAAAACATGTAGTCGAACTTTTGTATAATATGTATTTTGTTTAAAATATTCTCAAAAGCCTGGCATAATTGCGCGCTTGACTGTGACATTTTGTTAACTATCGCATTTTGTTAAACAATTTTATTGTTGCGTTTTGCTTTTAATTTTTTATTTTTTTTTGCGTTTTGGTTGAGCAGTTCTGCTCGTAAGTGAAAAGCAATTCATTTTGCCAGCCTTTGTTACCGCCAAAAACATACAAATAAAAAAAGATTTATATATGTATGTATAAAAAGTTATATATTTAAGTATATAGAATGCACAGCGCAGCGACGCAGCTTGACTTTTTGTCAGTTTTATCACACATACGCATTGAACAAAATTAACCTTGAACGTGTCTGTGCTTGTTTGGCTTTATGGCATCAGCTGTTTCAAAGCGAAGCTTCAAACAGCTGATCGTTAGCCAAGTTAAGTAATTGGCAAATGTTGCGCGCCAAGAATGAAATGCTAAATGTGTATGCCTAATAATAAATGGCCCACTGCCATTCACACACACACACACACACACACTGACACACACACACACACACACACACACACACACACATACACACACACACACACACACACTGACACACACACACACATTCGCAGTTGTTTGTAATTATAATTGCGGTAATTACGCTTTCGTTTGGCGTAATTAATTACACCATTCTTTGGTGTAGTTGGCTGGATGAATGCCCCGCAAAAGACATGTGCAGCAGCTATCCAATAGCTGCCACACACAAACCCACTCACACACACACACACACACTAGGGACTTGGTGTCAGTCTGACTAATGGCCCATGTGGCATATGCCGGCTGTGTTCGCTGGTCACCAAAAAAAAAATCAATTGCCATCTCGCTTGCACGCTGCCATTTTGTCATTAAGCCGCAGCACGTGCTGCGGCGCCAATATTTTGTGACACACAGATACAAACACACACACTCACACACACATACAGTTAACAGTAACGTGCCACCATATATGGTGCTTAATAATAGTTGCTGGTTTCGCATTTTGAAACAATTAAGTGCAGCTGCTGCTGCCTCGTTGAACTTGTGCACAAAATGTTGTTGAACTTTTGCTTTTGTTTATTGTTTCACAAAAATTGTTGTTCATTAACTTTTAATAAGCGCACACATTTTACAAGTTACTTAACGTTCAATATTTTTTGAGTTTTTGAGTCAAAAAGTTACTTTTTGGTTCAGTCTAGTTGCGCTCCATAAACGTATGTTATGCATTCCAAGGCAGGCGCACTTCTCATAAATATGCATAAGTTCAAGTTATTCCCGGTCTCCTTTAATGCAATGCAGCACACACATATATACAAAATCTGATCGTTGCCATAATTTTTATGCCTGATTATAAATTCATCATTGCAAAGTTTTGTGCCTTTTACAGACAAGACACACAGAGGCAAAACGTCGACTCTGCCAACAAAAATAAAAACTTTTCTGGCGCTCTACTAAAATACAAAAAAAAAAAACAAAAAAAAACTTATATTGCATTCTTTGCTTTGCTTCGTTTTGTGCTTTTTGCAGACTTTTCAATCTCAGACAAATGCGAGGACTCCGGCCTACGCGTCAATGGCAAGGGCAAGAAAATGCGCAAGCCACGCACCATTTACAGTTCACTGCAGCTCCAACAACTGAATCGCCGTTTCCAACGTACCCAATATCTGGCACTGCCCGAACGTGCCGAGCTGGCAGCGAGTTTGGGCCTTACGCAAACGCAGGTGAGTTATCGTTATAAGCATTTATATCCTTAATAATACAAAGTTTTAAGTCAGAAACATAAAAAACTACAAAATTTAAGTTCACTAATTAACAATATCACGATATGTGTGCGCATAAACGCAGTAATTGGAGTAGAAGCTCAACTGGTTGACAACCCTGACTATAAAAAGTCCATCTAATAATATGAACCAAAAACTTATTTCACTTATACCTGAAATTGTTTTGAAATAGCAGAAAAGGAATAGAAAATTAACAATATCACGATATGTGTACGCATAAACGCAGTAATTAGTGCAGAAGCTTTACTGGATGACAGCCCTGTTGATATTAAGTACATCTGATAATGTCATTTATACGTAGGTTTCTTATACAATGATTGTCATAAGAGAAAAGTCATCAGAACTAACTAATTAGCATTATCATATTATGTATACGCATAAACGCAGTACTTAGCGTACAAGCTCAGCTGGGTGACAACACATATCATAAAAACTTAATCTTATAGGAGAAGTATCACACATTTTGCAATTAAACGTAATAAAAAAAAAAGAGTTTGAATAATATCACGTTAATTGAACGTATAAACGCAATACTTACTAAAGAAGCTACTGAAGCCTATAGCAACAAATTTACTCTCTTTTCTTCATTTATACATCATATTGTTTGTTAAACAAAATTTGACATAAGAGAGTTATAAACTCACTAATTAACAATATCACGATATGTGTACGCATAATCGCTGTAATTAGTATAACACTTAAGCTTGGTTGTTAAACGTGCTTAAAGTAGAATATAAAAGTGCTGATGTATTCCAAGTGCAAAAATTCACACTGTATTCATGTATACGTCATATAATTTAGATATAATAACAAATTAAGAATAAGTATTACAAGACAAACAAACATTGAAGCTCATTAATTAATAACAATATTATGATATGTGTAGGCATAAATGATGCAGCTAATTTATGGGCTGTTCACGTCTGCTGGCTTAATGGCTTAATTGGTGAAAAAAGTGGAATTTAACCTGTATTGACCGCGATTAATTCGGTAACAGCTTTCGGTCTTACTTTTTAGAATACATTTAAATAAATATACCAAAAGACAGAGTTGTGTTAGAAAATTTTGAATACTGGTATCCACTCGAACCAAAGAGGGACTAATTTGATCAATTTCAGTTAAAGTTTGACTTTGCACTTTGCCTAAATATAAAACAGGTAATGCATTCCAGATCTAGCCTTTGAGAATTTCCATCTTTATTGAAGTCATTTATATCATGCTTAATATTGATAGAGATATATCAAAAGTATTCCAAATATATACTTCAGTTTATGACTAAAAGTTTGCCATCTATCAAGTTGAAAGCTCTACTCTGTACTATATACATTCATTTAAGTATAATGCATTTAGTATTATGACTTGTTTGGGGTCTCAGCTGACTTAATTCCCTGGGCGATAGATAGTCCTGCCCCTGCAGCGAAAGCATAAGCAGCAGTAAATGCATTTCAAATTGAATTGTTGACATGCCCCTAATGTTGACTGACAAACGAGCTAAGCCAACGTTGCGAGGCAAACGTCCCACGCCTGTGACCCTCACTAATAAACATACATATATATAGATACATAGAAACAAGATACATAGATACTAACAACAGTGTGTGTGTGTGTGTGTGTGTGTAATATTGTTGCTGTTGTTTCATTTTGCACGTGTGTCAATGTCAACTTTTGTATGACAAGTCACAAACTAGCTGCGCATCTACAACTACAACTATCTTTTTTACTACAATATTTTTTTTTAAATGCACGCGCTGCTGCCCACGGCAAAGAGAGAGAGAAAGATGCAAAAAAAAAAAGAAAGACAAAAAAAATATATATATAGATAATTGTAATGAAAAGCAAAAATAAGGCCTGCCATTGTGACTGCTGCTGCTGCTGCTGCTTTGGAGACACCCACCCAGTTTCAGTTTCAATTCCAATTCCAGACCGAGACCGAGAGACCCCAACGTGAGCAGCGTATTGTTTTTATTTGCGCACAATAGTTTTTCCACATGAAAAGCGAAAAGCAACAATAAAATGTTGCAAAAAAAAAAACAGAAACAAAAAAAAAAAGTAAAGTGTAGATGTGAATGAGTCTCGTTTTTTGAGAAATTTATTGATAGTGGGCGTGGGCTTCCTAATTGAATTAGTGTGCCACAAAAGTTCACGCACACTACTGCAAGGCATGTTGCACGAGGCAAGCTTCAAGCCCAAACTTGTAAAACAAGTTGAAGACGCTGTCTGTTAGTGTGTGTGTGTGTGTGTGTTGCGTGGGTGTTGCTCAGCCGCAAGTTGTTTATCAAGATAGTTATTTGAATACGGCTGCTTGGCCAGCCTGCCATGCCACAGACAAGACGGAGTCTTCGAACGTTTGCGTCTGAGGCGGGCGTGCC
This sequence comes from Hirtodrosophila cameraria, assembly GCA_949708635.1. Classification (NCBI taxonomy): domain Eukaryota; kingdom Metazoa; phylum Arthropoda; class Insecta; order Diptera; family Drosophilidae; genus Hirtodrosophila; species Hirtodrosophila cameraria. The sequence continues at coordinate 8,816,819 of OX453089.1, read as the reverse complement.
ACACGGCGGCTGTGTAATAAATTCGTTCGTGCTAGGGCCCAGAAAGCAGTTTACTTAGTCACCCTATAAACACTGATTTACATGGAGGCAACAGGAACAGGATCACGACTAGCACCAAGTTGCAAGGGCCATAAAAAAATGCATATGGCAACCGCAAGCTAACAACAACAACAAAAGCACAAAAACTGGCAGCTGTCAATCGTTGTCAGGCTGCTTGCAGCCTAAAACCAAAAAAACTAAACAAACAGCCACGCCCACTGCAAACTGCAAGGCAGGCGAACATTCAGTCAGTTGGCCAGTTAGTCAGTTTGTCAGTTAGTCCACCAAACAGCGACACAATCAATTTGGTTTATCTGCTGAGCTGACCCTGCGGCAAAATTTCCCACTCAAAAAGGGGTTAAACTAAATTAATTTATGACTGCGCCAAGGGTGTTGCCCCAGCTAACTGTGCAATAGGCTCAACTCTCCACTCCGCTCCGATCAGTTCCTTGGCTAGGCCAAAGTACCGCTGCATTTCTGTCTGAGACGCCTTAGGACACAACTTTCGCTTTCAGACTTAGGACCTTAGCTCTTAGCTCTTGGCGCGTGTTAATTAAAACCGCCCTCTTCATTTTCAGTTCGGCAGCCGCAGCGGAAGTTTTTTATTGATTTGCCCAGCTACAGCTACAGCTATAGCTCTCTATAGTTTTAGTTATTGTTTCTTTTTTGTTGCTGTTGCTGACCCAAGTACACGCCACGCCAATGTTTGACCCGTGCAAACAAACCATTGTGCTTTGCCTCAAGATTTATGCGTTACACAAACAACAACTGCATTGGGCCATTCCACTCAGCACTAGTCCAGTCCAGTCCAGTCCAGTCCAGGCCCTGGCCAGCTACTAGGCACTGGGCACTGGGCCTTAATGGCCTTCAGCGGGACGCAGGCTAAGTTGGCTAAGTCAAAGCTCTTAGTTTGCATACCCTATACTCATTAAAATATAGTTTAAAAGGGTATAATCGAGTTGCTAAAATGTATGTGACAGTCAAGGGCATATCTCCCTTTGATCTTAAGCAGTATAAATATGCTCAATCGAAACAGATAAACTTGTTTAATTAGAATTTTTCGACTTAATGCCACATTTTTAGTAACTAGAAAAACTAAAAAATTTCAGAAAAGTTAATAACAGTCGCATTTTTGAAGATAGAGCTGCAATTTTTCTTACATATTTGCATATTATATAAGTATTCTTAAAATTTCAGAAAAAACTAAAAATTAACAAAGAAAAACTCTTTAAGAAATTATAGATTAATCTCCAATCAGTTGAAGTATAAACACATATACACCTCAATATCAAGGAGCGAGTTGCTTTAGCAAATCTTCCTATGTGGATAAAATCATCAATCTTACCATCGAACTCTACATTTAAGATCTTAGAACTCTTCCAAATTCCATTCGATCTTAACATCGAACTCTACATTTAAGATCTTAGAACTCTTCCAAATTCCATTCGATCTTAACATTGATATCTACATTTAAGCTCTTAGAACTATTCTAAACTCTATTAGATCGAATTACAACAATCTCTAAAAAAACAACACAAGTCCGTTTTTTTTTAACAGGATACTTTAGCTCTGACTACAGGATATCTGCTAGTCAAACACGCTCAATGTTGCCTGTTTTTTTTTCAGTCTTTTGTGTTTTTGGGGCGTGTTGTACAATTTGTATGGTCTTAAAGTTTTGCATGTTGAATACTCGTATTCGTATTCGTATTCAGACGAGTATATTTATTTTTTTTGCTGAAAATGCAGGCAGCGCTCAACTGACTTTGACAGCTCGTCGTCCGGCCTAGCCTCAATCAAGCGACACGTTCTAACACCTGCTAATATAAAATGCAGCTATCTATATCTATATGTTACCATATGCATAGATATAGCTATAAAACTATACTACATTGCTCCAAAACTGTGGTACATTTGACTTGTTTTTTTTCTCGCTTTTTGTTTTGTTTTTTTTTTTTGTGCTGTGCTTTTTTTTTGCTGCTTTATAGCTGCTTGTTGTTGTTTTTTTTTAGTGCTGCCTGCAAAATATAATTATGGTAATTTCATTATTATTATTATTTTTTGCCTCTTCTGCTGCTGCTGCTGCTGCAAAAAAAACTTGTTTCTGTTGTCGGTCGTCAGCTGCTTGCTGCCCGCGCTCCGCTCTCCGCTTGCCACTGATTTGAGCTGCAGTTGCATCTTTCACTCAGCTTTAAGTACGCGCACTTGAAGTTTGATTTTGAAAGTGCATCCGGTGGCTGCTGGGCGCCAAATGAGCCCCAGTTCAATAAATATGCAAATTCATATATGTACATACATTTATATATATGTACTTGTAGAACGGCGGACATTGATATGCGATCATTATTATAATAGAACATTTTTTTATTTTTATATTTCGCTAATAAAACTGCAAAAAAAGTTCGTTTTTTAAATACTTTATCATTTTAGATAGTCAAAAATTTTTCGGTTCTTATGCTAGATATTTTTCAGAACTTTTGCTGTTTTATAAGCCTTTGGATTTACTTTAAGTTGTATTACAAAATTAATTTTTGTATTTGTTAACTGAGAAAAAGAAAAAAAAAACAATTAAGAAAATGTTAAACGATTTCATAAAAAATATTTTTTTCTTAAACCTTTTTTGAGTATGTAAGTTTTTCCATTAGTTTTTAATGTAAATTCATTTGCAATTTATTTTTAAAAGCTTTGCACTACCTGAAAAAAATAAGACCAAAAAGATAATATGCAAAAATCTGTATAAATCAATTAATATAAAATTGCACAATAATAGCATTAAACTCATTTGGCGCATATATTTTTTCGTACGTATATATTTGTTTACTTTAAAGTATATATATATGTATTTGAGCAATTTGAGTTCACTTTGATTCAGTTTCAATTAGAGCTAAATACTTTGGCTACCGTTTTTTGTTTACACCATTTTGCCGCCTAATTGAATAATTACATAGAACGTTGGGAAGCTGATCGCCAGTGTTTCAATACCGAAAAAAAAATAAATAAAAACAAAAAAAAACTCAAGTCCAAAACTTAAACTCGAAGCTGACAGCGCGAGACAAACTCAAACACTCCAAAAAATAATAAAACAAAAAAAAAATAATAATAAAAATTAAGAAAAGCAAAAAAAAAAACTTAAAGTCTGCTGCTGTCCGTGCGAACCGCTCAACGAGCTGATCTTTTTTTGAAAAGCGAAAAAGAACCTTTTAAACTGCGTGTTTATGAGCTCATATCGGCATATTTTGATCTGGTTGTATTATAGTTTCTTGTTCTGCACAAGAAAGAAAGAAAGGCAAACAGCAGGCAGGCCACAAAAAGGGCGCAACGGCTGAAAAAATTGTAGGAGGCCACGTTGGCTTTGCAAAAACAAAGGATTTGGCAGCAACATCAAGTTTATGTTTACCAGATGAACTGCCAAAACGGCGCTTGTTTTAGCTCTAAAAAGCAGCAGGCTCTAAACAAAATGTTCGTTTTAAGTGGATACAAATTTGCAGGGAAATTAACAAAAGCATAGCAAAAGTTAAACAAACTTGAAAACTGTGCAATCTTGAAATCTTTTAATATCTTTGGAAAAATTAAAAATATTTAAGAATAGTTTGAATAAAGCGCGGGCACTAAACTTTTACTTTCGATATGCTATTAGGGCAACTGAGGAATCAAATTAATACCATTTCCTTATAACAATTCAATTTAACTGTTATTCCAAAATGTTATTTTCTAAGAAAGTTTACTTAAAAATGTTGTATGTCTGTGTTAAAAAGGTTGGCTGGAAAGACTTCCTTGACCATGTTTCTACTTTTGCTTGTAGGAATAGACAGATACCTTATGTTCTAACAAAAATTTGAATACCAAGCCTTTCTATTAACTTCTTATCACTCAAACATTTGTACTAATATTTTGTGACTGGCGTGGCAGTTGCCCTGGCATGTCTGCAAAAATCAACAACGCCTGCTTTATATGTGTCCCTGTGCGAATGTATGTGTGTGTGAGTGTTGGTGTATGTGTGTGTGGCTGCTGCACGCAGACGTAGACGCAGACGCAGACGCATCGCCCACGGTGCACACCTTCGCAGCAGCCTTTGTTGTTATTGCTGATGTTGCTGTTGTTGCTGTTGTTGCTGTAGCTGTTGTGTTGCTGTTGTGTGTTTGTTGCTGCCAGCGATAAGTCTGCTCCACCCCTAGCCCCAAAAGAGCGCGTTGCTCTGAAAAAGAGCAAAACAGCAAAGGTCATGGACTCTATACACGAAAAATATATATATATATATATATATATGTATATATATTAAAATTTCAGAGGAATTTCATCTTGCGAATGCCGCCGCGTGCAGAAGATACTTTTATAAACATTTATGAAGAGCATAAAGTACTACGTGTAAACATTAAAATTTATAACCACAAAAGCAAATAGTTTTATTGTATTAAAGTGTGCAAAAAACACAAACAGAAACATGTATGGCAAAAAAAAAACATACAAAAAAACTAGCACAACTTGATTTAAATAATACAAGTGTCTAGTTAGTATCAGCGGCTAAGTTGGAACGACAGCGGCACAAAAAAAAAAATGAAAATGAAAAACTGGCTGACCGCATTTAAATGCTCTGGCAGCCGAACGAACGTGACGGCGACAGCAGCAGCAAGAGTAACAACAGCAACAGCAACAACAGCAACAATGACAACACATCGTATATCAGTGATTGCCTGATTTACGCGCGCAATGTCAATTAAATTATGGCACATAATACAATGTAACTCAGCTGCTATAGTAGCAGCAACAACAACAACAGCAACACACACGTCTTAATCACACGCACATTGCAACAACAGCAACAGCTTTGAGTGACCCACCAGCAGCAGTTGCTGTCGTCGTCGCCTCCCTATGTCGAAATTTTGCACCGTGCGCTCGCGTAACAGGAACTTTGAATTAAGTTTGATCAGCGATCTTGTTGTTGTTACTGTTGCTGATGCTGGTACTAGCACTTGCGACAACAGCAACAACATAAGCAGCAGCAACAGCAGCAGCAGCAGCTATCGCTCAGCCAGCAGCGACAACAAAAACAAGTTGCCATTAACAATGATGCATTGCCCGAACCGGAGACAAGAGACTGAGTCTCAGCCCCTGTCTCAAGCGGGTAGCGGAGGTGTGTGTTTGGAACTGTTAAGCGGTACTCAATTTCTCACTATTCACTCAGCACTCGTTTCACTTTCCACAATCTCATCCTCAAACACAAACTCATCTTCATTCTCATCGAGTGACAAGTGACCGCATTTGCATATTGAGTGCATCTAATGCCTCAGCTCTCAGTTCTCATCAGTTCTTACAAAAATGTATCTCACACTCGTGCATTTGTATCTTTAAAGTGTGGTTAAAGATACAAACGCGTGCTTTTTATATTGTACAAGCTATTGTGTTCGCTACGTGCTATTTGCACAATCTTGATTGTAGTTGACATTGTTTAACGCGGATCATAGCTATAGTTGTTGATCGAGGCGTTAGATGTTTCAAACTGCTCCACAAAACTTGTCAACTTATTTTGAAGATAGTTTTTAAATGGAAAATAAAAAAACGAAAACTATATAGACACCCTTAAAAAAGTAGAGCAGAGCAGTCATTCGGGTTGATTTAATTTGTTAGAATGGAAAAGTAATAATTTAATTGCATTTCAAAAAACGATAGTTAATTATATTGTTTGAAAAAGCTCAGAACAACATATAATAAATCAAATAAGTGTGCGACACACAAATCTTGCAATTATTAAAATATGTATTCAATGCAATTTAGAACAAGATTTGTCATAATCTAAAGATAAGATAATAACACCTTGCTTTTGTTTGTTTTAAAAAATGCCTTAATGTTCAATTGTTCATAAATCAACGCTTGCTGACAAATTCCACTGTTAGTTGATAATAATTTTCTGATATTTTCATACTGCCGCTCACTTTTTGTGTAGCTTGACTAACGAATCTCTTTCAAGTCTATGGGGATTTGCATAGTCTTGTTTATAACAGGTTTGTAGACAGAGACTGACATCCATAAGCTTGGCTTCTTTCTCATCAAAATACTTGCAACTATCTTAATAGAAATCGAAAGCTGAACTGTGTTGTGCTGTTTTCCCTCGACAACGAGTATTAGATAGTTATTTACAAGTCTTATCATTAAAGTTGGCTTTTACAATCGATGGCAAAAGCAAGTCATAACATCCTGTGCTTGGGCATCCACTTCCTATCAAGTATCCCAGCCCATTCCTGGCCAAAGTGGCCAAACAGATTTCACGCTTGTCGCTCGGCGTTGAAAAGCAAGTTTCGCATTTCATTCACAATATTTTGTGTGTGCTTTCGCAAAACTGAAAACTGGTCAGCGGCTCAGCTGTGGCTCAACTGGGACAGTGGCTCAGCTGTGGGACAGCTTGGCTCTCAACTGGCACAGTGGCTACAGCTTCGTCAACGCTTTTTTTGATCAAAATCGTACGCAATTCGCAGGAAATTACAAAATACAAAGTGTGGAAAAAAATATAAAAAAATAAACCATGGCGACAGTTACGCGTATTACTTAGTCTGGTCAGCTAGCAGCAATCATCTCCAAGTGAGAGTATTCAAATAAATCACATTTTATGATTATTATGCATAGCTTAAATGTCTGAAAAGTAACGTCGACGACAGCGCGTCTAGCTGCGTTTTGAACTCAGGCCTGTGCTAAGATGGCTTTAACTATTGGCTAATATTACGTGGCTTGGGGGTTGGCGGGGTTAATTACGCGCTCATTTGTGGACACACACATACTATACACAATGTAAACAACTTTGTCTGTGGCTTACAAACTTCAGCATCAACTTAAACTTCAACACAAAACTCCAGCTCAAACTCAAGGATGCGTGCCAGAGTCTTTTGTCTGAATGCCTGCCGCTGTGTTGAGTTTTTAAAGATTTCAGTTACGCGATAATAACAATAATTATTATTTTATTATGAACAAAAAGAGTCAGCCTTATGAAAGACAAGGCATTGACGGCACGCTGGCTATAAAAAAAAACTAAACGAAGGCAACAACAAACAAGAGAGAACAGCGTGCCGAAGTTGAATACGCTTGCAGAAAAGTTTTTCTTACTAAAAACTTAGTTTTTGAGGCATTTTTTCTGTGACAGCTGTCAGATATAGTAAGCCGATTTGGATGAAACTTAAGCAAACAATTTAAGGAACAAGAAATTTTACAATTGCTGAGTTTGGTTGGGATATCTGTTAAAACAAACAAGTTTTTCATATCAAAACCTATTTTTCATCTGATAGTTCCTATGGCAGCTATAAGATATAGTGGTCTGATTTTTATGAAATTTTGTGAACATGCTTTAATAATGGTGAAACTCTAAATTGGTTAGTTTGATCGAGTTATCTTGAAAAATAAAATTCTCTACCGATCGTTCCTATGGCAGCTATATGTTATAGTGTTCCAATTAAAAAATTATTTTTTTCAAAATTCTATTTCGGTCTAACTAACGTTCGTGCAAAATTTGGTCTGTACCTCAATACTTAGAGTTTATACAAAAGAAATCGTTTTTTCTTGGAGTGTTTTTTTTTTAATTCTGCCAATAGCAGCTATATGTTTTAATGATCCGATTAGGCAGTTTTCAACATGTGATAGCAAAGATCAACATCTTCAATTCGTTTTAATATCATAATACCCTGTGGAAGGGTATAAAAACCAACTTGGCAACACCCGCCCAAAAACGTAGTATTCGAAGCCAGATTTTCACGTTCTGCCTTATGATGTATTTTTAATCGATGCGTTAAGATTTGCGCGTCTTTTAAGCAGCCCTCTGGCTGTGGGTGGGTTGCCCGATGACGATGACGATGACGACAACGAGGACTTCAACGATGACGATGACGATGACGATGACGATGAGTCAGCGAGCTCATGTTATAATTGGCTCTCAAATTTGCAAATGTGTATCGAGCATAGTTGGCAATACGAGAAGCCTTCAGACAGGATAACCCTCTCCCTTATCAGCCTGCCTCAATGCTTGGCCTTGTAAATGCGATGCCAATTAATTTGCTCAAATATCCTTTTGTTTTTTTGGCCGGGGCCATGATGTACTTTGACACCAATTAATGTTTATTTGGCATCGAGCTGAGTTGTTGAGCAAGACTCGAAAATCAATGTCGCCCGTGTGGCTGCTTTTCTTTGGGAAACAGCAGCAACAACAACTACAACAACAACAACAATAGACATACAACTTTTAACGCTTGGTTAATTTTTGTACATTTTTCCCATTTTTCCACTCTTTTGTTGTTTTGTACTTTTTTGTGTGTATTTTTCGTGCTGTTTTTCCATTATCATGATCGCTGTTTTGTGATATCCGCTTGCTCTATGTGAAAATGCATAGAAAAAAGACAGTAACAACAACAATAACAACAAACGTTAATATAAAGCGACAAATAATAGTAAGCTGGCCATGATTTCATTTACTTCGTTGAAAAAAAAAAATAATATTTAAATTACGACTAAACCAAACAAAACCAAACTTAACAAAACAAAATACAAAACACAAAAAAAAACCCGAAAGAATGCGCTTATATAAATTGTGCAATTACCCGCCACACTTTTTTTCGTTGTTATCTAGTTTTTAAGATCTTATAAAGCGAAACGAGATCGTCACCATCGTGTAATTATGAAACGCTGACCACAAATATGATTTCAAATACCCTGTAATTATGCAATGTGTAAATAAGTGGTTTGATAAAGTTGTGTAAATGAAAAAAGATAGATTGAATCATCTGAAAACTTGTATAAAGCTTATGCAATCCTAATCAACATCCACAGGCAAGTCAATATAGCTAAGGATTTCTGATAAAAAACTTTTCCCAATCCCATTCATGCTGTATTCAGTACGGATGAAATTTTTTTTCCAAACGCATTTTAGTTCTTATAAAATTGATAAAAATATATCTAACTACAATGCATTCTTAGAATTGATTCTTAGAAGCCGAATATTTGTGATGTTTTCTCTATATTCTTAAAATTTTAACCTCAATATAGAACCTTTTCAAATTATTATACATCTTCAGTCAGAGGGTAACTCTTAGTCTACTAGTCTTTTGACTTAAAAAATTCTGACTTATTATTTCAGTGCTCGCCCATAAATAAATGTTTAGCTCAATGTTTTCTGCTTTTTGCCCTTTTCACTTAATTTGTTTGCCAGTTTGACATTCTATGCACTTTTTTATATTTATTCCAACCCAACCGGTTCCAATTTACTGGAGCCGTGTGCGACGGCCTGGAAAATGTTTCAAGTGCATTTTTATGAGCGCTCTTTAATTTTTTCGTTCTGTGCAGCAATTTAAATAGCGGTAATTAAAGTTGTGGTTAAATAATTGACTAAGCACAGAAGCGCATTTAAATGTCTAAGTTAACCCTCTTCAAAGTATCTTTTTATAAGAACCATTCAATTTATATAAAAGGACTTTTTTCCTGAGAAAAAAATCATCTGAAATACTTAAGCAATTGTAAGACCTGCTGAACATGAAGTATAAAATTTAAAAACTTTTATAATATTTTAAACAATTAAAATATTTGAAATACTTTAAGATCTGTAGCTTAACATATAAAGTGCATTAAAAAGCTTTTTTATTTTTCGAAAATCTTTGGGTATTTTTTAGTTAAACAACTTGTACTTTGATCAGCTCATTGTTACACATATCCACCTAGTGTGCTTCCCAGAAATAAATCTCACAAAAGTCGTTACTTTCGAATTAAAAAGTTCGCATTTGATGAGATTCGATTCATGAATAAGTACCTCAATATCATATATCGACACGTGATTAATTTGTAATTGCATCGCAATCGTTACAAGTATTTCTTTCAACAGAATCGCATAAATATTAAACAGATAACTTTGATTTCATTTGTGTTTGTTTTTTGCTTTTTTTTTTTGCGTTTTCCCAAAGCAGCAGCAGCAGCTGCGTTATGTGTCTTTAAGAGCTGCCCAAAAAGTTAGTTTTCTGCCGCCCCTCGCTACCCGCTAAGTTCTCCCAAGAGAGACTTTGATGTGGCTGTCATGACATAACTACAAGTTTAACAAAAAAAAAACTAACTTTTGCTAGTTTTACTGTCACCTGCTGCAGGCAGCGAAGCCGAAACTAAATTAAATATGACTAATATTTTGCAGTGACTTTAACAACAACAACAACAGCAACAATAACGAAAAATAAACACACAAAAAATACAACAATAAATAGACACAGAAAGCACAACAACAACAGCAACAACAGCAGTAATAAAAACAACAACATTGACTAAGTAAAACTTTAATGCGCGTCGCGGTCTCAAGATTTGTTCGTATATACTATATACATTTGTTGTTGTGAGCGTTCCGCCCCGTCACGCCCTCCGACGTCAACTTGGAACTTGGAATTGCACCGGCTGCTGCTGGTAGTACCCCAGTGCCCCTGCCGCTGCCCCTCCTTGGCCAAGTTGCTGCTGTATCTGCTTAGAATCTCACCTTGACAATTGTTGATCAAATGCTGCCGCCGATTTATTGTTGAAAAATTTTTGCGTCAGCTGCTGCTGCTGATTTTCATCATAATTTTTAGTTGCTGTTGTTGCTGCTGCTGCTGCTGCTGTTGATGGATTACAAAAGCAGCAGCAAACTGCAAAACAAAACAAAAAACTGACTCAGTTTCAGTTGCTGGCAACAAATTAGAATTACAAAATTTCAAGGCCTTGCAGGTGAATCAAAGCGAATGAGAATTCGAATTCGCATTCGTATTCGTTTTTATATTTGTATTCGTAAACGTACTCGTAAATCTATTCGCAATTCGCATTGCATGCCACTCGCACTCAACTTTTTGTTGCTGCTGTTGTTTTTATTGTTGTTGCTGTTGTACAATTTTCAATAGTTCACAGCGCGCGCTGACGACTCAGTCAAACTCGGACTGTGACTGGAACGAACATGGGAACAGTTTCCGGATTTGACAACATTGTTGCACAACAACAACACACACTGATTGTCTGACAAAGCTTTAAGAACAGCTACTGCAGGCAACGGATGCGCGTCATCCGCTGAATACAGAGGCTGTGAACTGGAGATGGAAAAGTTATCGATAGTTCTTGATTGTGATAATTAAAAGTGTTGATATATGTCCTAAGCACATGAGCATATAAAAACTTAGATTCAAATTTCAGGCTTTTCAAATAAACTTTTAGAACGGACACAAACACATATTAAAGAAACGATTATGCGGTTTCGATTGCAAGAAAAACCTCGAGAGTTTTCAGCTGCTGCTAATTAGATAGTATTGACTGATAAAAACGCTTTAAATACCGTCGTTATTTTCGAAAGTACATTTGTTTGTATTTCAGCTAAAGCTTATTTCCGACTTTCGATAGTATCGATTGCAAAAATGTATCGATAGTTGTTAAGAAATCAACCATTGATAACATCTATAATGTTTTCGCTTTATTTATCAGCTCCATGCTGCTTAAATAATATTGTATTACAAAAATGCACAATAGTGTAGTAGAAAAATTCTATAAAATCTATCGATAATGCAATCGATTATTCAGTATATCCATGCTATTGTGAAAACACTAATATCGAAAACATTTTCGATTGTTCTTTAAGTTTTAAATACTATCGATGCTGAGATAAATCTCATTAGTGACTAAAAATCTTTAACCGATACTATCGATAGTGTCTTCCATAGTTTTAATCCAGATCTCATTTTAACAGTCACGAGACTTGTTGCTGTTGCTGCTGCTGTTGTTGTTACCGCTGCTGCAGCTGTTTGCTGGGATTGTCCGCTTAATTGTTTCTGCGTATGGGCCACAAATGGTAAAAGGCGCATTTCTCTTAGCCTATAAAGCACTAATTGAGTTAGTATAATGCTTGATTTGTCGCTGGATTGATGCCTGACTTTGGCAATTGGCATGCGGCTAACTTGTCGCAAGAGTTCGCGCGAATGCAGCTCGAAGGATACTGAAATCAGTTAGGCATTGAGTTTATGATTGACTGTTAGTGTCTGCAGTGTGCTCTGTTTAGGCCCGTTAGGCAAAATGGCTAACAACTTTATCAGCTGGCACATAAATATTTACGTATTAATATAAATGTGCTTGCAATTGGCGTTTCAATCGAAACTTGTTGAAAGTATGTATCTTTCTCCTGTCACATTTTATGGCTCGCTTCAAGTACGTGACTGAAAGCCAACAGTTAGCAGCAACAGCTGCTGGTGAAATGCTCATGCGTGGCAGCGATTAAGCAATCACCGTACCAACAGCAGCAGCAGCGTCAGCAGCAGCAGCAGCAGCCAATGTGCCTATATAGAAATTAGATCAATATCTTTATTTATTTATAAATTGTTTTACGTGGCTGCCTCCAAGGAGTGCGCTCATTTCTCATTAAACGCAACGCCAGCAACAACAGCAGCAGCAACAGCAACTTGTTAATTGTGCGCTGTTAGAGACCAGTCTCTGCAACTCTGCCGCTGCCCTGGTCTTCCCCCCTGGTCTTACCTAATTGCATATTTATTGTTTATTAAGCAGCGCTTCCCTGCGGTGCATGCCTCTCAGCTCATAACTTGCCACTGGCTACGCGGCATCTCATTCACTTTTACGCATTGCCTATATATGCATAAATTAATGAAGCTCAAACGCGCGCGTCATTCATAGCACGGTTGAAGCTGCCAAAGCTGTTGATGCTGCCGATGCTGCTCATTGATAAAGATCAATGGCATAGCTGACAATGTAACATTCACATCCCCGGGGAACATGCAGCCGTAGACGGACTACGTCTCTCTCGCTCTCTCTGTCATCCTCTCTCTTTATAGATCTTTCATAGACCAAAATGGTCAACTCGTCGCATATTTTGCATGGCAATGCCACCGAGCTTCAGTGAGCTTCACTGAGCAGCAGTTAGCCACGTGCGTGCCATAAAACATGCTGCAGACGTGGGTCAAATGCTGCAGCAACAGTTGCAACCGGGCAACGTGTGCAACCGGTACAACTTATGTTGCCCGCTGGCCACGTGTTTCAACTTTGAACGTTGTTGTTGCTGCTGCTGCTGTTGCCACAGCTGATAATGATGCTCGTACGGGGCATGGGGCACGGAGCACGGGGCACGCGGCACGGACTGCCATCGATTTGCTTTCAATTTGTTGGCGCGTTAACTTGCGTTCATTTGCTGGATACAGCATACAAGCTGCTGCTGCTGTTGCTGTTGTTGCTGGGATTTCAAGGCGTTGTTGCGTTACCTGGCCTTGAAGCCTTTGAGCGTTTTTTTGTTAAACAAAAAAAAAAACTTTTAAAAAAAATAACGAAAAACTGTTGCTCTTGCTTTCTACTGCTGGTTGCCTTATGCTTTTCGGCGCTTTTGGCATGCACATTGGGTAGGCGTTGCCCAAAACAGCCCGCAACGATTTTATTTGGAAATCACTTTTGTTGCACCTACCCAAGACGAAGAGATCTTAAGTTACCAAGTCAGGGCCAAGCTGAAGCTAAGGCTGGTCTGCCTGTTTGCTCATGATGTGTATTAGTTGTGTTTTCTTTTCATTTTGTATATATGTATATGTATTTTAAGCAGCGCCTGTTAACAAGCTTCGCTCAAAACGAAAGACTTAGGCAACGAACTTGACTGCCTTTCGCCTTGACTTGTAGAACGTTTGCATGTGGCTTTAATGAGCTGAAGTTGTTGCTGCTGCTGCTGCTGCTGTTGTCTTTGTTGTTGTTGTTGTTGTTGTTTTTGTTGTTGTTACTGTACAGCATGTTGTTGTGCGTGACACTTGACTTTAGGGCATGGTTTAGCCCAAGCAGACACTTTTCAAAAGAAAACTTTTAGTTTTGTATTATTTTTTTGCCACGACATGGCATTGTGTTCACTATTATTATTTATATTTTTTTTTGTTTTTCTGAAATTTTTGTATTACGTTTTAAAGTCATTGCCTGCCCTGCGGCAACAACAACAACAGCAACGACAACAGTTGCTGTTGTTGCTGCCTGCATTCAAAATTATAAACAAATTTGTGCCGTTGTGCCCAGCACGTAAAACAATCGCATGCAATGTACAAATTTTCCAACAATACGAAAAGGCACACAACAATAACAACAGCAACAGAAACAACAGCAACAGCTAGTGAAATAATAACAATAATAAAATGAAAATGCTACGGCCGGCAAGTTGCGTAATCCGTCAACCATGGCAGTCAAAAGAGCAACTTGCAGCAACGCAGCAAGAAAAATATGTTTAACAACAACAATCGCAGCGTCTCTTTGAGGTGGGTGGGGCTGCAACTTGTTGCGGTTTCTCTTGTATGTACACACACACGCAACAATTGTGTTGTGTTGTGCTGTGCGCTCTCAGAGCAACACCGCAGGCTGGGCAGCATGCAAAGCAACAGCAACAGCAGCAACATCAACAACAACAGCAATCGCAAATTTGCAATCTTTTTTTCTTAAACATTAAATAATATTAAATGCGTTTTTGTTGTTGTTTTTGTTTGGCTTTTACTTTTTTTTCGGCTGACCAGACCGCGCGATAAGCATCTTGAGTCGAACATGAGTCGAACAGTCGAAAAAGCTGCCGCGTTTTATGAATGATCGCCATCGAGTGAGCGCCGCAATAGCTCCGCAAGACTCCCGCCTGACTGACTGACAGATAGACTGTCTGACTGACTGACTGACCAAAAAGCACTTGTTGCGCCAGCAAATTGTTGTTGTTGTTGTTGCTGCTGCCCGTCGCCGGCTGTTGACGAACAACTTTAGCGACAAGATCATAAATCAAAATTTTATTTCATTTCGCAGCAGCAGCACAGATTTAAACGCGCCGTCTCTCTCTATTCTGCTGCTGTCTCTTTTTTGCACTCAGCGCACATTTAAATTTTTATGATTTTCGTTTTTTTGATATGTTTTGTTTTTTCTTTTGCGCATAAATTAAAAATCGCCTCGCTGGCGATTGCAGCGCGATTAAAATAGATTGCTACTTGCCGCCTGGCGACGGCAGCAGCGGCTGCGGGGGGCATTGGTTAACCTGAGGATGACGTCGCTGCCTAACCACGTAGCAATCATATCCACAGACTAACTGTCTTAGTAGCTACCTGGTCAGCTGGCCGGCTGAGGCTACCTGTCTTGAGCGACCCGGCGCGTGCTTGGTTGGCTAAGGAAAGTTTATGGCCATTTGTTGTCATAAAAAGCAGTTAAGAAAAACAGAAAAAAAGCCAACGCAAATTGGCTCAAAAAGAAACCAATTGTCAGGGGCAGGCACTTCAACTTGGTTTTCTTTTTGGAAATTGTTTTTTTAAAACGAAAGTGTGCACAGTGCGTATGCGCAATTTGGTATCAATGAATCAAGTGTTGTCAATTTGGTGGCTTCCCCATTGCCCATTAATCAGGCTAATGCACAATATGTAACAGGCAGGGGTGGGTAGAGAGGGGTTCGGGAAAATGCAGCAGCTCGTTATACAAGAAAGTGCCGCCTTAAAGGCAAAAAGGCAAAGGAAGCCGGCAAAATGGTTTAATGTTGGCCGCTTTGCAAATTGAAATTCGCGCACCAAAAATGTGCTCAAATATGTTAAAATCTTGTTGCATGGAATTTATGAATGAAAAGCCAAGAGCCAAAGAGTTAAAAGCCAACTTATTGTTGTTGCCAACATAACAAGCGGCAAGCTGAGAACAATGCGGGGAAAATAGCACAGCAAGGCGGCCAGATTGTTGTTGTTGTTGCTGCTGTTGGTGTTGCTGTTGTGTTACTGTTGCTGGTAGCCATAAATTTGTGAACAACTACAAATGCAATAACAACTGAGAGCAACGCTCGCTCGCTTGCCCAGGAAAACAAATAAACACATTTTGCAGACATCGTTTGCAGGTCGTTTCAAATGGCCAAAAGTGGAAAATGCACCACCAACAACAACAATAGCAACAACAATTTGCACCGCTTTTGTATGCTGCTTTTTTGGGGCGTTGTTGTTGTCATTAACCGGGCGCATCCGTGCTGTCTTGTCTATTTACTTAGCCTCTACACAGCCTCAACCGCAACTAATAAAGTGGTAACTACGTTTTTGAGCTGAATTATTTATGGCTAGCTGACGTTGCAGGTTTTTTTTTTGCCTAAGTTTGGGTTCAGCTGAGGGTTCAGGCGTGGGTTAAGATCCTAGCTTCAGGTCCAGTTTTGAGGGCCTGGGCGTGTCGCAGCGCATGATTTATCATAGAAAAAGAAAAAGTGACTTTGGATGATGATGACTTTTTCTACAGAAAATGAAACTGATGTTTTTTTTTTTTAGGCGAACTTTCAATGCTCCCACACAAATCATAGAATCAGCATAGACTTGGTCAGCGCACATACGCAAAATGTAATACAAAATCAATTGCGTTATCTTTTCCCACGTTTTAAATGCTCAACTGTCAAATGAATTAAATGCCCAGCCAAGGCGAGCGCATTTAAATTACAAACGCACTTTGGCAACATTCGTGCAAACCAGTTTCAATTGCGCACACACAGGTGGCAACATGGTGTGTCCCACAACAACACACACACACAGCATCCAGCTTCCAACATCCAGTTATCGACCATGGCTCATAACTTTGTTGCTTAAAATAGCGCTGAACCAAACAATCGATATATCGATAATATGCATGATTTATTTTTCGAATACTTTTGAGTTTTACTTACAGATTGATTCTAATCTGCATAAATAAAATACAGCTACAAGTAGTTCGGCATTATATCGCGATTATCGATGTTTATTATTAACTTGATTTGGGATACCAACTGTGAACTATTATTTATAGTTTTTTAAATCGTTATTGATGCTTTATCAATGCTATCAAAACGGCATGAAAAGGATTGAATTATGAAATTCAATAAAACACATTTCAGATTCTCAAAATTAAAAATAAATACAATTGTGCACAATTAAATTTGTGATTTCGTAAACATCTTTATGTTTTGTTTTCTAACTTTTTCTATATTTGTAATATTTTCAGTTATTCCTTTTTAATTAAATGAGTAGTGACTTTTTCGATGGCTATTCAGCTCTAATTTTAAAAATAAATTTTTAGAAAAATTTTTTATAAGTTTAAAGTTTAAGCTATTGCCATCGTAGCTTTCCAGCTGTAGCTCAAAAAAACTATGATAGGAAACAACAGTTTGTTTTACGGGGCTATTAGAAAGCCGGCATAACAGTTGATGCCACTTGCTGTGGATGCCACTTGCTGTGGATGCCACTTGCTGTGGCTGTGGCTGCAACTGTGGCTGTGGCGCATCTGTTGTTGTTGGCTGGCAATCAATTGTGGCTGCAACGCATAAATTAAATGCCTAGTGACATATTGCGGAAGTGATCAACCCAGCAGAAGTGTTGCCATATGACAACGAGTATGGCTAGCCACAGCGTTGGCTTTAAAGTGGGTTAAAAGGATAATGCTGAGACCACAACAAAATATGTATAAAAAAAAGAAGTCTGACTTCAAGACAGATCTCTTGGCTGCTGTTTTCAAGTGACACAGTGACATGCTAATTTCTCGTTATTGCTGTTTTTTTTACTTCTTACGTTTTTTTTACTTTTTTACTTGCCATATTTGTCCATATGAAAGTGGTACAAATTGATGCGAGAGTCGCCACAAAACCAAATGGAGTTGCAGATGTAGACGGTTTTGCGAGTGCCACTGCCATGACATAAGGCTGATTGACATTTGACAGACTGTCTGACTGACTATCCAACTAGCTGACTATCGAACTTGTCTGCGTATACAAAGAAACACTTTTACTCTCGTGCGTGGTTTTTACTTTTATTTTTTTGTGGCTTTGCATAAAATATTTATAGCAATTCGAGTGGGGGTAACAACTTTGTCTACAGTTGCTCAAAAAGTGTTCTGCAAGAAATATATGTTAATAAATTGATATTTATACAAGTCTTTGGCTTAATTTTGGGTTTTATATAATTCAAAGTGTTAAATATAAGCTGTCAAAACATATTTCAATTGCCAAGTCGACACTTAAAAGGCGTCTAAACATTACTTTTTGACATGTGTATTCCACACACAATTTAATTGCATTGCAAATATATTAATTAATAACAATTACTTGTAATAAAAATTTAATTTAATTAAAAGTTATATTAATGGCTGAACACGCCGTGAAATATTATGCAGTATTTAAGCTTTAGCTTCATTATAAATTATGTATTACTTTTATTATTATGATGGGTTGCTTCATAAACTTCACAATTCTAACATAATTCATGATTATAAACTTATTAAATATAACTGAATGAATTATGTATTTTTCTTAATATCTGCAAAGATTTCGCTCAACTTTTGTTAGTTGTCTTGACGTTGTTTGAAAAGTCCAAATAACAAGCCCTTTACTGATTTTCAGAACTTGTAGCCATGTGCAGCTGCATATCTAAAGAAATATTTGATTTTTATATAAGTTTTTTTTGTACAAATAAATAGCTGCTTTATAGTACTCGTGCCTCGACAATATTTTATCATTGAGCGCATATTTTGCGCATGGTTTCTCTTGCGTAACTGCCGACAAACTGTGGCGGCAACAACAAAAGCTACAACAAATATTTAAAAAATAAAAAAAATATATATTTGCTGTAAATGATGTCTTAGCATCTTAGAGTACTTAGCTTAGACTATGCCAAATATTTGCATAGATCAAGGCGAATACTAACTATACCCTAACAATTGATGACAAACTGTTGCTGTTGTGCTCAAAAAAAAAAAAAAATGTAGCTCAATTCAAGCGGGGCGCCCCTGCTCTCATTTCAATATATCGTATCGTGTGCCGCTTCATTGCACCTTAAATCGAAATGAAAATGAAAATCTTTTTTTGGCTACCAAAGTCCCAAGCGGCGTTGTCAATGTCAATGATCCGACAACAATGTTGCGATCAGTGTTGCCAAAGCAGCAGTTTTTTTTTTTTGCAGAAAAAAGTTTACTTATAAAATTTAAGATATTTTCAATACAATTCGGTTTTGAATAAGTGCTACCATTTTCGAGTAATATTCGTAGAGCTTTCGTTTTCTGTTAAGAAATAATATTTGACTAGTTTTCAATTCACTGATTGAAAGGCAAACTGGTGCTTTTTTTCGGAATTCATAGCAGCTAACAAGCTTATTTCCGGGTGATTTAATCGGAATAGGAAATAAGAGCATTTCGATAACTGCTTTTTTCTTTCTTTGACTTGTAATTTTAACGCTTTAACTTTAAATTTTCTATTAGCACTTACAAAAACTGCACTGTTAAATGACGCTGTTATGGCTCTGTAATCAATCTGTTAACAGATCAGTATTTGAAGCCAGTCAAAAGTAGAACTGAAAACAAATCTTAACTATAAGCAGAACACATAAAAATATAAGAAATCATATTTCGATCTGTTTCAATTTCCTTTCTATACGAATTTTGCAAATGAAAACAGGCATATTTATAAAATTTAGCTTGTTTTCCTATACTTTTGCTGCCACTTAAGTTAGCTACTTTTTGCTGAAATCTGTCAACACTGTCAGCGACAGTTTGGTGATCCAATCTGGCGATCAGAGTGATTAGCGCAAATGTCTGGTCATAGTCAATACCGGTAGTTATCGCTTAATTGAATCAACTTCCACCGCACACAGTGCCGGAATGCACATAAAATGCTCGCAATCAGAGGAGACAGTGGCTTTGGCACTGGTACAGACAGGCCAAGCTCAAAAAAACATTGCCAAACTGTTTATGGGCGACATAAAAATTGAAGGCAGTGAAATTGGCTAGCAAAGCAACATAAAAATGGGTAACAAACAAAAGGCAGCAGAAACAGTAGTAGTTGTAGTAGTATTAAAAAAAAAAGAGCGCATGCTATGCTACAAAAATCCAACCAACCGCGAAGAACGACCTTGAACAAGTCGGTTATAGGTAGTAATATATATATATATATATATAGCTAGATATATAAGTGTATGTATTTATATATAATATATATGTAGCAAGATTGCAAGCTGTAGATACAGTTAAAAGCGCGCATAAATAGCATTAGATACGCGTCGCGCTTGTATCTATATTTATACATACTATACACTTCAGAAAGCTACAGATTGAGCTACGGGGTATCTGAAGCTGCTGCTGGCTTTCAAAAGTGAAGTGCGCACAGCTCAGCGCACAATTAGTTCTACACAACAACAGCAACAACAGCAACAACAACAACAACAGGCAGATACACGTCTCTCAACTCGACTGCGAACCGAAAATGAAAATTGAAAGTAACTGTGAGATACATTTGTTTGGCTCATTTGCTGTCGCTTCAAGTGTTTTTGTTTTTTTGGCTTGCAAATTCATTCAACATGATGATGAAATCTTCAGGCACTGAAATTATACTGCACTTACGTGGCTACACACACTATATATACTTATAGATACATTTGTATCTATGTATCTATGAGTAGTATTTAACGACAGTGTCACACGCTGCCAAAATGTGTTTCTGTTTCAAACCAAGTGTTGGATTCATTTATCTGCCAGCTGCTTTTCATGAGCGTTCACTTTTAATTTCATGTGAAAAGCTGTTTGAAAAGCCGTCGCTAAAATGCACTTTTGTGCTTTAATACACATTCAAATCAGTGACTATCTTAAGTCAATAACAAAGTATTTATTAACGATTCTCTTTAAATGTTAATCGCTTTTGATAACGCCGCTGCTGCCAAAGATGCTGAACTATTACTTAATGAATTAAAGCTAGACTGCTGCTCTCTTTATAGCCAGACAGCTTAATTTCCATTTACGGTAATTCACAGCTAAAGTTGAAACTCATGCTGAGTTGTTAACGGAAAACTAATTGCGCCATAATTTATAAAATATTTACAAAAAAGAAACATACACTTGCCTTGCATATGAATTGAGACAGAACTTTTTTTTATTGACTTTAATAATTATCATAAAAAATATATATTTATTTACATGTTTTTTCTTAGTAGAGCAAATACTATTAGTCTAATTACATTTAAATGCAGTTGATATTGAATATAAACATAAGTTTTTTTTTTGAATTTACAATAATTCTAAAAACCTTATATCTGAGTTTTTAAATATGAACACTTTTCTAATGTCTTTTTTTCTTTTGTTACAGGTGAAAATCTGGTTCCAAAATCGTCGTTCCAAGTACAAAAAAATGATGAAAGCAGCTCAGGGTCCAGGCACCAACAGCGGCATGCCACTTGGTGGCCCCAATCCTGGTCAGCATAGTCCTAATCAAATGCACAGCGGTAAGTTTTATTAAACCTGAAAAAAACTGTAGTGCAAACATAATTCTTAAACATAAAATTTCTTTATTTATTTTCTGGCCAACAGGCGGTAATAACGGCGGTGGCTCAAATAGCGGTTCACCCTCACATTATCTACCTCCCGGACATAGTCCAACGCCATCAAGTACGCCTGTGTCTGAGTTATCACCCGGTAATTTAACAAATTACACAACCCTTAAATTCATAAATACACTTTGCTAATTATATATTTTTTTGTTCTGTTTTTCTTTGGCAGAATTTCCACCAACGGGTCTTAGTCCGCCAACGCAAGCGCCATGGGATCAGAAACCGCATTGGATTGATCATAAGCCACCACCGCAAATGACACCACAGCCTCACACACCTCATCCGGCGGCGCCACATCCGCAATCGCATCATCATAATCCGCCACCTCAAATGGGCGGCTATGTGCCCCAGTATTGGTATCAGCCCGAGACGAATCCTTCATTACTAACGTAAGTTGAATATACCACGTTCACCAATATCCCAAGTAGTTAGAGCTGAGAAACAATCGATGATACAATCATTTTTATCGATTTTCTAACACTATGAATAACATCGAAAAACGATAGTTCTTTTTATCAATCCTTTTTTCACTATTGATGCTATCGAAATTTTATGTATATCTCTTCAAAACAAGCGGCAGTAATTTATATGTTATCGATTGATCTTTTTAAGCTCACTATCGACGTTTTTTCACTTTCGAAAATTTATGAAATTGTCAGTTAAGTAGTTAAAGCTGAAAACTAATCGAAGAAACAGTTGTTAAGAGTGATAATTCTTTTTTCACTACCAAAACTATCGTAACACTATGTTTTTTTTTGGCTTAAACAATCGGTAGAACTGTATTTATTATCGGTTGATATAATTAAACTTAGTTCCGAGGTTTTTTTCAGTCTATAAGTTATTTGTGTTTTTCACATGTGCATAAATAAAGTAATTTTTGTTATAATATAAAGTAAACAAAATTTTGATTACTATTAAAAATTGTCGATATTTTCGATAGAATCGATAACTTCAATTTTTAAATTAAAATCTATCAAGCGACGGTTTGCCAGCTCTACAAAAGAAAGCACCTTCCACCCCACTCACAATCCAATTGTCGTCGCCTGCTAACTAACAATTTTCCACATTTTCTCGCTTTTCTCTTTTTCGCAGCGTTTGGCCGGCGGTTTAACAGCACCCCAATCAGCTGCCCCCGCCGTCCGCTGCGTGGCCACAGTCCGCGCATACCCAAACCCCATCCTACGAGGCAAGGCCCTGCGCCGGACTGAATCTGCACCAGAATCATCATCATCATCTGCATCATCATCAGCATCGACATCAACATCAACATCGTTTGCACAACGATGCGGTCTACGTGGGTGGTGAGGGTGATAGTGGGGCCGGGGGGCCGGGGCAGTGAATGTGACACACAATATATCTTAGCCAATAATTAAAAATATTGATTGATGATTGATTGATTGTTGAATGATTGACTGGGGTGTAATACGTATAACAAAACCATTGTAAAATATTAAATAAAAAACAAGAACATTTTGTATATTTAAAACAAAACAAAACAAAACATATGTAATTAAATTTGAATATGTGAAAAGAGTCGTTTTAAAGTTAGTCTTGATAAGAAATAATACCAATATAAAAAATAAAATAAAATAAATCATACACACACACACAAACACACACACATTCCTCAATATCATTTTATGCGAGTATCAAAAAAAAAGTGTCCTTTACTTTTGTTTATTTCATGTAAACTGTATCAAATTGCAAAATGTATAAAAAAAATATGAGCAACAACAATAAATACAACATTTAAAAATAAAAAAAAAAAACAAAAAATTACAAAATGAAATCAGCTGTTGATCTTAAGCCGTTTATTTTTTGTAGAAAGCCAAGCAAAACGCAAAGTTTTTTACGAGTATAATTAATTTTTTGTTTAGATTATTTTACCGCTACTTTTTTGTATAGACGTGAAAGCGAGAGTGAGAGAGTGAGAGAGAGAGAGAAAGAGAACGAGCAAAATCAGTAAAAATCAGATCTCAACGGAATATATTTTGCATATAATTTTTATGATGTCCCTAAAAACTGCACTCGAAAAAACCAACAACAAAACAAATACAAAACATAGTACATTTTTTTCATGTTATGTGCAATATTATTTTACATATTCTGCTAAAAAAATAAAAAACAACAAAAAAAATAACCGCTGTCAAGGTCATAAAAAAAAAACAAAAACAGTTCAAAGAAAAGTATATTGTGTGAAAAAAAGGCGTTAAAAATTTGTATTGTAAATTTGTGTAAAAAATCAACATTTTAAACAATAAGCTTAAATAATTTTTTAAAAAATCAAAATAAAATGTTAAATTTAAATAAGTAATTAATAAAAAGAAAATGCATAAAATGTAAAGTATATAGTATATATATAAATATATATTAATGAACAAAAAAACAATAAGTATATAGCAGCTAAACATTCAAAATATATATATATTCATATATATTGATGTAGTAATTTTAATTAAGCGGTAATTAGTGCGTGTGGTTTAACTGTAGTTTAATTTAATAAACAAGCAGCGAGCAAATACACAACAAAAACAACAAAAACACCCGAAATATATTAATTTAAATAAAAACAATTTAGTTTCTATGTGTGCGTGTAATTTCATTTTTGCATTGTAAACTATTAAATGGTAATGAAAACAACAACAAGCATCAATATATACAAAACAAAAAAAAAACAAAAACTAAAAGGAAAAACAAAATATGTATACATAGAAATTGTATATGCAAGAATTATGTGCTAGCATTTAATTAATTAAATAGTTTTAATCTAGAAAATGGCAACTACTTTCTAAATAAATAAAAAAACAAGAAACACACAAAAAACGTAAATCAAATTTCAAATATGTTTAATAATATTTGACTAGAGAGAGACAAAAAAAACCCAATCCAATTTAAGTTGTAGTAATTGTCGTAATTTTAAAAAATTAAAATCAAATCAAAAACGAAACAATAAAACAAAACATTGAAAACAAAATCAAAAATCAATGCAACAAAAATAAACAAAATTTAAATATATACAAAAAAAAAAAAAAAAAGACGAAACGAGTAAAACAATTCTTTTCCAACCCCAAAAACTCAAACCACAGCACAGCTCATTTAAACAGTAGCACTTGACTGCATTGGCTGCGTTTTAAAGAGCCAAAAGATTCCAAAAGGAAACTGCCAGGATTCAGACAGGATTCGTTCAGGCACGCGTCGTACACACATTTTAATGCATTTCAATTACACATTACACTTTACACTTGAAAAAGTTAAGTGGCATTTGTTCGGCTGTGCGCGGTGCCGACGGAAGGAAGCGTAAAATCTGTTCCATTAATCATAAAGAATGCAACAGGATATGCTTGAGGCTTTCAGGCTTTTACAGACAAGCGCTGAATGGTTCCATTATGTGCTCAAAGGCACAATTTTCAACCAGCAATTTACACTTACAAAGAGCTAACTGGAATGAGTATTAACCAAATACGCGGAGAATGAGAACGCATTCTGTCAAAGAGATATTGTATGCCTTTTAAATTTGCAGCTAATTAAAATTTGGGGCGGAGTGGAATAAGTAGCTTGACTTGAATTATGTTTTTAAATAGATTTGCACAAGTTTTGAGTCCTTTAAGCCGAACTGAATGCAGCCTGTCACAAAACGCTCACAATGCAGCAAACAACAACAAGACAACAACACTTCAGTCAAGTTCAACGTCGATATATGTTGTATATATATATATATATATATAAAAACAAACCGACAGGCTTCAACTGTCGCCTACTTCAGTCTTGTTTTTTGCTCATTAAATCAACACCTTGGCTCTTCTTGTTCTTCTTGTTGTTGTTGTTGTTGTTGTTGGAGTCTACACACAATGGTTCAAAAGCTGGACAGATTTGTTGAGGCAACGAATCAAAGAATTTGGCTTGCTAAAGAAGCTAAAGGCACAGACACCAAACAAGGCCGCAAAACTTGGCCCAAAGCACCGTCGATTTTTGCATTTGACCGTTTTTGTGATTTCAATTTAAAATTTAAACAAATATGCAAGCTGAAAGAATGTTCAGGTATGCGCAAATTCCACAAACTCAATGCCTATACGAGTGAGTACTTATATTTATACTTATATTTATATATCTTTAACTTTACGCTTTGTTTTTTAATTGATACAATTTGTGGCTAACAAAACAATGGCACATTTTGGTTGCAACTTAGTTAGGCAGGCTAAGCTGGAATTTGGTCTGTTCTCGGCCTTGTTTAGTTTTGCCATCAATGAAATGACAAGCCAAAGTATACAGAGAGTTGACTGCTCAAATTACTTGCTGTACTTAGCGTGTTTACATAAATTAGCCTCGAAGTGACGTTGCTGCTGTTGCAAGTTGCAAGTTGCACACACTGCACTTCACAATTGCAGGACGTTCGCTGTGTTTCTCTGAAGAATTTCCTCGTAAAAATGACGCATACCAAACTTAGACACAACGGGGACGATGTCGTCGCTTTGCCTGACGTTCCGTTCCAAAACTCTCAACAAGGTCCAAGGAACCAGGCCCAAGACCAAGACTAAAACCCAAGCCCAATACCAAATTGGTATTGGTGTGCTTCTGGCTGCTGACCAGGCGAAATACTCGTACAATAAATAACGCAGCAAATAAAAGAAAAACTAAAATAACAAAAATAAAAAACAAAAAAAAAACAAAACCAAGCTGCAGTTGAAGTTATTTGTGAAATTCATCCGTCAAAGTCGTCGCTGCTGCTGCTGCTCCCTGGCACTGGCCAAGTTTGAGTCAGACTTTGGGTCTTTGGGGCTGGCGTAAAACTTAAAAAGCGTTCCTTTCATGGCATTGCCATTGTCTTGGCGGCAGCTACTGGTCATGCCGCAAGTTGCAACTCAGCAGCTACAGCTACAGCTTCAGCATCAGCTTTAGCTGCTACTGCATTCCTGTCCACCGTTCGCATGGAATGATGAACGATGTGTCGCTGATGACCTGATCAAAGTGGAGCATCTGCACGCATATCGATTGCACTGCGCAGAGAGGCTCACAGGATGTGAGAGGGCTGGTAGCAACTGAGAGGCAGAGCGGCAAAACCGCGCTGCATGTTTAAGGACATGACATTTTTTGTCGTACCGTTTGCTAAAATAACTTTGTTAAGATTTTTGTGCAGAAACTCTCGCTTTGGGGGCTGTATGTTTTTGGGGACCAGGGACAGCATCAGTCGCAATACGGATAGAAATAACCAGAACACAGTCACATCTCTCTGCTCTGCGACAAAAGGGACAAATTTGACGTGGCAGCTTTTGCTTTTGTTTTTTGTTTTTGTTTTTTGTTTTTTTTTTTTTGGCTGAAGAGCGCTGCTCGCTGCTGCATTTCAATGAGGCACGATAAATCTTCAACTTGCCACAGAGCCAACTTGACCAGCCTGACCAGTCACCAGTCAACAGTCAAGTTTTGTTGTTGTTGTTGTTATTGTTGTTGCTTTTGGCCTGTTGCAGTAGTCACTGACCGATTTTATGACAAATGTATTTTATGAACTGTCAAAATAGGTGTTGAAAATGAATTAATTTGCTCTCAACTGACTTTGACAACAACGACAACAAATGCGTTCTGTCGGCAAACTTCAGACTCGTAAGCGTGACATTTGTAATACTCTTAGTTGTAAGCGTGTGTTGAGCGAAGCAGGGCAGGAAGGGGGGGATGATTCGCACAGTTCAGCTGCGCTTGCGCCGAAATTTGAAACTGCCAATTACATGTCAAGCAAACGACAAGCAACTTCCTACGCAATCAGCTCAGATCCATTCCTTTAGACATTAACCATACCCTAACCCCTCCACCAAACCAGACACCATCCCTCTAAGCATTCTCATATTAAGCGCGTATATCAAATCTGCTAATTTAATCAGTTTCGTTGCAATCTAAGGCGTTGCGGGTGGGCGTGGCATGCTCTGAAGGCACGTGACAAACGCCCGTTTAAAGTTTGCTGCTAAGTTCAGAAATTGCAGCTGTCAATAGAGCAGTATGTGTCAGCGAAGTGTGCGAGTTAGATCAGAAATCAGAAATATAAGATTTAATGTACATAAGG